>CM042184.1:37318423-37471062 GCA_023539305.1 Ilex asprella | reverse complement strand
AGCAGGAAGTCTCGGAGTGAAATCAATTCTCTTTCGGTGAATAGGTGAAAAATGATTGATTTATTGGAGGAGTACGATCTATGGGTGAATGGACCGGAGTATCAGCCATATCTATTCAACCTTGTAGCTCAACCGATGCTTCGACGACGGATAGTAGAGTTGCAATGCCTTGATTCGGAACTCGATTTGATTAGAACCCGATTGGAGAATGGAGAAGCTCTTGAAGGATGGTCTTGGAAGAATGGAGAGTTGAAATATGGGGAGAAGCTATGTGTTCCCAATGATTCGTCCCTAAAGGAGGAGATACTTGGAGAGTGCCATCGCTCCAAGTTTGTTATCCACCCTGGTAGCACCAAGATGTATAGGCACATGAAACTTCAATACTGGTGGAGGGGAATGAAGCGAGATGTGGCCCAGTACGTGGCAAAATGTGCGGTGTGCCAGCAGGTGAAGATTGAGCATCAAAGGCCAGGAGGAGTCCTACAGTCTTTGCCTATTCCAGAGTGGAAATGGGATCACATCACTATGGACTTCGTGTCGGGTTTACCACGAACGTCGCATGGGCATAATGCAGTGTGGGTCATTGTAGATAGACACACCAAGTCCGCTCACTTTTTAGGTATGAAGACCACGGATACATTCGAGACTTTGAGCCAGCTATATATCCGTGAGATAGTGAGGTTACATGGAGTTCCGCTCTCTATTGTGTCAGATCGTGATTCTCGATTTGTGGCACGATTTTGGCAGAGTCTACAACAAGCGATGGGCACTGAATTACACTTTAGTACGGCTTTTCATCCCCAAACGGATGGCCAATCTGAGAGGGTGATACAGATTGTGGAGGATATGCTACGTGCTTGCGCATTGGACTTCAAAGGGAGTTGGAGCGACCACTTACCATTGGTGGAGTTTGCCTACAACAATAGTTACCAAGAAAGTATTGGGATGGCACCGTATGAAGCATTGTATGGAAGGCCCTACCGATCACCGACGTGTTGGCTAGAAGCCGGCGAGAGTAGTTTGTTTGGACCAGACATTGTTCGAGAAACTACGGAGAAGATACAACTCATCGGGGAGAGGCTATGGACGGCGCAAAATAGACAGAAGAGCTATGCGGACCATAGACGAAGACCCTTAGAATTCTAGGTGGGAGATTACGTTTTTCTCAAGGTGTCACCCAAGAAGGGCGTGTTTCGATTTGGCAAGAAGGGAAAGTTAGCGCCCAGATATACTGGGCCATTTGAAGTGATCAAAGTTGTGGGCAAAGCAGCGTATCAGTTGCGGTTACCAGCTCAGTTGTCTGGAGTACACGACGTGTTCCACGTTTCAATGTTACGAAAATGTCAATCGGATACAACGCCGGTCGTGGACTTGGAAGATATAGAGGTTCAAGAGGGAGCAACGTATGAAGAACAACCGGTGAGGATTCTCGACGCCAAAGAGAAGGTACTCCGCAACAAAGTCATTCGACTGGTGAAGGTGTTGTGGCAACACCATGGAGTGGAGGAAGCTACATGGGAACCGGAACAAGAAATGCGAGAGAAGTATCCTCATGTGTTCGCTACTTGAGGTCAGTTTCGAGGACGAAACTTTCTTTAAAGGGGGTGGATTGTAACACCCCGTATTTTCTTTTATAAATGTATATAGTTATATGGTAGATAATTATTGTGAAAATGAGGATATGTATAATGATGAAAGAATGAATCACATAGGTTAAAACATTAGAAATGAATAATTGGGAGACAAATGGATTTGGGAAGTTTAAGTTTCAAAGACATTTGAGATTGAAATTAGTTATTAGATAAGTTTATAAATGTTTCTAGGTCAAGATAATGTTTCCATTGAATCCGGAAGGTCGAAAAACCGTGGGGAGAGGTAATATGAGGTGCATTGGAAGCTTGAAAGTACTCCGGAATAAAAACACAAATTTCCTAACTTTCGGGTATAAAATATTTTGGATACCTCTCAGTATTTTGGCCATAATTTTTTGTCCTTATATCCCATTGATCTGAAATTTTTACAGTAGATAGTAGACATCTAGGGCTACAAAAATGTATCTCATGAAAAGTTTCCTATTCGACCTCAAAATGGGTCAAAACTGCCTTGGAAGTTGGAGGAAAAATATGTCTGCAGAATAGTACCGGTACTGGGTACCGGTACCCCGTTTCCAGAAGGTTTTTGGTACCGGTACTGAGTACCGGTACTACCGATACCCCCGATATAAAATCCGAATGTTTAATACCGCGATCTTGGTCCGATTTTTGGGCCTATAAATACTTTAGGCCGCCTCCTTAGTCGTCCATACACCTTTCTAAACCCTAGATAGCTTGGAAGAGAAAGAGAGGAAGATCAAAACACCTAGATCAAGATAGATTTACACTCCATAGAAATCAAAATCGAAAATTCTCAAGAACTCCATTCTTCTCCTATTTTCTTCTACACTTTTACTACACCTTTACCCACACCTCTTAGAACCCTAAGAGAAGACAAGAAGGAGAAGGAGAAGGGAGGAAGAAGACCTTTGGAGCTTGGGTTAGCTTAAATCTTTTGGATTCAAGGTAGAGGGTTTTCTCTCTTTCACTTACATTGAGACTAGGGCTTATATATATGTAATCTTTTCACTTTTAATTATACATGTATGCTATATAATCATTGTTTCTCAATATCTTGTGACTATTACCATGATTTAAACAAAATTATTGTTTGATTAACCCTTGAATCCTTTTCTTGCCTAAAAACCCTAGATTCCAAGAGAAATGAACTTTTCTTTGAATTGTTCTTAATTCTTGATTTCAAAACTTTAGTGTTGAATATTGTACAACAAAATAATATAAATTATGATCTCTTGCATATTTTCCTAGATTATTTGATTATATGACACATATGAGAGAAATTAGGGATTTTACTATACTTGTGAAATTGTTGTGAATTGAGCATATTCTCGGTTTTCTCATTGTATGGGTGTTGTGATGGACTTGGATTACCTTCGAGAGATGCCGTAGAGTGTTAGAGGTTAGTCTACCCCAATGGGGGTGAGATGGTTTCCTAACACTTGTAGTGGGTTGTCATTTGGTAATGAAACCACTATCGTTCACTGGAGTTCGAACGAGGGATATTATACTTTTCTTAGGAAGGGACTCGTCACTGCCATTGTGATGGTAGACTCCCCTTTCCAAAGTGCTTGTGACTGTGATTGTGATTGTTATTGGTAGACTAGGTATAATCGTGGGGTAGATTCATGGGAAGCAATCATCATATATGGTACGGGGATAAACTGAAAATACATGGAATTATGAGTTGGGTCGTTCTTGCCGATGCATTGGTATGGGACAATGCATGGGGGAGAAGCCCTTTTTCTAAACAACTTGAATTGGAATATTGGTTATTGTTGCTAAACTCCTTTTATTCGTTTATTTGATTTTTGCTACTGTTTAAACTTGAGATCTCTTTTAAAATGTCCCTGTTTTATTTCAAAAGTTATATATATGTTACTTGTGAAATGAGACCGACCGTTTTCTATGTTTTAAAACCTTGTTTGAGCTTGGGAGAAATGTGGCTACTGAGCTTTGTGCTCACCCCCCTACAAATTACATTTTTCAGATTTGGTGCTAGAGGAGGATCTCGGCATCGACGAGCCGGGACATTGGGAGGCTCCACTCGAGGGGAGCCTAGATCCCGAGGTGGATATGTAGAGCTGTAGCTTCTTTTGTACTAGACTAGGACATTCTTTTGGAACGTTGTGTAGTCTAGTTTATTTTGTATTTCCGCTGCAAGATTTACTTTGATATTCTTTTGGGGATGTAAATGCCCTTGTTGGGCATATTCTTTTTGATGTTATTGTATATGCCTGAATGATGAAGTAAATTCTTTTTGGATATGAAGTTATGTAGTTGCTCTCATGATTGTAAATGGTCTTTAAATAGTAATACTGCCAAGGTGTATTTTGGGGTGTTACAATTTCACCGAGCAGCATTATACAATAAATTATTTAGATATTTTGTAAGCATAAACTGTTGCTATTTTTCTTTTTAATGGCAAAACACAAAACATACAGTTTCATCGTAACATGGTGTATAATTGAAACCAAAGAAAAAACTTACAGAAAATATATTTCTAAAAATAAATAGTTTCACCCATGATAATCCTAATAAAAATAGTTACTCGTCCAAAAAATATCAAAAATCATAGGAGTTGCTCCATTTTTTTTGCAAAACGTAAAACGTATAATTTCATCCCAGTATGATGTACAATTGAAACCAAAGACAAAAACTATTTCTAAAAAAATAGTTTCACCCACCTAAAAAAGCAGTTCTACCAAAAAACCAATTCCATGTCAAAAAAAAAATACAAAAAAGAATGAGAGTTACATTGATAAAATACATAACATTAAAATCCAAAAAAAAACATTAACATTCAAATCGAAATTGATTTGTGGGAAAAACAAATGGTCGTTAAAATATAAAAACTTACCAACTGTCAGTGATGATGATCAGAAATTCGGAAGCAAAACCAAAAAAACCCTTGGGAGTTGAATTCAATTGACTATCAACAATCGAAGAAGAACATTATACCTTGAATTCTGGGCGTTGAAAGGCAGCGGTGATGATGCTTCTATTCTGCGTATTCTTTAGTTGCCAGTGCCACCTGCTCGTCGGTGAAGATAATTAGAATTTCGGAAGCAAAACAAAACTGAAGAACAATTGTTTTTGAATGCTTGGCTTTGATTGACAGTGGTTGAAGGAAGGAATGAAGAAGATATTCATTTCAAAATTCAAATAAATGATAAAATGTAATAAAATCTATATAATAAAGTAGAACGAATTTGAATCCAAGAGACAAAGAGCGGCTCAGATCGTTTCGCGACAAAAAAAAAAAATATCTAACGGACGACATTATCCTAATCCAAGAGACAAAAAGCAGTTGAGATTGTTTCATAACAAAAAAAATGTCATCCGATGGACGACATTATCTCAAACTGTCTCGAGCCATTGACGTCTCAAATCGTTTAGATTTGACGTACCACATTAACTCTTAAAATTTTTTCCATCAAAATTATTTAATTTCTAAAATTAACATCCCTAAATTAAATCTCTCAAATCCTTTCAAATCCTAATTGGTCAAGTAATGTAGATGGTCCCAAGTCTTTCAAATTATAGTGATCTCCTCTCCATAAGAAGGTGATTTATGTGATCTCCCTAAAATTTGTAATTATCTCTTTCCATCTTTCACACACAAACACACACACATATATCTATATAATAAAAATAGAACGAATTTGAATTTTGAAGACAAAGAGTGGTCTAGATCGTTTTGTGACAAAAAAACGCATCATTTAACGGCCGACGTTATCCCAAACTATCTCGAGCTATTGACGTCTTAGATCGTTTTGATCCGACATATCACATTAACTCATTTGAAATATTTTTGCTGCTCAAAATTTATAGTTTCCAAAGTTGATATTCCAAAATTTAATTCCCCAAAATCTTTTATTTAAATCAAGCAAATCTCTCTCTCTCTCTCTCACACTCAATTCACGCAAAAAATATCAAATTTTCACAATATTTTTCTCTCTATTCCTCTTTGTATTTTACGAAAATATCACGAAAATATTAGATAGTATCGGATTCAAGCAAATACTACATCTCTCTGTAGATAGATAGTATATCACAGTGAGATAGTATATTACAAAACATTCCTCTTTATCTCTCTCTGAAGAAAAATTAAGTAATAATTATTAGATAGATAGTATATATCATAAAAATATTCCTTTGTATCTCTCTCTTTCATTCCAGCAATACTACCAACACGAATAATACAAATTTAATAGTTAATTTCGTTTTTCCCATAATCAATAAAAAAAACATAACTTACAAAAAATCTAATTTAATAAAAAAAATATGCTTAACATGTAAAATATATGAGATTAAATTCAAGTTATTGGGTAATTCAGATATCAACAGATATATTAAAGAAAATATGTTTAACATTTAAAATATACAAGATTTAATTAATATACAAACACGAATCATACAAATTTAATATTTAGTGAACAATAGAAAACAACAAAATTTACTAAATAATCCAAATCTAAATACCCAAAAAAATGATACAAAATTACAAACGAGAGAAATGATACAAAATTATAAACAATACTATGAACACGAATCATACAAATTCAATATTTAGTGAACACCACGAAGTTACAATTTTTTCTAAATAATTCAATACTAAATAACGTTTAATTTTAATAAAATATACTAAAAATATAAATAACCGAGAAGAATGATATAAAATTAAAAGGACTACTATAAACTTGAATCATACAAATTCAATAGTCAATTTTATTTTTTCCATAATCAATTAAAAAAAAAGCATAACTTGCAAAAACTCTAATTTAACAAAGAAAATATGCTTAACATGTAAAATATACAAGATTAAATTCAAGTTATTGGACAATTCAAATATCAAGAGATATATTAAAGAAAATATATTTAACATTTAAAATATACAAGATTAAATTCATATACAAACACAAATCATACAAATTCAATATTTAGTGAACAATACAAAACAACAATATTTACTAAATAATTCAAATCTAAATACCCGAGAAATATGATATAAAATTACAAGCGAGATAAACGATACAAAATTATAAGTAATACTATGAACATGAATTATACAAATTCAATATTTAGTGAACAACATGAAACAACAATCTTTACTAAATAATCTAATACTAAGTAACATTTAGTTTTAAGAAAATATACTAAGAATATAAATAATCGAGAAAAATGATATAAAATTAAAAACACTACTATAAATTCGAATCATACAAATTCAATAGTCAGGTCGTATCTTTTGAAAGTCGGTTGAATTTCTGATAATTATATTTGGTCATTTGATTACATCTACAGACTTAGTTTATTAGTGAGAGTATTGTTTTAATTTTCATTCTATTAATTATGAATTCTGTTATTATTTAGATAAAATTGATTATGAATGTTAATATCACGAATTTTGAATCAAAAACAGAACATTGAATATTGTCAATTGATATATTTTTTCAGATGTTTGAATTATTATCTTTCAATAGTTATAACATAATTTTCGTGGCGTAACAAATAACAATTTAATGTAGAAATATATGCTATGCATATAAGTTGATGTTATAAAAACTATTAGCGGACTCATTTTGTTCATCGTTTACTACAATGTTGTATTTTTGCATTACATTTATGTATGGATAAATATTTGTAATTAATTTATGAGTAATACCGTGCCTTCAGGTACAAACAATTGCTAGTCTTTATATATTTGATTAGAAAATAAATTGTCAATCAATTACGCATAATTTAAGGAAGGGTACACAAGTAATATAAATAAAAAAAATTGAATTGTGTACTTAATAACAAAAAATTTAAGTAAAAGTGAACTAAATAGAATAAAAATCTTATCAATACACTTTCTCTCAAATAAGTTTTAAAAAATATATCCACATCAAAAAACCCCTTATATAAATTTTGAGTTTTTTTTTATAAAAAGAAATGAAAAATTAGAATCCTATTTGTGGATTTCTTATATAATATTTTGGTAAATATCGCAAAGTTTTAATATCAATAAACAATTGAAAAGTGAGTCCCAAAAAAGGCCCACAATATGCCCTTGAAAGTGCCCTTGGAATGCACATGATGCAAAGGGCCTCCGGATACAAGGCAGGTCGAGAGGCACATGCGATAGTTAATCGACCGAAGCTTCTCGAGCGTTCAAATTTTATTTGGTTATGGATTGCTAAAGTTCGAGTCCAAGTCAAAACTAGGATTAGTCTTTCAATGAAAATCTTTAAAAATCACATCTAAAGCTCAATAATCAATTCGAAATACCCAAATTCTAAGCAGAATATCCAAAATTGGTATTACCAACTATACAAAAAACTGGAATTGTAGGGCCGGTTTAGTTTGTATCTGTAAAACAATTTTTTTGTCTTCAGATATGAAAAATAGAAGAGAAGTAGTTTGGATAGTATATCTTTGTATCTAGTTTTCCAAAAACAATAAACAAAAAGTCAGAATTTTAGAAAATATTAGTAATATATTTTTGTCAGTGTTGAGACACATTTTTTTTAAAAAAAAATTCAAAACACAAAATTTAATTTACTTTATAATTAAAAACATTATTTAAAAGAGTTTTTTTTACAATGCACTCTAATGATACATAGAATGAAATATAAGCTCAGGTGCAGAGGTCGTTCAAGGAGGTCGGGTAGAATATCCAAAGCTCAACAGTCCGAGCCTCGAGCTCCTCTCAGAGCGTGCAAAACAAGATATAAGGAAGGAACGACTGGATAATAAAAGAGATCCCCCAAAACAATAGCCAAGCTATATTCAAAGCACAAAAATTTCAACCAACCTAGATCCTCTCTCAAAAATCAAGGGAGATCCCATTGATGCTAGGTGAGGGTCTCGGCGTGAGTCCCTTAGAACTAGGAGTGAGTCTATATATTCTGAGCGGTACCTCCATTGAGGAGGCAGAACCCTAGTGGCCTATAGACTATTCAGTAAATCATTCAAGTGAGGAATAAAGAGAAAAGGGGCAAGAGACTCCATCGAAGAGTGGACTAGCCGAGCTCTTAAGCCGGTGAACCACTATATTTTTACCGTGCAAATCCCCCCTTAACGACTCCAATCCTTAAAACATCATGTTACAATCCCCACGGTCCTTGTAGCTTAGATCCAAGCTATCAAGCACAATCCATATCTTCTGCTCATTCACATAAATTTACACCATCAGTTTGGCGCCGTCTGTGGGAACGAATGTTCTTGTAACAAATACGCTGATCTTTCAGTGACTGATGCTCTCAACTCGCAATATGAGTAGAAGCCAAACAAATCTGTCATGAATACATGATCAACTAGAGACTGCCGACGGTAGGCAACTAGAAAATATCCTTGGTCTCTGCTCCACCATAGACGTTAATCTCCCCATGGGGAATCCCCCTGTGAATAATGAGTTGGAGTCTCTTTGTCAAGTTAACCAATGCTTGATGCAATAAAACGAAGAGCTTATGAAGTTTTTGCAATACCCACAGGAGGCACGAGCGGCCCACGAAGGCCAGAGTAACCCACGCTATAGAGATCAACCTCACCTTGACCCCCTCAACGAAATTGATGAAAGGGGGGAAAATAGTCGTACCATGAGGGAAGCCTCCCCTTTACCCCCTAGGAACAAATACTACAAAGAAGTTCAAAGTCAGAATGAGGAGATAGAAAGGAATGATTTCTTCCCTTATCAACAAGGAAGGAGAGAACAATACTGGGAGCAGTGCATCAATGACATCCAACAAGAACTCGGCCGCATAAAGGAGGCGGTGAAGGGTAGAGCTCCAGTGACGATGGATGCCTTGGGGCATCAAACTCACTCCCCTTTCATCACCGGAGTGCTACACTTCCCCCTTCCTCCGAAGTTCAGAATGCCACCAATTGAGACATTTGATGGGATGAAGAACCCAGTAGATCACCTCAATACCTGTAAAAACCAGATGGAGCTCCATGGATACTAGAATCCCGTGCGCTGCTAAGCTTTTGCCATCATGTTGAAGGGCTCTGCCTTAGCGTGGTTTAATAGGCTCCCACTAGCGACGATCTCCTCCTTCAAAGAGCTCTCGATATCTTTAGGGGCTCGGATCTACAAAAAACTAAGTTACCACCTGCTAAACATAAAGCAAGGGTCCCAAGAAAACCTGAAGTCCTACGTTCAAAGGTTCAATTCAGAATCATTAAAAGTGGACAACCCAGAACGAAACGTTTGCTATTAATGCCTTCATAACTTGTTTGGGTGTGCAATCCAAGGACCTGATACTTTTCATATCAAAGAATCCTTAGGCAAGCATGACTGAAGTGTTGGCCAAGGCTGAGAAGTATATCAATGGTGAGGAAGCTCTCCTCTCGAAGGTGGGGAGCTCGTCGTTGCATAAGGAAAAGGGAAAGGAGGAGAAGAAAAGGGACCGAAGTCCCAGGAGGGAGAAAGGGCTAGATAAGTCTCCTAGAAGAGACAGAGATCGATCCCCCAAAAGAAGAGGACACGTATGAGATCGTTTGGGTCCTCTTCAGCCATAGCTTTAGCCCAGGTACGCATCTCGGTAGCTACCTCCCCTTACCGCAGCAATATCACAGATTTTGTATGAAGTGCAAAACGAGAAGTTCCTAGCCACCCCCGATGTAGGCAGATCCAGCCAAGAGGGATCCCACGAAGTACTGTGAGTACCATAGAGATCACGGCCACCACATGGATGAATGCATCCAACTAAAGAAAGAGATCGAGTTCTTGATCCAACGAGGACAATTACATCGATATGTGGCCCAGGAAAACCAAAATCAAACCCTTCCATGCCCACCACCTAGGCAGCAAACCCTGACTCAACATCAGCAGCCTTTAGGGGAAATCAGGGTCATATCTGGAGGGTTTGCAGGAGGTGCAGAATCCAGCTCAGCCAGAAAGGCCCACTTGCTCAAAGTCAGAGTTGACGAGGCTCTGGAAGTACACCCAGTCTCCAAAGTGCCACGACTGAACACCGTTATATCCTTCTCAGATTCTGACATGGAAGACTGTTATCATCCTCATGATGATCCCCTGATAATAAAAGCTGTTATAGCTAACAAAACGGTTCATCGCATTCTAATCGATAACAAGAGCTCTGCAGACATCATTTTTGCCTCTACCTTTGACAAAATGGACATAGAAAGGGAGAAACTAGAGCTAGTAAATGCTCACCTGTTGGGATTCTTAGGGGAAAGATTATTACCTCTAGGTTCAATCCAGCTTATACACATCATAGGAGACCACCCGTGTCAAACCACCATAGCCGTAAAGTTTCTAGTGGTGGATGCTCCATCTGCATACAATATGTTGCTAGGAAGGCTTTCTCTCAACGCTATGAGGGCCATTCCCTTTGCCTATCACTTGGTTGTGAAATTTCCTACAAAAAATAGAATTGGAGTGGTTCGAGGAGACCAACACGTAGGCAAAGAATACTACACGGCGTTTACATCAGATCTAAATTGAGCAGAGAAATCAAAAACCTCCTGATCCAGTTCCTAAAAGAAAACACTAGGGTGTTCGCTTGGAAACAAGAAAACATGGAAGATATTGACCCTTCAGTTATTACCCACAAGCTGAGCGCGAACCCCACATGCAAGCCCGTCAAACAAAAAAGAATGAGCTTTGCCCGAGAGAGACAAAGGCAATCAATGAAGAGGTCAATAAACTCCTCTGCGCCAAAGCTATCAGGGAAGTAGACTACCCTGTCTGCTTAGCCAATGTGGTCCTTGTCAAGAAGACCAATGGCAAGTGGCAGCTCTGCATTGACTTCACCGATCTCAATTGGACATGCTCAAAGGATAGCTTTCCCTTCCTCGGATTGACCTTATACTGGATGCCACTGTCAGACACGAGCTACTCATTTTTATGGACATCTTCTCATGTTATTATCAGATCAGAATGGACCCTGATGATCAGGAGAAGACATCTTTTGTGACAGAACAGGGAACATATAGCTACCAGGTCATGGTTTTTGGATTGAAGAATGCTAGAGCCACCTACCAATGTCTGGTGAATAGGATGTTCCAAAAATAGATTGGAACCTCCATTGAAGTCTATATCGACGATATGTTGGTGAAATCATTGAAGGCAGAGCTCTACGTCCAACACCAAGCAGAGCCGTTCCAAGTCCTTAAAGAGTACATGATAAAATTGAATCCTGTAAAATGTGCCTTCGGGGTTTCAGTAGGAAATTGTTTTGGGTTTTATCGTAAATAGCAGGGAAATTGAGGCTAACCCAGAAAAAGGTAAAGGCGGTGCTGGATATGCAGCCACCATCCAACACGAGGGAGACCCATCGACTGACAGGAAGAATAGCTGCCTTGAGTAGGTTTGTATCTAGATCTAGTGATAAATGTTAGCCTTTCTTTCAAGTTTTAAGGAAAGCATTCCAATGGGATACAAGGTGCGAAGAGGCATTCGCAGCATTGAAGGTTTACCTGAGCTACCCTCCAATACTGGTGAACCCCTTGGATAGGGAGGTTCTCACCCTTTATTTAGTCGTCTCAAATTTCTCAACTAGCGCAACACTGGTTAGGGAGCAAGATAGACTCAGCAACCAGTCCCAAAAATAGAGAAACTTGTGTTTAGCCTTGGTGACCACAGCCAAGAGACTCAGACCGTACTTTCAAGCTCATAGTATCGAGGTCTGAACAGAACAGCCAATGAAGTAGGTGCTGCACAAACCAGAATCTTCTGGGAGGCTAGTGAAGTGGGCTATAGAGCTCAGTGAGTTCGACATTAGGTACAAGCCAAGAACTACCATCAAAGGACAAATCTTGGTAGATTTCATCGCAGATTTCACAACAGCGACACCGACGGAGGCCACGCAACTAGTACCTGGCCTCCCTATTTGGAAGCTTTCAGTAGATGGAGCTGCTAATGCTCAAGGGAATGGTGCAGGCTTAATCCTGACCTCTCCAGACGGAATAGATGTTGAATACGCTCTTAGGTTCGGGTTTAAGGCTTTAAACAATAAAGCAGAATATGAGGCGATCATTGTTGGGCTCAATCTTGCTCACTCTATGGAGGCAAAACAGTTGGAGATCTGTAGTGACTCTCAACTAGTGGTAAAGAAAATAGATGAATCTTACGAAGCGAGGAGCGAGAAAATGGTCCTTTACCTCAGAAAGTACAAGAATTGATCAAGAAATTTGTGTTGGTTAAAATTCATGAGCAGATGCTTTGGTGAGGCTGGCGACTATTTCACAGGAGAACTTGGATAGACTTATACCAGTAGAGCACGTATCAAAGCCCACAGTGAACATGGAGGAGGATGAAGTGCTCTCAGTCCTAGCTCAGCAGAGCTTGATGGATCCCATCATGGGGTAGTTATGGGATGGAACCTTGCCAAAAGAGCCCAAGGAAGCCGCAAAGCTAAAAGCCAGGTCAGCTAGATTTTCTATTTTGCAAGGAAAATTGTACAAACGAAGTTTTTCAGCACCTCTCCTTAAATGCGTGGGAGATGAACATGCTAACTATATACTCAGAGAATTTCATGAGGGAATCTGTGGCAATCACATCGGAACTCGAACCTTGGCAGGAAAAGCACTAAGGCAGGGGTACTATTGGCCTACTATGCTCAAGGATGCTACCGATTTGGTTAAAAAATGCAAGGTCTCCCAGGAACACGCAAACATGCCCCACAGTTCACCTAAGCTACTAACCTCGGTCGTGAGCCCTTGGTCATTCCAATAATGGAGTTTGGATACACTCAAGCCCCTTCCCACGAGTGTGAGGTAGTGCAAATTCGCCGTTGTGGGGGTGGATTACTTCCCCAAGTGGGCAAAAGTCGAACCATTGGCAACAATCACTGAGCAAAAGATACAAAACTTTGATTGGAACTCTATAATTTGCAGGTTTGGACTTCCAAAAGCGATCGTACCTGACAATGGAAAGCAGTTTGACAACCCAAAGTTTCGGAGGTTTCGCGCCGAACTGGGGATAAAGAACTATTTCTCAGCTCTAGCTCATTCTCAATCCAATGGGCAAGCAGAAATCACCATCAAGACCATAAAGGCAGCTCTGAAGAAAAAGCTACAAGACCTGAAGGGCAAATGGGTGGAATACATCTCTGAAATACTATAGGCCTATAAGACCACCCCCAGGTCAGCTACCCAGGAGACCCCGTTTGCTTTAACCTATGGAACTGAAGTAGTGGCACCTGTCGAGGTGGGACTCTTATCACCCAGAGTTGAGTTTGCAAATGCTGAACGCAATACTGAATCACTTTTGGTAAATCTGGACCTCTTGGACGAAAAGAGAAACGAAGCTCTACACCTCATCCAAAATTACCAGAGAAAAACAACAAGGTATTATGACAAGAGGGTTAGGTACAAAAGCTTTAAGGCTAGGGACCTAGTCCTCAAGAAGTTTTTCCTTACAAGGAAAGACCCTTCTCATGAAAAATTAGGCCGCAATTGGGAGGGACCTTTTATCATCTCTAGAGTGATAAGACCTAGAAATTATGAGTTGCAGACCAAAGAAAGGAAGATCCTACCTCACTCTTGGAACGCGGAGCATCTTAAAAAAAAAATTTAGCAAGCTTTTTTTGTAAGATAATTACTATCAATAAAATAGTGAGTATTGCATTTCTTTTTTCAGCAAGATCCTTTTGAGCTCTAAAGCTCGCGATTAACCCTTCAGTTCTTAAAATGAGCTCTGAAGCTCACGATGAACTCTTAAGTTCATAAAACGAGCTTGACAACCCGCGATGAACGCTTCAGTTCATAAAATGAGCTTAGAAGCTCATGATGAACTCTTAAATTCATAAAACAAGCTCTACAGCTTGCGATGAGCTCTTCAGTTCATAAAATGAGCTCTACAGCTCACAATGAGCTCTTCAGTTCACAAAATGAGCTCTACAGATCACGATTAGCTCTTCAGTTCATAACATAAGTTCTAAAGCTCACGATGGACTCATCAGTTCGTATAATAAGAATGAGCTCTACAGCTCACCATGAACTCTTCAGTTATAAGTAAAAATGAGCTCTAAAGCTCGTGATGAACTCTTTAGTTCATAAAACAAAAATAAGCTCCAAATCTTACAAAGAAGAGCTCTATAGCTCAAATAGGCTCGTCAGCTCATGCAAAAAAATTGTGACGAGCCCTTTCGCCTGCAAAATTCAGAAAAGCCACCCAGTTAACACAAACAAGAACCATGGAACATTCGACAACAGAGAAGAAATATGTTTGCATTACATCATAGAAATAAAATGTCTGTCAGAAAGAAGTAATAGAAGGGTCATGAAAATTCCTAAAGAAAAAGGCTGCTAGTTTCCCCCAACCGTTTCTTGAGAGTAGCCACCTCCTCCTACAAACGAGCATTCTCCATCTTCAACTCATCCCTCTCCATCTCAGTTTTCAAAAGTAAGTTTAGAAGCTTTGTCCCGGAGGAAGAAAACATAACTGCACCTAGAGAGGAATTGGAGGATGGGGAGGAATCACCCACCCTGTGCCTTTTGGAGGATGGCTTAGCATCCTCATCCTCCTCTTCTGCCTCTAATCAAAATTTAAAGAATCAGGAGAATTAGGATAGATGGAGAAGTCAAGTGAGGCTGCCACAGCACTGAAAAGGAAAAGATTATCAAACGTCACCAACTCTGAAAAAGACTTAGGTTCAGATTGCAACATCTAATCATTCTTCATAACCTCTGGCAGATCTAGATCAGGCGCAACTGCACAAATAAGAAAAATTCAGAATGTGATATCAAACCAAGGAATGACCAGGAAAGCTGTCAGTACCCTAACTTATGTGAGAAAAGCTCCTCCAAGAATGGGGAACCCTGTTCTCCCGATGACGGTCCTTAGTAGATCTCCAAGAGTCACCTGAAGTAAAGAAAAAATGATGAAGCCACCCCTCGGAGGGAGAAGGAATATCGAGCACCATTTTGCGCTCTAAGAAATGCTTCCATCAGAAACAAATGAAGCAGGGGATTTCGTTATCCTCAAGAACATGAAAATATAGAAACTCAGCGGTCGTTGGGAATGCGTCATTGCCCTGAAGATGCCAGAATAGGAAGAAGTTGATCAAAATAGCTCATCGTCTGGGGGATAAGCGAGAGAGAGGCAAACTATAGTAAGCCAAGATACACCCAATGGATGGATGGATAGGAAGACGGAGGCCCATCTCCAAGGCGCCTTAAAAAATACAAACCTCCCATTGAGGAAGATAATTAGGAGGTTCATCAGGGGTAGGAACCTTGAGAGGCAAGTCCAGCCCAGGAAAGAATTTTCTTTTGATCCCTTCTAGTTTAGAGGAAGTAAGTGAAGAGGGGACCAAAAAATGAGACTGGAATTTCCAGTCTATCCCGGAGGAAGAGCGTTTTTGAAAAAAAGAGGAAAGAGCCATGGGAATTCTTGGGCAAGAAACAAAGACAAATGAAATTTTAGGGGAAAGGAAAAGAAATGCTCGAGGACAAAGGACCTTCAAGAATATAAGCAAATAGGAAAGAACCCCAAGAAGATTTGAAAACAATCGCAAGATTCAAGGAATCAAGAACGCATCAAAAGCAATATGGGTGATCTTTTGAGTTTCCTAATTAATGATGGTAGTTACGACATTGAAAAAAATATTATCACATGCATTAAATACTATCGGAATTCGATGACCACCAGCTAACTAATAGGGGAATTTGAGAAGACCTCTCAAGGCCGGTTGATTCAACAAAGGAAACTTCCCCAATAACCTCAGCATTCTCCTGGTCCGTCTCAAGCTTCTTCAACGCTCAGAAAGCTAAGAGGATTTTTCACACACCATTTGCTTAAGCATAGCTCTCATGGATGTATAGACCTTCTGGAATATTGCCTCGAGAAGGTTTTTTTACAAATTTTCGGAAGTAGAGGTCAGCTCGTACAGCCGCAAAGACCAGATTGCTTACTTTCCCTCGGCCAAGCTCAACAGACCTCTTGCCTCTATGAGAAATTATAAAGCCTCTATGAAGCAATCACATCTAAACTGACCCCATGTTTTCCATACATATCAAAATCCTGGCTGGTCCTTCAAACTCAGTAATTGTGCTTTAAGAAGAGCTCAAGCACCTCTTAAAGCAGGGGGCAAGGGGAATACAAAGCAAAGGAATGCAGAACTATATATCCAAGTCAAAATTGTTGGGGTTACACAAAATTTCTTCAGAACTTCTAGTCAAGGAATATTAAACATGAAATCAGGGTTACATATATAAAAAAACAACAAAACAGAACCCAACAATGACAATAACTGGATAGACTATATTGGAGAACAAAGTAAATCATATTGTACAGCTTCAAAAACCAAATATATTCAACATTTACATAAAAGAGAGGAAAAATCCTATGTCTAGGAGCCTAAGGGGCAGGAGGAAGAGAGTCTGCTAGCTTGGCAATTGGTGCGAGAGGTGGATTAGCAAGAGAGATCCCAGGGAGGCCATCGCTTGAAACTTCAGGAAAGACAGAGTTAGAAGCTTCTGGGGGGTTAGGAGCAGGAACCTTAACCTCGACATAGGCTCTTGGCATCTTTGTTAGAGCTCTTGTCACCAGGTCAGCAGAAAAAGGAGCAGCTAGAATAGCTAGAGCAGCAGGAGTTGTAGAAGTCTAAGAACCAGTGAGGGTAACAGCGGCTAAAGAGATGGTTGGAGGAGGAGGATTGCCCTTGGGAGAAGGGTTAAAATCCCTAGGAATGGTAGTAAAGGCAAGAGGGAAAAGGGTATTACCTCCACCCTCCGCCTGGGTTACCTCGCTCTCTTCCTCAACAAACTCACCCTTTGTCTGTCCCTGGTCAAAAGTGAAGTCCAGGTCGAGATAAGTTTCTTCGGCCTTGTCTTGAAATGCCAGCCACCCCTTGGCTCATTAAATGGTGACATCATCAAATAGCTTGGCAATCAGGTCGTCTTTCTTCTTGGCAGCAACTCTCTGCTCCTCCAGCTCACCCCTAACAGCATCATTTGCCTCTGCCAACACGTCATACTCCCTCTTCATGCCCAAATAAGAATCATAAGCTTCAGGGGAATCTTAGCTAGCCTTGACCCACCAATCTATCTTCACCTTGAGCTCATCCTAAATTTTCCCCAGCTCCTCCTTGGATTGCCTATTCTCAGCCTCTAAGTCCTTAATGAGGGAGGCATGTTTATCAACCTGCGACCGCAGCTCTAGCATTTCGGACTCGAGGTTACTATTAGCAAAGGCGAGCTCTGTGTTCTTTAGCTCAAGAGCTTTGGAAGCCTTTGAGGACCCCTGCAGAGCTTGGATCCTCCTTAGAAGACCACTACCATGGATAGCCACCTAGAGTTCAAGAGAACCCCAGAAGTTAGGGTTAACACGAGGAAATAAAAATAAGGCAAGCTAAAAGAAAAAAAAAAAGAGAAGCTAGGCGTTTACCAAAGCGGCCTCGATTAGGAGAGTAAAAATGGAAGACCCAAGAGGCATTGTAGCAGCTCTCTGGATGTCACATTTAGGATGATGCAGGCTTGACGTTGCTAATAAGAGAATCCCCACCTGTTGTGGCCCTGGGAAGTCCCTCGCCCCCAGCTTTGGAATCTTTTAGAAGCAGTTGAGAGGATTCTCCAACCGACCCGCTAGGAAGGAGCTGGGGAGAGATGTGGGTAACTGTCTCCAGAGCCCTGTCAATTTATGATGGAGAAGGGGAGGTCTGATCCAGACATTGGCCTTTGGCCTCTCCAGAGGAAGAAGGAGTTACCTTTAGAGGAAAGGAGGTCTGTGCAAAGACTCGGGTACTTGACTGGAGGACAGGGATTGTCTGAGTTGGAGAAGGAGAGGTGGAGGATAGATTCAGCTTCGCCACTTTGGCCGAAGTTGTGGAACTACCATCAGCCTTAACCTTCGCTTTACGCTTGTTCCCACTTTTCCCCCTCCTTAGCTGACCCAACTTAGCCAAGCGATCCTTCTCAATTGGCTCCATTAATAAAAGACCTGGGGACACCATGTAGACAGGGAAAAAAAGGAGAGAAAACTAGAGTCAACAGACAAAAAGGAGGAGTGCCACCTACCGCCTTATCAGTCATAGAAACAGAAAGGGGAATTAGGAGCCGAGAATTCTGCTGGAGGCGCCGGGAGGCTGAACCCTAGTTCCACGAAGAGCCAAAGCCTGATGAGCTTAGGATACGATGTGGATTTGCACTTCTCCAATTTTAGCAGCACCCGCCTATCCTCAGCACTGAGCTTGGGGAAAACACTTGGGAAACAATTTGGATTGAGAAAATTTAGAAGAAGACATTAGAAGCCGACCTAAGTTGTGCCAACAAAAGCTTACCCAGGTTGTTAGGGGAACACCAGACTCTATGGATTGGAAAAGTATCCACCTTATCAGCAGGGTTATACTCCCAATGCGAACCCCCTACAAAGAAGAATTGTTTTTTCCAGTTCTTATGAGAACTTGGTAGACTAGAAATGATTAATTTGGCATTTGCTCGCTTGGATATATATAGGAAGCCCTCGGAAGAAGTAAGCTTGACGTTGAAGAGGTCCGTGAGTAGTGGAATAGTGGGGACCCCTAGTTTGTGAGTCTTAAAGAAAACTAGTAGACCTATCAGGACCCCCCAGAAGTTAGGAGAAAGCTAGACAAGACATACGTTAAAATGCTGAAGAACGTTTTTGATGAAAGGGTGTATAGGAAAACACAAACCATTCTCTAAGGCAGCAGTGAAAAAGCAGATCTTCTTATGAACTTGGGAGATGTATTGGGTAAATTTATCCAGACACCAGTGCTGAACCCCTAGAGGGAAACTATAACGGATCTTGGTAAGCTCCATTAGTGAAGGAGAGACTTCACTGGGGCCCACGAGTTTGGTATGTCTGAAAGCAGATCCTACTCCCATAGCCAAAACTTTCATATCACAGACTTTGTCTTTACCTTTGTCAGGGTTCCTGGGTCCAAGAGAGGAGGTAGGAGGAAGCTCCTTGGTGTTCACCTCAGTGTTCGCGTTGGCGTCGATGGAGTTAACGCCAGGAAAGTTGTCAATTTTGTCTCCTATTTCTCCTAGGTCAATATCCTCATCGGCAGGCTTGCCACCCATAGGGGAATCAGAGGAGGGGTTTGCTTCCAAAGGAGCAGACATAACTGGGCAAGAGAAAGGGAGATTAAAAGAACGGTAGATAGGAGGAACGCTGATCAAACACTCCCTAATAACCCTAGGGTCAAAACAGTAGCTCCCAACACCAAGAATTCATACGATAGAACCCCAGCCCATGAAGAAAAGAAGAGGAGATAAGCAATAGTCTTGATTCCAAAAATAAAAGAATCGAAAAGCCTAGAAATGCAGCAACCACCTTGAACTCGAGGGATCCAAAATGGAAAAAAGGTAAAGGGGGCAAGAGACGTACCTAGATCTAGTGCAAGTGATGAACCACAGCTTGAAGAGGAGTTAAAGGAAGAGAGCAGTAAAAATCTTCAAATCAAACTAAGAAAAGCTTGATTTTAAGTCACGAATGAGGAAACTCCGAACAAGAGAGCTAGAATTTGAGGAGTGAGAGACAAGGGAGGAAGTTTCAAAGTGGAAGAAGACGATTCAAGTAACCATATAGCCATTTATAGTTTGAAAGACGTGTGATGTAATGTGTACGAGAATCGAGGAAGCCATGATTATCAAAAATCGCAGAAGGACATTCTCCACGTGCAAGTCAAAGTCAGTCACGTGCTGACCCAGTGCAGTTTTAAAGCAGCTCAGCCCCTGTTCAAGCTCGCTTGCACCAAGAGCTGGGGGCAAATGATGATACATAGAATGAAATATAAGCTCAAGTGCAGAGATTGTTCAAGGAGGTCGGGTAGAATATCCAGAGCTCAGCAGTCCGAGCCTCGAGCTCCTCTCCGAGCGTGCAATACAAGATATAAGGAAGGAACGATTGGATAATAAAAGAAATCCCCAAAAAAAATAGTCAATCTATATTCAAGGCACAAAAATCTCAACCTACCAATACCCTCTCCCAAAAATCAAGGGAGATCCTACCGATGCTAGGCGAGGATCTCGGCATGAGTCCCTTAGAATTAGGAGTGAGTCTATATATTCTAAGCAGTACCTCCATTGAGGAGGTAGAACCCTAGTGGCATACAAACTATTCAGTAAATCATTCAAGTGAGGAATAAAGAGAAAAGGGGCAAGAGAGTCCATCGAAGAGTAGACTAGCCGAGCTCCTAAGCCGGTGAACCACTATATTTTTACCATGCAAACCCCCCCTTAATGAGTCCAATCCTTAAAACACCATGTTACAATCCTGACGGTCCCTGTAGCTCAGATCTAAGCTATCGAACACAATCCATATCTTCTGCTCATTCACATAAATTTACACCATCACACTCTGTGTTCTTTCACGTGACTAATTTTTGCATATTTTCTTGGGCTTGACCTTTTCCTTGGATTTGGCTCTATGAAAACCATTAATTAGAGATCTATGTTGTTGGTTTTGTTTTTTCATTCTTCACAATTAGGAGAAGATGACATATTTGTTGCATGTTTAATTTTGTAAGTTAATTTTTACTTGTTGAGATCTGTCATGAGCATTCAATACTTGTCCTTTATACTCGAGTTTCTTCTTCTCTTTTTTTTTTTTTGTAAATTTTGTGGGTTAATTTCTGGCATCATGTAATGCAATGTTTGATAGTTTTGTGAGTAAATCTTATTTCTCCACATGTTGTATAATGCTGGCTGAGGAAAAACAAATCATAGTAATAGACGCCACCACTACCCTCACCCTTATGCTTTTTTTTTTTCACAAGATTTGATAAGCCCAAAACCAACTGGGCCATGCCCAGTAAATCAACTAAGCTCAAGTCAGCTAAAAGGCTGCCCAATCTCACTTTATCCATCTGACCCAGTCCAAGATTCAAGGAGCCTATGAAGATAAGAGCATGTGAGAGAGAGGTTATCGGGATATGCATTCATGAAGATCACTCCTATCTTAATTGTACTTACCAAAGAAGTAAGGCCTTCTCACTCACCGCCTCACCATACCTGTATATTATAAGCTCTTTCCACATGGAGAGGGACATCTCTCAACACACCTTGGTACCACACTAAAACCTCCTTACACACTTAGCTTCTCTTTTAGCTATTGTAACTCTCCCAGAGCTTACTCTCTTGGAGCTCTCTCCCTGTTACTTTATTCATCAATAAAGACCTCCGGCCATCGCTGCCGTTTTTCGAGAGTGGAGTAGGTCACCCGGACTAAACCACTATATATCTTTATGTTGACTCATTATTTACTATTTAGCCATGATTACTTTATTTGTTGCTCATTAATTACACATCCTCATATACTCAACTGTTGATCTTGTACTAGTCCAATTTGTACATCATCAGTTTGGCGTCGTCTGTGGGTCCTTTAATCCACGACGATCAATACCAAGTCGATGAGTCAACAACCGGGAGACAATAACCTCCCATCGCACCCTCAGAACCATCTGCCACGGTGACTCCTGTCAACAATCAACAACTCTTACAGAACATGCAGCTATTGGTAAACCAGAACCAACAAATCATCCAGTTGATGCCCGCCCAGGGAGGTGTCGTCCCCCTCCCCGTAGGAGGAGCTCCACTCCCTCCAATAAGATAGGTGCAACAACCTATCCCCTCTAGGCGCCAAGCAACCCCTACCATGAGGCCCTTCGCCAGAATGCCCTTAGACAACGCCAGAGTGCCTCTCGCCCAACAAATCCTCCTCAGTGCGCAGGAAGCTCACATGTGTCCCCCTCCTCATGTACCTAAGCAGGAGGATGAAGGAGAAAGATAGTATGATGATCATGGAAGCCTCTACAACCACCTGACGGAGGATGTCCCCAACCAATGGGATTAAAAAATCAGAGAGGTGCAAAACCAACTTGGTGTTGCCCTCAACGCCATTAGGGCGTAGGCGCCAGAGATTTTAGACTACCTGGTAAGACGTACTAATACTCCATTCGTTGCTGATATTGTCAATTATCCTTTATCCTTGAAGTTTAAGATGTCTGCCATTGGGATCTTTAATGGCACCAAAGACCCTCTAGATCACCTTGATACCTACAAATCTCTCATGCAACTCCACAACGTTCCTGAGAAGATCATGTGAAAAGCCTTCCTTATCACCTTGAAGGGGTCTACTCGATAATGGTTCGTGAAGATCAAACCCTCCCCAATCTACTCCTTAGCGGAGTTAAGCAGGTCTTTCGTCTCCCCTTTCATTGGGGGATGCCAACATCAGAAGCTTGTAACCGAACTGTTAATCATTAAACAGGATAGGGATGAAAGCCTTAGGAACTACCACGCTTATTTCAATAAGGAGACATTCTAGATTAAGGAACCAGACCATAAGGTAGCCCTAGCAGCCTTTGTTGCTGGTCAATACTCCTCCAACTTTATGTTCTTTGTCCTCAAGAAGTCACCCTCCAACATGCCCAAGCTACTGTCAAAGGCTCAAAAGTATATGAACACCGAGGACGTCACCAAAGCCCACTGGGGTGAGTCCTCACAAGGAGGAAAAAAAAAAGGAAGGACACCCATGAAGACAAGTAAGAGACAGAGAGTAAGAGGAAGAAAATGAGAGAGTCTCTATCAAGGTCCGTCTCGGTCTAGTGCCGTTGAGAGAATGATAACCTTTCATGCCTCTCAATGCATCAGTAGAGTATATCCTATTCCAAATACAAGATGACCCCATGCTCCGCTGGCTTGGAAAGATAAAGTCTGGCCCAAAACATAGAAATCCCAACAGGTACTATCGCTTCCACCGTGACCACAGTCACGACTACTTCCAGTTAAAGAGGCAGACTGAGGAGCTTATTCAGCATGGTTAGCTTAGACATTACGTTACAGGCTGAGAATCGGCTCCACCATACGAGGATTGAGAGAGCCAACAGCCCCTCGAACAGATCTAGACTATTGCTAGATGGCACACGCCCAAAAAGACAGACAAGTAGAGTCACATGACTCTTGTCCAAAAAAGACACCCCGACATGGGGAAGAAGAGGTCATCCCCTGGTCCTGACCCTAAGGGTGGCCAACTACCAAGTTAAGAGGATCCTGGTCGATGTGGTAGCTCAGTCGATATTTTATTTAGGATAGCCTTCATCTGGGCAGGGAGAGACTGTAACCCATCAGGACTCCTTTGATTGGTTTCTCTGGAGAAAGGGTTTATTCCTTGGGATCCATCACCCTGCCAATCATAGCAAGAACTGTACTAAGGAGCTCCACTGTTATGGTAAATTTTATCATACTTTACTATTCTTCTACTTATAATATAATTCTTGGACATCGTGCCCTCAACACTTTTAGGGCAGTACCCTTTACCTATCACATTCTACTCTATTTCCTAACCGTCAGTGGGATTGGAGAGATCAGACGAGACCAGGTCTCCGCCTGAGAGTGCTACGTGGCCTCTATGAGGGGCAGGAGGCCACACGAGATTCTCCAAGTCGAAGTACTTGACCCCAGGGATGACAAAACCATAGAGAAAGGTGAACCAGTAGAAGAACTTTGGCCAGTAGTAGTGGATGGCAGTCTTCTAGCAGAGAGAGTCTATATTGGCTCCTTACTCTCCCAAGAGCAAGCATCCGCCTTGATAGACTTCCTCAGGTGGAACACAGATGTCTTTGCCTGGTCTGACAAAGACTTGGAGGGCATCGACCCTAAAGTAGCCTCCCACCGACTCAACGTCAATCCTAGGTACAAGTCTGTCTGCCAAAAGTTGAGGAATATAAGTACTGAGAGGGAACATGCCATGGAGAAAGAAATAGATAAGCTGCTGGCTAATGGGTCAGTGAGAGAGGTAGCCTACCCAAATTGGCTACCCAACGTAGTGATGATTACAAAAGCCAATAAAAAGTGGCGCATCTACGTGGCCTTCACAGAACTCAACAAAGCCTGTCCTAAAGATAGTTACTCTAGCCCACACATTGATCTCCTCATAGACGCCACCGTGGGACACAAGCTTCTGAGTTTCTTAGATGCCTATCCTGGGTGCAACTAGATCAGCATGTTCCCTCTATAGACTAGGAGAAAACTTCATTCATCACCCTGAAAGGCACCTACTGCTATAGGGTGATGCCTTTCGAACTCAAGAATGTCGTAGCCATATATCAGCACCTAGTGAACAAGATGTTTGAAGCCCAGATCGAGAAGACTATGGAGGTCTACATAGACGATATGCTGGTAAAGAGTATGGCTGTGGTGGATCATGTAACACACCTCCAGGAAACCTTTGATGTATTAAAAGCCTACATGATGAAGGTGAATCAAAAAAAGTGCGCCTTTAGCATCACTTCTGGAAAATTTTTAGGGTTCATGGTCAACAAAAGGGGTATTGAAGCCAACCCAGACAAGATCAGAGCTATCCTGGAGATGAAGTCTCCAACCTCAACAAAGGAGGTTTAGAGGCTGAATGGAAGGATAGCATCCCCCAACAGTTTCATCTCTCAATTAACATATACGTGCCTGCATTTTTTTAAAATCCTTCGCAGGTCTTTCTCGTGGGTACTAGAGGCAGAGGATGCCTTCCAGAAGCTCAAAGCCTACCTCACCACACCACCTTTGCTCTCCCATGTTGTGCCAGGAGAGACCTTGTACCTCTATCTCTTCTCTTCACCCTCTACAGTGAGCTTTGCTCTTATTATGGAGGATGGGGATATCCAGAAGCATGTCTACTACGTAAGTAGAGCATACCAAGGGACAGAGATAAGGTATTCGGAGCTTGAGAAATTGTCTCTCTCACTTGTCATTATAGTCCAACATCTATGCCACTACTTTCAGAGTCACACCATCATGGTTGTTACAGATCAACTGCTCAAAATAGTCTACACCACCACAGAACTCGTGGATTTTGTATCTGAGTCTACACCACCACAGAAGACTGGGGAGGAAATACTAGGCACCCTTATACCCACCTACTGAGTACATACTGCCTCTGCCCACCATAAGGCTAGCTCATACGCTACCCCGAGAGGACCTGACGCCCCAAAGATGGACCCACAACCTGGACAGCCTAGGGAGCCATCCATCTTGCCTAGGGCACTGCCCACCTTGCCTGGGACACCTCCCACCCTGTCCATGGCATCACCCCTCACTTCGGTACCATCACAGCTCACCTTGTTGCAAACAACGTCTCCCGTAGAGCTAGCTCCCTCTCCAGCAGGTTGGAGACTCTATGTTAATTGGTCATCCACTCGCGAGGGCGGTAGTGTAGGACTAGTGTTGATCAAACCCCATAGCACTCTACTGAAGTATGTTGTCTCCCTTTACTTTGCCACACCAAGCAATCAAGTTGAATATGAGGCCTTCATATTAGGCTTGAAACTTGCGTTGGAGATGGAGGTCCTCTACCTGACAGCCTACAGTGACTCTCAACTTATAGTCAACTAGGTAAAGGGAGACTTTCAAGCAAAAAGGAAAGAATTCAAGAATATCTCTCAGTGGTCCAAGCATTATTAAAAAAGTTCACCCGTTTTCGAATCCACCATGTGCCCCGAGAGGAGAACGCCATAGCAAAAGTGGAGACAACGTTAATTGTGCATCCTCAGAAACCAACTGGATGACTTCCATCCAAGCTTACCTAGAGGAGGGCACTTTCCCGACAACCCAGTAGAGGCCAAAAAGTTGAGAATAAGAGCATCAAGGTACGTTATCCTGCAAAACACCCTCTACAAGTAAATTTATTCCCTACCACTATGCAATGAGGGAAATCCATGATGGGATATGTGAAAATCACTCAAGTGGGCGTGCACTGGCCCACAAAGCAGTAAGGCAAGCCTATTATTGACCTACCATGATCAAAGAAACCCGCGAGTTTCTCAGAAGATGTGACAAGTGCCAACGCTTCTCAATTGTGCCTAAATATCTACCCGAATATCTCATCACCATTTTGAGCCTATGACCCTTCTCCATGTGGGGGATCAACATCCTAGGTCCTCTCTTTGTGAGTCAGGACCAATGTAAGGTCGTAGTGATAGCCATTGAATATTTTACTAAGTGGACAGAAGTCGAGGCCTTAGCCGAAACAAAAAATTAGAAGGTAAAAGACTTCATATGGAGGAGTCTAGTCTGCCGATTTGAAATACCTCTTGCGATTGTGAGAGACAAAGCCAAGCAGTTTGACAACAAGCTCCTTAACAGTTTTCATGTCAACTTGCATATCAAGCATCCCACTCTAGCCCTGCCCATCCACAGGCAAACGAGCAAGTAGAGGTTATTGTCAAGAACATCCTCTGCAATTTGAAAATCAGACTAGAGAGTGCAAAAGGACGATGGATAAAAAAACTCCCAGGAGTACTGTGGGCCTACAAGACGACACCAACGAGACCCACGAGCAAGACCCTAGCCTATAGGACAGAGGCAGTCACACTCGTTGAGATCGGGGTACACTTCTTTAGGGTCCAGCTCCATGACCCTACCAATAATGAAAAATACCTCCGCATCAACCTCGACTTGGTAGAGGAGAAGAGGGAGATAGTCATGCTTAGGAATGCAGAGTACAAGCGTCGCAAGACCAAGTACTACAACTCGAGGGTGAAACTTGGTTTCTTCTTGTCTAGGGACCTAGTCTTCAAAAAGATCATCCTGTCTACCCAAGACTCCCAGGAAGAAAAACTGGGACCTAACTGCGAAGGACCTGACATGGTCATGAAAGTTATAAGATTGGGAACCTACTAATTAAGAATTTTGAGGGGAGAGTTCTGTCTCATCCATGGAATGTAGAGCATTTAAAGAAATACTACCATTAGCTGAGGGCAAGGTAGTGAGTGTATAAGTCAAGCAGTCGGCGTTTAGATTATCTGTTTTTATTTCGGTCAATTTCTCTTAAACATTTACTTTGAATTATGAAATAAAATTTCGCAATATTATTCAAAAATTTGTATTTCATAGAAGTTCATGAACCTTTTACAAAAGATAAACATTACCTAGCAACAAAAACCTAAATACAAAGATATCATGCTCCTAATGACACTTATTGCCTCCGTTTCCAACATCGCTTGTGTCCTCCTCGTCATCAGTCCCTAGAGCCTCAAAAGGTAGAAAGTCAGAAAAGTTATAAACAAAAAAAGCAATTGAGACCTTCCCCCCTAATATCCTCATAGCCATCAATGAAGGCGCATGCCTTGGGTCTCTCAGCATCATGCCTCTTCTTCTCTATCTCCATAGAGTAAGCCTCTACCATAGTAGCTCTCTCAAGAGCTGCTCGAAGGCCAGCCTCCAGTTGGGTGGCCCTCCCGTGGGATGCCTGAAACTCGATCTCAAGTATGGCATCTCTCTCGTGTGCTAGCCTCAGCTGCTCTACAGCATCCTCTCATGCCTTTCGCTCGAGCCCCAATTGTTCTTCAACAACCTTTCGTGCCTACCTCTTCGTTGCATGACCATCGAGTGTCTCTCTGATCTTCAACGTACTTGAAAAAAAATAGGGGAAAGCAGCAACCACCTATAAGTATTCAAAAGTAGGATATAAAAGAGGGAAGTTAGGTACGAAACAAAAGAAGAATGTAGGACATACCAAAGTAAAACCCTCTATGGCAACATCAACAATGCCCTTCGGACCTCGAGTCAATCTCTGCACGAGTCACAAACCCCCAAAGCCACTCTCTGGCCAGTCTCACATCCTATAGCGTGGATACTGAAGTGCTGCCTGAAGTAGGATGGCTAGGCAGAGCTTCTTCTCTAGTAGGAGACTGCACCCAGGCCTGAGTCCCCACAATAGCATCGGGACAGTCTTTCGACGATGAAGGAATAGCAACTGAGGAAGAACTGGGGCCATTATTAGGCTTCGCCTCTCGAGAACTAGCCTAGATGACAAACCTTGACTAGGAAACACTAAGGGTATCAGACATTGACCTCTTTGAAGAAGGAGGAGAAGATGATGCTCTAGAAGAAAAGATAACCTCCATTACAGCTCTATCAATGGAGGCACTTGTAGAATCGGTGTAAGATAATAAAAAAAAAGCCCACGAAGTTAAAGAGTTTATTGGAGAGATCAAATACCTTTCATCTTCAACCTAGGAGAAGCCTTGGAATAACTCGACGCAGACATGATCCCTAAGAACTCCTTGAACGAATGGTTGCACACCATCAGGTGCTCATAGACAATGGGACCTCAAATGATATTAGCTTCTTAGGAACCTTTGAGAAACTCAGGATTGGCAAGGAGAAGCTCGAGCTAGTTCTGACACACCTGTTTGGGTTTTTTTGGAGAAAAGGTCTTCCCATTAGGCTTGATCCAAGTTGTGCTCACCTTGGGAGACCCCCCAATGTCAAACCACCACAACTGTTAGGTTTCTTATCATTGATGCCCCATCTGTGTACAATGTAATACGAGCGAGTCCATCCCTAAACTCGATCCAAGCCATCCCCTCAGCATACCATCTTGTGTTAAAGTTCCTAACTTATAGTGGGGTTGGGGTTGGGGTTGGGGTTGGGGTTGTTAGAGGGGATTAGAAGATAGCTTACAAATGCTACACTATATTGATGATGTAAAAGGAGGTCAAATCTATATAGATAGATGACCTAGACATGAGGGACAAGGTCGATACCAGGCCATCTCCCTGTAAAGAATTAGAACTCATGCCACTGGACGAGAATCCAAAACACGTGGTCTACGTGGGATCCAAACTGTTAGGGGTGATCAAAGAATGGTTAGTGACATTTTAAAAAGGAATTCTAACATATTTGCATGAAAACAAGAAGACATGAAAGGTATAGACTCGAGTGTCATATTTCACAAGCTTAGTGTAGACCCAAACTTCAAACCTATAAAGCAAAAGAGAAGGAACTTTATTCTTGCAAGACAAATGGCAATCAACGAAGAGGTGGTAAAGTTGCTGTAGGCCTAGGCCATCAGAGAGGTGGACTAAATGATTTGGCTAGCCAACGTGGTCCTTGTCAAAAAAAAAACCAATGGAAAGTGGTGATTATGTATCAATTTCAATGATCTCAATAGGGCGTGCTCCAAGGACTGCTTCCACTGCTACCTCGGATTGATCTAATAGTGGATCCCATGACAGAACAAGAGCTACTAAGCTTCATTGATGCCTTCTCATGCTATAACCAAAATAAGATGGACCCCAAATGTTCAGGAAAAGACCTCTTTTATAACCGAGCAAGCAACCTACTATTATTAGGTTATGCCTTTTGGTCTAAAAAATGCTAGGGCAATGTATCAGCAACTCATGAATAGGATGTTTAAGGATAAGTTCAGAAGTACTATGGAGGTCTATATTGATGATATGTTGGTAAACTCCTTAAATTCTGATCATCATATTTAGCATCTCGAAGAATCCTTCTAGATCATGAGGGAGTATGGGATGAAGCTCAAGCAAGCAAAATGTGCCTTCAGGGTCACAGTTGGAAAGTTCTTGGGCTTCATAATAAATAGAAATGGAATTGAGGTGCCCGTGCCTTGGGTGACGTTCCTTGTGGTGCTGGTGCGAGCCATGGAGCTCTTAAGCCATGAAGCTCTTGAGCGGTTTAATGAATCCTCATGGGCGGCACCCAGGCTTCTGGTGACACCCCTTTGGTAGACGCCAGGAGCTTTGGTGGTGCCCCTTCAGGCTTCGGATGCTCAGGTCTCCCTCCTTGTGGTGGATTCGGTGCAGTCTCAGCGCCTGGAGAAAGACCCTTTGGGACCATTAGCTCCAAATTAGGTACAGGTCTTCACCCAATCCTTTTAGTACATCAAGAGGGACTCAAGACATTAGAGAGTAGCAAAAAGGATCTTCAAGAAAATTTGGGGGCACCTGTCATAGACTGGGCGGTGCCCAAGGCACCTCAAGAGGTACTCCATGTGTAGTTCAGTCTCTCATTCGCAAGGCCAGGAAGTGGCCGATCAGTGACTTGGGTAAAACTAGTTATCGCGGTATGTTCTAGTATTCTTTTTTGTCCTCCTGTCGACATAATAATTTTTTTATGCCTGAACTTGCTTCTGCGGGTATATATTTAGATGAGAGGGAGACTGCCGGAGACCTCGATGAAGGTTCAGGTGCGAAGGGAGGCAATGTTTCCAAGGTAGCCTCTACACTTAGCTCCTTTAACTGTGATGAAAATATCTCAGACATAGTTACTTGGTATCGTATTCCACCCTCTGTGATGTGTCGTCATCCCGAGGCCGACGAGTCTACATGTTATGACTCTTTGGACGAGATTGTCACCTACGAGGGCATGTTGGAGGGAGGCCTATGGTTTCCTATCCCTGGGCCCATATGACGGATTCTAGGACACTTTTTCTGTAGTTCCACGGAGGCTGACTTCCAATGGTTGGAGGATGATTATAGCATTTTTTATATTTTGGCGTTTGTTTCACCCTGCTACTGTCCCTCCGCCGTTCAAAGAGTTTTTTTGGCTACATACGCGCTAATTGAGAACCCCACTTCCCACCAAGGGTGGTATCGCTTTGCCCCGAGATCGGGCTAGCTTTCTACCGAGCTTATATCCAACCTTCATAAGTGGTAGAGGAAATTCTTCTTTGTCGGAGACGAGTGGGCTTCCGAATCTGATCGTGACCTGGTACTTACACAATGGGATACAACCCCAAATACCAAGCTAGGTGAGAGTTTTTCCCCTTAACTTGTGTCTCAATCATCATGTATCTGTTCTTATGGTGCAGTTGTACTCTTGTAGCTACACTGACTCTATCCCCGGTCCAAGATAGGTTGCTTGAAATGGTCAGTAACAATCCGACCAAAGATTTCTCCGAAATTATGTTGGCATCTGGTATTTCTACTGCTCTTTCAATGCCGAGGAGAAAAGGACTTGACTCTTTTCGTTGTCCTCTTGATAACACAACATGATTTGATTCTTGACTTACACTGGCTCTGCAGGTCCCCCTATCGATAGGTCAATAGTGGGGGACGTTCTCACTTCTAGGGTGGCGTCTTCTCCCCTTTGCCCTTCGAAGAGGGCGAAGTCCAGTGCCCCAAGTTTTTCTCGACAGGGGTCCACCGGTCAAGATGGTCTTATAGATGCCGACTTTAGAGATGCTCCTCCTCCTTCTTTGATTGACGTCTCCTCACCCCTGAGAGATTGTTTTTGTGCTGCTGCAGGGGTCAAGGTTCCGATGCCACCTCCTATGAGGATAGAGGACCTGCCAAGTTTTCCTACTTCGGGTGTTCCTCCTATATCCATGTTGCGGGATGTGATATTGCAAAGGGTAGACCTCGTGATTTTATGACCGGCATTGAAATTCAAGAGGTTGCTTCTCGAGGTCCTGAGGGCATGGTTTATATCGCTGTAGAGGGCTTTGCTTTGGCATGTCTTACACTTTTGCATCTAGTTTTCCTTATTGTATCTTGGCTTACTACCTGATTTACTTTGTAACTTTTTCATTTTCGAACACCTTTAGGTGGCTGCTGCCTTGCCTTGCTTGTGTAATAACACCATGAAGATCGGGGATGCAGTCGCTAGTCAGGCGTAAGAGAGGCAAGCGCGTGAGGCTATCGAGGAGCAGCTTAGACTTGAGTAGCAGGCACGAGAAGATGCCGCGGGGCTAGCACGGTAGACGCAGGAGAATGCAAAGAAGCAATTAAGGCTCGAGCGGCAAGAACAAGAGGATGTCGTTGAGGAGTTGAGGCAGGCACAAACAAAGATTACTCATCTTGAGACTGACCTTGGTGTAGCACTTGAGAGAGCTACTAGGGCAAAGACTCAAAGGGATGTTGTTGAGAGGCCGAGGGCCAGCGCCTTCATTGACGGCTACGAGGAGCTCAAGAGTAAGGCCTCTGTAGCATTTCCTTACTGTGATCTTTCTGACCTTAAGCCTTATGAGGCCCCTGAGTCGATGATGAGGACTATGTGAATGGAGGCAGTAAGAGTCATAAGGAGTGTGGTGCCTTTGTATCTTTTGTTCTGCTGACAAACTATGTCTATCTTTTGTAAAGAGTTTATGGACTTGAGTGAGATACCACTTTTGTAAAGGTCTCATGAATTTTGAATGAAATATAACTTTTTTGATGTTCAAAGAACATATTTAAAGAGAATCGACTAACATAGAAAATTGACCAACAAGGTAAAAAAAAAAAGCCTAAATAGTGGACATCAACTCATGACTTACTTCCCCCAGCTACTGGTAGTATTTCTTTAGATGTTCTGTATTCCATGGATGGGTCAGGACCATTCCCTCCAAATTCCGGATCTTGTAGGTTCCTGACCTTACTATCTCTGTCATCGTGCAGGGTCCTTCCCAATTAGGTCTCAACTTCCCTTCCCGGGAGTCTTTGGTAGAAAGGATGACCTTCTTGAGGACCAAGTCCCCGAGTAAGAAGGCACAAGGCTTCACCCTTGAGTTGTAGTACTTGGTCATGCAACGCTTGTACTCTGCATTCTTGAGCATGGCTATCTCCCTCTCCTCCTCCACCAAGTCGAAATTGATGCAGAGACATTCTTTATTACTAGTAGGGCCATGGTGCTGGACCCTAAAGGAGTGTACCCTGATTTTAACGGGTATCACTGTCTCTGTCCCATAAGCTAAAGAGAAAAGGGTCGCGCCTGTAGGACTTCTTGGTGCGGTCCGATATGTTCATTGCACCCTTAGAATTTCATCAACCAACTTCCCTTTTGCAGCCTCCAATCTGGATTTCAAGTTACGGAGTATGATCCTAACAGTGATCTCTGTTTGTCCGTTCGCCTATGGATGAGCAGGGCTGGAATGGGGCTACTTGAACTGGAGGTCCGCACAGAAATCGTTGAGGCCCATTCCCAAACCGTTCGCCTATGGATGAGCAGGGCTGGAAAGGCTACTTATTGTCAAACTGTTTGGCGTTATCACTTATGATGGCATGTGGTATCCCAAAGTGGCAGACTATACTCCTCCATATAAAGTCCTTTATCTTTCGGTCCGTGATTCTGGCTAAGGCTTTAGCTTCTGCCTACTAGGTGAAGTAGTCGATGGCTACGACTACAAACTTGCACTGGCCTTGACTCACCAAAAGGGGACCTAGGATGTTGATCCCCCACATGGAGAAAGGTCATGGGCTCTGAATGGTGGTGAGATCCTCGGGTGACTGTCTGGGCATGGTCGTAAAACGCAAACACTTATCACATCTCTTGACAAAGTCTCTAGCGTCTCAGATCATGGTAGGCCAATAATACCATTGTATGAATGCTTTGTGGGCTAATGAATGCCCTCTTGAGTGATTCCCACATATTCCCTCATTGATCTCCCTCATGGCATAGTTTGCCTCTTCTGTGATGAGACAACGAAGTAGTGGAAGAGAATGGATTCTCTTGTAGAGGGTGTTATGTAGGATGACATACTTGGACGCTCTCATTCTCAACCTTCTGGCTTCCACTAGGCTGTCTGGAAGAGTTCCCTTTTTGTAGGTAAGCTTGGATAGGAGTCATCTAGCTGGACTCTGAGGATGCACAATGGACCTTATCCTCCTCTGGCTTGGTGATGCTGGACTCGAATTGATGGCCTGCCAGTGCTGGGCCTATGAGTATTTTGGTAGAGGCAAACTTGGCAAGTGCATCCGCCATAACGTTCTCGTCTCGAGGGATATGGTGTATCTGAAAGTAGACAAACTTTGTAAGGAAGGCTTGGACTACTGAGAGGTACTCCTACATCCTTTCTTCCTTGGCCTCAAAATCTCCCCTTACTTGGTTGACTATGAGTTGAGAGTCACTATAGGCCATGAGGTTGAGTGCTTCTATTTCCAAGGCTAACCTTAAGCCTGATATGAGGGTCTCATACTCTGCTTGATTATTTGATGTGGCAAAGTGTAAGGGGAAAACATACTTCAAAGGCATACCTTTCGGGCTGATCAACACTAGTCCGACTCCACCACCTTTACTAGTGGAGGGCCCATCTACGCAAATCTTCCAAGATGGTGTAGTGGGTGATGAAGGCGACATATGGAGAGTAGTTTGAGTGGAATGAGGTGAGGACTGAGAGGGCACCGCCCTATGCAGGCTGGGCTGTGCCAAGGGCCAGGTGGCCGGCTCCCCAAGCTGTCTAGTCTGTGGTGCTACCTTTGACTTCTTCTCCATGTGAAGACGTCTGCTCCGACCTCCTGGTGGATGGATTCAATGTGTACGGAGCAGGTGGGCGAAGGGGCACCTAATATTTTCTCCTCGGACTCTTGTAATGGTGTAGACTCAGTCACAAAGTCTGCAAGTGCATGTGTTTTGATGGCAGCCCTCAGCTAGTATTGCATATCAAATTCACTCAACTCCATTGCCCACTTGAGGCTTCCCTAAGATTCTTTTGAGTGACCGATCAATGACAACCACAATGATGTGGCTCTGAAAGTAGTGGTGCAGGCACCTGGCAGTGGTGACAAGTGAAAGGGTTAACTTTTCAAGTTCAGAGTACCTCACCTCTACTCCTCGGTAGGCTCTGCTTACATAGTAGACGGGTCTCTAGATACCCCAATTCTCTCTAATGAGGGAAGAGCTTATGACAGAGGGTGAAAAAGATAGATAGAGGTACAGTGAATCTTCTAGCAGTACATGGGAGAGTAGGGGTGGTGTGACAAGGTAGGCTTTGAGCTTCTGAAAGGCTTCCTCAGCGTTTGGACCCCGTTGGAACGACCTGCGTAAGATTTTAAAGAAATGTAGGCATTTAACGACTAACTTAGAGACAAACCTATTGAGGGCTGCTACCCTCCCATTAAGGTGCTGGACCTTCTTTGTCGAGACTGGAGACTTCATCTCCATGATGACACTGATCTTATCTAGGTTGGCTTCAAAACCCCTTTTGTGGACCATGAAGCCCAGAAATTTTCCTAAACTAATGTCTAATGCGCACTTTTCAAGATTTAATTTCATTTTGTAGTTTCTCAACACGTCAAAGGTCTCCTGTAGGTGTGCCACATGATCTGCTGTCGTTACACTTTTCACCAACATGTTGTCTACATAAACTTCCATTATTTTTCCAATCTGGGCCCCGAACATTCTGTTGACGAGCCGCTGATATGTGGCTTGTGCATTCTTAAGTCCGAAAAGCATCACTTTATAACAGTAAGTGTCTCTCGGGGTGATGACCGAGGTCTACTCCTGATCCAGGAGAAATATGCTGATTTGATTGTAACTGGAGTAGGTGTCCAGGAAACTCAAGAGTTCGTGTCCAGTAGTGGCATCAATAAGGTGGTCGATGCGTGAAAGTGGGTAGCTATCTTTGGGACAGGCTTTGTTGAGCTCCGTGAAGTCTACGCAGAGGCGCCACTTCCCATTGGTCTTTGTCACCATCACCACATTGGATAGTTAGTGTGGGTAGGCTACCTCCCTCACTGACCTATTTGTTAGCAACTTATCTACTTCATTCTCCATGGCTTGTCCCCGCTCAGTGCTCACACTCTTCAATTTTTTACGAATAGGCTTGTGTTTGGGGTCAACATTAAGTCAGTGGGAGGGCACCTCTGGATCTATACCTTCTAGGTCTTCATAAGACTAGGTGAAGACGTCTGCGTTCTGTCTGAGAAAGTCTACCAAAGGTGGATGTCTGCTCTAGGGAGAGTGAGGAACCTATGTAGACCTTCCTTTCTGGGAGATTGTCGTCAATCATTATGGGTTGAAGCTCTTCTACTGGTTCACCCCTTTCCAAGTCATTATCATCCCTGGGGTGAAACACTTCAACTTGGAGAGTCTCGTGTGGTCTTTTAGCCCTTATAGAGGCTACATAGCACTCTCTGCCTGAGACCTGGTCCCCTCTTATCTCTCTAATCCCACTGGAGGTTGGAAAATAGATGAGAAGGTGGTAAGTAGAAGGTGCTGCTCTTAAGGCATTGAGGGCAGAGCATCCAAGGATTACATTATAAGTAGAAGGGCAGTCAAGTGCAAGAAAAATTACCATGATAGTAGAGCTCCTTTTTGTAATCACTACTGTGACAGATAGGGTGTTGGATCCCAAAGGCTGGACTCTTTCTCTTGAGAAGCCAATCAGGGGAGTCCTGACTAGTTGTAGTCGCTCTCTGCCGAGGTGAAGGCTGTGGCAAACAGGATGTTGACTGAGCTACCATTATCGACTAGAATCCTCCTCACCTTGTAATTGGCCACCATCAATGTTAAAACCAAGGGGTCATTATATGGGACCTGGACCCCCATAGGGTCTCTGTCTGAAAAGGTGATGACCTCCTCTTCCCCATGTCGGAGTGTCTTCATTGGGCAAGAGTCATGAGAGTTTACATGTTTGGCTCTACTGGCGTACGCCTTCCTGGCGAAGTCACCTCCTCCTCTTATCCCTCCAGTGATGGTCTGAATCTCACAAGGGGCTGTTGGCGCTCTCGTTCTTCCTACAGAGGAGCTGGTCTTTGATCAGCCACGTAGTGTCTGAGATGACCCCGCTGAATAAGTTTCTTAATCTACTTTTCAACTGGAAGCAGTCGGCTGTGTCATGTCCATGGTCGCAGAGGATGCGACAATACTTACTGGGATTCTTGCATTTGGGGTCAGACTTCATCTTTTCGGGCCAACAGATGGCTAGGTTTTCCTGTACCTAGAGTAGGATGTGCTCCACTGAAGTGTTAAGTGGAGTGAATGGCTATCGATCTCTCGGGGGCAGTGGCTCGAGACAGTCTTTTACGGATATCCTTTCGACTTTCTTTCTTTTGTTCTCAGTATCCGTTCTCTATTCTCGACTGTCTTTTATTTTCTTCCCCCGGGAGGACTCTCCTCTACGTGCTTTAGTGACGTACTCAGCATTCATGTATTTCTGTACGCTAGACAGGAACTTGGGCATACTAGAGGGTGATTTCTTGAGGACAGAGAACATAAAGCTAGAGCTGCGAAGGGCGACGATAAAGGTATCCAAGGCTACCTTATCATCTGGTTCATCTATCTGGAGCACCTCCTCATTAAAGCAGGCAAGGTAGTCACGAAGGCTTTCATCCCTATCCAGCTTGATTGTGAGCAGGTGGGTCACTGGTCTCTGATGTCGACGCCCTCCAATGAAGTGGGAGACGAAGGACCTACTTAGTACTGCGAAAGAGCAGATGAAAAAGGGCCTAAGTTTGGAGAACCACTAGCAAGCAGACCTCTTTAGGGTGGTAGGGAAGGCTCAACACATGATCTCCTCAGGCACGTTGTGGAGCTGCATGATAGATTTGTACGTGTCGAGATGATCAAAGGGGTTTTCGGTACCATCGAAGGTCTCGATGGTGGGCATCTTGAACTTCGAGGGTAGAGAGTAGTTTATTGTGTCAGCAATGAAAGGCGTATCAGTACTTCTTATCAGATAATCCATGGTTGTAGGCGATTGTGCCTTGATGGCGTTAAGGGCATCACCGAATTGGTTTTACACCTCTATAATCTTCTCGTCCCACTAGTTAGGGACATCCTCAGGTAGGTGGTTGTATTGGCTCTCATGGTCTCCGTATCGACTTTCTCCTTCGTTCTCCGGTGCAGGTACATGCAAAAGGGGAACGCATAAGCTCCCTACACGTTAAGGAGGGATGACTAGATGAGGGGCTCCTGGCGTGGCCCTAGAGCATTCAAGCGAGGAAGATCAGGCGTCCAGAAAGGTCAGGTTGTTGTTCCTCTCATGTTGGATGGAGTGGGACTCCTCCTACAGGGGGAGGGGCGACGCTTCCTTGGGTGAGCATGAGCTGAATAATCTGTTAGTTCTGGCTTACCAGTAGCAGCATGGCTTGGAGGAATTGTTGTTGCTGCCCAACGGCGGGAGTCACAGTAGCAGTTGGTTCACATGGTGCGAGGAAAGGTAGAACCTCCTCTTGGTGAGCTATGTTGTTGTCCCCTGGTTGTTGGCTCATTGATCGGATAGTGATTGTTATGGATTGTATGAGAGTGAGAAAGCTAGTTGTTCCCACATACGGCGCCAAACTGATGATGTATAAATCTGTCTTTGTGCAAGATCAACAGTAAAGTATTTGAACGGTTGCAATCAATGAACAATAAACCAGAATTTAATAAAGAACAGTAAATAAAGAGCCAACACGGAGGTTTATAGTGGTTCGGTCTGGGTGACCTACGTCCACTCTCGGGAATGGTAGCGGTGGCCTGTGGTATTTTATTGCTGAATGGTGATACTCCGGAGAGTTACAGTGCTTTGAGGGAGAGAGAATGATGAGTGTAGGGGATGTGTATAGGTTTCAGAGATGTGCCCTCAATGTTGAGAGGACTTACATTATATAGCTAGCGTAAAGCGATGAGGCGGTGACATGAGGGAGAAGACTTCTACTACATTAGTAAGTGTAGTTCTGGTAGGAGAGCTCTACGCCTATCCGGATGTTTTCTCCCTCGTGTTCCTATTCCTTCGGATGAGTACTCTCAGCTAGATTTGGACTTGGTCCTTGCCTTGAGTTGGTGTGGGTTGGACTTGCATTGGCGTGAAAGGAAGAGGAGGCAAGTGACGAAAAGTGAGGAGGGGAGCCCAACCCTTGGGTGGTGCCCAAGCCTTGAGTGACGCCCATTGGGCGACGCCTAGGGCTTGGGTGGTGCCCCTTGGTCCTCCTTGGGCGTTGATAACTTGACCTCCTAATGGACTCCCTTTAGATGGGTTGACCTAACTCTGTGGGTTTTGTCAATTTGGACTCTCTCTTGGGTCCTTAACATTCGAGTCTTTCTTGGATTATTTTTATTGAACTTGGCCCAGTCAAATTTAAGTTCGTCAATATATACATTAGCCAATTAGTTGAGCCCAATCTTTGTAACTCAAAAATTTTAGTGCCAAAGAAGATAGGAAAGTGGAGGGATCTGGAGAAGACGTCAATTAAGCACAACCACATAAGAAAACAATGTCCAAGGTTTATGCACTATGTACCGAAGAAAACTTTGAGATTTGGATACAAAAACTTCTCTACTATTCCTTTTTCTCAAGTTTGTCTGTACTAAAAAAACTCGTCTGATTTTTTTTTATTTTAAAAAAGAATTATTTTAAGTATTTTTAAGCAACGTTTGCTTTCACGATTTTGCATTTTTTTTTTGTTCGGGTTTTCTCCGTTCCTTCAATCTTAATCACATGCACAATAATATACATTCGTGCATATCTATATAATAAAGTAATTATAAAAGTTTGTCTTAAGTTTTTTGCGGTTCAAATCGCTTGACAATTATTGATCCAACGGTCCTCATACAAATTTTTTCTATGACTCATATCTCTTATGTAAGTCTCTATATATTTATCTTATATTATCTCTCTCTCTCTCTCTCTCTCTCCTCCATACTATTATCTTTTTTTTTGTTTTTCTTGTGTTATTTTTTTTATTTACTCCATAGTTTGATTTGCAATTATTTATTCCATGAAACTAATTCAAATGTTTTATATATCTAATGACATGTATTTTGTCACTTACTTCTTATTTGTAAATAACACTTAATGTAAATAAAAATAGCACACATTTTTCACGATTTGATGACTTTTTTATCTGAGTTTCTCACATTCGCCTGAAATTAGGTCTTAATTGATTTAGGACCTGAATCCCTCTAGAATTTTCTTTAACAATGGTTTTTATATAGATTATTTTTGTCATTTTTTTAATGTTTGTTCTATTTGTTATATTTTATGTGTTTTCATTCTTCTCTTTTGTGGGTGTATGTGTGGGTATGAGTGGGCGATATTGTGGTGTGAAATTTGATATTTTTTTATTGTTTTTTAGAAATGTATGGGCAAGTTTTCATCATTCTAGAAGTTTCACAATACAATATTTTTAAGTCATTTTGACGGTTTTCTCACATTATTTTTTAGGATAAAAAACACAGACACCCCATGAGTTTTAACAATATTACACAGATATACCCTTTAACATTTTACAAATAACACAGAGATCTTATGAGGTTTGAAACTCATTATATGAAGACCCCCACCATCACCCTTTCATCAATGATGCTAACGAAAAGTGATAATTTTATTCCAAAAAACTTTATTATTTTCATAATTGTCCTTCTCCAAAGTTAGTATCAAAAAAAATTAAAATTTAAATCAAATCAAATAAAATTTGATTTAGTACCCAAAAAAATTTCAATATTAATTCGACAAAGTTGAATATTAATTTGGAAAAATTAAATTTTATTTATTATTGATCAAATAAACACGAAATTGAACTTATATTATATTTTTGACAATATTATCAAAAAAAAATTTGTACTAAAATTTTCAAACTAACAATTTTTCTAAATTTTTTGTCAATTTTTTAATTTACTTTCATATATTCTCATGTGAACCAGAGATTTTTAAGTTTATCAATTGGAGGTGAGCGATTCTCTTAAAAAAAAAGTTGGGGGTGAACAATTGGTTTTATTTAAGTAAGTGTCATTGAATCTTAACCAAAAGAAAATTTATCAAATGATATAGTAAGAGGGAAGATGCTATGCTATAAGAAAATATGAATTTAATTTTGAGTTAAATTATAAATTTGTATGTTTATACACAACCAAAAAAATTATAAGTTAAGGTCAATTTCATGTTTGTTTAATCAACATCAAATAATATTAAAAACGAAATGAACGTTAGATTGGAAATTAATATATAATTTTATCAAAACTTAACATTTAATTTTATCCAATTTATATTCAACTTTGTCGAATTAATATCAAATTAATTTTTATTGTTATCAAATTAATATTAAAATTTCATTAATCAATTTTTTGGGGTACTAAATTATATCATTTTTTTGGGTACTAAATCAAATATTATTTTATTTTATTAATTTTTTTTTTGGTACTAAATTTGGAGAAAGGCAATTGTAAAAATAATAAAAAAAAATTGGGGATGAAATTATCACTTTTTCGTTAGCAAGGAAGGGAGACAGAGAGGATCTCTGTGCAATAAATTTCAAACCTCAGGGGGTGTTTCTATAATATTGTCAAAACTCAAGGGATGTCCGTATTTTTTAATTAGATATTAATTTATTATTATTTTATCTTAAAATTTTAAATTATTGTATTTCAAACAAAAGCAGTTGTTGGTTAGGAAGGTTTGTTTGTAGCCAAAAAAGAAATGTGTGAGAGTGTGTTTTTGTGTATATTAATATGTGGAGGCTTGGACATTTGATAATTAAATTTATAATTATATTGTGCCATTTGGGGTTGAATAGTGATAGTAGTGATAAATTCGTAAGTTTTATAAATTTATAAATTTTGATTGATTTTATTTATTATTGAAAGATTGTGAATTTAATTATGTTCTGTCAAATTTTTTTTTTTTTGTTTGAGGTATTTATTACTTGTGGAATAGGGTGGATTGAAAATATGGTGGTTAAGTTGATAATTATGTTATGTTATAGGATGGAGTGGTGGTAGATTTGATAAATTCGTGAGTCTTATATATGAGCAAGATTTTATTTATTGCTTAAATAATGAAAATTTCAATGGGTTATGTTAATATTTTTTTTTTGGATGCATTGCTATATATGGTGTTGTTTTGAAGAGTTTTTATATATTTTTATAACAGTTCCATTAATATGGAGGGTATTGTCGGCGATATATTTCAAGTCATTTTAGAAAGAATTTGTATGAATATTTTTATGTCATTCATTTTGAATTTGGGTAATTGTTTAAGATTTTTTTGTTTGTTATATAGTATCTTCAGGCGCGGGCAATGACTAACATTCTTATAAATAAATAATTTTTGTAATAGCTTGTACGAATTAAAAAAATAATATTTTATAAATGATATTTGTAGATAAATTTTTGATGTAAAATATTTAGGCGATATGTTTTTTGAAAAATTAATTTTTTAGTTTGTATTACATTTAACTCGATTTTGATTACATGTATATAAATTAATATTTTTTTAAGTCAGTCTCTAATATAAAATAAGACGGTTCAACAAATCGATCCTACGGTCTCAATTTCATTTATCCAACGGTCAAGAAATTATAATTTTTGTCCTTAATATTTCTCCTCTTTCCAAAACAATTAACAATACAGCTGATCTTGGAACACATCATACGGTCTTAAATTCATTCATCAAACGGTCAAAAAATTATAATTTTTTTCCTTAACATTTTCCCTCCCAACTAGTAAACAATTACTGGTGATTTTGGAATACATAATTTTCTCTAACATAATAATTAGTCATTGTTTAATATTATTTGTGGTGTAACATTTTAAATTTTTATAAGACACAATAATAATAAGTTGATTAAAAAAAACTCATCCATTTAACAGATAAAAAAAAAAACAAGACCGCTGCTTAATACATTTCTATTGAATACAATTAATTTTTATTTATTTAATTAATTATCTCAAACTAACATGTCTAACACATATTTTGAATCAAAAGTTTAAGACTAATTTTTTTTATCTCTTAAGAAAACCTAACGCTAATATATTCTTATAAATTAATAATTTTGATAAATTAAATTTTTAGTTTGTATCAGATTTAACATGATTTTGATTACATGTATAAAAATTAATATTCAATTTTTATACTATGTATATAAATTAATTTTTTAAAATTCAATCTATAATATAAAATAGGGCAACTTTAACAAGTTGATCCTACGGTCTTAAATTCATTCATCCAACGGTCAAAAAATTATTATTTTTCCTTAATATTTCTCACTAAAAAAAGTCAACAATTACAGCTGATCTTGTAACAAATCCTATGGTCTCAAATTCATTCATCTAATGGTCAAGAAATTATAACTTTTTTGCTTAATATTTTACCCTTTTAAAAAGTCAACGATTACGATTGATCTTGAAGCATATACTACGGTATCAAATTCATTCATCCAACAGTCAAGAAATTATAATTTTTTTTTCTCAATATTTTTCTCTCCACAAGTCAACAATTACTGCAGTTCTTGGAATACATGATTTTTTCTGACATAATAATTAAATTGGTCAAATTTTTCATTAATATCATCTTTATAGCGTAATATTTTGAATTTATATAAGACACGCTGAAATTAAAAAAAAAACTCTTTAATTTAAGATGAAAAAAATTAAGAGCGTTGTTTTATACATTTATATTGAATATAATTAATTTTAATTTTATTTATATAATTAATTATCTCAAACTAACATATCTTACATATATCTTGAATCAAAAGTTAAAGGCTAATTTTTTTTATCTCTTAAGAAAACTCAATGTTAATATATTCTTATAAATTAATAAATTTGTAATAGCTTGTACTAATTAAAAAAAATAATATTTTATAAAAGATATTTGTAGATAATTTTTTGATGTAAAATATTTTGGCGATATATTTTTTGATAAATTAAATTTTTAGTTTGTATTACATTTAACTCGATTTTGATTATATATATATAAATTAATATTTTTAAGTCAATCTGTAATATAAAACAAGACGGCATCAATAAGTAGATCCTACGGTCTCAATTTCATTTATCCAACGGACAAGAAATTATAATTTTTGTCGTTAATATTTCTCCCCCTCCAAAATAATCAACAATTACAGTTGATCTTGGAACACATCATACGATCTTAAATTCATTCATCCAACGGTCAAAAAATTATAATTTTTTTATTTAATATTTTCTCTCCAAATAGGTCAGCAATTACTGTTAATTTTGAAATACATGATTTCTCTAACATAATTATTAGTCATTGTTTAATATTATTTGTGGTGTAACATTTTGAATTTTTATAAGACACAATAATAATATTTTGATTAAAAAAACTCATCTATTTAACAGATAAAAAAAGAACAAGGATGCTGATTAACACATTTTTTATTGAATACAATTAATTTTAATTTTTTTTATTTAATTAATTATCTCAAACTAACATGTGTTACACATATTTTGAATCAAAAGTTCAAGACTAATTTTTTTATCTGTTAAGAAAACCTAACGCTAATATATTCAATAAATTAATAATTTTTATAAATTAGATTTTTAGTTTGTATTAGATTTAACTGGATTTTGATTACATGTGAATAAATTAATATTTAAATTTTATTCAACGCATATAAATTATTATTTTTTAAGTCAATTCTATCATAATTTGTTGATTTATCTATAATATAAAATAGGGCGGTTGTAGCAAGCCCCATCCGAAGGTTTTAAATAAACTTATCTAATGGCCATCAGTATTAAACACGAAATCGATTCATTTATTTCACGAGTCTGCCGAGTTAACCCGTTAACCACCCGAACCTGTTAAGGTTACACTCAAACCCGCTAAACCCGTGTTGGATTCGTGTTGATTTCAAGAGTCATGTTTAGAATTGCCAGGTCTATCTATTATACTTAAAGTATGTCCACTCTATATCATATTTTTGATTTCGTCACTACTATCAGGGTTCTTCACTCCTCACTTCTCCAAATTAATCGATTAGTCAACGCTGCACTTTAAATATTGTCATTTAAAAAAAATGTTGCACCGTGTCTTAAGACATGGGTTATCTGTAGTTCTATCATAATTTGTTGATTTATCTATAATATAAAACAAGGCGGTTGCAACAAGCCCCATTCGAAAGCTTTTAAATAAACTTGTCTAACGGCTGCCAGTATTAAGCACGAAAATCGTTTCATCTATTTCACGAGTCTGCCGAATTAACTCGTTAACCACCCGACCCTGTTAAGGTTACACTCAAACCCGCTAAACCCGTGTCGCATTCATGTCGATTTCAAGAGTGATGTTTAGAATTGCAAGGTCTATCTATCTATACTACTTTAAAAAGTCAGAATACATGTAAAACATTTTTTTTCCGTCTTTGCCCTCCAAAAACCTAACTATATCGTCCATATCCATTACCTTTAATGACAGTGAAACCTAATTTTCACTCTATTTTTTCCCTCATCCCAGCCATCGCTGATTTTCAACCGTCTCTCTCTCCCCTGCATCTTCACGATTCTCACCCGTCTCTCGCCTCTATGTCTTCCTCACTTTTTCCTAACGTTACTCTCTCTCTTTCTTCATAATTTGCCCAATCTTCTCACTTGTGTCTCTGCCTCTCTCCCTCCTTATAATTTTCCCAACCCTTAGTCTCTCTTTTTCTCTCTCTTTCTTCATAAATTGCCCAGCGCCTAAATGAAAATCATCAATTTTCATCAGTTACTCCCTCCCCCTCTCTCTCTCACTCCTCCCCTGCATACTCACAAATTGCCCATTAACAACCCGTTTTTATTCTTTTATTCGCCTTTAAATCTAAATCGCAAGCTTAGAGCAATTCCATCGATAGAACCCTTGATCTTTCAGTGCCTCCACAGTGCCAATGCTAGCTGCCATAGTCCAAGCTCTGCTTCAAATAGGTACAAATTCTCCCTCTTCCATGATCTATTCTGCATGCAATTAGTTCCATTGTGGGGGTTTGGTGATGGAGTTTTGAAATATGCATGCATGTTTAAACAATTGGGACCATTAGTCGCATCTGTTTTTGGACTTATTTTACATGACATTGAATTTTGATGGTCATTTTTTTTTGGTTTGTTTATTTCTGATTGGTTATTAGATCATCCTTTTTTGGTTCAAAATTCGATCTTGCATGCATATAGGATTCAACCCTAGGTCATAACTGCACACTATTTTTTTTTTATCTTCTTTCATGTTGTTACCATGCAAATGCACCAATTTGTTGTTTATTGCAATCTTCTTTTCAAGCATTTTTCCAATGCCAATTAGACATGAGGTCTGATTGATGAAGAAAATAATTCCATTTGGTGTGACCTTTTTTGTTTGATGGCAGGCAGAGAAGATTGGACTTAAGTATATTGGTGTGAAAGGGTTGAAGAAGCTCAACAAAAACAAGAAATTGGTCAAGAAGTTAGCCAAGAAGTACCATGCTTCTTAACATTTGAAGCTGTTATCAAGCATATCCCTCGTCTTTTGGGCCCTGGTCTCAATAAGACTGGCAAGTGACCAAACTAAGATTTGGAAGTGTTTGAGGGATGTATCTTGATTAATCGACTAATTTTTATCGGATTATAAAGTCTAATTGATGAGTGGAGAGAGAATAATGCGAGAGATATTAGTAGATGAAAATTAACTTAGAATAAGATAGTAAAAACATATAATTGATCATATTTTAATTGACTCTATGACCCTTGATAGTTTATGATTGATCATATTTGCAAAACAAGATTCAAGTAGTCAAGTGCAAATAGTTGGTTGAGATTGTGTTGAGTTGAGGACTTTGTAAGATTGACTTGCGGCTATTTTTCGATATTCATGCTTTTCTTGGGTGAATCAAAGAACATTGCTGATTTTGCTCTAACCTTGTATAGAAATCATGTTTCATTTCTCTGCATTAAATTTAATTTTCTTGCTATGCTTGCTTTTAGGCCTTTACCTTAAAAATGCCTTGATTTAATAATAAGAGCCTTTTGATTTAGGTTGTTTAGACATAGATGTGCCTTTCAAGGGTAGGGAGATTGTTGCTTATGATGATATTCTATAACTTTGAATTATTTTCAGGGTGGTTGGCCTGAATTGTAACATTATGATATAGTTGCAAGTATGACCAGGCCTGCTTAGCAATTATAAGGGTTGGGACTTTGGAAGTGTTTAGTGAAAGAAGGGTATCTACGGATTTTATTTTTGTTTTTTGTGATAATCTTAGTTGTTTGTTGTGCTGGTTGTCTGCTACGTTCAATGAGGATTCAGGTTTTATTAATCTTTCCTTGTTTTATAATGAAAATTTCTTGTGAATTTTAATAGTTTGATCCTGTGAATGGAAAAATCCCACTCTCTTAAAAGTTTTGAAGGTATAAAACACTAAAACAATTACCTTGACGTCGAAGCAGCATGAGGTTCCCATCTCTAAAGCCTTTGTACAATCCATAAGTAAATCATTCTTTTGTTTCTTGCTCATTGCAGGGTGTTTGATTGTCTATTTTTGTGATATAAGAAATTGTATTGAAAGAAAATGCAAGTTGCACTCAATTTCAAACCTTCCCAGCAGTTATTTCATGATCTCTTTACCTTATTTATCCTATCTAAATTATTCCATTTTAAATTAGAAGAATGTGTTGGACATCCTTTTAAGCTAATAAACTGTTGATTGCTAGCCTCAGTGTGGGTTGACCATAGTAGAGATAAATTGTCTGGCCTTGGGTTTCCATTAGCATTTACAAACTTTTACTTATATGCATGTATTTGGAAGGTTAAAAGTCATTTATCTTATTAATTGCTTATCTATTTATGCATACTACTATTAAATTTCAACCGGCGAAAAAAATACTTGAACTACTAAACTATCCTAGACAAAATGTATAAAGTGAACATTATTCACCCTTACTAACAACATTAACATTATTTCATCTAAGATCATAAAATAATAACCTACTCCCAACTTTTTTCTGTCTGCCTCAATTATCCCAATGAGTGAAATTATACAAACTTCTTTTCTATAAATAAACCAAGAAATTAATCAGAAGTCATACAAGGGTGTTGATATACATATCATGCCTTAATTTGACCATTATGATGTGATTGATAATTGGTGTTATTTTATACATATCATTGTTATAAAAAACCCAGTTTATGAATTTTTGTAGACGAAGGAAACATATGCAAATAGAGTGTCAACTTTAGGGGGCTACCTAATACTTTATAGCTAGTCGTCTTTTCAATAGAAACCCATAGCATAAACTTTTATGATCAATCTCAATATATAGCCCTATGTATTTATTGTTTTCAATAAGGGTGATGGTTTTTCGAATTTGATTGCTATTCAATGGATGTTTGAGGTTATTCTTCTGATTGATTGCCAAAGGCTTGTATTGTAGCCTTTCAATTTGTTGTCCTCCGTAGTCTCTCTCTCTCTCTCTCTCTCACACACACACCCCTAGACACAATTGCACCGACGTACTTGCTAATGATTCTTCAGATTCTGGTTCAATGCTCTTTCATATTTTGGATTTGCACTTGGGAGAATAGGGATTGTCATATGTATAGTTCTGCTCTAGCCTAAGCTATGCATGATGGTTCAAATATTTTGATTGATCAAATATGGTGATTCAAAATAATGTGTTTGAGATGCTTGCAATTTTGTTGGCCCAAGCTAGCCACTGCCTTGTATTTACGAGTTATATGCCTTGATAAGATAGAAATTAATTTAAAATAAAGTTCAGTAGGATAATTCATTGTCCAAATTCCGATAATCCATATGCATTAGGAAAGTTTCCTATTGTCCCTTTTTTTTGTTTTTTTGATCAAATCGTGTTGTCCCTTTAAATGACAAGAAATGATCTCTTTGATTTAGCAACTCTAACCACCGAACGTTAGATCAGTTGGTGAGAGATTGTTCTAGCTTAACCAAGGTCTCGAGTTCGAGTCTTGGAAACGCAGTTGCGTTCGGTAGGAAGAGCTTTGCCACCCTTGTGGTCCTATACGGCTCAAATTCGGATTAGTCGGAGCTCAAAATGACTTTCGGATATCGGATGATCTGAAGAAAAAAAAACTCTAAATCAAATGCAGTAGAATAGATTCCTTGCAAAAATAACTTTTTTTGCATCTATCCAAGTGTTCTTTCATTTTAGTCGATCCTGAATTTTCTATATTAGTATAAGAATGGTCATGATATTTAAGCATAACTATGCACAAGACAAGCAAATACCCATAAACTCATAACACAAAAAATAAGACATGAAAAAAAAACAATGAAAACAGTTCACGTGCAACGCACGTGTGCACCAACTAGTTATACTTAAAGTGTGTCGACTCTAGATCATATTTTTTGCTCCGTCACTGCTATCAGAGATTTTTACTCCTCACTTTTCCAAATTAATCGATTGGTCAACTTTGCACTGTAAATATTGTCATTTAAAAAAAAAATGTTGCACCGTGCCTTCAGACACGAGTTATATCTACTCTATATAATAAAGTAGCTAAATTTCTTTGTCTTTAGTTTTTCATGGCTCAGATCGCTTAACAATTATTGATCTGACGGTTCTCATACCAATTTTTTCTGAGACTCCTATCTCTTATCTAACTCTCTCTATATCTATCTTTATACTCTCTCTCTTTTTCTCTCTCATATTATTAACTTATTTTCTTCATAAAACATATGAAACTACATGTTATACAATTATTTATTCCATGAAATTAATTCAAAATTTTTATATATCTAATGGCATGTATTTTGTCACTTACTTCTTAATTTATAAATAACACTTAATGTAAATAAAAAATAGCACATATTTTTCATGATTTGAGGACTTTTTTATTTGATTTTCACATCTTTGCATGAAATTAGATCTTATTGACTTACGACCTAAATTCCTCTAAAATTCTCATTGATAAGATTTTCATATAGATTATTTTTATAGTTTTTTTAATGTTTGCTTTATTTGTTATAGTTTTGGTACTAAATTTTTTCAAACTATAAATTTTTTTAAACTATAATTTTGGTATTTTCATGTGAACCAGAGATTTTTGTGAGTTTAACAAGTAGAAGTGAACGATTCTTTTTAAAAAAAGTGAGGGTGAACAATTGGTTTAATTAAGTATGTGTGACAAAATCTTGACAAAAAAAAATTATCAAATGGTATAGTAAGAGGGAAGACGTTATGCTATGAAAAATCTGTATTTAAATTTTATGGGTTAAAATACAAAATTTTAAATTTATAATTTAAAATCAATTTCATGTTGGTTTAATCAATACTAAATAATATTCAATATGAAATGAACCCTAAATTATAAATTAATATATAATTTTATCTGAAATTGACATTTAATTTTGTTCAAATTATATTCAAATTTGTTGAATTAATATCAAATTAATTTTTATTGTTATCAAATTAATATTAAAATTCATTTAATTAAAATTTTGGGATTCTAAAGTATATCAATTTTTTATGTACTAAATCTAATCTTGGTTCATTTTATTAAAATTTTAATTTTTTTGGGTACTAAAGTTGGATAAATGCAATTATAAAAATAATAATTTTTTAAGATGAAATCATCAATTTTCATTAGGAACATTGACGAAAGAGAGACAGAGGGGGCCTTTGTGCAATGAATTTTAAATTTTAGGGATTTCAGTGTTATTTATAAAATATCAGGAGGTATGTATATAATATTATCAAAACTCAGGGGAAATCAGTATTTTTTTCCATATTTTTTAATTAAATCTTAATTAAAAATATTTTGTTTTAGAAACTTAAATTATTATATTTCTAATAAAAACAGTTGTTAGTTAAGAAGGTTTGTTGGTAGCCAAAAAATAAAGGGAAAAATCCATTTTACCCCCTCGTAATTTGTGCCTTGAGCAGATGACCCCCCTGTCATTTGGAAATATGCACATAACCTCCCTATTGTTATGGACTAAACCGCAACTCTCACGTTTTCCGTCAAAAAAGACGGCAGTGTCCTGGACGCGCTCATTTGGCGATTGACGAAAGAAGAAATCAATTTCCCTCCAAAATAAATATACACAAATGTCCAAAATGCCCCTCTAATGCTATGATAAAAACTTCTATTTCCACCCAACAAACCATTGTATTGTTCAATCTTCGAATTGCACAACTGTGATTGGCTCCAAGTGTCAATCCAAAGTACTCATATGGCAAATTTGAAGGAACATTCAGCTGACCATTATCATTTCTTCCTCTACAAATCAAAAATCCAGTTGTGTTCAATCCACAGGCATGACTCCCACCAACAGCAATATTGCTCATCGGCATATTACCTTTTTTTTTTTTTTAAGAAAAGAAAATTTTATTCCCAAAATTTCTGAAAATTACAAGAAGCAAAGGAAAAACTCTAACAATATGAGGAGTTGGCTTTAAAACCAACTCTTATTACATTTTGAATATTCGGCTTAACACCACAGTTCAGCTGGGAGAGACACTGCCATAAAGTCATCGAGCTGAGGGCTAAAATGCAACAAATCAATTGGGTGCCAGCTATGTAGAAGAGAAGAAAGCCGCAAGAATGAGGAATTTGAGCTGAGGGAAGATTGGGTAAAAATAGACTGCCATAAAAGCAATCAATCACCACCGAATACCAACCATCAGACCCAGATTCAGCGAACCAGTACAGAAGGAGGTACAGAGAATGAATCCACTCCTCCAAAGTATCTCAATTCAATGCCTGAAAACTCCTCAGCAGATTCATATGAACCCGAAGACAATCAGCACCAGAGAAAAAAGAAGAAGATTAGGAGCCACCAATGGCTTTAAAAGCCAGCCCTTAAGTCATTCGAATTCACCCCTCACCAACACCATGAAACGCAAAAGAGATCAGGAGGGAGTAAGGAAAAACGAGCAGCAAGGGCCAAACAAGAAGGCCAAGGAAAGTCCAGAAATAACAACAGAAGCAAATGGATTACTACCCCAACAGATAACTCTACTAGAATTCATCAAAACTCCGCAAGAAAAACCCAACCCAACCCAACTGACAAAGATCGAATATTCGAAGACCCAATTGGCAACTGAACCGAAACGGCATCGCCTCTCCAGTATCTTGCATTTCGTGTACCATTTGTTACAGCGCAAATTTGAAAATCCCCAATAGATAGGTCTTGAAGTAGTACAAAATCGTTGTAATATAGCCTTTTGGGTTGAAATGAGGAGTTCCAGCAAAGAAGGCTGAACCCACCAGACCTTATACCGCAGAAAGTTTCGTAGCCACCGGCGATGAAGTCGAAGGAAATATCTGGGTAAATGGTGGTGACTCGACCGTTTCGAAAGCATTGAATTCTCTGGGTTTGTTGTCCGGCGACTATGCTACAAATGGTGATGGCCGAGCCGTAGCCCTAATTTCGAATGCTTCAAATCATCACGAATCATCACGACTATGCTTCAAATCATCACGAAATCAAAGCCCTAATTTCGAAAATACCAGAAAATCAAAGCCCTAAAATTTGGTGGGTTCAAGGGCTGGTAGAGAGAGAGAAAAGAAAGACTTCGTGTGTTCTTGGGTAGACGATATTTAGGGTTGAGTCTCTTGGGTAGATCACATATATATTTAAGGGTATTATAGTACTTTTACAATCACCGTTTAACGCAGTGAGAGTTGCAGTTTAGTCCATAATAATAGGGATGTTATGTGCATATTTTCAAATGACAGGGGGGTCATCTGCTCAAGGCACAAACTACGAGGAGGTAAAATGGATTTTCCCCAAAAATAAATGTGTGACAGTGTGTTTCTATGTATATTTATATGTCGAGGATTGGACATTTGATAATTAAATTTATAATTTTATTGTGTCTTTTTGGGGTTGAATGATGACAATGGTGATAAATTCGTGAGTTTTATAAATAAGCAAGATTTGGTTGATTTTATTTATCTCTTAAAGATTATGAATTTAATTGTGTTCGGTTAGTATTTTTTTTTTTGCTTGAGATATTTATTACATGGGGATAGGGTGAATTGAAAATATAGTGATTGAGTTTATAATTATATTATGTTATTGAATTCAGTAGCAGAAGAAGTGATAAATTCATGAATCTTATAAATGAAATAAAAAATATTTATTACTTAAAGATTGTAAATTTCAATGGGTTATGTTAGTATTTTTTTTCTGGAGGCATTTGTATATATGATGTTGTTTTGAAGAGTTTTTATATATTTTTACGATAGTTCTATTAATATGAAGGGTATGGTCGGCGATATATTTTGAGTCATTTTAAAAGAAAAATTGATATGAATATTTTTAAGCTAATCTTTTTGAATTTGGGCAATTGTGTAAGAATTTTTTGTTTGTTATATAGTGTCTTCAGCCACGGGTAATAGCTAGTAAGAGTATAAATCATATACTAAAACATATTTGGTGCCCTTTTGTGAAATAGTAGTTAAACATGCTATCAGATAAATTATTTTTTGGCTTGAAAAAAAAATTACAGTTACCAAATGGTGCTTGGCTTACCGTAATGGCATTCACAATATTACATACACAAAGGAAAGAAATCATAGGTCGTGTTTAACTGTGTGCATATTGCAGTGGCGACAGAAATGGTGCGGTACCAATAATAACTGTTATGTATGTCACAAAAAAAACTGAAGACTTCAGTTAAGAGGTTTGGTATCCTTGGTACTTCCAAGAAGAGGTAATAACTTCGATTTGTAATCACTTTTCCACCATATTGAGTATTGTCTCTAGCACCCCCTGCTCCCTGGTCTGTCTATTATTAATTTATTTCATTTGTTAAAAGGTAATGAACTGGCAGAATTTGATTTCCAGTGAGCATTTTTTTCTTCATGATTTTCATATGATTGCAAAGCCAACCTTTGATTCTACTCCAATCATGGTTTTGCCTATTCAGGTTGGTGGGTCCGTAGTTATTTTTTTAGTCAGGAGGTGGGTATACAGTTAAATACCAAAACTTGAAATTTGTTACTGATGGGTCAAGCCCAAGAAGAACCCAATCTATTTGAAAAACCCAAATTCCAATTAAGGAGTCTAACCTCATTGAGGGTCCACCAAGCCCAACATAGTCCAAGGCAAGTCAAATACTCTGCTTAGCCACGTCATCGAGAGGGAAAGCGTAGGAGCTTTGCCTGCACCGCCAAGGAAGCAGTCCACCCTCACCTTATCCTTGACCGCGTTTTGTGGAGAGCATCACAACTGCCAAGCCCGTTGAGGAGAAGTCGTGAGTTCAACCGAAATACTTGCTTAGCTGCTATAAAATAGCCCCAGTCTATTAGAGGGCCACTATAAATTGCACGCCCCACCAACACTTGGGGGGCATCACACTTTACCTGGGCACATCTCATTTCTCTCCCTCAAAGCTTGTAATCTCTGCGCCCCACTCCCTTGAGTTAATAAAATACCCGGTGACCAGAGCCATTCAAGAGTGGACGTAGGTTTAGCTGACCGAACCACTATAATTCCTTGTGTCTATCCATTTTCTTATATTTTATTTCTACATTTATTATTCACACTTGACTCGTGGTGCATAAAATAATTTTGTGCATCATCAGTTTGGCGTCGTCTGTGGGAAAGACAAAATTCTCACTTCAAAGCTTTCATTCTCTTGAACCAATGACGATCACTACCAGGTCCATGAACCAACATGATGACAATCCTCCACGAGAGGATGAGATTGCTCCTCCGCCTACCCACCCTGTCCCAAATGCTCTAGCTCCCAATCCACAACAAATGCTAGAGACCATGCAGCAGCTGGTAGCACAAAACCAGCAGATACTGCAGCTCATCCTCGCTGGACAAGGAGGAGCACAACTTGGAGGTGCGCAACACGGAGGACCCCTAGGAGCTCCACGTCCTGGACATCAGGGAGCTCCACACCCTGCTGCACCACACCTAGGTGCCCAAGAAAGGCTGGGCGCCCACTTTGGAGTCCCTTTAGGCGCCCCACACAGGGGAGCCCAATATGAAGGAGCTCCACCTCCCCCTCCTCCTGCTTCTCATGGTGAGGACCTTCATCCCCAAGAGGATGAGGGCGAGAACCAGAGCATGGAGCATGAGAGTCATTTCCATGATCATTCCAGAGGAGCCCCCAACCATTGGGATGAGAAGATCAAGGAAGTACAAAATCAATTGGGTGACGTATTCAATGCCATGAAGGCGCAGGGCCCTGAGACAGTAGACTGCCTGGTGAGGCGTATAAACACGCCCTTCAAGTCTGACGTAGCAAATTATCCGCTCCCTAAAAAATTCAAGATGCCTTCCGTGGATGCCTTTGATGGGACAAGAGACTCGCTAGACCACCTCGACACTTACAAGACTCTGATGCAGCTGCACAACGTCCCAGATGAAATCATGTGCAGGGCGTTCCCAACCACACTGAAGGGGTCTGCCCGACAATGGTTTGCTAAACTCTCCCCAGCCTCCATTGCCTCCTTCGCTGAGCTTAGCAGGTCATTCGTTTCGCATTTCATTGGAGGACGTCGCCACCAAAAGCCTGTCACACACCTGCTTTGCATAAAGCAGGACCACGAGGAGAGCCTGAGGAGTTACCTCACTCGTTTTAACGAGGAGGTACTCCAAGTTGATGAGCCCGACGACAAAGTAACGACGATCGCCTTCTTGGGTGGCCTTCGTTCATCAAGCTTCCTCTTCTCAGTAATGAAGCGCCTACCAAAGAGCATGCCTGAGCTGCTAGCAAAGGCCCAGAAATACATGAATGCTGAGGACATTACAAGAGCCAGACGAGGTGAGTCTTCCAAAGCAGGGGAAAAGAGGAAGGAAAGAGAGAGGGACGATAAGAAGGAGACAGGCAACAAGCGTGGCAGAATGGAAAGAGTTCCTACCAAGGACCGGCTAGGTCCTACTCCTCAGAGGGATCGCCAACCCTTCACTCCTCTCAATGTTGCTGTGGGGCACATCCTATTTCAAATCCGGGATGACCCCGTGATAAAATGGCCAGGGAAGATGAAGTCTCCTCCAAATCGCAGAAATCCTAACAAGTACTGCCGCTTCCACTGCGACCACGGGCATGACACCGATGATTGCTATGACCTCAAAAGACAAATTGAGGAGCTCATCCGCCGTGGTCACCTACGCCAGTATGTTGCTGGTAGGGAACGAGCACCAACACCTCACAATCAAGAAGATTAGCAGCCCGTGGGAGAGATCCATACCATCTCAGGAGGACTAGCGGGAGGGGGAGAATCATTTTCCGCAATGAAGGCCCACGCTAGGAAAGCAAGGCACTTCGATGAGATGCGCCCATCCAAGGTGCCGAAGCAGGGCGATAACGAGGTCATATCTTTCTCAGATAAAGACCTAGAGGGAATCCAGCACCCCCATGACGACCCCTTGGTGCTCACCATGACAGTGGCCAACTTTCAGGTGCGCAGGATCCTGGTGGATAGTGGTAGCTCCGCAGATATCATATTTGCAGAGGCCTATGACAAGCTCAGCCTGGGAAGGGAGAGACTGCAGCCTATCAGGTCACCTCTCATTGGGTTCTCAGGGGAGAAGGTGTATCCCTTAGGGTCCATCACTCTTCCTGTCACAGCCGGGCGGCACCCCGCAGCTCCACAGTGATGGTCAATTTCCTGGTGATAGACTGCCCGTCAGCCTACAATATCATTCTGGGGCGACCTGCTCTTAACACATTGAGAGCAGTGCCTTCCACCTATCATCTCATCCTCCGCTTCCCAACCTCAAGCGGAGTTGGAGAGGTCAGAGGAGACCAAGTAACAACAAGGGAGTGCTATATCTCCTCCATGAAGACCAGGAAGCCACAAGAGGCGTTGCAAGTAGAAGTCCTTGACCCAAGGGATGACTCCACCACAGAAAGAGGAGAACCAGTGGAGGAGCTCACTCTTGTGGTCTTGGATGAGGAGTGCCCAGACAGAAAGGTATACATTGGCTCTTCCCTTTCTGAAGAGTTGGTTGGTCCACTAATAGACTTCTTGAGACGTAACATGGACGTCTTTGCATGGTCACATGCGGACCTCGAGGGCATCGACCCAGAGGTGGCCACACATCGTCTCAACGTTGACCCAGGCCACAAGCCTGTCCGCCAAAAACTAAGGGGCGCCTCCACTGAAAGGGCCCAAGCTATGGACAAGGAGGTTGGGAAGCTGATGGATAACGAGGCCATCAGAGAAGTAGCATACCCAGAGTGGCTCTCCAATGTAGTGATGGTCACTAAAGCCAATGGAAAGTGGCGCCTCAACGTCGACTTCACGGAACTTAACAAGGCGTGCCTGAAAGACAGCTACCCGCTACCACGGATCGACCTCCTCATTGACGCCACCGCAGGGCATGAGTTGCTCACTTTCCTTGATGCCTACTCTGGGTACAACCAGATTAGCATGTACCCCCCGGACCAGGAGAAGACATCATTCATCACTCCAAAAGGTACCAACTGCTATAGGGTCATGCCATTCGGGCTAAAGAACGCAGGAGCAACTTACCAACGACTGTTGAACAAGATGTTCCAGTCTCAGATCGGGCGAACAATGGAGGTATACGTGGATGACATGTTGGTGAAAAGTCTCGCAGCAGTAGACCACGTTGATCACCTCCAGGAAACTTTCAATGTCCTGAGGTCCCATCACATGAAGCTCAATCCTGAGAAGTGCGCCTTTGGAGTGGGGTCAGGCAAATTCTTAGGCTTCATAGTCAACCAGAGTGGAATTGAGGCAAACCCTGATAAGATCAAGGCCATCCTTGATATGAAGTCACACTCCTCAATCAAGGAGCTCTAGTGCCTCAATGGGAGAATCGCAACACTCAATAGGTTCGTCTCCAAGTCTGCGGACAAATGTCTCCCCTTCTTCAAAACTCTCCGAAAGGCTTTTGAATGGGGGCCTGAAGCAGAGGAGGCCTTCCAAAGGCTCAAAGCCTACCTTGCAACACCTCCCATCTTATCACATGCCACTCCAGGAGAAACTCTCCATCTATACCTTTCTGCTTCCTCGTTAGCGGTAAGCTCAGTGCTTGTCAAAAATGTCAATGGAGTGCAGAAGCCAATTTATTACGTAAGCAGAGCATACCGGGGGGCAGAGATCAGATATTCCGCACTAGAAAAACTGGCGCTCGCTCTTGTCATTACAGCGAGACGATTGCGACACTATTTTCAGAGTCATCGCATAGTGGTCATCACAGACCAACCCCTTAAAAGAATCTTGGGAAAGACAGACGTATCCGGTAGACTTCTTAAATGGGCAGTGGAACTCGGGGAGTTCGACATTCAGTACCAACCTAGGGCAGCCATCAAAGCACAAGCCCTAGCAGATTTCATTGCCGAGCTCACGCCAATAGAAGGGGGGAGCTGCAAGGATGCCCAAGTTGCACATCCATCTCATGATGCCCAGACATCCAAGGCTGTGCATCCAGTTCCTGATGACCAGGCATCTTGGGCTGCACATCCAGTTCCTGATGACCAGGCATCTTGGGCTGCAAATCCAATTCCTGATGACCAGGCATCTTGGGCTGCACCTCCATCTCATGATGCCCAGCCATCCCATGCACATCCAATTCCTGATGACCAGGCATCTTGGGCCGCACCTCCATCTCATGATGCCCAGCCATCCAAGGCTGCACCTTCAGTTCCTGATGACCAGGCATCTTGGGCTGCACCTCCATCTCATGATGCCCAGCCATCCCATGCGCATCTAGCTCCTGATGCCCAGGCTCAAGCACAGGATGCCCCTCCTGGAGCCCAGGTAGTTTTCCCGGATGACCAGCCGCCCATTTTAAGTTCCAAACCCTCTACTCTTCTCCTTTGGAAACTCTACGTAGATGGCTCATAGACCAGTGAAGGAGGAGGAGCGGGCCTAGCCTTGATCAGCCCGGATGGCACCACTCTCAAGTACGCTGTGAAGCTCCACTTTATTGCTTCCAACAATGAGGAAGAGTACGAAGCCCTCCTCTCTGGATTGAGATTGGCAGTGGAAATGGAAGCCCAACATCTTGACACCTACAGCGACTCCCGGCTGATAGTTAATCAAGTGAGGGGCGAGTTCGAAGCCAAAGAAGCTAAGATGCAGGAATACCTTGGCATGGCAAGAGCCATGATCACAAAATTCCACTATTTCCAGATAACCCACATTCCCAGAGAAGACAACATGGCCGCCGATGCACTCGCAAAGCTCGCCTCATCCGTGGGAGCCTCATCAAGAGAGCCAGCGTTCATTGGTCACCAGTTCGAGCCAAGTAAGTTGGATATGGAAATCACAAATGTCAACTGTGCATCGGCTGAGTCGAACTGGATGACCCCGATAAAAGCATACCTCCAAGAAGGTGTGCTACCAGATGATCCCCTAGAAGCCAGAAAGTTGAGAATGAGAGCTTCAAAGTTCACCATCCTACAGGGCACATTATACAAAAAAGGCTATTCCTTGACGTTGCTGCGGTGCCTTTCACCCTAAGATGCTCACTATGCCTTGCGAGAGATCCACGAGGGAATCTGTGGGAACCATTCTGGAGGGCGCTCTCTCGCCCACAAAGCACTCAGACAAGGTTACTTCTGGCCTTCCATGGTAAGGGACGCCCAGGAATTCTCTAAGAAGTGTGAAAAGTGTCAACGCTTCGCAACGGTATCAAGACAACCACCAAGGGAGCTAACAACCGTTTCGAGTACCTGGCCTTTCTCCAAGTGGAGCATCGACATCCTAGGCCCCTTACCTCTTAGCAAAAGACAGTGCTAGTTTGTGGTGGTGGCAGTGGACTATTTCACCAAGTGGGCAGAGGCCGAACCTTTAGCTAAAATAACAGATGTGAAAGTCAAAGATTTTATCTGAAAGAACTTGGTGTGTTGCTTCGGGATTCCTCATGCCATTGTAAGCGACAACGCCAAGCAATTCGACAACAAGCTGTTGAATTCTTTTTGCTCCGACCTTCAGATAAAGCAGCCTCACTCTAGCCCAGCACACCCACAGGCAAATGGGCAAGCTGAAGTAATGGTGAGGACAGTGCTACGCAACCTAAAGACAAGGCTTGAAAGAGCGAAGGGTCATTGGGTGGACGAGCTACCGGGCGTATTGTGGGCCTATCGAACCACCCCGAGAACTCCTACTGGGGAAACCCCTTTCTCCCTCGCCTTTGGAACTGAAGCGGTCATCCCTATGGAGATAGGGGTACACTCTCTAAGGACTCAACACCACAACCCTGTCACTAACGAGGAGGAACTCCGTATCAACCTCGACTTGGTAGAGGAGGCAAGGGAAATGGCCATGGTCCGCAATGCAGAGTACAAACGACGCATGGCGAAGTACTACAATTCGAGGGTGAAGCCTCGTTCCTTCCAACCAGGGGACTTAGTCCTAAAGAAGGTGATCCTCGCCATGAAGGATGCACGCGAAGGGAAGCTGGGACCAAATTGGGAAGGGCCCTACCTCATAACAGAAGTAGTGAGGCCAGGCACCTACAAGATCCAGAATTTTGAGGGAAAAGTCTTACTTCATCCATGGAACGCGGAGCACTTGAAGAGGTATTATCAATAACACCTTGAGAGCATCGAAGTAAAGGGAGTTGGGACTTGATTTTTAATTTTTGGGTCATTACCCAGTATTTAAATGTACTTTTTTGGGGAATTATTACCCAATATTGCTTATATAAGCAATATATCAATAAAATTTTCTACGTTGTTACTCCAGAAAAATCTTTTACATTTCATTTCAAAGGAGTATCAGTACAAAAGCGAGGCTATAAAGAACCTTTCTTAAAGAAAAGAAAAATTTTCTACGTTGTTACTCCAAAAGGATCTTTTACATTTCATTTCAAAGGAGTATCACTACAAAAGCGAGGCTATAAAGGGCCTTTCTTTAAAAAAAAATCAAAAAATCAAAAGTCCTGAACACTCTAACTGCTCTCATCGTCGTCCTCTGCCTCCTCCTTGTCATCCTCAACATCATCAGAGCCCTCATCACTATCATCAGCAGGCACGAAGCCTGAGAAGTCAGTATCAGGGAAAGCAGCAGAGACCTTCCCGCGGAACTCTTCGAATCCATCAATAAAAGCATCTGCAAGGCTATTCTCCAAGACTTCCTCAGCGTGGGAAGCTCTCTCCCGAGCAGCCTTCAGCTCTGCCTCCATATCAGCCTCTCTGAGCATGGCCCTCTCATGGGCCTTAGCAAGCTCAGTCTCCCTGAGCGCATCCCTCTCACGGGTTGCCGAAAGCTCAGCCTCAAGCCTAGTTGCCCGCTCACGGGCCTCAACAAGCTCACCCTCCCTGAGCACATCCCTCTCACGGGTTGCCGAAAGCTCAGACTCAAGCTGGGATGCCCTCTTATAAGCCGCTATAAGCTCATCTCGAGAAGTACTACTAGCGGCCTCTAGCTCTGCAATCCTCCTCTCCATAGCGGCTAGATCCAACCTTTGCCTGTCTTGTTTATGGGCCCTTGAAAACAGGCAGATGGATGAAGTCGCAACCTGGAAGAGATGAAAGGTGGAGAAATGTCAGAGGAGCATAAGGAAGAACTAGAGAAAGGGAGATAGTAAACCCTTACCTGAGCCAGACCTTCCAAATAGGTGTCAATAATTCTTTCAGTGCCCAAAGTACCAAGATGTTGGACTTCGGGTGCAAACACGAACCTCCCAAGCCTTTCCTTCATGATCAAAGGTCTGCCCATCATGGGAGTAGCAAAATCTGGCCCCCTCGAAGAAGTTCCCACAGGAGGAGGGGACAAATGAGGAGCAAAAGGTGTACCCGGTATGGAAGACCCTGGGGTAGCAACTGGAGAGGTCGCCGACTGAGGAGCCACCACCATAGAACTCATTTGGGGGCCATCACCTATCCTCGCCACCTTAGAAGAAGGAGGGCTCTTATCAGAGAAGCGGGTCCTCACCAACCTTTTACTTGCTGCAAAAATAATAGAGCATCAAGTAAATGAGAAGCACCAAGGGAAAGAGGAAATTAAAGAAGGAAACCATCTTACCTTTTTGCTTTGAAGAAGAACAACAGGATTTCAGGGAGGGAGCAAAGACCCTAGCATCCTTGGGCAGGAGAGCTCCCAAATCCTTGAAAGGGCAAGCCTTAATGGCCTCCAACTTCTCCTCTTGGTCTGGGGAAAGCATAGGTGTGTCTACAAAGACATGGTGTGCACACACATATAAAAACATATATATATATATATATATATATATAACAAAGGTGCAGCATACCGGGTTTTATGGCAACACCCCACCGTATTGGCACCAAATCTCTATCGGCTTCTGAAGTCCACTCTCCACCAACGAAGAAGAAGCAAGATTTCCAGCCAGAACAATTGGAGCGTAGACCCGTGAGTACTGTACCAATTCTTGTGGTAAAGTAATACCACCCCCTATTTGGTGTAGGAGTCTCACTCAAATTATATGCCGCATGAAACTCTGCTGGAGAAGCATCTTCATGGTGTACTTTTCTCCATAATGCAAGAAAACCAAGCAGAACTCTCCAGCCATTAGGCGCCAATTGCCCCAGAGTCAAGGAAAAGTAATGGAGAATACTACAGATAGAAGAGGACATGGGGAATCTTAGCCCAGCCTCAAGCATCTCCTCATACACAACAATATCACCGGAGGAGTCGTCACAAGCAAACTCACCCAATTCAGCTCGACGACATAGCACAGTCGGAGGAATGCGATAAGTAGAAACAAGCCTCAAAATATCTCCATCCGAATTAAACAAACTGGGAAGGGTACTCACCTTTGACCCATCGTCGTCAAGTCCCATTTTGCCTTTGCGCTTTTTTCGGGGCCGTAAAGAGTGACCCAAGTCACCATCTTGAGGGGTTTCGCCTTGAGGAATCATGCTTGGAGGAGTTGAGTTGGAATCATCAAAAGTGGAACCCAAAGCTTCCTTGTTACCTGGAGTGTTTGGCACAGCATCTGGAGAGGTGCCTGATCGCCTTGGCTCGTCCAAACAAGGTAACCCATCGCCCGGAAAGGTGTCTGACCACCTTTGCTCTCCAAAATGGGACAGCCCAGCGTTGCCTGGGGCTCCAAAGTTGCTTAAAACAACTCCAAAAGCACTCGGGTCAGCACCAAAAGAGGCGCCCATGTCAGTCCCTGCGCCCAGGCCGCTGCCTGGCTCCCCTGCTGCGCGCCTGCTGGCCTGGGCAGCTCCTTTTTTGGCCTGCACAAAGCTGTCCACCCCACCAGACTGCGTACTCAAGCTGTCCAGCGCACCAGGCTGTCCACACGAGCTGCCCAGTCCGCTTGATCGTGCACCAACGCTGCCCAGAAGCCTCCTTTGCGCACTGCCCAGCCCACCTGAGCTGTCCAGCGCACCAGGCTGACCACTCGCGCTGTCCAGCACACCTGTGCGCGCGCCAACGCTCTCCAGCCAGCTGTTTCGCACGCCTGAGCTGTCCAGCTCGTCTGTTTCTGCATCCAAGCTATCCAGGACAGCCCCTTCACCACCCGAGCAGTCCAGGACAGCCCCTCCAAAGCCTGGGCAGCCCCCTATACTTCCCTTGGAGCAAGAAGAGTCTCTGATTTTTCCCAGATCAGCGCCCAAAGTAGCGCCTGCGGGCTGCTGTGGCGCACGCGCGGCTGACTTAGGGTTTTCTCTTCCTCCTCCTCCTTCAACTCGTGGAACTCTAAGAGCATCAAGACAACCTCCTTCAGCCCCAGCTTCACCACTCATCATGGTAGCAATGGAGTTTTTTCAAATCCCACCTTTTCCAAATCTCCAATACCCACTTCAAGAAACTCCACCCAAGAAATACCAACAAAACAAATGTTGAAATACTCCAAGCCTCAAATCTCAATGGAACAAAAAGAACCAAGCTCACAAGAATGGATTCTCAAGTCTTCCAAGAATGGCTCTCAATCTCAAGAAGGTGGAATGAATAGAATGAGAAAGAAGAATCTATTTATAGATTAGGGTTTTTAAAGAGGGAAGGCCCAAATTAAAAAATCATGGGCCCTCTTAAAAATCCTAGTAAAAGAGAGGCTTGAAGTATGGGCTCCCTTAAAAAAAAAAATCTTAGCAAAAGAGGAAAAAGGCTTGTGGTATGTACTAAAGCCAAAAATACATTACACAAGTGAAGAATCAATGCCTCCTTCTCCAAGTTTCTTTAGACATAGGAGGCATTGGGGGGCAAATGATGGGTCAAGCCCAAGAAGAACCCAATCTATTTGGAAAACCCAAATTCCAATTAAGGAGCTCAACCTCATTGAGGGTCCACCAAGCCCAACATAGTCCAAGGCAAGTCAAATACTCTGCTTAGCCACGTCATTGAGAGGGAAAGCGTAGGAGCTTTGCCTGCACCGCCAAGGAAGCAGTCCACCCTCACCTTATCCTTGACCGTGTCTTGTGGAGAGCATCACAACTACCTAGCCCGTTGAGGAGAAGTCGTGAGTTCAACTGAAATACTTGCTTAGCTGCTGTAAAATAGCCCTAATCTGTTAGAGGGCCACTATAAATTGCACGCCCCACCAACACTTGGGGGGCATCACACTTTACCTGGGCACATCTCATTTCTCTCCCTCAAAGCTTGTAATCTCTGCTCCCCACTCCCTTGAGTTAATAAAATATCCGGTGACCAGAGCCATTCAAGAGTGGACGTAGGTCTAGCTGACCGAACCACTATAATTCCTTGTGTCTATCCATTTCCTTATATTTTATTTCTTTATTTATTATTCACACTTGACTCGTGGTGCATAAAACAATTTTGTGCATCATCAGTTACAATTAGAGAAGCTGGGTATCTTATTCCTACTGATCAACCGACTTAGTCCCTTGTTGTCTTCTCTTGATTCATAAATGGGAATCTCCCCCCTATAAACTAGAGTACAAGCATTGCTGTTTAAGGACTAATAAAGGGGATGAGAATTATAACTAAATCAATGCAATGTTTGATAGTTTTTCTTTTCTCTTTAAAAGAAACTGGTTATTCTAATTTTCAATTTAAAGCTATGTTTATACTCAAGCCTACATTGTGTTAGGTATGATTAGTGGTTGGAATTGGAAAGACCATCAAAACTAGTCCTTGGCAGTGCATGCAATAAATTGCATTGCCCATGATTTTTGTGTGAGAAATTAGACCAAAAGTAAATATACTAAATATTGAATAATTAAGACTCAACAACTACAACAACAATGACGATGACAACATGAAAACAAGAAGGTGCAAGAGAATAGAATTTATTAAGCTGGTGATCAAACTTGATCAAAGTTTTAGCCCCAGACAATCGGTCTAGTGTACAAAGTTGTCTAATTCTGAGCATTCTATTTTATTTACTTTAATTAGTCTGACATCAAGGAATATTATAAATACAAAAACGTTCCTAATGTTCAAAAAGCTCTTATGAAAATGTTGCCGCACTTTTAGTTCTCAAAGATGGTGGCATAGAGGACATGGACTTTTGCATCAAGAAAAATCCACACACTTTATGGAAAACTTTTGTTGAAATAAAATAACCTTGATAACTTGAATATTGCCCATATTATCTTTTTCATTTAATGACAAATACTAATAGCGTTAAAGATTACTTACACTATTGTACTTCTAGTTTTTTTTTTTTTCATAAATGCTACATTTTATAAGCCAAGCAAGAGTTAAAGAAGTTCATCGGTCACTCATAATATTGCATTTCTAATTCATCCAATCCAAAGTTTAGTTTTCTTCAGGTTTTGACTATATAAAATTCATTGTTATCAATTTAAAAGTTAAGTATTTGTAGTGTTCTCTCTCTTAATTTCTTATTCCTCATATCTATCATATTATTGTACTTGCTCAAACCCCAGATTTATGAGTTTTTTTATTGTGGTCATTAAATTTTACTTTTACTGTTCATATATTTTATTATTGTAAGGTTCGAATTTCTATGTTTCTTGTAAGGGATATACATTTTTATTCAAAAAGTGCGTTGTTTTATTCTTCATTAACCAAAAAACATATTAACATTGTCTTTGTCATCATGGGTCTCTATTTGTATTCATGTGATTTATATCTCAATGATTATGTGATTGGTTATTTTTATTAATATAATACATTTTGATTGCTTGTTGTAGGTTCGTTGGCCACAACTTAAGGAAAATAAAAGCTCTGTAAAGCTGTCGTGGGTTTCAGATATGATGTGAAGTTTGATTGCACATTGTTTGATTCCTGAGAATTAATATAACTATGAAAATAAAGAGAATTGATAGAAAAATTATTATTATGACTATATGTGTTGTTGTATTTGACACTTTCGTAGTCGAATGTATGTTTGTGCAATATGGAAAGACGTATATCAAAAGAAGTTATTTTTGTATATGTATACTTATGGTTGTGTGCACATTTCTATACCATTCTTATAAGCCTAGTTACTATTGTGTTATATAAAATGACTTAAATATTCAAGTACTCGATAAGGTATACCCGAATTTGTGGTGTTTATGTGTGTATCAAAAATTGATCTAAGGTCTTTGAATCCTTTTGCAATTATAGATTTGATATTTAGTTTGAGTTTTGTTAGAGGTTAAATTTTTTTAGTACAAATAACAAACAATCTTTATTAAGTTAAAAATTTTAATATGAAAATGGTCCACATGAAATACATATGTGCATCAACTAGTTTACACTACTTTAAAATAACAGCATACATGAAAAACATTTTTTTTTTCTATTTTTACCCTTCAACTTTACAATTATGTCATGCATATCCTCTAGATTTAATGCCACAAGTAATTTCCTTAATCAAACCTTTTTCAATTAATTTCACAATCTTTTCATATCCGTTTATCTTCTTAAGTTAATTACTTATACAAATTTAATATTTTATTTTTTTTATTTACCAAAATAATATTTTATTACATTCATTTAAACTCTAATTATTGATTTTAAAATTTTATTTTCTAGTTTTTCTTGATCAATTTTGACTTTAATCCAATATTATCTATAATCAATATAATATGCAAATATTTCAATTATTGATTAAACCTTTAGAGCTATCTTAATTGAACTTTTGTGCCAAGTTGAATGTATTTAGAAAGAGCAATGCTATTGGGACCTAATTTATTGACCTAATTCACTATGACCTTTGGATTAACTATGGGGGCCATCAAACATTGAAACTTGGTGTTGATCTAATGGTTCTACTGCAGCCACGTCATTATGTCAGCAAATTAGATCAGATTTTTATGTCCAAATAGTATTACTCATTTAGAAATATTCAATGTGCTATCAATCTATCAATTATCAATTAAAACTTTTAACCTTTCATGATTCCATGTTCCACTTAATATAAATGCTAACATACGGTTTCGGTCAGTCACCAATTGAAACTTTAATCGTTTTGTATTCTCTTTACCAGTTTAAAGACTTTTTTCATCTATCACATCATGTGTTAGTATATTACGATATATTTCTGAATTTGGGGTTACTCGAATAGGTATTGATTCTCCTCTTATATGCGATGCTGTATATTCTTACATTAGAGTTCAGCTTTTTTACCCGATGCCGCAGCAGAGGTTCGTGGAATTTAGTAATGGGGTTTTGAAATATGAATGTTCAAACACTTCTAATATTATTTGCTTGAGAGTACTCTTTGTCCTAATTTCCTTCTCGAATCTGCAACCCACAAAAATCCAATCAAAACACGAAGAAGAAAGCTACTTAAGAGAAATATATACACATGAATCCATAGATTGATATACTTATAGGGGTGAGCTGGGGATGATGGTGAGAAAAGAAGGGGTTTCGAGAAACAGTAGGGGTTATGGCGTGCATTATCAAGAGGCTTCCCAACATCTCCATTTCATCATCATCTTCCACGTATTGTTTTTAATGGTCTTCAATATTTTTCTTTTTCAAAGCTTGAGTTAATTGTTACCTTCGTCTCATAGATTGATGTGCACCATGGTCTCTTTGCTCTTCATACACATCATCATATTACGGTGAAAATCTCTTTTTTAATAACCACTTTATCTTTTTCCAAGAACTAATTTTTGAACTTCATATTTTTAATTTATATGCTACTAGCCCCCACTTTTCTCTCATTGGGAATTTTATGATAATCAAAGAATCATTCTAATTTGGTCATCCAATCCAGAAAATATTTTTATGAACATAACCATAAAAATTGATTTGATTAACTTTCATAAAGAAAATTTTAGACTCATAACCACATCCTATATTATCATAACCACCAAACATACCTGCAACATACTCTTGATCATCATCACTTGAATCTCCATCATAAATATGTTGTTGTTTGATGGTGATAGGATTGGAGCTCGAACAGGCCAAACACGAGCTCTATCTTATTGTGAACCCTATATAATCTGAATCATGGTTTGTTCTAAACGTTGACTGAGAAATTGAATCATGGCACTCACAATATGCTTGCTAAGATAAACTCCAAGAACTAAAGAATGTGGCTTTCGATAAAGCGCTTTCCACTTGATCACCATTATAGGAAAAGTTGCCACCACTTTGCTCATTAGACGTAATATCGGGCAATCCAGAATCAGACACCAATTAACGCAGCGGTAAGCAAGGTTCACAAAGAAATCAATGTTTCTTCATGTATATAACACATACACTCTGAATCCACATAGCAAAAGAAGAGAAAACTCTCAAAATATGACCTAACTATGAACTATCAAAACCATGAGAGCTTATAGTATGAATTATAATAAAACCATCCATCATTCAATAAATAACTAAACAAATCCCAAATCAAACATAAATTACTCCTTAAAGTTAAATCCCAAAGCCAGAATAATATGTTGCAACTAACTAATAAAGGACTATTCATAAGCATTGTCCAATAACTAAACTTCAGAAATTTAAACTATAGAGGTACTCTCTCGGCCTCAACCTCAAAATATACGTCATGATCTACAGCCACATCAAAGTCAACCTAGTTATATCTTTCTCAATGCCAAAATCTAAAGAAAAAAATGTTTATATCATAGGGTGAGTAAATAAGCTCAGTAGAAAAACCTTCTCAAACCCAAACAAGGTTTAAAAATCATAAAATAGATAAGTCTCAGTTTGTAAAATAAAATATAATAATTTGTAGTAAAACAATGATCATTGATAACGATCTTGATTTTATGGTGCAAAATAATAAAGTACATAATATGATAGAATCATTTACAAAACCACAACTAATAACATAATATCTCATGTACGTTGAATAGCATGAATATAATGAGTTGTGTCATGCAGTTAAATGGTAAACACCGAGAATTAACTCACGCACCCTAGGACACTTACCAATTAGTCTACATAAGCAAGGGTCATGCCTTTAATCGATAGTCGCGTAATTTGATGTAGATTCTCCTGTGGACGTGATGGCATAACTAATCATTCCCTGCTATTGTAACACCCCACATTTTCTTTTACATATGTATGGATATAGATATATAGTAAATAATTGTTGTAAAAATGTGGATATGTGTAGTGATGAATGTTTGAATTTGGTAGATTGGAAAAGTAGAGATTTAGAATGTTAGTGAAAATAATAGTTGAAATTTAGTTTTAATAAGTGAAAATATGAAATTTTATGTCCTAGAACTTGTATTAAATAGGTTTGATGTAGAAATATGCATTGGAGAGGTTTGAGATGGATTTGGTTGGCTTAGGAATGGATTGGAAATGAAAAAAGGGATGAAACAGGCTGTGAACTGTGCACGTGAACAGTGCACTGACTGCAACTTCAAGCGCGATTTAGACCCTGATGCAGTCAATATCTCTCAAAACTCAAAACATGAAAGTTTTATATCTCTTTCTTAGAATTTCATAGCATATTTAATCATCTCAATCGGATCTCGGATGAGAGAGTTATGCCCAGATAATGAAACGATATCAAAACAGTCTCATTTAGCTTGAACAATGCACGTAAACAGTGCACTAGCTGCAACTTCAAGCCTGATTTAGACATTGATTCAGCCAATATCTCTCAAAACTAAAAACATGCAATTTGAAGAGATCTTTATTAGAATTTCATACCATCTTGAATCATCTCAATTGGAGCTCGAATGAGAGAGTTATGCCCAGATAACGAAACGAGGTCAAAATAGTCTAATTAACTTCATTTTGCATTTAACGTCTCCATTTGCCTCCTAAATCAAAATATAAGAATAATGAGTACATTTAGGCTTCAAATAAGTATAAATGGCTTTAAGAAGCACCCTTGATCACCTTTTATTTGCAAACATCGTAAAACTTCATTAATTGCCAGTTCAAATGGGTAAAATAGAAACTTTAGTATTTCGGGTGTACGTTGCCTTTGGTTTTGAGATAAATCATAAAAATAAATATTTTTAGGTTAAAATAACATTAAAAATGAATTTGGAACGTCGAAAAACCTTAGGATAGTCATATGGATCAAATTGGAATATTCAGTGGCAAAATCGTAAATTTAGAGACAACCCAAATAGCCTATGAACAGTAAAATTCAGGATTGGTGTGCCTTAAAACCCCATTTTCTCCCATTCTACCACTCCACTCTCACCCCAACCCCCTTAGAACCCTAGGAAAAGATACAGGAGAAGAAGAAAGGAAGAAAAGAGGTCACTAGAGCTTTGGTTTGACTTGAAACTTCGGATTCAAGGTAGAGGATTTTTTCCTATTCTCTTTCATTGAGGCTAGGGCTATTATATATATACATGTTTTAACTCTCATTAGTATGTATTTTCTATGGGTTCTTTATTTCTTAGTTTCCTCATAATTATTATCATGTTTTACATGAAGTTAAGGTTGATACCCATTTTTCTTAATTCAAAAACCTAGATTTCAAGGGTAATGGATTCCCCTCTTAAATTCTTCCTTTAATGTTGATGGTGGAACTTTAGAACTTTGTGTTGAGTGATAAAATATTATTTTGGTTGATCTCTTGCAATTTTTCTTAAGTGGTTATTGAAAATGTGTCATGCCAAATTTGGGGATTTTTTGAGATACGCTCATAAATTAGGGATTTATGGAATTGTTGGTTATTTGAGAAAATTGTTCACTCTATATTGCTTGTATGGTTATTGGAACGAACAAGGGTGAGAGGTTCATTTTAAAGATGCTCATTCCTTCTCAAGAGGTTCCTTATAAGGATGCTTGAGACACCAAGCTTTGAGGGTGAGAGGTTCCTTGTAAGAATGCTCACGACGAAAGAGGACATTATGTGATTTTCTCAAGAGGTTCCTTGTAAGGATGCTTGAAAAACCAAGCCTTGAGGGTGAGAGGTTCCTTGTAAAGATGCTCATGCCAAAAGAGGACAGTATGTGATTTTCTCAAGAGGTTCCTTGTAAGGATGCTTGAGAAACTAAACTTTGAGGGTGAGAGGTTCCTTGTAAGGATGCTCATGCCGGGAAGGACAATATTATATCATGTGTGAGAAATGGTATATATTTTGAAAATTTATGTTTATTGGAACTTGGTTGTTATTGTTCATTTCTATTACTATTGCTAATTAAATTTGAAATTCATTGTAAAATGTCTCTATTTTACTTCAAAGATTATATATGTATTTGTGAAATGAGACCAGCCATTTTATATATATTTTTAAATCTTGTTCGAGTTTGGGAGGAATGTTGCTATGGAGCTTAGTGCTCACCCCCTACAAATTATATTTTTCAGATACGGTGCTAGAGGAGAATCTCGGAGTTGACGAACAGGGGTATTGGGAGGCCCCATCCGAGGGAAATCTAGACCCCGAGGTGGATATATACGATATAGCTTCTTTCACACTAGATTAGAGAATTTATTCTGAGATCATGTATAGTCTAGTATTATGTTATTCCACTGCTAAGTTTGAGTGTAATTCTTTTGGAATGTAATTTCCATAGTTTGGCCTATTCTTTTGGGATGATATTGTGGATATTACTTATGGTGAATGAAATTTTATTTTGTGATGTGTAAATGGACTCGGTGTGGTCAATATTTAGTCATACTTGGACCCGGTGTGGTCATTGTAATATAATTACACAGGTTGTGTTTTTGGGTAGAGCTCCCCGTACAAATGAGACTCTGCCCGAATTTTATTAAATTAAGGACCCCCGATATTAGAGAATTTACTTATTGATGGATTTATTTAGTACTCTCATGATGTGAATGGTGAGTAGCTAGTAATGTTTCTAAGGTGTATTTTGGGGCGTTACAGCTACCCATCACATTAGTCATTTTGAGTGATGTCAATGAACTCTCATGTCAAATCACCATTATTGTCTGAGCCTCAAGCATGATTTCCCTTGGGGTTCTGCAATTAGTCCCAAGGATTAGCTTGAGGAGGCTTAGCTTGACGAGTGCTGCCCCAGTCTGGATTGCCCTGGGGTAAATTATTCCCAATGGCACCTGTCCCTGTTTATATTTCCTACAATAATAGGTGTGTCAATTCATATCCTATCAATTTCTTCCACCCTTCTGTTTACTCATGTCGTGGGCCACGTGGTGTGAGGCAATTGAATCCTTCAACTGCACAATGGTCATTGGGAGCCATTACACAAATGTTTGTCGCCTATTTTTTAATTTTCATTAAATGTGTCAACTCCTTCAAAACTAAAGCCATGGTTAAGGTAGAAATAGCATAGGATTATCAGCCATTGGGACCATTAAAACTCTTAGAGCCCCAAAGGCTTTTATGATCCCATCCACTCCCTATTGAAGAAAATACAGACTAAATGTAGTTTTTTAGTAAGTTTGTTCTATCCTTCACCTCCTTTATCAATGCTCCTCCTTTTTTCTACCATTTTCTTTGCATACACCATGGCTAGGACTAATAGACTAGATAGGCCGAGGGCAAAGAATAGGCCTAGGAAGGCCCTAGAACAGGTTCACACAACATTGTACAGGGAACAACCTAAAGTGCATCAGGAACCCAAACAACAAGGGAGCGAGGGGAAACCTGATACTCCCCTCCATCATGAGCTTGGTGTAGAAATACATCATATTGAGAGCCCCCTGTGTAGCACTATGCTAGGGTTTTCCTAGGTCTACTTTCTAGGGCCTTCCTTGGCCTATTCTTTGCCCTCGGCCTATCTGGTCTATTAGTCCTAGCCATGGTGTATGCATAGAAAATGGTAAAAAAAAGGAGGAGCATTGATAAAGGAGGTGAAGGATCGAACAAACTTCATCCTCCTTTATCAATGCTCCCCTTTTTTCCTACCATTTTCTTTGCAATTGAGCACCAAATTCTTGCCATTTCTCCCAATTGAGCACCAAATTCTTCTATTTGCATCTCTCTAATACTTTTTGCAGATTCCCTAAACATCCTTCAAACGAGTCCTCAACCACTAGAAAATCATCCATGAAAACCTCTACAATCTTTTCCGCCAGGTCATTGAATATCTCCATCATACATCTTTGAAAAGTTACCGGAGCATTGCACAATCCAAAAGGTATCCAGTGATAGGCATGTGTTCCAAAGGGGCATGTGAATGTTGTCTTCTCTTGATTGTCCATGGCGATCTCTATCTGATTGTAGCTGGAGTAGCCTTCCAAGAAACAATAAAAAATATGTCTAGCTACACCTTCTAGCACTTGATCAAGGAATGGTAGAGGGAAATGATCCTTTCGAGTGCATGAGTTAAGCTCCAGTAATCAATGTAAACTCTCCAACTGGTGACCACCCTTGTTGGAATCAACTCATTCTTTTCATTGGACACCACTGTCATCCCTGACTTCTTTGGTACCACTTGCGTGGAGCTAACCTATTTATTGTCGACAATTGCAAAGATAATACCCACTTCAAGTAGCTTGAGCACTTCATCTCTAACCATATCTTTTGTGATAATATTAAACCTTCTTTGTGGTTGTCGAGATGTCTTGGTGTCCTCTTCTAGATAGATTCTGTGAGTGCAATTATGAGGGTTAATTCTCTTGATGTCAGTTATGGTCCAACCGATGGCTCCTTTATGCTTTCTCAAAACTCGCAACAAAGTCTCCTCTTGTTTTGGCTCCAATGAAGAGCTTATCACCACTGGAAATATTTTGTGCTCCCCCAAGAATGCATATTTTAATGTGGATGACAATGGCTTCAAATCTAAAGTGTATGGTTACATTGTTGATGGAAATATCTTATTTTCTTGTGGTGGAAGGTTTTCAAATGTTGAGATCCAAGTCCTAACCCCATGCACACTTTCCGGCTTTGCATCATAAATGAACTCTTCCTCCTCCAACTTGGTATCACATAGAAAATCCATGTGATGCTCCTCCAAACTTTCAATCCTATTGACTTCATGAACCTCTTCATCATCTTCTGGTTTCTTGCAAAGGTTGAGCACATTAAGATCTAACTACTCCCCTTGGTGTTCTCATGCTTCAATCCACTAGTTGAAGAGTGATAAGGGTTGGCTTTAATTCCTGAAGCTGTAGTTGTTGATACACCAAGAAGGGTAGGTGTAAAACCCGGGTAAATTTAAACTTTTTCTAAAAAAAGGCAAAACGATAATTTGCTACTATATGTGTATTTAAAATACTCATGTTTCTAGAGCTCGGATGACATACCGAACTTTGCCATTGAATTTGTCTCATGAAATCTAGTTTTTCAGTTAAATTTCGTCCAATTCTAAGATAGTCCGATTTTTTACGTTTTTTAGGCGACGGGTGTCCAATGATCCCCAAAAATAAATATTTATTAAAATTTTAAAATTTAAAAAATAATTTAAATAAATTTCATATAAAAATATTTGAGCTTGAACCGAAGCGAAATTTAATCGTTTCGGCGTGAAAACGGACTCGAAAAATGGGGGCGTGTGGCGCGACGTGGACCGCGCAATTTAAGGCTATAAATATAGGCTAAATATCTTAAAATCAGAAATTTTCTTAGTTGGTTCTCTACTGGTTTTAGACATTACGAGAGAAAGAGAGGAAAAATGAAAAACTTCAAGCTTTCTGCCTACGATTTTTGAAGTTTCGTCGGTCGGAATCCTTCAGACCATGAGTTAAAATCGAACAGCTCATCGAGGGCTATGCCTACATACCAAAAAGATCTGATTTCATCGAAGATCCAAAGAGAATATTTTGGAAAGTCAAGACTTTGAGGCTGGTGTTGGTGTTCTTAGAGGTTCTACCACTTCTATTGTGCTACAAGAGGTAGGGTTCTCTCCTATTTTGATTTATTTACATCCTATGGTGTCCATAGAAAATGGGTGGGCTATTTTGAGTGTTTTAACACTTACCTATTAGAGTTAGTTTAGTGGTTGAATTGCTTATTTGACATTAAAGCATATTGGACATAATATTGGCATCACATTCATGACCATGAGTCATAAGTGTGGGTGTGTGAGTACATAGTTGATCAAACACCATGCTTGGTGGTTGATATGTGGTCTTGGAAATGTTGGATTGAACATCCCCTTTGAGTCGCATGGTTGCATGAAAAACTTGTGTCGGGTATAGCAAGAAGGGCTAGATTCTCCCTCAGGTGCAAGACTCGGCTATTTGGTTCATACACTCCAAAGGTGCAAGTTTAAAAAGTGTAAAAAGGCGTACGAAGCCAACAGTGTAATTCTAAAATCCGTTGCCCAACAAAGACACAAGATTTTATTTTATAAAAATACCCATTCAATGATTAACATCCAACAATGATTTAGTTTTATAAATACACAATTTTTATTTCAAACAATTGTTGGATGTATTTTCGTCAATTGATGGATTCATTACACACGTGAATTGCATTGTATTGAGGGAGACGATGAGGACTCGGGTTGAAGTTGCATGAGTGAGTCTCATCTCAGTTCATAGCATGACATGAAAGTTCCTACCATGATTGTAATTCTTGATTGAAAATAATATTGCTTATAATTGTTTCATGTGCATATTCATATGCATCTAGGGTGGGGAGTAGCCTCTATAGGAGATACTCTATTGAGTGTTTCTCACCCAATACGGAAAAATATTTCAGGTGCAGGATATACACTGGTGGACGGCTCTCATTTGGAGCCTCAAGGGTGAAAAGAGGCCGCATTGTGGCCTTTAACCTTGGTTTTTGTAAATATTTTGTTAAAACTATGTTTTGGGCATGTAATATATGTAAAAGAATTAAAATCAAACTTATATGGGCTACTTTTAATATGACCTTGCATATTTTATATGAGTATGGATAAATGAACCCGTTGTGGTCAATGTTTACTCATAAATAGACATGATGCGGTCAATGTTGTATATTGGACCTCAGATGAGTCATGTGATTGTATATTGCATAGGTTGTATTTTTGGGTAGAGCTTCCCATACAAAGGAGACTCTGCCGAATTTTGTTAAATTATAGATCTTGATAAATGGGGCATAATAGCGTGATATCCAATTATACGATATCCATGGGTATTCCGCTGGTTAACAGGTGATCAAAGGACCCCCAAATTTGTGGCATCATAGCTTGATATCAGAGCTTAGGTATACTATTTACCTAGGACTTGATGGGCATGGGTCTAGACCATTGCATTCATTATGCATTTCATGTTATGTGCTTAAATTGCTACATATTATGTGCTATGTGTTATCTGGATTATATGTATGGTGAAATGTATATGAAAAAGGAAAACACTGGGGTTAAAAAACATAACCTTGGGATTTGAAGAAAGGGATGAACGGAAAAGTTCAAGGTGTAAATGTCTACTAGTGGTGGCATACGCTCTACTAGTGAGAAAATGAGAGAAATTTCAGATGTTCAACTTTGATCCCTACTTTGGGATACTAAGTTAGTGCTCTATTATTATTTGACTTGTATGAGGGATTTGAGCTTAGAGGTTGAAACCTTGGAAGAGCCATTGCATGTGAGTTCTCCCTTAGGAGCTAGGGCGAGGATTGATAAGATATGTCAGGATTGTGAGTTAAAAATCTCAACTATTCTACTCAATGTGCACCTTAAGGTCATGGACATATCGAAATTCGATGCCATCTTTGGGATAGACTGGTCGACGGCACATCGTGTTGTTATAGATTCTGATCGGAAGAGGGTAACTGCTTATATGCCAGATGGTGTTTGTTTCAAGTTCCAAGGGGAAAAGCACAATATTTTATCCCAAGCCATGTATGACTCTAGATGGCACGGACATTTGATGCGTTGGCTAGCAAGCCTTACCTTAGAGGACGACGCGAGACAGGAGTTGGGTCTACCTTTGATGGTTTGCAGTATGAGGATATTTTTTCGGATGAACTACCAGGATTACCTCCACGTAGGGATGTAGACTTCATTAAAATTATAAATGGGGCTAAAATATAATATTTTGGCACAAAATATCTCTGTATTTCTGCTGGATTCACACGTTGGAGATAAATACGAGAGAAAGTGAGATTCCAAAGTTTTCTTTCTTCGATTCCCGGAGTTCCATTGGTTGGAATCCGCCGAGCCAAGAATCAAAGTTGATCACATCGATGAGGGCTACGTAATCATACCAAAAAGAATGGATTTCACCAAAGATACAAGAAGAGACTTTAGAAAAATCAAGTTTTTGGAGGTTTTGGTTTCATTTCTTGAAGTTCTAGCCTTCATTTTACGCTCCAAGAGGTAGGGCTCCCTCCTACTTGGGTTCATTTCTAACCTAGAATGTCTATAAGGGATGATTAGGTGTATGTGGTTATATATCACTTGCCTATTGTTATGGAATTGAGAAAATGAGCATAGAAATGGCTTAGACTAACTTCCAGCTTAATTTTGATGCATGGGAGTTACTTGTATAATTTCTTGTAACTTGATGAAATTGTGGGGGCATTATATGTGTTTAACTTGAATGTTGTCTTGAAGGTGTTTGATAAAATGCCTTGAGTGATTGAAAATAGTTGTTTGGATGAAATTGAAATAACATGATTGAGACGTGTGGTAACTTGTGAAAATTATATGATTATGATATGATTTGCCTTGGAAATTGGATTATATGTGTTAAACTCGTTGATATGGCATCCATTACATATATGACATGATATTGTTGTTGCAATAGTGCATCATATTTCATATGCACGGAGACATAGCATCATTGGGTGTGTGTGCATGATTGTCGTCAACACCACACTTGGTGGATGACGGATGGCTTGGAGAAGTTGGGTCGAAGACCTAGCTGAGCTACATGGTTGCATGACGAATTGGGTCGGGGTAGCAAGAAAGGACTAGAAGATCCCTCTGATGCAAGGCCTGGTAGTTAGGGTATGCACTCCCTTGGTTTGGTCCATAAAGTGTGTAGGTGTAAATGGAACCTTTCGGTGGAAGTCCATGAATTTCGTGTAGGTTGGGTGACCATTGGTATAAGTCCATGAACATCCACCTCAAGAAAGACCCTAGCGTTGTAAATGTCATTCGATGTATAACATGGATGATGGATTCATACACATTGGAACTTGCATGTGTTGAGGAGATGGGAAGGGCTCGGGTTGAGTTGCATGAGAGAGTCTCATCTCATTTCTTGACATGGTATGTTAAAATTTAACTTTAAATGCATATTCTTGCTTGGAATGCTATGAATTTTTGAATGTTACATGTGAACACTTCATATGCATCTAGGTGGGGAGTAGCATCTGTAGTGGATACTCTATTAAGTATGACTCACCCTATACGAGAAAATATTTTAAGTGCGGGGTACACGCCGGTAGACGACTCTCATATGGGCCATCAAGGGTGAAGAAAAGCCGAGATGTGGCTTTGCTTTGTGTTTTTGTAAAACATTTAGGAAAACTTAATTTTTGACATGTAAATTTATCTAAATGAATTTAACAGAACTTGTATCTATCAAGTTTAATATAGCAAATGATGTTAAACATGTATTGGATGACTGTGGAATGGTTTGAATGGGTTTGAAATAAAAAATGGTTAAAACAGGTAAAAATTGGTAGAGTCTACTAGTACGCGTGCCGGTACGCTACTGTCCAAAAAGTTAGTCGTACGCATACCGGGACGTTCAACTCTAGTGAGCAAACCGTACCGATACGCGTACCGGTACAGTTTCAAAAATTCTAAAATTTTAAAGGTGTTTTGCCATGCTTTCAGCTTAGGTTTTCCTTTTCTCCAATGATACAAACGGACATTAAATGAAGTATATTGAAACATATTTGACCTCGATTGGATTAAATGAAGGAACACGAGTTACACTTGTAGGTTATAATCTCGGTTACGAGGATGCGATTGACTTGGCGTTGGGTTATGCGACATCCACGGGTATTTTTACGGGTTGATGGGTTGTCAACGGTCAATAAATGAACCCCGAATTTTTGGGGTGTCACAGGGATCCTTACTCAAAAATTCTCCATTGCACATCATGTTAATAAATTATCGGTGGCTCGGTGTAATTTCTTCATAGAAAAAACTAACCAATTGTCATGGTTCGAATCTATGAAGTGGGATGGAGCACAACAAGTCTTTGTATCTATCCTAACATTTATAGAACTGCTCATTTGGTTTTTCTAAAAAATTTTGAATTTGTTTCTTTAAAGTAGTTGTCTTGGGCACTAGAAACAATTTGTTTAGAAATTTGGATAACATTTGTGTCCAAGAACTTATCAAGCGAGGTTACAACGAGTTCAACTAAGTTTTTCCTTGAGAGAGTCAATGGCATGATTTGTAATGAATGTTCCAAATATTTCCTCAAATTTCTTAATGTGTAAGTAAAAATTTTCTTGTTTCACTTCATGGAATTGAGGAAGTAATTGTAACATACCACGTTTAACTAGGAAGCCATGCGCTTGTACGGGTAGAAGTATGCATGAGGGAGTGGTGCTCCGGGTAGGTTAGAGATAATCTCTCATCAATCTCACTGGAGGATCAATAGGGAGATTATTTCATTCATTTCTCGGAGGGAAAAATTGCATTTGAGGGTTCTACACTCGCCCGTCCCTCGGATTGTTAGCACCATCATCCTCAAAATTGTTCAAATCAAATTTTTTTTAGAAAGATAAAGACATCAATTCATCTACATCAGTTATGCTGTCAATTTTCTTTTTGCTGTAAAAAGAAGGAGGACGTGATACAAATATGAATATATGGCCCTGACTATTATCCATATCTCTTCCTCTTACTTGCTGCTCATTCTCCGAAGCACTGAACCTAAACCCAACCTATAGATTGATGCGGGGAAATCATGCATCCTTGGGTGGATCTTGGTCTATAGTAATATTTAGTCCTAGGCCACGGCTCACAAGTCTATTTTGATTATCACGTCCCCACATTCAAAAAAACCAATTATAATTGTAAAATTATACACCAATATGTACAAAGGAACAACGTACCTCGGCCCGTGATGAGAATCATGGAACTTACCTCCATTGTCCACAAATCACCTTCAAATTCGACGCTTAGCCTTCCCCGAAAATGGCGCAAAAAATTCTTGATGGTTTTTCCTGATGTCCAACACGAACCCGATTTATGTGTATGGCTTATTGAGATTGGTGAGTGTAACTCTCCCTCGAGTTCAATGCAAGAAGTGAGAAAATTGTGTGTGTCTATGTGCAAAATTGCTCTCCAAGGTTAGGATGTGTATTCAAAGGTCAGTGTTTTAAAGGGTGATTTGTGCAAAGTGAAAATTGGAAACCCTCTTTGATTTGAAGTTTGGTAGTTTGTAATTTGTAAAATATGCAAGAAAACAAGGTTGACTAATTCATAGAGGTCATTCCAATGAGAATGCCAAGTCGAATCCATTTCATTCAAACAATGGTGTCTTGGTATTTGATTGGTTCGTAGGAAGTGAGGGACTAATGTGGTTGTGTTGGACAAAAGTATACCCTGTGACATGTATATAGTGTATCAACATCCCACGACTATGTCCGCACTCAACCTAGTCAAACCAAACACTTTACACTACGAGGAAGAATGAAAGAGAGTCGATTTCACAGACCTAAGAGGAAATTCCTCTTGGATTACCCAACTAAAGGTTTAGCTATGCATGATAAAAGCAAGAACAAACATGAAAGAGAAAGACATTGTGATGAAATCAAACATAGACTTTTATAAATGTAGAAGAAAGTTTAAACTACAAAAAAATGACATTCATACTCCAAATGAAAAGTTTGAAGAGAAAAACCCCAAAATATAAAAATGAAATACAAGGACACTTAGTTAAATTTGATTACAACTTGAATAAAAGAGATTAAAGTGAAAAAAGGAAAGATTACAAGTTAAATGGAGCTTACGAAAATGAAAATGGTGCAAGAAAATATAAAAACCCAATTTCTCTCTTTAAAACTTCATAATTTACCTTGGATCTTCTCTCTCTAAAAGTCTTGTAATCTGAAATTGTGTGTATTAGTCTCCTATTTTCATCCATCCTCTCTCGCCTTAGCATGAGTGACTAACTTGGAGTGATTGGAGATATGTTGTCCACTAAAGCAAGCAAATTCTGTCAAAGCATGGTTCTCTCATTCTTTTCCAACCACCCTCACTCTCTCTCTCTCCTCCCCACTCCCTCATGCTTCAAATATATGTTTTTGAGGTTAGGAGATCGTTATGGGGTGTTAAAAATGTCAAGAAATCATTTAAAGGACAAAAGGTGGACCCTCATGGTTGGTGGAGTTGTGTGGAGAAGTGTCTGGGCTTTCTGGACATATTCTACCTGTCGACTTCCCTGCCAGTAGGTTTTGCAGGGGCAGAGGTAGAAGTTTTCTAGTGGGTATTTCTACCAATAGGCCTTCAATATTCTACCGGTAGGTCTTGCATGGATTCTACCAGTAGGTCTTGAAGGGTTTTTACCGGTAGGTATTGCCATGTCCTGAAATTTCCTTGATTCCTCGAGCTCCTGAACCATCCGTCAAGAGGTCCTTTTCTTCCCCATTGACCTTGAGCACTTGATGAGATGCTTTATACATGCCCTTACCATCCCATTACCTACATTCAAATAAATCTTCATTAATTATCAATTAGGAGCCATTTCCCTAAATGTTTACCACAAAAAAAGTTAAATTGGATGCAATAGAGATGCATAATATGCAATATACTACACTCATTACCTACTACTACCACCACTTTAGATTCACCTGCTACTAGTTACACTACCCTTATTGTTGTACCACCCCCATCCAACTCTAGAGCAACACTGACTCAGAGGGTAATTAGGTTAGAGGAATGGATGCATGGTGCAGAGAGATATACCTCTAAGACTATGCATGCGATAAAGAGATGTTAGAGGAATATAGATTACTAGAGCCAAACTATGTACACCCAAGTGCAGGCAGTCAAGCAGTAGTAATAATCCAGTTGAGTACGGAGTGGAATCCACAGGGAACTATTATTGGTGTTTCAAAGTTAGCAATGGTGGAGACTAAATGATTATAACCATTTAGTTTTGAAGTTGTGCGGTGTGTGGGGTTTCCTGGGCAGAATATGAGATTCTTTTCCAAGAATATTTTCTAGAAAAAATACAAGATAACTTTAAATGTAAAAAGGTCACTCTTTAGATCGAGGATCTAGACATGTAGTTAATCATCCGATTTATTATACTTGTACTTGATAACTCAATTAACTCTTGTGTCAACAGCAAGTTAATCGGAAGATAAATGTGGATTGTGAGAATTAAGTGCTTCGTGCCGATGCCTTTCTAGAAGTTTGCAAGAATTATCTGTGTCAAGACTTAACCCATCTACAAACAAGCAAGTGTTTCTACCAGGAATCCAACCATGACATTAATATTCTATTTCCATTCTTTAATCGAAGCACAATAATGGTGAAGATTGAAGGGTAGTCACGAATATCTAGCGAGGGTACTTGCCTTGAACCGATGTGTCTTTCTATGCAAGAGTTATCTATGTTATAGAAAATGCTCATGGTTATACAAAGTGCCTTAGCTTTGCTAAAAGCGATCAATCATTCAATAAGCAAGGTGAATATAAAGCATTAAGCATAATTTAAATGCACAAATATAACTTCCGGATAATTTATATAAGTCTATCATTTCTTACTGAAGAGTGAATGAGAAACTACTCACTCTTCATGACTTTGGTAAAGTTAAAAAGTGAGTGATGCTCATCCCCCCAAGTAGAAGAGTTATAAGGTAAAGAACAATAAGCGAGAAGCTGATCTTCATCAAAGAATGAGTGAATCACATTCCACCCATCGCAGCTTTGGCAAAGCTGTAGAAAAATAGAAGAGTTTCACTCCCTAAGGAAAAAAAAGAAGCTCAAGTAATGGAAGTGAATGAAACAAATATTGAAAGTAGCAGAAAGCTAGTCATTTTTGAAAGGTTTCCTCCTCAACCAAAAGATGATCTATCTACCTCTATGCAAGTAATTGAAAGCCTAAATCTAAGAATAATTCTATAACAAGCTAAGAAATGTTGGTCTACTGCCAATCCTACTCGCCTAGCCAACTCCCTTGAAGCTCCCACTTTGGGAGTATTTATAGGTAAAGATAAGGGGGCAAGGGAGTTTGAAAGAATAGTGCAAGGCTACCAAAGTCCAAGTGAAATTAAACCACTCTGCAGCCAGTCTGGGGATGACGTTCAAACGTTGTCTGGCGTTCAAACGTTGATTCTTTATTTACTTGATGAGCTTTTGAACGCCAGATGAGGTCTAATTTTCCCACTCAAGTGGCATGTGGTCTTTTGTAAGAGCTATTTTCACACTCCATGTACAACTTGACTTTGCACTTAGCATCCTTTAATAATTTAGGACTACGTTTGAATGTGATTTGGTGTTCGAATGTAGTACTCAAGTACCTCAGTGTTTTCTTTCTTGGTTGCAACACGCCATGTCTCAGTATCCTGGTCCTCAAATAATTCAAGAGGACATTCGAACGTGAGTTGGCATTCAAACGTTCTTGCTTTGTTCCAAGTTTCTCCAATTTTTCTCTGAGGCATACTAGTGTTGCATGAAAGTTTGATACTCATTGTCTTTGGACCTTTTGTTCAATTTATGTCTTGAAATGTCATCATTTAAACTCCATCAAAGTATAATTAATCTTAAAAAAGCATAAATAATATTCTAATTTTAACTACTAATCACACCCTCAACCTAAATATTGCTAGTCTCTAGTAATACAAGAGTAGTTTAAAGGAGATTTATTTACAATACATTTTTCTTAGGTCATTTGGTTGCATTTAGTGTGTGCAATAAGCCATTAACCACTAGGTTTACCCTAGCGGACGATTGTTGTCTCGTGAGGGTTTTCACTAAAGCTACCCACAAACTTTAGTTTGAATAAATGTGTATATTTCAATTTGAACAAATGTGTATATGAGAGATTGTTGGTTAAAGTAAGTTAGCATCATGGTCGTTGGGAAACTCAACTCTCAATTTTTCCTTTTCTTTCATTGGTATTTATTCTATGCAAAAATTAACATCTGTCACTTTGGCATTTGGAATTCCCTATGTAGCAGGAATGATTATTCTAGCAACAATAATTGTTATATAACATTCTATTTCACTACCTTCTATGAATAGCTTTGATTTTACAAACCTCTCGTGGAATGCTCTCTACAAAAATTTCCTCCGATTTTAGTGACCTTGTCTCTCAAATGGCATGTGATCAGAGGATGACCAATTGAAAAAATCACATGCACAATTAGTATGAGAGTGAAGTTTTAAGGAAGAAAACAAATCATGTTTGGCATAATCTCATGAAAAAATATTGATGCAAACAAAACAATACTATTTAACACACCTCAATTTTTAATGGACTACTTACACATGCATCAGACTTGAGATCAATCAAGGCTTTTAATAAGTTGCAATGTGGCCAGAGGTTAGTGGCTAATGAAATGATTTCAATGGTATTCAAAAGTTATTCTTTCATTTATGTAGTGTAACACACCACTTTCTAGATTTTCGAAATTTTGCCTAGAAATGATATTTATTTCTTTCAATGTTCTCATTTTTTTTCACTTTCTTGGCAATTTCCTATCTTTCTGCTTCTTTTCTTTTTCAATTGTTTCCATCGACTTTTCATTGAATAGAAGTTACCATAGTCTTTTTCCTTTCTCTTGCTTTTCTATATCATACTGATATATAAGAGAGTATAAGAAAATTAGATAGAAAAGGTATGTCAAGTATATTTTCCTGTGGCTCGGTTATCATATGGGTTTCTTTGAAAAATAAGTCATTCATTAAACGCTCAAGCACGGCTAACTAGGGATATATTTTTATAAAAGAAATGGCTAAGGCTCAAAATTAAATCAAAGAGGGCCTAAGATCCTTTCTCAAGTATGTGCATTTGTATGTGTCGTATAGATAGATTCCTTGTGGGATATTTCAATAGATCGCTTTAGTTGCATCAATCAAAGCAAGTATAATGAGATTATTCAACAATTGATAGTGAAAGACCTTACTTGAGTAAATGTTGATCATCTCTCAAAAGTATCACAAGGCTCAAAACTTACCATATTATTTTTTGTCATCTCCACTAGTTATGTCAGGTTTATCAAGGAATGTCGGTTATATATCAATTCCATTTTTAAGTCTGATCATCTTGTACCTTAAGAATAATGAATACCAATGTACATTTGACATTTTAAGTATAGAGAAAATACCATTTTTAATGATATGTGGTGGTAAGTTCAGATTGCTAAGTTATGTGTCAAACCGATCATGAGATTAATTACTTTAACAAACAGTCTTAGAATCCACCTTTGTTCCATCATTCATTAACAATACATATAATGATAATTCTACACATTCATTTAAAAAGATAAAAGCGATAAAACTGAACCATTCATTTCACAACATAAGATAGTTTATCACAAAAACAAAAGGATTCAAATCATTCACAAAAGAAGAAACTCGTCCTCACAAACTATCAAGAACAGAAATCTCCCTCCCTCACTCTCCACCAGCTCCACCCTCAGAATTTTGAGAATATCCTCCTGATGTTAGAAAATCTCAACTTGCTTGTCCTCGATGCCAAGCATAATCTCTCTTAGTGAACTCTGGGTGCTGGTGTTGAGTCCTACCTCCTGTGTTTGTGCCTGGTCTCTCTCAGCATCTAACTCTCTCTCCTCCTCCTCGTCTAGCACATCTTGTACCACATCGATGCCTGGGGTAGGGGACATATCCTATCTAGCTGTCGGGGCTCCACTGTGACATTGGCTTCGTCAGAAAGAAGCCTTGTTAAATGGTCTCATCGGCCTATGCACCGTCATCTCTGGCCTCAGCCTAATCCTATGATCCTTGCACATCTTCGTGACCAAGGTGCCAAAGGGTAGCGAATTCCTTTTCACGTCGCATCCCTTCTTCATCTTACTCAAAATCAGTGAGGGGAGGTCTATGCTTTGGCCCTTCCCAAGTGCGTAAAGCAACCGGGCCATATTGGGGAGGGTCTCGTTCTTTCGTTCGATTGGGGCAAGGTTTGAGACCACAATCAAATTCAACATTTTTATACTGGTCGGTCAACTCTCCTTGGCGAAAGAATCTTTGCCTCGTCCATGAAAAAGTGGCCAACCCCATTAGCTTTGTCCCCACAACGTTCATTCCTACTTTCTTCCTCGGTGGTAGGCCGACCTTGGCACCTAAGGCATCTCTTACCTAATTTTTTGGATGTAGTCCTCGTCCATATCTATATGGGTTCCCCTCATATAAGGTTTTAGCACCCCATTGACTATTTTGGCGTTAGAGTAAAACTCCCACACCAAGTCAATCACGGCTTCACCGTCATTTCTCAAGTACAACATCCACCCCCTCCTCTCCATGTCCTAAAAACTACCCAACTCAACAAAGTCAACCAACACCATATCTCCCTTAAAGACTACAGCTTGGTTTCGATAAAAGTTCTCATACCTATCCGCTTTGAGAGCCATAGAGAAATGAGTCTTGTCATATCTACGGACAATGGGTGGCCTCCCTTCTCGTTCTTGGACCACCTCTTCCATGAAATTTGTCTCTTGATTGATCACGTTATGCTTGGTGAGAATCTTCACTCTTCGAGGCATGGCTTCTCAGTTTAGGGGCTTTTGAGTTTGAAAAACTTGATTTCCTTGGTGAAAAGGGTGAGAAATAGGCTGAAGTGTGTTTGGATGGTTTAATTTTGGGTGAAAATTAGAAATGGATGGGGTTTTGAGGCTTTGGTAGTGAAGGGTCAACCTAGAGTTTGGAGGTTTCCAAGGGTTTTGGGCATGTTTGAAATGAAGAAGACGAACCAGGTATTTATAGCCTGGGAGTGAATATTCGAAAGTCATTGACATTCGAACGTGTGTAGAAGAATTTTAAAAGGATCGTTGGAACGTGAGCCTGGCGTTCAAACGTGGTGAACTTCCAGTACTTTTGAGTTCTCTTAGAGGCCAAAGTACTATAAGTTCTTCTCGTTCGAACATGTTATTGGCATTCGAACATAGTGAGCCCCTAGTACTTTTGTGTTTGCATTAGAAACCAAAGTACAACAAGTAGGTGACATTTAAAAAATTGCCTAGCGTTCAAACGTCGAAGTAAAAATTTCTATGCAAATTTATGTACACATTAAAAGAAAGGTATATACACAAATTTGATCTAAAAATTCATGGTGTCTTAGGATAAGTTCCTACCCACGCTTACGGTTGTTATTTTGGGACATTCCTTACTCAGCCTATATTTTCATTTCAGTTAAAAGAGTTTTTACATTTAACAAAAAGATTTTTACACTTTTTACAAAAATTCATACCCTTGGCTTTCATCCCCAAAACACAATTTTTCATAGTTTTGTTAGAAAGCAGTTTAATCTGAGTCGTCCTCTATCTCCATGTCATTTGAACCATCAGTGACTCTTCTAATTTCTTGTCACACAAACCAGTTAAGCAAAGTACCGAAATAGGATGACGTGTCAAGATAATACTTAGTCTACCCATTCACTATCCAATCTAATCGATCGAGTGCGCGATCGAAAATTGGTTTAGAACATTGGTTATATTCTTTCATGTGAAAGACCCTGCCACATTGTTTACAAGCACCAAGTCTTTTGGCACGACGACATTTAGCAAAAGTGCTTCTGCCACACAGTGGTTTCGCTTGCTGTTCTCGAATTTTAATTTTTCTTACGAATCTTACTTTTCTCATGATCACAGTATGCACATTATATGAAAAAGTGTGTAAAACTCCCAGACTAAATCAAAAAATTTTAACATCCATGCTTTCTAAGTTTTAAGACTCACTATTTAGTTCTTTAACGTCTGTTAGTAACAAAGACGATTGGAGATAACTCATAGACATATTCATCAATTTATACAAAATATGAGGTAAGGTTTAAAATATGATAAAAAAACAATAACAAAAAACAAAAAAAAAATTACAGGCACAAAATATGAAGTATAGTTCTCACCCCCAACTAAACTAAACTTTGTCACCAATGTTTATAATTTACCAGTGTATGGATCTTGGAGAAGAGGTTGAAAGGTAAAGATCTGTTCATTTGCCGAAATCTACAAATAAAACACAACAATTAATCATCTTTAGGGAGATCTAGGTTTTTGCCGAGATGGAAATCCTTGTGCATGAGTGCAAACAGAAGTAAGACACTCAAGTATAAATAGAGTAACCAAATGCAAATCATGAGACAAAGGACTGGGTCTTCGGGGTATATGATCATGGATTGGCAGTGGCTGGGTCATTTTTACAAAAAAAAAAAGAGATAAATGAAGAAGAAGAAGAAGAAAAGAAAGAAAGAAAAAGAGGAAAAAGGGTGGGGGCCAACAGCGACGGATGGGAAAAAGAGGAAAAGGGGTAAGGGCCTTACAAAGGCGTCCTCTTGGGTTGGGTTGGATTGGATTTTTTTGACCCGACTCTCTTTTGTGTCAGTAGGCGTGAATCTTGGAGCAATATTCTAGTTCCATTAAAAGAATGGTTTTCACATTTTTAACAAAGTCCTTCAAAAATGGTTTCAACCGTTGACCAGTGACGGTAAAGGTATTACCATTTGATGGGTTTCTACTTCCATTACTCCATGTCCAAACACTTTTTTGACAATGTACGGCCCAGTCCATATTGATCTCAACTTACCAGGAAAAAGATGGTGCCTTGAATTATATAACAGGACTTTTTGAGAATATTCAAAAGACTTTCTCAAAATGTTGTTGTCATGAAAAATTTTCATTCTGGACTTAGCAATCTTAGCATTATCATACACTTCATTCCTCACCTCTTCCAATTCATTAATCGAGAGTTTTTTTGAGAGTCCAGCCTTCTCTAAGTCAAAGTTCATTGCTTTAATGGCCTAGTATGCTCCGTGTTCCAATTCCATAGGTAGGTAACAAGGCTAGCCATAGACTAATCGATAGGGAGACATGCCCAAAATTGTTTTGAAAGCAGTGTCATAAGCCCCTAATGCATCAGTTAGTCTTAATGACTAATCTTTACAGTCTGGGTTTACCATTTTTTCTAAAATTAGTTTGATCTCTTGATTAGTCAATTATGTCTGTCCACTAGTCTGTGGATCATAAGGGTTTACAATTTTATGAAAATTCAAGTACTTTTTCATCAAATTCTAGAAAGAACGATTGCAAAAAAGAGCACCCTCATCACTTATGATCGATTTTGAAATTTAAAACCAAGACAAAATATTTTCTTTTAAAAACTTGATCACTGTGTGGTGATCATTATTTCAGCATGAAATTGCTTCAACCCATTTTGACGCATAGTCTACGGCCACTAAAATGTATAGATAGCCAAAGGAAGAGGGAAATGGACCCATAAAATCGATGTCACAATAGTCAAAAATTTTAATTATCAAAATTGGGTTCAAGGGCATCATATTTTTTTTAGAAATGTTTCCCAACTTTTGGCATCTATCACATGCTAGACAAAAGGTATGGACATCTTTAAAAAGTGTGGGACGATAAAATCCACAATGCAATTTTTTGCAGCGATTTTCTTTGATGAAAAATGGCTACTACATGCTTCAGAAGGAAAAAATGATATTACTTGTCTACTTTCATGCTCTGGGATGCAACGCCTTATGATTTGATCCTTACAGTACTTAAACATTTATGGATCTTCCCAAAAGAAATTCCGAACCTCCCTCAGAAATTTATTCTTATCTATCAATGTATAAGAAAGAGGAAATGTACCAATAGCAAGAAAGTTAGCAATATCAACGTACCATGGTGTTTCCATGACTATAAAAAGTTGTTCATCAGGAAAATTTTCATTAATTGGTAGTCCATCCTCGTGAAATTCATACATTAACCTAGACAGATGGTCCGTCACCATATTCTCAACACCTTTCTTGTCCTTAATGATTAGATCAAACTCTTGGAGTAAAAGTATCCATCTTAAAAGCCTTGGCTTGACATCCTTTTTTTGTGAGCAAAAATTTTAACGCTGCATGGTCAGTGAATACATTAACAGAAGAACCAATAAGATAAGATCAAAAATTCTCCAGAGCAAAAACTACAGCTAGCAATTCTTTTTTAGTTGTTGAGTAATTCATTTGAGCATCATTCAAAGTTTTGCTTGCATAGTACATTATATAGGATTTCTTATCTTTTCTTTGTCCCAACACAACACCTACAGTGTTATCACTTGCATCACACATTAATTCAAATGGTAGAGTCTAGTCAGGGGGTTACATGATAGGGCAAAAATTTACATACCTTTAAGCTTGTCAAAAGCTTTTTTGCATGCTTCACTCCACACAAAAATTACATCCTAACTTAGGAGATGACACATGAGTTGAGTTATGGTACTAAAGTCTTTACGGATCTCCTATAAAACCCTACAGGTCCTTGGAATGATCGGACAATCTTTATAGTCTTGGGAGCTAGCAAGTTTCTAATCAGATCTATGTTTTTCTTGTCAACTTTCATGCATTTAGACGACATAATATGACCCATGACAATGCCTTGTGTTACCATAAAATGGAATGTATCTCAATTGAGCATTATATTGGTTTTCTTACATCTTATTAACACTTTCTCTAAGTTGGTCAGACACAAGTCAAACGAGTCACCATATACAAAGAAGTCATCCATGAACACTTCCAAAAATTTTTTAACCATGTCACTGAACAAGCTTAGCATGCATCTTTGAAATGTTGCAGGAGCATTACAAAGTCTAAAAGACATCATTTTGCAAGCAAAGGCGCCAAAGGGACATGTGAATGTTATTTTCTCCTGCTCATTTAGTACTATCTCGATTTGATTATACCCAAAACACCCATCTAGGAAACAGTAGAATGCATGGCTTGAAATTCTTTCTAAGACATGGTCAAGAAAGGGAAGAGAAAAATAGTTTTTTCTAGTTACCAAATTGAGTTTTCGATAGTCTATGCACATCCACTATCCTGTGACAACTCGAGTTGGTACTAGTTCATTGACATCATTTTTTAATACTGTGACCCCAGACTTCTTAGGCACAACTTGGGTTAGACTAACTCACTTCCTATCAGAGATTGAAAAGATTATTCATGCATCTAATAGCTTAAGCACCTCAATTCTCACGACTTCCGTCATGTGAGGGTTCATTCGTCGTTGTATTTGGTGAGAGGGTTTTGAATCCTCTTCAAGGTATATAGCATGATTGCATATTAACGGGCTTATACCTTTATAATCAATGATGATCCACCAAATGGTGCTTTTATGGAGTTTGAGAACTTCAATAAGCTTAGAATCTTGCAAGTTCGTACTCTTCAATGAAATTACCACTAGGTATGACTCGTGCTCTCCCAAGAATGCATATTTGAGGTCATATGGGAGCAGCTGTAGCTCAGGTTTTGGTGGTCTAATATTTGATAAGAATGGCTTTGTACCACTTGATGATAGCTCGTCAAATTTGGGTGTCTATGTCTTAACAACATAAGTAAGGCAACTTTGTGGATTTGGGTCATCATCGTTGACTCAGTTGTGCTAAGTTCCAACATATATGATTCAGCAAAGGTTTCACCAAAGGTATCATTCACACGTTCGTGAACCAACAACTAAATGAAATTTATTTATCTTACTTCTTTGTCCTTTCCTAGGTATTTGGCAATATTGAAAATATTCAACTCAACAGTCATATTCCCAAAATTCAATTTCATAACTTCATTCCTGCAATTGATTAGTGCATTGGAGGTTGCTAGGAAGGGTCGACCAAGAATAACAAAAATTTGGTTCTCTGAATGAATTATTGGTTGAGTATCTAGAACAATAAAGTCTACAGGGAAGATAAAGTTTTTCACTTGGATAAGTACATCTTCAACAATGCCCCTAGGAATTTTGACAGATCAGTCTACCAACTGGAGTGTGACACAAGTGGGTTTGAGTTCACCCAGACCCAACTGTTGGTAAACAAAGAATGGGAGCTAATTGACACTTGTCCCAAAATCGAGCAGTGCTTATTCTATTCTAAAGTTTCCAATGACACACGACGTGGTTAGACACCCCGGATCCTTGTATTTTGGAGGAGTTTTGTGTTAAAGTAAGGCACTGACTTGTTCTATCAAGAAAGTTTTTTTTTGGACATTTTGGTTTCTCTTGATTATGCACAAGTCTTTTAGAAACTTGGCATAAGACGGAACATGTTTGGTTGCATCCAGAAGTGGAATATTGATCTTTACTTGCTTAAAAAGCTTGTAAATTTCTGGATGGTTGCTCACCTTATGGACTGTTTTGAGACTATGAGGGAAAGGAGCAAGAATAGTGCATGAAGGTTCTTATTGCTTTGATTGTTCTGGGTTCTATTCAATCATTGGTTCAAGCTCAATTGGTTTGGCGCATGGGATTGTCTCAGGTCTTGGCCTTGGAATCAACATGTTTTTGATTATTTTGTTAATCACCTTGCCACTTCTCGGTGTAGTGATGACTTGGGCTTTGTCTTGTGGGGTTTCCATTATTGGAGGATTTTTCACATGAAATTGGCCTTGTGGGGGGTTTTGGTTGGGCAAAAAACTTGCCTTTCTCATGTGTGCTCATGGATTGAGTCAATTTTTAGATGTGGCTTTTGATATCTTCGAAAGACTGGATGGTCTGTGCTTTGAAATTGGTGAAAGCCTGTGTGGAATGGTTGTAGTTCATTTGAATTTGCATGAACTGGTTCAGTGTATCCTTAAGACTTTTCTTGTGTGGTGGTTGGTATGGTTGATATGTGGGAGGTCCTTGAGGTGGTGGTTGTGATCCTTGTTATTGGTTCATGAAAGTTGGTTGTGTGTTTCTCCACCTGAAGTTCGGATGATTCCGCCACCCTGGATTATATGTTTCAGAATATGGGTTAGAGTAAGGCTTGTTGAAGTTAGAAATTGCATTTGTTTGTTCCAAAAATACCTCTTTGAACTCTGGAATGGTAGGACACTCCCCAGTAGGGTGTCCTGTCAGGGCATAAATCCCACACACTTGTTCTATGGGAGGGTTAACATCAACTCGTTGTACCTTTTTCATCTCTAAAGCTTCAAGCTTTCGAGATATGATGGACATTTTTACTCTTAGTTCATCATCTTCTTTCAAGACATACTTACGCCCTTGGAAAGTAGATGGTCTAGCTTCAATAGCGGTAGGAGAGGCTGAGTCCCATATCTAAGAACTATCAGATATGGTGTCAAAAAATTGAATGCCTCCACCAGATTCTTTCCCTTGAACTCTCTTCGAGCCATCATTTCAACAAACAGACATAGTCTAGTGGGCAAGGAGTTATAGAAAAATTCTACTAAAGCCCAATTCTCAAAAGCATGGTCTGGGTAGGATTGGAGAAGATCTTTGAATCTCTCCTAACATTGGTAGAATGTTTCCCTTTATTTGACTAAAAAATTCATGATTTTTCTTTTGAGTGCATTGGTACGGTGTTGGGAAATATTCTACCAATGTTAGGAGAGATTCTGTAATTCTGTAAAGACATGGGGAAGAGTCTAACTGGCAGGCAATATAGAATTGAAAGAGCTTTAAAGAATTTAGCCAATGTTTAGCTTTATTCTTTAGAGAGAAAGGAAAAATTTTCATCTTGGCTAGCTCAGTGTTGTCTTGAAATGTTTCACATACTTTCTCAAAATCTTTTATATGCAGATATGAGTTTTCTACAACGAGTCCATGAAATACATATAATAGTTGCACTCTTCTCGGCTTTGCTAGTAAAGAGGGGCGCATTTGCAAGAAACAAAAAACAAGAGGGAACATTGTTTCGTGTGGGATTTAAGTAATCCCACAAAGTTCGAATGTTAGGCACTCCCCCCTCTCTTATAGGAACTTCTCCTTGTCTCTCATTATTTTTCAGAAGGTTGTCTCTCATTATTTGTCATACAATCTTCACAATAGTTTGTTATTGATCTAGGTGAAGATGGTTCAGGCTGATTCACAAATCCAAAAGATTCTGCCGGCAAATTTTGATATTGAGGAGCGTCCTCAGACATAAAAAAAATTATTCACAGTAAATCAAAAATCTATACAAAAAGGAAGGTCTTTTTACCTTTTACTTTAAAACACCTTTTATGGTTCCCCGACAACGGCGCCAAAAATGTAACTTGATCCTAAATGTGTACTCCCAAGTACAGGCGGTCAAGGAGTAGTAATAATCTGATTGATTCTGAAGTCGAATCCACAAGGAACTATTATTGGTGTTTCAAAGTAAGTAGTGGTGGAGACCAATTGATTGTAACCCTTGAGTTTTGGAGTTGTGCGGTGTATGGGGTTTCCTGGGCAGAATATAAGATTCTTTTCTAAGAAGGTTTTCTAGACAAAATATACGATAATCATCTGATTTATTATACTTGTACTTGATAACTCAATAAACCCCTGTGTCAACAACAAGTAAATCGAAAGATAAAGGCGGATTGTGAAAATTAAGAGCATGGTTCCGATGTCTTTCTAGAAGTTTAGAATAATTGTCTGTGTCGAGACTTAACCCATTTAAAAACAAGCAAGTGTTTCTAAAAGGCATCCAACCATGACATTAATATTCCATTTCCAATATTTAATTGAATCACAATAATGGTGAAGATTGAAGGGTAGTCATGAAGATCTAGTAGGGGTACTTGCCTTGAACCGATGAGTCTTTCTATGCAAGAGTTGTCTAACTTATCGAAAGTACTCATGGCTATATAAAGTACCTTAGCTTTGTTAGATGCAATCAATCATTCAATAGGCAAGATGAATATAAAACATTAAGCATAATCGAAAATGCACAAATATAACTTTCGGATAATTTATACATGTCCATCACCTCTTACTAAAGCGTGAATGAGAAACTTCTCACTCTTCATGGCTTTGGTAAAGCTAGAACAGTTAGTGATACTCATCCCTCCAAGTAGAGGAGTTACAAGGTAAAGCATAATAAGCGAGGAGCCGATCTTCGATGAAAAATGAGTAAATCACGTTCCACCCTTCACGGTTTTGGCAAAGCTCTAGAAAAGTGGAAGAATTTCACTCATCTAAGGGAAGAAAGAAGCTCAAGCAATGGAAGTGAATGAAACAAATATTAAAAGTAGAAGAAATCTAGTCACTTTTGGTGGGTTTCCTCATCAACTAAAAGATGATCTATCTTCCTCTATACAAGTAATTGAAAGCCTAAGTCTAAGACAAATTTTATAACAAGCTAAGAAATGTTGGTCTAGTGAAAATCAAACTCTCCAAGCCAACTCTCTTGAAGCTGTCACAATGGGAATATTTATAGGCAAAGAGAACGGGGCAAGGGAGTGTGACAGAATAGTGCAAGGCCGCCAAAGTCCAAGTGAAAGCCAACCACTTTGCAGCCAGTCTGGAGATAACGTTTGACTGTTGTCTGGAGTTTGAACGGTTTGATCTTCCCATTCTAGTGGCATGTGGTCTTTTGTGAGAGCCATTTCAACACTCCAAGTACAACTTGACTTTGCACTCAGCAGCCTTTAGTAATTCAGGACAACATTCGAATGTAATTTGACGTTCGAACGTGGTACTCAAGTACCTCAGTGCTTTCCTTCTTAGCTGTAACACGCCATATCTCAGTATCCTGGTCCTCAAATAATTCAAGGGGACATTCGAACGTGAGTTGCTGTTCGAACGTTTTTGCTTTGTTCCAAGTTTCTCCAATTTTACTCCGGGGCATACTAGTGTTGCATGAAAGTTTGATACTCATCGTCTTTGGACCTTTGCTCAATTTATGTCATGAAATGTCATCATTTAATCTCCATCAAAGTATAATTAGTCTTAAAAAGATATAAATAATATGCTAATTTTAACTACTAATCAATAGCCTAGCTTATAACGAGTATGCAGAGACTTTTGAAGCATAATTTTCATAGTGAGTCCATTCCACCAATTCCATTTTTTAGGACCTTTGATGTCTTCTGTAAGGGAGGATGTGGAGCTTGATGTAGATGACATAAATAGCGAGGCTGAGGAAGAAAGAGTTAGAACTGATGAGGAGGAGAATGCAACTGATAAGGAGGAGGATATAGTTGATGAGAGTGATGATGTTGCTGCTTGATGGTTTTTGTTTTCAGGTTTAGAGTTTAAGTGTTAGTAGAAGAATCTCTAGGATTAGACTACAGTTTTTTGGAGTCTATCTGTAAGTAAAGCCAATGACTTAATATGAAAGGAAACATATCTTTGAATTATGTGCCTTGTGCCTTTTCAATTTATGTTTTATGATTTCAATAATGGGTTATGCTATTTTTTCCTTGGATGTTTGAAAGTTATCCACCTAGACAAGGACATCTTCAGGCATCCCCTTAGGAATTTTAACAGACATGTCTGTCAACTGCAATGTGTTATGTGTAGGCTTGAGTCCGCCTAAACCCAATTATTGGTAAATAGATTAGGGAAATAGATTGATACTTGCTCCAAGGTCAAGCAAAGATTACTTAATATTGAAGCTTCGTATGACACAAGAAATTATAGGACACTATGGGTCCTAATACTTGGGAGGAGTCTTGTGTTGAATGATGACATTCACTTGTTCTATCAAAATTCACAAGTCCTTTGGGAATTTTTCATATAAAGGGACCTATTTGATGGCATCTAGACGCAAAATATTAATCTTTACTTGCTTGAAAAGCTCGTAAATATCAGCATGATTGGTCAGCTTCTGGGGATCTTTTGAGTCTTTGACAAAAAGAACCAGGAATAGGACATGGAGGCTTCTCAACCTCTCTAGATTTAGTCTCATCAATAGAGACTAGAACATGTGGTACCATGATTAACCCTAATATGCTTCATTGTTTATAAGTTTAAGGGTTAATTATGTTAATTAAATATTTAAATGAATTAACATTAAATGATATATGTATTAATAGGTGAAAACATGTTATTTTGAAACTATAGGGTCTAAAAAGTGAAATTGCAAAGCTGAGGGGTCAATGTGCAAAAATTAAAATATTAGAGCCACATTGCTAGCGTCCAGATGTCCTTACAACCATCCGACTAGTGAAAGAGCATTGTCTAGACGGTGGAGGCTGGCGTCCGAACTGTCTTTGATTTTTCTCTCCCATTGGTTTGCCTGGCCTGCCCTGCTCTCCTATTGGTCCATGTTGAAAACTGCTGTCGAGTCATTCCCTATAGATACCCACTCCCACCAATTTTCAAATTTAGTATTCATTCTTCATTTTTCTTCTTTATTCTTTCTTCAATTTATGTTTAAGGCTTGAACCTGTCTCACTTTTCCTACCTTGCCTTGGCAAAGGAAGGGTGGTGGTGTTTCAATCAAACCTCGGGGAAGAGTTAGGAGCTTTGTTTATGTTTATTATTTTTTATTGCAATTTCCAAGATTACTTGGAGGAGTGAACATCACCCATTTTTCTAATTTGTTTATGACTCAAAAGATTGGGTAGTTTTTCATTAACTCTTTAATGAGGGGGGGAATGACTTGTTTAATGTTGCTTGAGTTATGACAGTTGCATTTTTAGTTTATGCTTTATTATTACATACCTCCCTTAAATGATGGATGGTATTCTCTTTTAATGTTTTGTACTATGTATTCCTAATGTGTAACTTAGGTTATGCTCAAAGTTCTTGTGAGTACTGAGCTAGGATTTTTTAATAATTTCATTCCATCCTTTTTATGTTATGTACTTCATATATGATTCAATGAACTACTAAGCTAGGTTTTATGTAAAAGTTGTGAAATTGGTTATAGGCATGTTAAGTCTTGGCATATCCAATATTTTTGATTCAATACATATTCTGGAGCTATATTTTTCATTAAATCATAAACCTTCCGATCAATTACGAAAGTAAACTTTTGAACGGTTGTATACCTTTAGGTTTACTAGGGTAATTGGTTGTGGTATGGTGCATATACCTTCTGGTAAACCTAACGGTTTATGTCTTATAGTTTTATATTAAATACCTACCGATTAACTTACGACTAACATGGGGGTGAATTGTAGTATGGTAGCAATATTATAAACTCAAGCAATGGCATGCATGTCCCAATACTCGATCTGGAGAGTGCCTTTTTTCCATTTATTGCAAAATCATTTTTTTAAGCAATCTATTTTCAAATCACTAAGCTCACACCACTTGTTGGAGTGACTTTTGATTCAGATCTCTCGAGCGAGGTGATGATCACGTAATATTTCATATTTAACGGCCTCATTACATGAATTTTTACTCAATTTTGGATTTAATTACTTAGATTTAGTCAAATTTATGAATAATGTGAAAATTTTGATGCTGCAGATAATCATATGGTAAATGATGGATTTCGGAACCCTGTAACTAAGTGTGGATGAGTGGTGAAGAGATGGACATATTACATGAGGATTAGGAGGCTTTAAAGTAAAATAAATCAAGGAGATAGCAGTACTTGGTATCATAGGTACCGACATTTAAGCCTACTAGAATTTTGGTACCGGCACTTGCACCAATTGGTAGTAAAAATAAGGGCTAGATTGTCCCTCGGGTGCAAAACTCGGTATTAGGATACACACTCCATTGGTTTAGTCTATAACGTGTATCAGTGTACGAGGAACTGTTGGTGAAAGTCCATGAAATTCGTGTCAGTTGGGTGCCCATTGGTGTAAGCCTACAAATACCCACCCCAAGAAAAATCCAGAGATTTTAAATGGTCATTGAATGTATGACATTAATGGCAAGGACTTGGAATGCCTGGATTTGCACGCATGGCATTTGCAAGTGTTGAGGGAGCTGGTGAAGGCTCGGGTTGGAGCGAATGTGTAAGTCTCATCTAATTTCATGGCAGCACGTTGTGATTTCCAACATTAAATTGCATATTCTTGATTGAAATGGTTGTTTCCTGTTGAATGTTGTATGTGAACATTTCATATGTACTTAGGTTAGGGAGTATCCTCTTTAGGAGATACCCTATTGAGCGTGGCATACCCTTTATGGTTGTTTCCTATTGAATGTTGAAGAAAAGTCGGGATGCGACTTTTGAAACATGTTTTTTAAAAACTATTAGGTTACTTAGTTTCAAAAATGTAATATTAGAAAGGATTGTAATGTGATCTTTATTTTGCTTAAAATTGATGTTGTATGAGTTTGGAATGAAGTTGTATAAGTTTGGAATTGGTTGGAATTGAAAAATGAAGGAATCGTAGAAAAAATGGTAAAACCTACCAGTAGGACGTCGAGTACTTCTACCGGTAGAACTTTCCAATGGACAAAACCTACCAATAGGCTTTTCAAAAATCTAAATTTTTAAGAATGCTTTGCCATGCTTATGGGTTTTGTCTCCTATTCAAATGATGTAATTGGATAATAATGGAGTATAATTGTGTTATATTAGACCTAGAATGGGTCAAGTGATTGAATGGTATACAGGCTGTGAGTTTAGGAGAGCCCAGTACTGGAGAGACTATGTCCAAACTTTGTGGTTTTTAACCCCGGTAAAGGGGATGTTCTGTTGTAGTGTTGGGTTATGCGGCATTCACGAGTATTTTCGCGAGTTGATGAGTGATCAATAGGTTGACAAAAGACCCCCAATTTTAGGGGACGTCACAACTTGGTATCTGAGTTTAGGTTCACGATTTACCTAGGACTTGCAATGAATGAGTTTAGACCATTGCATCCATTAAGCATTACATTTTATATGCTTTAAATGCTACATGTTATGTGATTTAAGTGCTACATGTGATGTGTTATATGTTATGTGAGTAATATGCATAATTGAATGTATATAAAAAAGAGACACTAGGGTTAGAGAACTTAACCTTGGAAGTCGGAAAAAGAATGAACGGGATGGTTTAGGATGCGGCCAAGGAGGTGGGTGGAACAACAACCAACCACCATCGACCTTTGACTAACAAGCCTTTATACAGGCTATTGGCACTATGTCAGCTACCTTTGTGCAAGCTAGTGCCAATATGGGCCAATGGGGCTCAAGTAACCTCCAAAAGTTCAAAGGCACACAAGCTTCCAACATTTATGAGAGGGGCGGACGCAATGGGGACCGACCATTAGTTCCAGCAAGTGGAGAAAATCCTAAAGGCTTTGGAGATAGCCTCTAACGCTACTAAGATAAGGCTAGTTATATTCTAGCTAGAAGGAGAAGCCCATTTGTTGTGGGATTGGGCAAAGGCCTCAAAGAACCTAGAGGCGATGACATGGGAAGAGTTCTGAGAACTCTTCATGGGCAAGTACTTCCTATCGACTATTTGACATGCAAAAGCCCAAGAATTCTTTGAATTGAAACAGGGAACAATGATGATGATGAAATATGTAGCTAAGTTCACCGAGTTAGCCCGTTTCATCGATGATTACGTGACCACAGACATGGCCAAAGTGAGGAGGTTTGAGGATGGTTTGAAATTATCCATCCAAGGGAAAATTATGGGTCACCACCTGTAGGATTTGGACTCGATGGTCGAGATGGCTATGGTCATTGAGAGAGCTTGATGACGCAAGTAGCATCCAGATACGGGTGCTAAGGACAAGAAGAAGGAGGGCCAATCTTTTTCTTCTAGTTTGGGGAAGAAACAAAAGACTTTTACCCTACAAGGGTTTCAAGGATAGGGCCACGACTATCAAGGACAAGGTCAAGGTCAATCCTCTCAAGGCGGGAAAAGCTTCATGAATACCTACCAAGCAGAGTAGAGGACTTGTTACATGTGCCACCAGTCTGGTCAGATGAAACGGGATTGTCCTTAGGGACAAGGATCCCAGAGCTATGGGGCATCCCACTCCAAGTCATCGGTGGGTTATACACAAACTCAATTCATTCCTTCCTACCCCACCATAGGCCAAGGAAGCTAGTATCAGTTCCAGGGCGTTACCCAGGCCCCTACTACTCCACTAGTAAGGACTCTACAAACAAGCCAGATGGGTGAGGGCATAGGTTGAGAACGAGAATAGGGTTCACAAGCCAGGACTTTGGGGACCCGGGGCGATTCTACGTCATCACACCTCAGACTGAGCCAATGGATCAGTCAATTATTCAAGGTACATTTGTACTATCTCGCTTATGGGCAAAGGTATTATTTGACTCTGGTGCATCTCATTGATTTATTTCTTCATCATGTGTGAGAGATTTGTGCTTAGAGGTTGAGACCTTGGAAGAGCCATTGCATGTGAGTTCTCCCCTAGGAGCTAGGATGAGTATTGATAAGATATGTTGGGGTTATGAGTTAGAGATCTCAGAGATTCTACTCACCGTGGACCTTTGGGTCATGAACATGTCAAAATTTGATGCCATCCTTGGGATTAATTGGTTCACGGCACACTAAGTTTTCATTGATTGTGATCGAAAGAGAGTCAATGCCTACACATCAGAGGGTGTTCATTTCAAATTTCAAGGGGAGAAACAAAACATTTTACCCCAAGTGGTGTATGATTCCCGTTGGCATAAGCAATTGATGAGTTAGATAGCGAGCCTTACCTTGGAGGACGAGGCAAGACAGGAGTTGGTTCTACCTCGGCTGGTTTGTGAATACGAGGATGTCTTTTCAGAAAAACTACCAGGATTATCTCCACATAGAGATGTAGACTTCACCATTGAGTTGCACCCTGGTACATAACCCATTTTTATGACAGCGTATAGAATGACACCTATAAAGTTGCAAAAGCTCAAGGTCCAGTTGTAAGAATTTATGGACAAGAGCTTCATTAGACCGAGTACCTCACCTTGATGCGCACCGGTGTTGTTTTCCAAGAAGAAGGATGAGACTCTTCGGCTATGTGTAGACTACCGATAGTTAAATCATGTCACTATCAAGAATAGATACCCTTTGCCACGAATTGATTATACATTTGATCACCTGAGAGGGGCGTGGGTTTACTCCAAAATCGATCTATGTAGGAGATACCATTAGTTGAGAATTAGAGAGATAGATATCCCTAAGACAGCGTTTAGGATGCGATATGGACATTTTGAGTTCACAATGATGCCGTTCAGATTGACGAATGCCCTTACAGCATTCATGGATCTCATACATAGGGTATTCTAACCCTACCTAGATTAGTTGGTCATGGTCTTTGTAGACGATATTTTGATCTACTCCAAGTTTGAGAAGGAGCATAAAGGTCACTTGAAGGTTGTTCTCTAGACCTTGAGGGACCATTAGTTGTACGGCAAGTTCAATAGTTGACCCAAAGAAGGTTACGGGTGTGTCAGTTGACCCAGATAAGGTTAAGGCGGTAATAAGTTAGGAGAGGCTGAAGTCAGTCTTCAACATACACAGTTTCTTGGGATTAGCGGGATATTACACGAGGTATATTGAGGACTTCTGCTGACTAGCTGCACTTATGATGAGATTGACCCGGAAGGAGGTCAAGTTTTAGTGGGATGAATCGTTTAAGAGGGCATTCCAAGATTTGAAGGGAAGGCTTACTTCAGCTCCTACTTTTATAGTCTCAGAGAAGGGACAGGGGAAACGATGTATTGTGATGCCTCCAAAGATAAACTTGGATGTGTTCTAATGCAGTCTAGGAGAGTGGTAACTTATGGTTCTTGACAGTTAAAGAACCACTAACAGAACTACCCCACGCACGACCTGAAGTTGGTGGCCATTGTCTTTGTCTTGAAGGCTTGGAGCCACTATTTGAATGGTGAGCAATTTGAGGTACTTTCGGACTACAAGAGTTTGAAATACATTTTTACACAGTAGCACCTCAATTTGAGGCAACGCAGGTGGATAGAGTATTTAGAGGAATACGACTTCACTTTGCATTACCACCTCGATAAGGCAAACGTGATAGTTGATGCACTCAATCGGAAATCATATGGAGTCTTTGCTAGTTTGGCTTCCCAGGAGTGACAGATGCTAGAGACTATAGGATAGTTCAGGCTACACTACATGGGTCAGGCTCAGGGCACTTTGGAAATTTTAGTAGCTATAAATTCCTTACTAAGTAGAGTTATCGAGTCCCAGTGACAAGACATGGAGATATTGTCCATCAGGGATCGAGTACAGTCAGGTAAAGGTCACGAAGGCTGGGCTATTCATGCGGATGGTAGTTTTTGATTAAGGGGAAGGGTTGTGGTTCCCAAGTCTACGAATTTGAGAGAGGAGATCCTTAAGGAGTTCCATTCCTCCCATTTTACTGTACATCCTGGTGGCACGAAGATGTACCATGATCTTCATTCCCAATACTACTAGAGTGGGATGAAGAGGCACATTGGAGATTTTATTAGTCGATGTCTCACATGTTAATAGGTCAAGGCTGAGCACTAGAGACTAGCAGGGTTGCTCCAACCTTTAGAAGTGGCTAAGTGGAAGTGAAAGCACATCACGATGGATTTGTGACCCACTTGCCACGAACATCGCAAAGACATAACGCGGTGTAGGTGATAGTGGACCGGCTTATGAAGTTAAAATAATTTTTGGCAGTGCGAATGACCTTCACACTGGAGGAGTTCTACAAACTTTATATACAAGAGATTTCCCAGTTGCATGGAGTGCATATATCTATTGTATCGAATCAGGATTCTAGGTTTATAACTTATTTTTAGCAGAGTTGTTGGCGGGTCATGGGGTGACAGTTAATGATGAGCACAACTTTTCATCCCTAAAAAGACAGTCAGTCAGAGAGGACCATCCAGACTTTAGAGGACATGATACGGGCATGCGTCCTATATCTCAAGAGTAGGTAGGAAGAGCATTTACCCTTATTGGAGTTCGCTTCCAACAATAGTTATCAGCCAAGTATACATATGACACCCTATGAGACACTTTATGGGAGACCTTTTCATTCTCTGGTTTGTAGGACGAAAGTTGGAAATAGACTTTCTATGGGTCTAGACTTGGTTAGAGACACCTCGAAGAAGGAGGACTTGATACGAAAGCGTCTTCTTATAATTCAGAGCCGTCAGAAAAGCTACGCCGATAGAAGGCGGTGATCTCTAGAGTTTGAGGTGGTAGATCACGTCTTCTTGAAGGTGATGCCTAAGAGGGAGTAGTAAGGTTCAATGTTATCGAGGTTTATCGGGCCCTTCGAGGTACTCGAGATGATTGGTACAGTTGCTTACCAGTTTAGCATTACCGCCAAATTTACCGGGTGTTCACGCGATGTTTCATGTCTCTATGCTCCAAAAGTACACCCTAGATCTGACACATGTTGTTGAATGGGGGAAGCTGATTGTTGATGTAGATGGAACCTTCGAGAAGGGACCGATGTGTATCATGAATAGCCAAGAGCAGGTTTTGTGAGGCAAGATCATGAGGCTAGTAAAGGTGCTATGGTAGCACCGAGGTGTGGAGGAGGCGACATGGGACCATGAGGACACCATATGTAACATTTATCTATTCTTATTTGATGGAGGCACATTCTTGTAGTTATAAGTATTGTATTATTTTTTGCATATGCATGCGGTTAAGTGTGCATGGGTGAGTGAATTTCGGGGATGAAATTTTTTTAAGGGGGAAAGAATGCAAAACCCAGGTAAATTTGAATTTTTACGAAAAGGGAAAAATGGTAACTTGCAACTACAGTACGGGTTGAAAATCTGTATTTTTCTAGAACTTAGATGACGAAACAGATCTCACTGTTAGATTCATCTCACGAAATCTAATTATCTAGTCAATTTTAGTCAAATTCTATGACAGTTGAATTTTTTGTTTTTTATAGGACGATCGAGTGTCGTGTGACCTAAAAACGAAATATAGAATAAAATTTTGAAAGTTGAAAAATATTTTAAACTTGAACTAGGATGAAATTTAATCGTTTTGGGAATGTGTGGTGCGATGTGGACCAAACATTTAAAGGGTATAAATATGGGAAAAATCAAATTTTCTCACTATTTTCAACTAGGTCTTCACGTTGGAGAGGGAAAAAGAGAGATTTATAAATTTCTCTCTATGATCTACGCCTTCCCATCAATCGAATCAACATGAGCCAAGAACAAAAGTCAATCTCCTCGTCATGGGCTAAGCGACCATACCAAAAAGGACTGATTTCATCGAAGTTTCAAAAATGAGATTTTGAAAAAAGCTTGGATTAGAGCTTTCTTTGGGTTCTTGAGACTTTCTACGGATATTTTACTCTTCAATAGACAGGTTTTTCATCCTAACTAGGTTTATTTCCAACCTATGGTGATTATATGAAATGGGTAGGTTGTTAGATTTATTTAACACTTGCCTATTGTTGTAAATGGATGAAATGGGTATTAGAAATGGGTAGAATAAATTCTATCTTGAATTGAGTATGTAAAAATTACTTAATGTAATTTCTCGAGTTATGTGATGAAATTGGGCATTCTATGTGATAACATGATTTGATATCTTAAAGGTGTTTAATTTAATGTCTAGGTGAAATTAGGTGTGTTTTGCATAGATTATGTATAACACATTTGTAAAATTGTTGTTGAATGCAGGTGTTGATATCTACTAGATGATATATTGACATTATGAGAATTTATAAAAATTATATGCTTATGATATAATTAACCATGGTGTATGTTAAAATGTGGTTGAAATGATTCATATGGCACTCATAACACATTGAACATGAAATTAGTATCGCAATTATACATTACATTGCATATGTACGAAGACATCGCATTCACAGGTATTAGGCATGAGTGGGGATGTATGTGCATGGTTGTCATCAAACACCACCCTTGGTGGATGATGTGTGGGCTCAAAAAAGTTGGGTCAAGATCTGGCTGAGTCGCACGGTTTGTATTGAAAATTGGGTTGGGGTTAGCAAGAAGGGCTAGACTGTCCCTTGGGTGCAAGATCCGGTGATTAGGATACGCGCTCCTTTAGTTTAGTCCATAAAGTGTGTCAGTGTATGCAGAACCGTTGGTGGAAGTCCATGAATTCCATGTCAGTTGAGTGTCCGTTGGTGTAAGTTCAAAAATACACACCCCAAGAAAGATCTGGAGATTTTAAATGGTCATTGGATGTGTGACATCAATGGCGGGGGATTGGAATGCCCGAATTTGCATGCATGGCATTTGCATGTGTTGAGGGAGCTGGTGAAGGCTTGGGTTAGAGCGCATGAGTGAGTCTCATCTCATCTCATTTCTTGGCATAGCATAATGATTTCCAGCATTGAATTGTATATTCTTGATTGGTGTAACGCCCCAAAAATCACCTTGGACGACATTACTATCTAAAATCATTTACATCATGAGAGGCACTAAATAAATTTCATCAAAAAAAAATATCATTCATCATATATTATATCTACAACATTATCCCAAAAGAATAGGTCAGGTCATGGCCACAATATCAAAAGAATATGCCAAACTATGACAATTACATCTCAGAAGAATCAAAATTAAACTTGCAGCTGAATACTAAAATATTAGACTTCACCTAGTCTCCAAACGAAATTTTCTAATTTATTTCATAAGAAAGTATAACCCTAGGCATACACCTCGGGATCCACATGTTCGTCTACAAGAGCTCCCCAGGGTACCTACTCATCAACGTCTGATTTTTTCTCTAGCACATAATCTGAAAATTTTGTAATTTATAAGGGGTGACCACTAAGCTCTGTAGCAATATTCTTCTCAAACTCGAACAAGGTTTAAAAAAATATATCAAACCGGTCGGTCTCATTTCACAAGTATCATATATCAATTTTGAAATAAAACAGGGACATTTCAATATATCTCAAGTTTACACAATAGCAATAATTAAAATGGAAACAATAAAATACATTTCTCAATAATAAACCATTTCCAAAATGGTTAGGAAGGGCGCCCGCCATTACATTGTCCCATAGCAATGCACCGGTCATGACAAAATCCAAACCATATTCTCATGTATATTGGCTCATCACTATTGTCATGTACGTTGATTGCTTCTCAGGAATCTACCCAATGATTATACCTAGTCCACCCATCATAATCACAAGCACTTTGGAAAAAGGTGTATACCGTCTCACACGGCATTGACGAATATTTCCCAGGAAAGGTATGCCATCCCTAGTTCGAACTTAAGTGAACAATAGTGGTTGCATTCACAAACAACAACTCACTACAAGTGTAGGAAACCATCTCACCCCCACTGGGATAGACTAATCTTTACACTCTATGGCATCTCTCGAAGGTAATTCAAGTCCGTCACAATAACCATACAAATGAGAAAACTAAAATATTATCAATTAACCAACCATTGCAAATTATTATCAAATTCTTAATTTTTCTCATTTAGTTGTACAAAGAGCAATATAAGAAAATGTACAAGAGACCATCATCAATACCATTTTGTTGCTCAATATGAAACACTAAAGTTTTGAAATTAAGAATAAAGGAGAAATCAAGAGAAAAACTCACTTCTCTTGAAATCTAGGGTTTTGAAGCAAGAAAAGTGATTTAAAGGTGATTCCACCAAAGCTTTGTTGAAAACATGTTCATCTTTGCAAAAATATCAAGAATCAAAGAGTTTCTAGCCTACATATAGCATTTAGAGTCAAAAGATACCCATATAAATAAACCCTAGCCTCATTGTAAGAGATAGAAAGAAACTGCTACCTTAATCCAAAGCTCAAAGCAAAGACCCAAGCTTTAAGGACCTATTTCCTCTATTTTCCCCTTAATCTTCTCCTAGGGTTCTAAAATATTTGGGTGAAAGTGGAGTGAAGATATAGAAGAATATGGGTGGAGAATGGTATTCTTGAGAAATTGTGGTTTTGATCTCTATAAGGTGTAAATCTCTCTTGATCTTTGTGTTTCTTTCTCTCCCTTTCTTCCTCTCTAAGGCTATTTAGGGTTCTAAGAGGTTTGTGGTGAGAGTGAAATGGAAGAATGGAAAAAATGGGGCTTGAAGTGGTGTTTTAACACACGAAAATCTTGACTTTCTACTGTTTCAGCAAACTTTAACTAAAACGTACTGGTACGCGTATCAGTACGGTTTGGCTACTGGAGTTCGGTGTACGGTAAGCGTACCGGTACGATTTGACTAACAAACTTTTATTGTAACTTTCAGTGCAGTTTTGACCCATTTAGAGGTCGAATTTCATGAAATACACTTTTGTAGCCTTAGATGTCTAATATCTACTGTCCAAATTTCAGATCAAATGGACATCAGGATAAAAGGTTAGGGCCAAAATGCTAAACAGTTTCCAAGATCCCTTTTTACCCAAATTCTCTCAAAAGTGTGCTTTCACTCTAAAATACTTCGTAGCTTCTAATACACCCCATATTACCTTTTCCAATATTTTTCGACCTTCTGGATTCAATGGAGACCTTATTTTGACCTAAAAATATTTAGAAACTTATCTAATAACCCTTCCCAAGTTTAAACACATTCGAGACCTAAACTTCACAATCAATTTGCTTCTCTAGTATTTATTCCTACTGTTACAATCTATAAGGTTTATTCTTGCTTCATTACATATGTAAGAATTACTAAAAAAGTACATTACCGTATTAATATAAACAGGTGGGGGTTTACAATTGGAATGGTTGTTGCTTGTTGAATGTTGCATGTAAACATTTTATATGCACTTAAGTTGGGGAGTAACTTTTTAGAAGATACCCTATTGAACGTGGCTCATCCTTTATGGAAAATATTTCAAGTGCGGGATACACCCCGGTGGAAGGTTCTCATTCAAGAACTCATGATTGAAGAAAAGTCGGCATGACTTTTGAAACATGTTTTTGTAAAAATTGTTATGTTACTTAGTTTCAAACATGTAATATTGGAAAGGATCGCAATGTGAATTGTATTTTGCTTAAAATTGATGTTGTATGATTTTGGGATGAGGTTGTATAAGTTTGAAATGAGTTGGAATTGAAAAAGGAAAGAATCAGAGAAAAATTGGTAAAACCTACCGGTAGAACTTCAAGTTTTGCGGTTGAACTTTTTCAATAGGCAAAACCTATCGATAGAACAATGAAAAACCTAACGGTAGGTTTTTCAAAAATTTAAATTTTTAAGAATGTTTTACCATGCTTTTGGGTTTTGTGTCCTTCTATTCAAATGATGTAAATGGACAATAATAAAGTGTAAATTGTGGTATATTAGACCTCGGATGGGTCAAATGATTGAATGGTATACAGTTTGGGCGTTTGGGAGAGCACAGGGGAGACTTTGCTCAAACTTTGTGTTTTTTTTATTTCGGTAAAAGGGATGTTCTACCATGGTGTCGGGTTATGCGGTATTCATGAGTATTTTCTCGGGTTGATAGGTGATCAACGGGTTGGCAAAGGTCCCCCGATTTTAGGAGTGTCACAGTAATATACTAAAAGCTTGCTTTTGTAGTGAAACTCGTTTTATTAATTAATAAAAGTTTATTTTTTCCATTTTATTGAAAATCTGTATGGGCAACATATTTGCATTATATTTAATAAATAATTTGCATGTGTGTCTTATTTTGTACATTGTAGATAATCTGGTGTGTAGAGTTTGACTTATACACAGAAGACCAGATTATCGGATCCTTGTATATGAGTATATGTTCACAATCCTAAATGGAATTGGACACACCTTAGGTATAATTGTAGTGTAATATTCTGGCATAGTCTGTCTTAACTGTAGGAGACTGTTATATGTTTTGGATTATTGCACTAGTACACTTTGTGTATTAAATAGACTCATGTTGAGGTTATTATCTTTTATTGATTCAATAAGATAATAAATACCTCATGATTATTATGATTTCTTATGCTCTTAATCCCAAAATATTTAATTGTCACGTGCATATAATGTTTGTCACTTTAATTCATCAAATGTTAAGATTCATATAGAGTCAATAAGTTTTGTGAATTGGAAGACGATGTTATTTGTATGGTAAAAATTAAATATTAAAAGAAACCACGTCGTAGTATTTAAATGGGTTGATGATGTCCTCTTGAAGAAGCTCAAAAGTTTTGTCCATGTCAAACCCTGCAAGTAGATTTAATTATCCGACATGACGAATAAGTTGAGTGTTAAGGTCTTAAGGAATAAAATAAGTCAATTAAATATAATTTTGAGTAATTTATTTAATTAATGGATATCTATAATCTTAAATGTGTGGAGATTATTAACCATATAATAATAAGAAACTCGAATATAAGTTTGAGATAAGGCTCAAGAGATCAATAATAGGTCTTTAGTGGACTGACTTATTATTAATGCACTGTAAGATGTTTGTTCTAGGTTGAACATAGGATTCCTAAGCCTGATCCTTATTTTTCCTTAGGGTCTCTATCGTAGCCTATATATAGACGTCTAGGTTCTCTTATTCAGCATCTACTTTTACTCACATTTTTTAAAGAGGTTGAAAGAGAGAGAAAGGATTCAGATGTCTTGGCAGTCCACATTGCATACGAATTCTGACATTTAGGGATATACGACAAAAGGCCGCAAGGTTCGTCGAGCTGTCTGTCGGTTACTTGTTGATTCTGTTCTATATTTGTGCTAAGACGATATCAATACCGAGGGATCTCGAAGATAAAACCTAATTTCGCCTTGTAGGGTATTAAAGAATTTTTTTTGATATTCAATACATACACGATGTCAGTGGTTCTTGGGATTTCCATTCCAACAAGAATATCATTAAAAGCGCAACTTATTATGGTTCTCACGACAGATATGGACTCTCTCATCATAGGAATGGGAAGGAGTTTAAAAAATCTTCTCAGTACATATTAAGTTGCACATAATTTGATTGTCCCTTTGAACTTAGATCTTAGGATCTCCAATCAACTATGTTGGGTTGCCATTATAGTGAATGTTGGTTAAGTAATAGGCTTTAAGGCCATTCCCCTTGCTAAACTTTCCACTTTCTCTCTAATTAAACCTTTCGCAAGTGGATCCACAATATTATCCTTTGACTTCACATAATCAATGAATATAACACCATTAGAGAGTAATTGTTGAATGGTATTATGTATACGATGTATATGTCTAGACTTACCATTTTACATATAATTATGTCACCTTCAAGTCGTAGATTGGCTATCACAGTGAATGCATATTGCAAGTATAGGCTCTAGCCAATTTGGAATATCCTCTAAGAAGTTACGAAGTCATTCTTCTTCTTCTCTAGATTTATCCAATGAAATGAACTCAGATTCCATTGTAAATCTAGCAATACAAGTTTGCTTTGAGGCTTTTCAAAACGCAGTTGTACTACCAAAGGTAAAGACATATCCACTCGTGGATTTTGAATCTTTAGTTTCGAATATCCAATTAGCATCGACATATGCCTTGAGTACTATTAGGTACTTCGTGTAGTGCAAATCATAATTTTGAGTATGTTTTAAATATCCCAAAACTCTAATAATTATTTTCCATTGGTCTTAGCTTACTCACTGAGTATGCTATATCATGATGGCTACAATTCATTATGTACATTAAACTATAAATTATAAGTGCATATTTTAAATGTGATATGCTATTACCCTTACTCTTAGAAAGATGGATATTAACATCGGCATGTGTTCTCATAGGTTTTATCTCATACTTCTTGAACTTATCAAGTACTTTATCAATATAATGAGATTGACATAACATGAGTCCATCTGACGTTCTAGAAATTTTAATTCATAATATAACGTTACCAACACCTAGGTCTCTCATTTCCAACCTATTAGTCAACATTTGCTTGGTAGCTTTAATGATATCGTTATTACTGCTTATAATTAGCATGTCGTCTACATAAAGACATACAATAACGTATCCGCTATGAGTTCTCTTGACAAATACACATTTATCAACTCATTTATTTTGGACCCATTTGACAACATTGCTTTGTCAAAAATTTCATGCCACTGCTTCAGTGCTTGTTTTAAACTATACAAAAATGTAACAAGCTTACATACTTTCTTTTCTAGTCCATTAGCAATGAACTCCTCATGTTTTTCCAGGTATATTTCTTCATCTAATCCACCATTTATGAATGCTATCATTACATTCATTTGGTGTATTTCAAGACCATTCAAATGAGCTATAATAATTAACATCGTATGAAAGTATTTCTAGCAACTGGTGAATAAGTATCAAAATAATTCAATCTTTCTCTTTGTTTATATCCTTTGGCTACAAGTTTAGCTTTGTACTTGTCAATGGATCCATCGGCTTTCATCTTCTTTTTAAAGATCCATTTATGGCCTAAAGGTTGGTTATTTTGTAGTAGATCCACCAACTCCCATATGTGATTCCTCATAATGGATTTGATTTCAGAATTGATAGCTTCCTTCCAATAAGGAGTTTCAAGAGAGGACATAACTTTTTTAAAACTTTGAGAATCATTTTCTAATAAATAAGTTAGAAAATAGGACCAAATGACTTCGAAGTCTTTGTCCTCTTGCTACGTCTAAGCTCATCTTCAATGAATTCCTCATTTTCACTATTACTAGTTGTAACCTTAATTGGTCTCTTTAATGAGCTTGATTCATGTGACATATTAAAAGGTAAATTATTTTCAAAGAATGACGCATTACTAGACTCTATAATTGTATTAATATGTATATCAGGAATCTCATATTTATGAACAAGAAATCGATATGCACTACTGTTATAGACATAACCAATAAATACACAATCTATAGTTTTTGGTCATAAACCTGTTTAAGTTTATTAACTACCACATTTGTTAGACACCACCACACTTTTAAGAATTTATAGGAAGGTATTCGACCATTCCATAATTTATATGGTGTCTTATTAATTTTCTTATGAGGCACCTTATTACGAATATAATTAGCAGATAATAAGGCTTTCCTCCACAAATTTTAGGGTGCTCTCAAACTTAATAACATAGCATTCATCTTTCCTTTTAATGTTCGGTTTTTACGTTCATCTACACCATTTGATTGAGGTGAATAGGGGGCAGTAGTTTGGTGAATGATTCCGTATGTTGCACGAAACTCCTCAAAAGGATATTCATATTCACCACTCCTATCACTTCTTCGTGCATTTATCTTTCCGCTAAGTTGATTCTAAACTTCATTCTTAAAATGTTTGAACATATCAATAGCCTCATCTTTACTTCTAATTAAGTAAACATAACAATATCTTGTCATATCATTAATAAAAGTGATAAAATACTTTTTACCACCTCTTGTTTGCACAAACTTTAAGTCACAAACATCACTTTGAATTAATTCAAGAGGTTCGATACTTCTTTCAATTGCCTTGAAAGATGTTCTTTCCAACTTTGATTCCACACAAGTCTCAAAATTATGATTTGGATCAATAGATATCTTAGGCAAATCATTCAAATTAACAAATCTTCTAATTGCATCATAATTAACATATCCTAATCTAGCATGCCACATATTAGAAGACTCAAGCAAGTAAGAAGAATTCATCACAATCTTATTATTAGAATATGTGGGTACAACAATCATTACATTGAGCTTAAAAAGCCCATCACTCATGTATCCTTTTCCTACAAATATCTCATTCTTAGTGAGTCCAAATTTGTCGGATACAAAGACTAACTTAAAGCCAATTTTGCTAAACAAAGAACCAGACACTAAATTCTTGCAAATGTTAGGGACATGAAGCACTTCATTCAAGGTGAGTTCCTTGTCGGATGGCATCTTGAGTATCACCTTTCCATAGCCTTCAACCTTTGAAGTAAAAGAGTTTTCCATGCGGTGATGTTCATCATGCTCTATCTTCTTGTAAGTAGAAAACATCCACTTATTTGACCAAATGTGTCGAGTGGCGCCAGTATTAACCCACCATTCCTTGGGGTTATGAACCAAGCTACATTCGAAAACCATTGCAGAGAGGTTCATGTCATAAATTTTCATTGAAAGCTTGTCCGATTCAATCATGTTTGCTTGTGCATTTGGTTTCTTGAAATTCTTTGGTTTACGACAGTCTTTTCAAATATGCTCCAATTTGCCATAATTGTAGCACTTGCCCTTGAATTTATTCGATCCTTGATCTGGACCTTCTCTATTGTGCTTCCTTTTCTTGTTAGTCTTGATTCCACTTTCAACTATATTGGCCTTAGATTCCATAGAATTAAAAACTCCACTTTTCTTCTTAGATTTATGATTATCCTCCTCAATCCTCAAGCGAACAATCAATTCTTCAAGTTTCATCTCCTTGTGCTTATGCTTTAGATAGTTCTTTAAATCCTTCCATAGGGGTGGTAATTTCTCCACAATAATAGCCACTTGGAATGATTCACTAAGAGACATACCCTTAGCATGGATGTCATGAAGGATAACTTGAAGTTCTTGAACTTGGGATATGACAGTCTTGGAATCCATTATTTTAAAATCCAAGAATTTATTGACAATGAACTTCTTCGTGTTGGCATCTTCGGTCTTGTATTTTTAGTCCAAGGGCTCTCAAAGCTCTTTCGCGATTTCAACAGTACTATACACATTGTATAATGCATTGTCTATCCCATTGAGGATGTAATTTCTATACAAGAAATTTGAATACTTCCAACCATCCACAACAACCATCTTTTTCATATTAGTTTCATTCTCATCACGTGAAGAAACATTTTCCTTAAGAAACTTTGCAAGATTATGGGTGGGGAGAAAGAAAAGCATCTTAGATTACCAACATTTGAAGTCTGAGCCATTAAACTTCTCAGGCTTCTCTCCATGAGACACACTCATAGTTGTAGGAACAATTGTTGTACAAACAACAACAAGAGGGATATAATTATTTGACGTTTCCCTTCATTTACACAAACAGAAGCAATAATAAAATCAACAGTCTAACAAAATACAAAATTCTAATTGTGATAAGTATAGTAATTAATCTAAGTAAAACAGTAATAGAATATAAAATTTTGTTTTAGACTTATAACAGTACTTAATCTAATTATAAAATAAAATTTGGCTTAAAATTGTTATACAAAGTAGGTATATAATTAGATTATACTGTATCAAGTCTACCTTATACAATAACATAATTGAACTCATATTTGTATATTGTGTTATACAACTTAATCAAAATAGAAAGTAAGCAAAATCAAAGCACTCATAGTGACACAGTATATTCAATCCTAGCCTTGTGAAACATAATCTTCTAAAGAAAAATTTGTTCCCTCTTGGTTCTCAAGGTGGATGAGCAACTATCTCCTAAGATAGAATGTATTACGTATTTGCGGAGGTATCACTTCAATCTCCAAAGACCAGTGAACACAACTTGTGTTTTATACTTGAACCAAATCAAAAGAACAATGCAGCAATATGCAGAGAGAGAGGGAAAAGAATTCTTAAACTTAAACTAGAATTCAAAATTGAGATAGATTGAAATGGAAATGCGGCAATCTATTTTTATAAACCCTTGGGGGCTATTCAGATCACTTAAAAAGACATGGGATGCCACTGTTCAGATTAAAGAGACACACTTTTTAATCTGAACAGGCAAAAGGCACCTCCTAGAATGAACAGATCCTTTAGAATGAACCAAACTCAATTTTGGCATCAAATTCAAAGTAACGGATAGGAAAATTCTATTAGATTTAAATTTCGGTTGGTAATTATGATGCACGTTCAGATCTGATTAGGTTGACTCATAACCCTCACCGCTCCAAATAAATTTTTTTTTTCAAAAAAGATTATATCTTTTTGACTCCAGCCCAAGCCCGTTCCAGTCATGGTGGGCAGGCCACGCACGTGTGTGGTAACTAAGGTAGTGCAGGCACTTGCTCTACTTACATAAGTGTGGTACCCCTTGGGGCCCAACCCATGGAGTCAACTAGGAGTATATTAACTCACCAAAGTGGTGGTCTTCTTCCACTATGGGACAAGCCTTATTTCACTATACCAATCTTAGTTTATTTCATCACTTCAAATGGGTCACTTTAAGATATAATTTCTCACTCAAATCTTAATAGTTTTTGACAATTAAATATACTATGTTATTCTCCTCGTGGAAGAGAACACGTTTAAACTTGATCCCGCCCACTTCGAAATGTGAGTCCTATTTTTATTTAAGCCTCTAGTTTCTCAAATAATCTAGTTTAAAACCATTCTTTCCAACAAATTTTTGGTGTTACTCTTTTTTGGATTGTTTTCTTTCTAATGTCACTCTTTGATATCACACTTTGTTGTCACTCTTTTTTGGATTTTGTTGTTGCTGATGCTATTCTTTTGAGTCAATATCATTTTTTGTTTACATTGTGTTGTTTCTAATGAAACTTATAGTATTATTTCTAGACTTCAATTTCATTTTGATTATTGTGTTTCTTCTTTATGTATCTCTTTGCAGTCACATTCTGTACTAAAATCTATGACATCTGTTGGTACGTTTTAATATTATATATAATTCATTGTACTATTGTATAATATTATATATAATTCATTGTACTAATGTATAAGGTACATACATAAATCTTTATATACAATGTATTGTACATATATATGTATCATATTATTACATACATGTATAACTACATACATGTACTTGAATTTTACCTAATACATGTATTCATCATTTTCAATACATGAATCATATTAATTAGATACATGTATAAGGTAGATACATGTATATTATGCATACATGAATGAGTTGTTTACGTGAGTCATATTTATTAGTTACATGTATATTATGTATACATGAATGACTTGTATACATGAACTCTAAAAGGTTCTAAAAGCCTATAAATAGGATCTCTAAAATGTGCATTTGAGATTTTCGAAAAACAATTATCCAACACTTAAAAAATACTACACACACTTAGGAGTTGAAGTCAAAGAAAGGTGTTCTTATCAGTGGAGATTTGAACTTAACCACTTGTGAAGAGTTAGTTGGAGTTATTCGATGAAACTGTCAGGTTGTAATATCTTGGAGGGGATAAGTCATACAAGAAGGTTTGTTGCACTGGTTTTGGGCTTTGCAATCCGCAAAGGGCTTGAATCTCCTTAAAGAAAGTGAAATACTTGTGCCTCAGCATGAATTGTTTTCTTATCAAGTTTATTTTGCTTCTCAATTTTATTGCAATTACACCAACACCAGTAATGTTTTTTTTTAATTTTTTTTTATGTCACTCTTTTTTGGATTGTGTTATTTCTAAATGTCATTTTTTGGGGTCAATTTTTTTTAATTGTGTTAATTCTGATGTCAATATTTGGTGTAACTCTTTTTGGATTATGCTGTTTGGATGTCACTTTTTAGAGTTAATATCAATTTTTTTTTACGTTGTGTTGTTTCTTATGCAAAGAATATAGCTAAACAGCATACGGGTTCTAGTCCTTGGTTCAATTTCTTCTCCATCACCTTCCTGGTTTCAAAAAGATAAAGTATACAGAAGTCCAAAACTCTCAATATTGGTGTTTTTGCAGCATATTAAGAATAAGCTACTATTTTGAAAAAGAAAAATTATTCGAACTCAAACATAGAGGAATTCTCATAGACATCATTAAAAATCCAAAAAAATAATACCAAGCTCATGTTGGAGAATAATTCACACGTGGGCTATGAAGACAGACTTGGTCTTTGATTGTTATTTGTTTTGTTCCACTTGTTTAGGTCTCTGTTATTAAGTAGTTCTATAATAATGTGATAATGCTAAGTGGTTGAGAGTATGTAGGAGTTTTCTATTATGTGTCATTGTTGAAGTATGCTACTTGTTAGAAATTTTAGGAAGTGGAGCTACGTGTGTGTAACAGAGCAAGTGTTTGAGTCTATTTAAATGTTTGATGTCAGTCCAAAAAATATTATAAGATTTACTATTATTGGTCAATTGATTTGGTATTCAATAAAATTATTTGAGTCCTTGTTTGCTGAAATTCCTTGTGAGTGGTAGTGTGAGTAATTCTTCTATATATTTTCTAACATTTGGTATCAACGCCACAGTTTTGTTGAGATAGTTCTTTATTTTTTTTATTTTTTGACCAATCCAATCCGAAAACATGTCTAGTAGTAACATTGCAGTGAGCTCTTCTCAAACTATTCGTATTTTTGCTGGTCTCAATTATCAATTTTGGCATGTTAAGGTGAAGACTTTATTTATGTCCTATGACTTATGGGACTTGGTGGAGAACGACCTTGAAGAGGATGTAGATTCTGAGCATGCTACAAGGCTTCTGCAGCTCAACACAATGAGCAGAAAGAAAAGGAAAAGAAAGATGCCAAAGCTTTGTTCCTGATTCAACAAGCTTTGGATGAAGCCATATTTCCACGGGTTATGGCTGCAACCACATCGAAGGAAACTTGGGACCTGCTCAAAGAAAAGCATCAAGGTTCAAGCAGAGTTGTTACAGTGAAGCTACAAACTCTTTGTCGAGTGTTCAAAAATTTATCAATTAAGTCTTCTGACTCGATCCAAGTAGTCTTCTCTAAATTTTCTTCGATAGTTAATCAAATTAGAGCCTTTGAAGAAGAATTGACTAATCAAAAAATGTCAAGAAGGTATTGTGAAGCCTTCCTTCCAAGTTTGATCATGTTGTTGCGGTCATAAAAGAATCAAAGGATCTCTTTGGTTACTCTGTCCATGATCTAATTGACTCTTCTCAAGCACATGAGCAGCGATTGAATAGGACAACAGAAGCTTCTTTGTCACATGATTTTCAGTCAAAGGTTAATAAGAAAAAAAATTGAAATGGCTTAGGATGAGGAAACAATGGCAGGGGGAGTGGTTTTGCATCTCGTGGAAGAGGCAGAGGAAGAAATAATGACCAGCAGAGAAACTCTATTGGAGGTAACAATGCAAACTCCACTCCATATTCACATTGTGGTAAAAAAATTACAAGGATAAGGATTGTTGGTTTAAAAATAGGTCTAGTCCAAAAAAAAATTATCCACAATGCTATCATTGCAAGAAGTATGGCCATGTTGAGAAAAATTGTTTCCAAAAAAAAAAGAGCAGGGCAATTTTCATGAACAAAAAGATAGATCTGAAGAACATTTATTTCTTACATGTTTGGCTGCTCATGTTGACATGTGTGAAGATGTTTGGTATCTTGATAGTGGTTGTAGTAACCACATTATTGGCAATAAAAGTTTCTTTTGTGGAAATTGATGAGTTGGAGAAGACACAAGTAAACATGGACGACAACAACCATGTCCAGGTATGTGGATTGGGCACTATTTATGTGACCACAAAATATGGAAAGAAGCTCATTCATGATGCTATATATGTTTCGAGGTTAGCACAAAATTTGCTAAGTTTGGGTCAATTGATACGAAAAGGTTGTTATGTTTTTTTTGATAATGATGAATGCATGTTCTATGATAAGAGGAGTATGAGCCTAATTCACTCTATTAAAATGACAAAAAACAAGATGTTTTCTCTTATGTTTTCAAAGGTTACCATCAATGCTTTTAGTGCATCAAGGAGCGATTCCATGCTTTGGCATAGGAGATATGTTCATCTAAATTTTGGTGGACTGAATATGTTGCATAAAAACAATGTGGTTTCTGGTTTGCCAATGATGAAAGCTAACAAGGAAATATTTGAAGCATGCATTTTTGGAGAGCATCATCGTGACAAGTTCCCTATTGATAAATCTTGGAGAGCTAGAAAACCATTGTTGCTAGTACATGAAGATTTATGTGGTCCAATGCAATCACTTTCTTTAAGTGGAAGTAAGTATTTCCTGATTTTGGTTGATGATATATCAAGGATGACCTGGGTATATTTTTTGAAGGAGAAATCTGATTTTGGTTGAGGATTTTGAGCCACCTGTATCTTCTATGCTTTGTCTTTCCCGGCTATCAACAATGATACGTCGGGTTACCTTTGAGGCCAACGCCGAGGCCAAGCATGCTAAAGCATCAACGTGGCTATTCAAATCCCTAGAAATCTGGGAAACTTCCACCTTCTCCAATTTCTCTTTCTTGGATTTCGCCTTTTGACAGTATGCCTTCATCCTAGCATCCCAAACCTCAAAATCACCATTGATCTAGTTCATCACCAGTTGTGAGTCACTGAAAACGTGCAGGCGTATGACCCCGAGCGAGTAGGCGACAACGAGTCCAGCCAACAGTGCCTCGTACTCGGCTTCATTATTGGACGCTTTGAATCCCAATCTAATAGCTCATTCTATTGTGAACCCTTCTGAATTGGCTAGTACCACCCCTACTCCTGCCCCCTTGCATTCGAGGACCCATCGACGTGAAGACTCCAGACCCCACAGACGTCAACTTTTGGTGGGGGCTCGGGCGCAGAGAACTCGACAATGAAATTCTCAAGGACCTATCCTTTAATTGAAATACGAGGTCTGTACCTTATTTCGAATTCTCCGAGCTCCACAGCCCACTTGGCGATTCTTCTTGATAGATTAGCTCTTTGAAGCATGAGCCTGAGAGGGCGATCAGTCAGTACTTCTATGGTGTGCGCCTGAAAATAGTGTCTGAGCTTCCTTGCTGAGACGACCAAGGCCAAGGCTAATTTCTCCATCGGCAGATATCATGTTTTGGCATCAAGCAAGGACTTACTCACGAAGTACATGGGTTTCTGTACGTTTTTGCACTCCCTTACCAGAGCACCACTGATTGCTTCCTCTGAGACAGACAAGTATAGGTAGAATGTCTTCCCTACTACTGGTACGGACACAGTCGGAGGGCGCTTTAGGTATTCCTTAATCCCTTCGAGTGCTAGGTCACAGTCCTTGTCCCAGACACCTTTTGCCGCCCCTTTAAGCTTGGCAAAAAATGTTTTGCACATGTCAGAGGACTTGGAAATAAATCGATTGAGGATGGCTAGAATCTCAATCAGTTTCTGAACATTTTTCAACGTCATCGGTGCCTGAATGTTCTGTACCACCCGAATCTGCTGGGGATTGGCCTCAATGCCCTAATAGGTTACCAAATATCCCAAGAACTTGCCCGAGCTTACCTCGAAGGCACACTTCGAGGCATTAAGCTTCAAGCCATATCGTCGGAGTATGGAGAATGTGGCGCCGAGGTCAGTGAGATGATCTGCATCCTCCTTACTTTTAACCAGCATCATCGATGTACACCTCCATGGTTACTCCGAGTAGGTGCTTGAACATTTTGTTCATTAGGCGCTGATAAGTAGCACCGGCATTCTTCAATCCGAAAGGCATTACTGTGTAACAATAGATTCCTCGGGGTGTAATGAAAGTTATCTTTTCTTGGTCCGACTCCTCCAACGGGATTTGGTGATAGCCCGCCCGAGCATCCATGAAGGTGATGCGCTTGTGGCCAACGGTTGCATGCACCAGTTGGTCAACTTTAGGAAGTGGATACCCATCCTTGAGACAAGCCTTATTCAGATCAGCGAAGTCCACGCAAACTCGTCATTTGCCCTCTTTCTTTTTGGCACACACCGTGTTGGACAACCACTCTAGGAACTGGACCTCCCGAATAGAACCCACATCTAGCAACTTGTCCACCTCCTCGTCCATGGCCTTCGCATGATGCGGAGCCGTTCTGCGTGCCTTCTGTTTCACTGGCTTAAACTTTGAGTTGACATGAAGCCGATGGGTCATCACCTCAGGACTGATCCCAGACACATCGACCTGGGTCCAGGCGAAGACATCGGCGTTTCGCCGTAGGAAAGCATCCATCTCTGCTCTCCCGACATTATCTAGTGAGGATCTGACCAAGAAGTACCTTCCTTCAATGCCGGGACTTAGAAGAACTTTGAGCAATGGCTCTATAGAACGGTCGGCTGGGTCCACCAAGCCGATCGATCTATGATTGCTATTTAGCCACCACCTCCTCGGGATCACGGTCCCCCGGCTAGGTACCAAGTCCTGTCTTCATTGCTGTGTAGAAATAGTTTTTTGTAGCCAATTGGTCACCTCGGATTTTCATGATGTCGTGCAGGGTGGGCAACTTCACTTTCTGATGATAACTGGAGTTGACTGCTCTCATAGCGTGCAACCAGGTCCTTCCCATTATGGCATTTTAAGGAGAATAGGAATCAATTATTAAGAATTCTACTAGAATTGAGACAATCATCGCACATACTATCAAGGGGAACTTGCCGAGCGGAAGGGCACTAGAGCCGTTGAAACCAATGAGAGGCGTCTGAACAGGCTTTAAATCTTCTCAGGTCAAGCCCATCTTCCAGAAGAGGTCGTCATACATCACCTCAGACGAGCTCCCAGAGTCTTCTAGGATTCTCCTCATATCTTGCCAATCTGCAAAGTGATCTCAAGTGCATCATCATGCAGTAGGGCCACTCCCCCTAAGTTGGTGTCAGAGAAGCTGATGACCTCACGATCCTACCAGAGCTTCTTCAAGGACTGCCCCTCCTATCCACCTTCTTCCACTTTTAGAGCCTGTGAGACTCGCTTGCGCTCGACTGGGAGAACGTTATACGATGGCCTTTCGACTATACATGTATGTATAACATTAATTACAGGAACGACCTCCTAGGGCGACTCTGCCCTTTGTTCGTCCGCTCTCCGGCGGGGTCTCTGGTCAATGAACTCTCTGAGGTGGCCGTCCCGGACCAATTGTTCGAGAAATGATTTGTACACCCTGCAGTCTTCGGTCATGTGACCCACATCCCTATGATAGGAACACCGCGCCGTTGGATCCCTTGTGGCTGGGTCCCCCAACATTTTCGAGGGCCATCTAAAGTAAGGTCGGTCTTGTATCTTCCTCAACATCCTATAAATAGGTTCTTTAAAAATTGTGTTGACCCCTTGGAAGGACATTTGGTTCGGTGGTGTGGCAGGCGCTCCTCTCCCAGTAGGTTATTCTTTGTCCCTCTTCGTCGGCATCGACCCATGTTATCTTCCCCTCCTATTCTCGGGGTCGGTGGTTTCTTCCTCAATGCGCACATACTTATCTATTCATGCTATCAGGTCATTCATGTCCTCAGGAACCTTCTTGGTCAGAGACCTGTAGAGGTTGATGTCTCGGGATAACCCCAGCCGAAAGGACGCTGCGACCATCACCTCCAAGTACGCATCAACCTCATTAACCTCCTCCCAGTATCGTATTGCATACTGTCGGAGGGATTCTCCACTTTTGCGACTAAGCGTCAGTAAGATGCCGATGTCATTCGGCCTTTTAGTGCTGGTAATAAACAGTGCTCTGAAGAGCTTCGCCATATGCTTCCAGGACTTGATGCTCTCAGGGGCCAAACTCTCATACCACTTCATAGCGGTGTCTCCCAAAATATGGGAAAAACCCGGCACAACACCCTCTGATCGGTGTCATAAATCAACATTAGTTGCTTATGGTGTCGAATGTGGCTCTCCGGATCAGTTCTCCCATCATACGCCTTGAATCGGGGAATCGCGAATTTCTTCGACATTTCGGTTTCCGTAATAGACTTCACAAAAAGGGAGGAGATTTGCTCTTTATCATCTCCTCTTAGTTGTGATTTTTGGCGCTCGCCTTCGGGGCGCTCTCGGGGGTCGCTAGCTCCCTTTGGCCCTCTTGCGGTAGACTCCGCCTGAGACTCTGTTGCCACGGCATTTTGAGAAATCCCCCAACACAGGTCCCATCGTGAGAGGCCTGTTTGGTGGCGATCTCCCCTTGATCCTTCAACTGGTGCGTGCTTTCCCCAGCTATGTGTCTTTTGCCTGTCAGATGAGCGCCCGCGTCGAATCATCTCGAGGGCCTCCGGCCCCGCTCTCCTGGACTCCCTTCGGCCAGGACTTTGACCCTCTGCTTCTCGGGTACGCTAGCAAACATTTGTTGACTGCTCGAACTCCTCGAGCCTACACCGCACATTGGCGTTGTCTTTCTCAAGTTCCTTGATATGTTTCTCCATACGTCTCTCCATCATTTTCACGATGTCGTGAGCTGAGGGGCCTTGCTCCCTAGACCCAGATCCACAGGGAATGTCCGTTGCAACGAGCGTTCACTTCCTGCTGACTAACTCGCTGGGCCTAATTCTGTAACCACTGGGAGGCGGGTAGCCTCCATGTTGTTCAGGCGTAAACCCCCTACCCCATCACCTTGGGATCGTGTGTTCACCATACTGCGACCGCTACAAGGGAAATGTTGTTTGTTCCCACAGACAGTGCCAAATTGCACGGGATGATTCCTGCAATTGATTTGAGATAACGATTAGGTTGCTGGTGAACCTTGAAACAATCACAAGGTTAGAAAAAAAGGGTCAGGCATCTGCCCGACTTATCCCCTCCGAAGCTCAAGTTAGTAAGAGTGGGAGGATCAAGCTCAATTCATTGTGTTCTGGGTTGATTTTTCGTACCTTTGTTCATCTTTTTGAAGGCTATATATACCTGGACTTAAAATGATTGCTCAGACATAGAGGTTATCTCATCATTTAATGTCTTTCACACTTACCTATGCGCGATGATTGACTCTTGCCTAGATTCTCGTGTCATCAATGCTCGACGGGCAGGATCGGCCTTCGAGGCCACACCGAGAACCACCGGCTATGTTCGAGTCTTTGAGTGCCTATGAACGGCATCTGACACTTACTCCCGAGCAGTCGGCATCTAGGGGGTTAACACCGCTTATTCTGTGCTCGGCGCCTCAGCCATTAATGTATCCACTCATGATTGTCAGGTTAGATCTTCGAGGATGCAGGGGCTTATTAAATGCTCTGTCTGAGTCACTCACGTCTCCATAAATGTTAGGTCACGTCACATTTATTGCTTGTCAGAGGTTATACTTGGCTTCACGAAAACTTCCTTGGCTTCACCTTTTGGCTCTTCAGCTTCACTTCTCGGCTTCTCATCAGCTATACATGTACACCTGTCGCCTTGGGGGATGTTAGGCCGCCTCGAGTCCCTTCAGTTAGTGTATTGGTATTACAAATGTTGGTTTTCCTGATTCTGGTGGTGAAGATGTAATGGACTCAGGGCTGAATGGAAGTTGTTATCTTATATATGTACATGTGAGATTGGTAACCTATGTTGCAGTATGTTGTAATGACTTTCTTGTGTTATATTTGTATCGGTTAGTTATATATAACGTTGTTGTGGCCGTTGCTTGCATATTTAGACAAAGTGGCAATGAACAACAAAAAACAATAATGAACCATTCGCACTGATAAGTTTTTCCATTCCAAACTTAGCATCAATGTATTGTGACAACCTAATTTTCAACCTATTCACTAAAAAATATTCAAGTTAGGCTGCACAAAGATTGTGGTGAAGCAACATCACCCAAAACTGTTCCTGTGTTGAACACCACCAACTATACCAAATATTAACACCAAGAACAAAAATGGCAAAAGCATCCACAGTGCTAGTGGAGGTGGGTGGTGGTGGTGGGCAATGGTTGTAGCAATTGGTGTTTGGTGATGGTGGTGGTGGGTGGTGGGGATAGCAACAATGGTTGTGGCAGAGGTGGTGGTGCGTTGGCGGCAGTCGCAATGGTGGTCGTGGAGTGGTGGCAGCGATAGTGGTTGTGAAATATTTTCTACAGAAATGATTTTAAAGAAATAGAAATAAATTTTTTTAATTTTACTTACTTACTTATTTAAATGGTAAAACTACTTTTAAATATACTTTATTTAGAATTGATTAAAATAAGTTGTTTTCCAAACATTACTTGTTTTCTTAAAGTGTTTATGAGAAGTCATAATTCCTCCAAGTACTTTTGAAAAATCATCTCAAAATAGTTAAATTTTCAAAGTAGCTAAAATTTAGTTATTCAAAGATAAAAATCATGCTCTAACAAAAAATGTCCAGAGCATGTAAAATACAATTTGGCTATTGTAGCATTATTAATAAATAGTTTATAATACATTATCTTTTTTATTATCTTTTGTCACATCTTTTGTCCACTCTTTGTCTTTCCCTTCATTTTTTTTTGTGTCTCCCTCTAATATTGCCAACAAATATACAAAATATGAGAAATAATATTTAAAATAAGTAGTTAAAATATAGAAACTTTGTTGGAGTGTGTATTAAAAAAATAAATAGTTAAAATTTAAAAAAATGTACTTTTAGATAGCTAAAATACAAAATCTTGTAAGGGCATCTCCTACATATCATCCAAAACACACAAAATCTTTAAATTTTAGTTATTTAGCTCAAAAATTTCATTCGAAAAGATTATCTTCAAAATATCTAAAATAACATTTTGCTATAGTGATACTCTATATTTAGAATATCACTGTAGCGATATGTAAAAATATATATATAATATTTTATCTCTCTTCCTCTCCTTTCTTTTATTCTCTCTCTTTTTCCCTTTGATTATTTAAAAAAAATACAAAAAGACTCAGAAATAATATTTAAAATGAGTATTAAAAATATAGAAAATTTGTTAGTGCGTGCATTGAAAAATTGAGTAACTAAAATAGAAAATTTTTAAAAATGAATATTAGTTCTCTTTTCCCTATTAAATTTCGATAACTAATATTATCCGTCATATTAACTTTAAAATAAATTTTAAAATGATTGTAACCATGAACAACCAAAATTATTTTTTGTCTTCAATCTTTGTACTTTATTATATAGATAATTATAATTAAAAATTGATAAAAAAATTAGATAATTAAATAAAAAAAATTATACGTAACACAATTTTATTAAATAAAAAATAAATAATGTTATGCTTACCAAATCTTTATCCCAAGATATGGGATAATTTTTCATCATCAGATAAATAAATTTTATTAATATTCAATGCTAGAGATTGTATCAAATTGTTTAGAATTAAAATTTTGGTATAAAAATTTAGTAAGGCCAGTATTTTTCATAAAAAAATAGATATTTAGTACCAAAAGCTATTTGTTTGCACAGTACCGAATCGTTGTTGGTTTTCAGTTTGTTCAGAACTGGACTGTTTGTATGGTTCAAGACAACCTTAACAATGGAAGAATAGACAATGAATCTTCATCATGTCTCTTTCGCTCCTTCACCTTTTAAGGGTTGTAATGGAATTGACTTTTGGTTTTAAAAAAAAAAAATCTTCATCATGTTAAAAAAAACCAATGAATCTTCGGGCCCAGTGCATTTTTTTACGTTAAAAAAATGAGAACCCGAAACCAAATCGTCCTTGCCGCAGGTTTTTGGGGATTCTGGGGATCACCTTGAACCGCCAACGGCGCCAAAATGTCTATCCCTTCAATCACTCGCATTTAATTCGCTCTCTCTCTCTCTCTCTCTCTCTCTCTCTCTCTCTCTCTCTCACACACACACACACACACACCGACGATAAAGGTCAAGGGCAAACGCCTGCGAAGTGCGGACCGAATGCGGATCTTTAAACGAGGAGACGAAGCTATGATGATACGAATTCGAGTTGATTTTAATAGAGAAGAGCTACGGCATTGAAATTCAGAATTTTTATATATTAATTGAGACATAAATTACAACTTCTACCGACGATTAATCCTAACAATTGGCAATCAATATTAAATTTTTTGAATTAATCTTAAATTTTTAGGATCAAGTGCAAAAGTTCAAAAAAGTTGTAAAAGATGATTAAATTTTTTATAAAAACTCTTACAAAATTGTACATGGTTGTAACTTGTAACATACTACTTTTTTTTTTTGAATCGTAAAATTGTCCCACCGAGCGAATTGTTTTCCAAATCACCATCATCTTCATATATTATTATTTATTTATATTTTAAGTTCTAAATTATTATTTAAACTATTATTATATCTATTAAAGCATGATTCAAATTCAAATTTCTTAATATAAAAAAATATTTTTAAATTAAATTTTGTATGGGAAACATGTTTTGCAAAAATATGGCTTAATTTAATAATATGAATTTAAACTTTACTTAGGGATGTAATTTTAATTTCGTAAATAGGTCAAAAAATACAGTAAGAAGGGAATTAATTTGGAAAAAATCAATAGGATGGAAATTAATTCTTACTAATACATTTGGATGGAGCGTGACAAGAAACTTTTTCAGTTATGAAATCACTTATACACATAATTATGAATCCACAAAAGTATAGAGATGAAAATTTCTTAAATATATGGATGAAAATTTCCTAATCTTCCCTGTACAACTAATTAAAATCTTACTTAAACAAAAATTTATTAGCCAGCAGGGACAAAAATTTGGATGAGTTGATAAAAACTAAATTCAACGAATGTTCTAATACTTTTCTTTGACGAAATTATTACATATTTTAGTTGCTATACAATGGAATACAGCCTTAATAATTGTACGGATGAGACTAGTTCTGGAATACATATGAGACTAGTACAGATGAGACTAATTCTGTTTGACTATATCTGTACTACTGATAAAAGTATCTTAACATTAAAAAAAAATTATTCACTATTTTGCCCTCATAAAGAATTGAAAAATATCACTCTATTCTTCCACACTTAATATCTAACTTACCCTTATATCTTTATGCATTTAAATCTTCAAATTACATCTAAGATCACTTTAATTAGTGATTCTCTATGTATAAATATTAAATTTTACAAAACTTTTTGATTGATTAATTAATCTTTAAAAAATATTTGCATCATTGTAAGTTTTAACAAAATATTCAAAACAAACCTTCAAATACTCCATCAGTGTAATATTACTCATCTCATTTACAAAGATAACATTATGACTACATATGTATATAGTAATGTATATATAATTTTACATGATTCGTCGGTCACAGTAAACTTTTCCAACTATGTTAAGATTTTATGTGAAAATAGATTATAGTATATTTTTAAGAAAAACTTGAATTTTTTAAAAATTTTAATATGTTTTATAATATATATTATAACGCAGTATATTAAATTTTATCTCAATTGACTTAACTAATCCTAAATACTGTAAGGTTTCAATGTAATTGATATATTGATAATTATTTTTATTTTATTCAATGGTTTATAAGTGGAATCTTAATCAAATTAATTTTAAAAAATTTAATTTTCAAACATTACTAAAAAATCACGTTCAATTACAAAATTCTAGAAAAAATAGAAGTTTTATTATTTCATCTTCTTTTAGTTTTTATCTTTTTTCTTAAAGTTAGAACAACAAATCTGAGGAACATACAAAGTTGTCAAAAATTATATAGTGGAGTATGAGCAAGAGCAACGAAAAAATAAGTTTGGTAAATTTGAAATAATATTTAATTCAAATACACATATACCAAATTTTTATTTATTAACTTTTGTCTAAAAATTATCAACATGTAACGCACGCGGTGTATTACTAATTTCTAAAAACTTCTTGATGTGTGAATTGCACACGAGAACAATTATCAATGAATTGTGTTGAATTCATATTAATTTTAAGTCAAATCACAACAAATTTTTATTTTAACAGTCGCAACAAATTTAATGGATATGCATATAATTTATTTGCTTAAGATGTTGTGTTGATGTATTTTAGATTGCAGGCGTACCAAAATCTTAAAGAACTTAGTTTTCAAACATTTATAATTTTACCTACTCAAACTGACATAAAGCTCTAAATCGTAACAGTTCAAATGATTGAAACGAAGCATAAGACTACTTTTAAATTCTTTTCTCTGCATTAAAGATCAAGAACTTAAATAATTTCCTTAATAGCGAGAAGTTGAACTAGAAATTTAAAATACCTTGGAATGTAAACGACAAATAAGAATAATTTCATGAACACTGTACTTGAAATTAAATAGAAAAGAGGTCACCGGAGTGACGATTATAGTGCAAAAGAAATAAACTAAGCTAAACAGTGTAGAGGAAGGCTCATGTATACTCTGTCTGTGTGTGAGCGTGTGTGCGCGCGCGCATGTGGGTGTGGGTGTGTGTGATCGAGAAACATCTTTTCTATAGCCTAGGCCTCTATATTTATAGGCGATGGCTATTAACTACCGAAGTTGTCTTTTCTGGCCATGAGGCTAATAATCATGGTCTCTATTTTCAACATCAAACATAATATGTCGTGTATCGAACTGTCTGTAACCGTTAGCTCGTGATGTCACATCTCTTCATTATCCCAAATCCATGAAGACCCTTTTTCTATTATCTGTCTTATCTCTCTTGAATATTTGCTGACTTGATCCTGGCCTTGGCCCTTGCCACTAGTCACTCCTAGATATTCTATTATTTGGGTGTAAACATTACCCCCCCCCCCGGAAAAGAAAAACAACGCGATGATGTGTTCCTCTTCGGGGTATTGTTTTGGTTCTTTGAATTTGAACCTTGTTGCCTTAATCCCTTTGATTACGTGTCATTTCGGGACTGGTCACTCTGTTTAGTGTTTACGACGCAACTTCCATGTGTAGACTCTTAGCCTTCTGCCATCTTCTCAAATTTGTGGGAAACTTACCACATGATTCATTCATATCTTTTTATCATTACGACAATTTGTTGACTCTGCCTATATGAACTCTCCCTTCAGTCTTGGTTCTTCTCATGATTCTAACTCTTCAACTTTTCTCCCTCTTACAATGGTGATCCCTCATGCTAATGCTCTTCAAGAAGCACTTGCAAAGGTTCTTTCTTGCAAAATCGACCATCATACCTTTACACTGAATCCGACACTTATTCATCGCGCCTTGGTTCTGCTTTTACTATATCTCCTACAACCAATGTTCGTCAATTACATCCCGTATCCCATGAACCACTTCCATTTAAAGAACATTTACAATGATCTAACTAGAGTTTTGGAACCTTGTTCGTTTATGGAAGGCTACTTCTTCAGAATGGGTTTCTTGTGTTGCATGTCTTAAAGTGATCAAAGCCTGTTTTTGGCAATGTTTCGGTATTTATGATGCCATAAACATTAGTACCACCAACTTGATAATTGATAGACCATTTCTTTGTTGGGCTCTCCTATTCTAGTTCATAGTGAACAATACATTCAATTTTAGATGGGGCATGATGGGTCCAAAAGTTTATGATATCTTTGCCCTCCTCAGCCTTCCTATTTTTAGGGTCGAGTGTTACCCTTCTTTCTCATACAGACAAGGTTTTATCGGTTGCCTCCTGACACTCAAAACAAACTTATTTTGGCCTATTCTCATTTTCTCATGGCCTATCACAAGAGGGATGACTAAAAAGTCATAGACGCTGAGCATATTTATTTTTTTCTTTATTGGCTCAACCATTTCTTTTTCTTTTCTTCCTGCAAAATCACTAAGGATTACGACTTGTTGTCCGTCAACCTGGCCACTTGAGCCTCTTATGCCTTGGCCCCTATTATGCTTGCACACCTTTATAGCGGCATGTTCGAGACAATCGACACCAACATGCTCAAGAGTGCTAGCCCCCTATGGGTCCTTCAATTATGGCTACATGCCTAATTTTCGGAGCTTTCTATTGCTTCCTCTAGTGATCCTAACATTCCTTATGAATAGATTTTCATGTTGCCCCATGCAAATAATAATCCTTTGGTGAGTGTTTCATCTTTTTTTTATCAACAAACAGATTCGCATCCTGTCTGGATGTCTTTTACTTGCAACTGTGGTCCAGAATGGTTTCTATATCATCTTGGGGAGGCCCTTCTAATTGATTTATTCAGCATAAAGATGCCTGGTTCTCCTACCTCTTTTCTAGACATTCACATTATGGCCATGGGCCCCCCAACTAGTCCCAATGCTTGTACTAGCGTGGAGGTTTACATGCCTCAATAGTATGTGTGCCATTTTGGCTTGGCTTAGCACATCCTTTATCTGTTTGCTACCATATTTAACATTGATTTTACCAATAGGCCTACTTTGCCCAATTCTTCCATGATTTGGAAAATCTCTTGGCACTATTATCTGAGTCTCTGATCTTTCCACAAGGTCCCCCTTCAAAGTCATGCCTGATACCACCGACCTATTCCAAACATGGTGGAATGAATCTGCATAGCTCTCGATTTATGTGTCATTTATCCACTCCTTTTTTTACGCAAATGTTGGTGATTGGAGATAAATCTTTTCAATTGTTTATGGGATGGGAGGGATCTTTATGTTTCCAAATAGTTTTGGAAATGACTTGCCCACTATGCTCCATAGAGTTAATTTTCTAGCCCTTCTTCCTCCTTCTCTAAGGGTTAGTTCTGCACCCTCTCCCCATACTAGAGCGAATCCTATGGTAAAAGTTCAACTTTCATCTTCTACTAGCTCACCTTCTCTTCCTAGGTCAAAGTCTAGAGAAAAACATCGAAGGTTGACCACCATCGTGATTGACCCGAACGTGGTGACCCAAGAAGCTAGTAACAAAACGGCTAATATTGCTCCTTTTCTTTGTCGTGTCTGTCAATGCAATGAGACTTCATTTTCCACCTCCATCATGTGATTGTAGACCCATCGCAAGATAGAATCTTTGGCAGTCTTGAGCGCTTTGGGCAGGCCTCTAAATCTATTCCATCCATTTCTGCTACAGCCACTACATATATGGCCTCCCCCTCCAAATCCTCTAAAGAAGTAGTAGTGGAACCCCTAAACATTGAATTTGTTACTAATCTTCCAGACACTCAACCAACTTTAGGCATTACTCTAATAGGCTTAGAAGCTAATCAGGTCACTGCAGGCTATAGAGAAGAATCTAGTTGGGCACTCGCCTCAAGAAGTTGCACAGACTCAAGATGCCACACCTTTCAAAGACTCAACGTTTTTCTTAGAATCTAACCTTACCTCTTTGTTGGCTACTCTAAGAGCCCGACTTTCTGTTGGTCCAATCTTCTTCTGAAATTCAGAATAGATCTTAGACCTCGATTTTCTGCTAATGAGCTTCTTGCATTTCTACAAGATAGCAAGCCCTTGTATAAAAAATGGCAAGACTACCGCAACATTGTTAATGGCCGATAGGACATGTTAGTCGGGCTGAAATCTAATGTGGGGAAATTCAACAAACTCTCCACTTAACGCAAGTTATGCCATGAATAACTTGCCTCAGGGAATCGCCAAATCGCAAAGAAAGAAGCCTTACTTTGATTTGATGGAAGTTGCTCCTAAGATGGACAATGTTATTTGCCATGCGCATATCACAACGACCTTTGTTGCGATCTACTATCTTTCCTCCTCTCCTTTCTTTCCAAATCTCTCCTAAGCTCCTTAGGGTTGAAGTTGTGTAAAGAAACCCCAAAATGGCTCCCTAGGGTTTATATAAGGTAAAAAATTAACCTAAACAACAAAATATGATCAGGTCGAGTTTCATAGACACTTCTAAATGAACAAAAGCCCCTATCTAGTTGAAAGCACAGGTGTCCGGATGTACGTTTTTTGTATCCAGACAGACCCAATCTTCTAAAATTCCATTTGTGCTATTTTTGATCTTTTGTATTCTAATCCTCCCATATCACTTTCCTAAGGTTTCTCAACACTCCGAATCCCTTTTTGACATTGTTTTCACCCAAAAAACTTGAAATTTTTACATACTCAATTTCTCCTAAGAGCAAGTCCCCCAAAATGTCAATCACCCAAAAGTCTAAATTACTCTTAACACATCAATGTTGCAATGTACTTTTGTAACAATAATTTAACAACTCAATATCATGGTTAATACTCTATTATAACTTGAAATAACTACATGGGGTCTTACAAGAAGCGTGGGCTATAGGCGAGGGGTGGGGCTTGAGCAGGTCCAATAGACAGGGAATGGTGGTGCGAGTCTTGGTACAATAGGTATGGGTGGATTTGTCTTTATTCTTCAAGTTTTATATGTGAAATACGTGGAACAAAGGCTTTGTCAATAATTTTAAATATCATCTAAAAATTGGAATCCCAATTTAATTTTTAAAATTTAAGAACATGATGAAAATGTAGTTTTGCCAAATGCTTAGGTATCCTTGCAAAATTTATTCTTAACCTTGGAAATCTTAGAATATTAATATATGAAGCTCGCAACTATTTTTGTCATATATGTTTGTTTGATAGGTACCCAGTACCAATACACATTGGATACAAGATACACATCTAATACATCATTACGGATCATATAGTAATTTCATAGAATGTCTTAAATTTATTTGAGCTTAATAATCTATATACATCAAAGCCAATGGATCATATAGTAATTTCATGCTAAGTTAAAGTTGAGATTTCATGAATGATGACATATGTCCATTTTAGTATTATACGAGCTTTATCAGTATGGTCATGTTTTCACAGGAGAGAAGAGAGAGATTGGTTCATTTAATCCAACAAGCTCACATCGCGACGCTAACCCTAGAATACAACAAGCCAAATGACTTCTTTTCATCCGCTATTCTCTTTCTCCCACTTCTCTTACCCAATCCAACAACGAAAAAACCCTACTTCAACTATGTGTGACCCACTTGTCGCACTCCACTCTTATTGTTATTCTTCATTCTCAACAGGGACGATGGTCTAAGGACGGAGTGATTGCTAGTGAGAGAGCTAGCAATACTCCCCAACCACATATGCATGTCCCAGAACCTCTTACCCAACCTCTCTCTTCTCCATCAGACCACCATTATCGTCTGTCACTACCCTACAGCCTCACCATCCCTCATTTGCCTTTCTCTTTCTCCTCAATGACTACAAAGCGTTTGTGGTCTTGATCCAGTTACATATCTATGGCAACAATAATTAACTTTCATGACTGCCACCTTTGAATCGAATAATATCCAATTCAACTCTCTCTAAAAACCGAAGTAAAAAGATATGGCATCTCTATTGCTTCCTCCATTTTATGTTATAATTATTTTCAATATTTATATTTGTGTTTCCTTGATCGTAAGAAAATAATTTGAAAATTCTTAATCCAACTTTTTGTTAAATGAATTGAAGATGAATATCAATAAAATAAGTTGATGATTATCATTGAAAATGAATCTTAACTTGTCATTTGAAGATATTAGTTTGTTACACGTTGTACATGGACACTATTTTGAGATTATAAATATCACACATAAGTGAAATTAAAAATTCAAATTTTTACGAGGACCTATACTAAAATTAGAAAATACCTATTTTGAAGTTGATGGATAATGATCATTATCTTTGGTTTATCATCTATAACTAATAGCAAGACACGATAATTCCTTACTTTATTCTTTCTTCTACCTTTTTGAGAAATTGGAATATTTTATTCATAAGATATCCAACAAAAAAATCTTAAATTGCAAGACTTTAAAAATTCCAAACACAAATAGAATGCAAAATGAATACAAATTCATCATAAATTGATTTTCAGGACCAATAGAATGTAAGACTTTAACTATGGAGAGAGAAGAAAGAAAATGTTTAGCCATCAAAATAATTAATTATTGAACCACTAAGGAAAACAAAGAAGAGTTTCAATCATCAATACGATTAACAATTAACAATTAAATAGGCAAATGGACAAAAACATCAGCACCAAGACAATTACGGTAAGTAGTAAATAAAAAGAAAATCAAAAGTTTCGAACTATATCTGATAATTTATAGTAGTAAAGGTAGAAATATAGATGTGAAAATAGAAGTATATTAAAGGTCATTTACATATTTAATTAATATTGAATAATTAAATACATAAGGATTTACGTGTCTTTTATCTTTTTGATTGAGACATAATAGTCACTTAAATTTTTTTTATATAGTTTTCGTTTATTAGTAGTATAAATAGATATAAATATTTTTTTTTATTACCTCTAAGTCAATTGAAAATTGACGATAATCCCTTAACACTTCAAAGCATCTCGGTTTTTTTTAATGGAAAGTCAAACATACTTATATTTTTTCTTCTAAAACTACTCGTCCCCCTCTTTCTAAAATCTATTTGTTTCTTTTTACTAGGATTTACATACATATTAAAAGTTTATTAAAAAATTTCTCCTTTAAATTTGTTAGATACTAGTTGTTGCACGTGGATTCTAAGTAAAAAAATATTTTACATCAAATTCGTGGACTATTCTTTTCAAAATTCACCATCATAATAACCATTGACAATTGAACAAATCTAAATCATGTTTTATAAGAAAAGTCCTAAAAATATGCCAACTACACTATTATATAATAAAATATTTGTCACAAATATATTGGTCTCCATTTTGTCCTTGTGACTAATATTTCAAGAATATTTTTTCCATTCTTGTTCGCAATATTAAGAATGAAATTCGATGATAGTTAGAATTCTTGAATACACTAATACAAAAAAAAAAAATGATAGATATAGAACTAACATCCATCTAGCATTAAATTTGTTCAAGTCAATTTTATAATATACAGTTGTAAAGGACCTGTCAAGTACAAGAATTTATAAGACCATTTTTTTGCACCCAATTCTCTTCTTAGAGCATCTCCAATAACAAAATGTATTTTAGCTATCCAAAAAATAATTTTTTCTATTTTAACTACTCACTTTTTTAATATACACTCCAACTGATTCTCTATATTTTTAACTATTTCTTTTAAATATTATTTCTCATTCCTTTTATATTATTTTTTTTGGGAATAATAAAATGGAAAAAGAGAGAGAATGGAATAAATGAGAGGAAGAGAAAGAAAATAATATATATTTATGTTTACATATTGTAACAGTGATTTTCTATATTTAGAGAAACATTGTAGCAAAAATATATTATAACTATTATGAACAACATATGTTGGAGCATAAAAAGTGGTTTTGATTAGCTAAATTGTAGTCATTTTGATCATTTACAGCATCTGTTGGAGATGTTCTTATGGAGCGCCAATGCTCTAGGAATGGCTATTATTTCAAACTCATAAAATTTTAATATAGCATAGAACAACAAATATATTCAATAAAAAAAATTTAGTAATGTTATTTGGACCTAAAACTTTGACCTGACTGAGCTACAAGATATCAGGCCTCTTGTGAAAATGTTAGAGAGAGAAGTTCTAACTTCTCTCTAGGATTTTCTTCATGAGTGACACACCAAGTTATTCCCATATTCCACGAAAACCACCCAATTTACAACCTGTTAGTCCTCCACAACCCACCTATGCTTCCCTCTTCAAACAATCATCCAAACCTATTTTTGTGGAGGAATCTCTACCTAGGATTGAAAAACCAGTTGTTTTTTTTAGGGGGAACCTGCTTTCTACTTCACCAATGAAGAGGTTAAACAATCATGTTTGTATCTTCGATATTCATTAGTAGGCAAATGTGCCTATGGCCGACCTAGTCTGGGCGTGATTCGAGAAGTGATAAGGTCTAAATGGGGGCTAAAAGATGAGTTTGAGATTGGTTCCATAGATTCAAGGCATGTGTTGATTCTTTTTGAAAAGCAAGAAGGTTATGTGAAGACATGGTTAAAGGATGCTACTATGATTGAAGACTACTTGTTTCAATTTTTCAAATGGTTTTCAGGCTTTGTCCCAGGAATAGAGCCTTCAATTGTGCCAATGTGGATCTCTTTACCTGGCCTGCCATTGAATTTTTTCAAGAAAAATTATTTGGAGGTTCTAACCAAGCCGATTGGGAAAGTATTAGCATATGATCAAGCCACGTTGACACTTTCGAGACCGGGGGGTTGCTAGAGTGTGTGTGGAAGTCAATCTTTTAGCCAACAATTTGTCTAGAATTTGGCTGGATATGGGTGATGAGGGAGCTAGATGGCAGCGCATAGTGTATGAGAAGAGTGAACATTTCTGCAAAACATGCAGGAAGCAGGGTCACAGCGAGGAAGAATGTCGCAGAAGGAAAACACATGATAATATGGAAAACAAAGATTTACTTCCTAAAGAAGCCAAGGTAAATAAGGTTATTATAGAGAAGAATAAAGGAAAGTAGGTCCAACAAATCTTGGAAATTGATGGAAAACAGAGCCAACCAAATATGGAGAATAAAGGGAATAAAGGAACTCAATCGTAATTAAAGATTTCAAACGAACTGCAACAGCACAAAGGAGTTTGGAAACCACAATACAAGCAAAAGAAAGTTTTAGAGCGGCAAGGAAATTCGGTGAATGTCCAGGAAACTATGGAGCAAATTCAGGAAACGTATGAGGAGGACACAGTGAAAGTGATGGAGGATGGAGGATGGAGGATGAAGGATGGAGATCACTCTGGGAAAGACAATATCTCTTTGCCACAAGCTGACCCTAGAACCCCTTCTGGTCCAGCGGAGGAAATAAAAGATACAAGAAAGGAAATTTTGGGTAATGTATTAGAGGATATTCGGGAGACTAATACGGAAACTACAGAGCTTGCAATTATGGTGATTACCAATAGTCATCATGAAGCTTCAGCTATGGAGAAAACCAATGAACAGTTTGATGGACCATGTCTACAGAATAAGCGAATACCCTTGGCTTCGGACTCCACATTCCTTGTAGATCATGAGTATGTTCGTGTTGGTAATAGCAGTACATCTTTGGATGATGACAGAGGTATGTATTGTGCTAAGGAACCACATGATAAAGGCTTCCACTATGATGATGAGGTTACTACTAATCTTGCATGTGTTGAAATTAACTCAATTGAAATTGACTTGCAAGTGGAGGATTATACCCATTCAGGCATTATTACTAGATCCAAATGTAGGAAGCAGTCTTTACCCCAGATTTCTTATGATTAATACAATTCCATGGAATGTGAGGGGAGCGAATAAAGAAGCTTCCAAAATAAGACTTAAAGAACTTGTATAGTTAAATGATGTGTGTTTAGTATCTCTTCTTGAACCAAAGTTGTTGCCTTCTAAATTGCAGAGGTTATGTGTTAGCTTGGGCTTTTCTTATTATATGGCAAACCCGATGGCAGAAAAACATATTTGGGTCCTGTGGGATCAAAGAGTGAAAGTTAATGTGATTGTGGTGCATGAGCAAGCTTTGACTGTTGAGGTGTCCTTCTTGGGTTCATTGCCGTTCTTTATAACATTTGTCTATGCAAAATGTGATCATTTACTCAGAAGACCATTATGGTCTCATTTAACTGATATCCAATTTTTTGATGCGCCTTGGATGATAGTGGGTGACTTCAATACAATTGTTTCCTCTGTAGAGAGAAAGGGTGGAGTTTCTCCTTCTCTTTGCTATGATGAATGAATTTGTCTCTTTCATAAATGAAATTGGTTTGTATGATTGTGGTTTCTTTGGGGCATCCTTCACTTGGTGTAATAACCACCAAAGTATGTCTCGTATGTGGCAAAGGATAGATAGGGCTTTGGTTAATGTTAATTAGAGGGATAGATTTGAGAAGACAGAAGTGGAGCATGCTGGTAGAATTCACTCTGACCACTGTCCTCTTATCTGTAGATTTTCTGAAATTGCAGCTCCAAGAAGGCTATCTTATTTTAAATTTCTGGATATGTGGACCACACATCGTGGTTTTCTAAAGTTAGTGGAGGATAACTGGACGGGCAACTATTTTAACAACCCAATTGAGAACTTGTTTTTGAAACTAAAGTATTTGAAATTCCATTAAAAAAGGTGGAATAAAGAAGTTTTTGGTAATGTGTTTGATAATATCAAAGTGAAAGAAAGGTAGTTGCAGCAAGCTGAACTGTGAGATCCCGTGTGTTATATAAATATAAATGATATTAACTTGCTAGTATTTTTAAAATAATTAAAATGATGAGTGAAACTTCTAATCGTTGTTGAATGAATAGTCGCGTAAGTTTGAAATATGAACGTATTCATTTTTGGGGTCAAATTTAATTTTTGGGAGGTGTTTAAGGTTGATAAGGATAACTAGGTAAATTTATTAATTTTCTTTGGTCAAAATAATATTACCATTGAATCCGGGAGGTCCGAAAAACTTGAAATAACCGTTTAACACATATAGTGGTTCGGAGGGATAAAATAATAATTTTAGTATTTCGGGTGTAAATTAACTTTAGTTTTGAGATAAATCATAAAATTAAATGTTTTTAGGTTAAAATAACATTAAAAATGAATCCGGAACATCGAAAAACCTTAAGGTAGTCATATGAATCAAATTGGAGTTTTTAGTGGCAAAACCGTAATTTTAGAAAAAACCCAAATCAGCCATGAACAGTAAAAAACGGGACTGCTGGGTTTAAACCCATATTTCAGCCCCTTTTCTTCCATTTTTGCTCACATCTCTCACCCAAAAATCCTTCATCCATCCTAGAACTAGAGAGAGAAAGGGAGAAGAAGATAGAAGAAGGGCTATAGGGCTTGATCTTGGCTTGAGGATCTTGGAAAGTAAGCTTGGAATTTTGATTTATAGGTGGGGTTTTCCTCTCTCTTGCATTTACAATGTGCATCTCATCTATTTTCCTTAGTTAAAGTCTATTATGTGTTTGATGGCAAAATACTTGTTCTATTCCTTGATTTAATGTTGAATATGCCATGGATTGTGAACTTACATGCATAAAAATGATTTTTGTGTTATGGGTTTGAAAACTTAGTTTGATTTTAGCTATGGGTATTTGAATAAACCTATGATTTGTGGGTTTTGAAGTATGTTATGATATTATACATAATATATATTACATATTCTCTTGGAAATAAAAATAATTTTGTTGTGGGTTTGAAACCCTAGTTTAATTTTAGTGATGGATATTTAATTAAACCTATGATTTGGGGGTTTTGAAGTGTGCTACGATCTTGTACATAATACATATCACTTATTTTCTTGGAATTTGTTGTGTTGCTTTGAAAATGCAAATTTTGAGATTTGAGTATACTATATGTTTTGATAAAATGTCAAAGTTATGACATGAGTTTTCAAAAGGATTTATGGCTATAGAAAATAATTATTTTTGAAAAATGTATGCTCGATATTGACAGGCAGAGGGTTAGTAGACGATTGTGACCTATTGAGTCGGTTGCCAAGGCGGCTACTAGTCCTAAGGGGGATTGGTTATGGTGGTGGTTTTCGGTGATGGCCTATGTGGCGTCACAAGTTGTGCCCTACACATCCCCCTTGAAAAGAAAGAAGGGCGATGAGACCCTAGGGTGCAAGACCCTAAAGTTTCCCCGGGGATGGTTAATGCGTGAACCGATGTGATTGGTGATATTGTTCATATGCGAGGCATGCATGATATTTGCTATGATGGTTTGACTTTAAATATATAAACCTTTAATTTATACCTTGTTATTTCTAATGTTGAGGTGTTGGGAGATTTGATAAATGTTTTATTTATTATCTTGTACTTGTATTTAATGATAGAAAACTTTCATTATTTATTCATATAGTTTGTGGAATGTTGGTATTTAAAACTTTGTGAATGCTTGGGAAAAGGATTATCCTACTGAGCGTGTGGTTGCTCATCCCTTACTAATATTTTCAGAGACTAGCATGCATCATGGGGCATAGGCGATGGAATGCTTGTGGGAGCTTGCACTAGAAAGAATATCTTTTGGAGCTTTTTGTATATACCCTTAGAATTTATGTAAATGTTAGCACTCAAACATTGGGTTAGAAAAAGTTGTCTTGAAGCTTTTGCGGTGTACACTTGATCATCCCATAGAGGGCTTATTATTTTGGGTATTGTAATATAAAGTTAAGACTTTGTGTACTAAGTTGTGGTATATATATTGGTGTTGGATGTATCCGGGTTTGAGAGGACTTCGTGGGCCTCTAATTGCCACCCTGAATTTAGTTGGATTATATTTTTTGATGGAGACATGTTGTGGATGATTAGTTAGTTTAAATTATGTGTGCTCTCACAGGGATGCTCTTACTAACTAGTTGGAAGCCCAATTTTTAAAGGAAACTCTGCCGAATTTTTTTTTTTTAAAAATGTGATTTATTTTAAACTAAAGAGATACTTTCTTAGTTGTTGTTTTTTTCAACATACCGGCATGTGTTTTTTTTTTTTTTTTGTATAAACAAAATAATTTTTTTTTTTTTTATCACGCTTTTGTAAAATTTGGGGCGTGACATGAACGAAGAGTGGAGGAGGATGATTCTGAGTCCAATGAACAAGCTTTGAACAATGCTAAAATGGAGCTAGATGAGGTTCTCAGACTTGAGGAAATGTATTGGAGGCAAAAAGCGAACATGAGATGGGCCCTTGAAAGGGAAAGAAACACCAGACTTTACCATGTTGTTGCTAGAGGCAAGGTCGCCAGGAACAGGAGTTCAAGAATTAAGAATGCGGAGGGTAACTGGTTAGAGGAGGAAGAGACTATTGCTAATTGTGCAGTGGATTTCTTTTCTGCACTATATAGCTCTGAAGCCCACTCTATTGATTATGGTTTGTTCAATAGTATTCCCTGACTGGTTTGTCTTGAAGAAAATATGATGCTTACCTCCCCCAACCACTTTAGAGGAACTCAAATCTATTATCTTTGGCATGTCTATGCACAGTGCACCTGGAGGTGATGGATTCTCTAGTAAGTTCTTCCAAACTACCTGGGAAATTATTAAAAAATGACTTTTTGGTTGCAATCAATTTTTTCCTTCAAGGTGGGGTGATTCCAAGATCAGTTAACACCACTATTTTGTCTTTGATCCCCAAGAAAGACATTCCATCCACATTTGTCGATTTTAGAGCCATTAGCCTTTGTAATTTTTTATACAAAATTTTCACTAAATTGTTATCAAATAGACTGGGGTTGTTGTTGCCTAAGCTAATTTCAGCTGAACAGCATGGGTTTGTCAAAGGAAGAACTATGGGTGATAGCATTGCTCTTGCACAGTTTGTAATGAATGATCTTGACAGTAAGGTGGAAGCTGGGAATGTTATTGTTAAGCTTGATATGATGAAAGCTTTCGATAGATTGTAGTGGGATTTCTTGAAGCGTACTTTGAATAGCTTTGGTTTCTCTAAAGACTTCATAGCCATTATTTCTAATTGCCTTAGCCATCAAAATATTTCTTTATCTATTAATGGTGCTCGACATGGTTATTTTTCCAGCTCTAGAGGTTTAAGATAGGGTGATCCTTTGTCACCCTCGCTTTTCATCTTAGCCAAGGAAGTGCTGAGTAGGGGATTGCTTTTATCTTCACACAGAAAGAGGTTCAAGACTTCTAAGCCACTTATTATTTGCAGACGACACTTTCATCTTCTTGAGAGGGCATAAGAGGTCTATGATCATCCTCTTGAAATTTGTGGGCAGCTATGAGCAGTCATTTGGCCAGAGAGTCAACAAATAGAAAAGTTCCCTTTATTGCTCTTCTAAAATCTCAGTTGCGAGGAAAAATAGACTATCACAGGTTGCTAATATTCCCCTTAAGCAAAGTCCTTTTACATACCTCAGTTGCCCAATTATTAAAGGGAGGGTTAAGTTGATCTATTTTGAGGAGATACTGCAAAAATTTCAATCAAGGTTGGAGGGCTAGTATGCTAAGCTTCTCTCCAATATGGGCAGAATAGTCGTTATTAAATTTGTGCTATGTTCGCTCCCCATTCATCTGCTTGCTTCCTTGAACCTTCCTAAAGGGGTCATAGCTAAGATGAACTCCGCTATGTCGTCTTTTATGTGGTCTAATAAGGAAAATGTAAAGAAAAGACATTTGGTTTCTTGGGATAAAGTTACAATGCCACTAAGTGAGGGTGGTTTGGAAATTCGAAAATTTGAGGAAGTGCAGAACTCATTTAGAATGAAGCAGGTGTGGAACCTTTTGCAGAATAGCTCCCTGTGGTCCTCTTTCTTTTCTACAAAATACCTATGTTAAGAAATATAGGGTTATTTTAATTATTAAGGGTAGAATAGTCTTTTATTTTATTTGTTTAGCCTATATATAGTCTCTTTGTATTTAGGTTAAAACACTACTTTGTATTCAATTCAATTATGCAGTATTAATGAAACCCTAGCCTTCTCTTTTTTCCTATTTCTTGTATTTCTCTTGATTGTTTAACATGGTATCAGAGCTAAGTTTTATGGGATGAGACTGAATCTCAAACACAGCTTTCGCGGATCCAACTTTTTTTTTTTTTGAGGATATTCGACAATCTGGTATTTCGTTCTAATTTGACAATCTGATATTTTGTTTTCCCTTCTCTTGCAATCTGGTTTTCTTTGTTTGTTTGATTATGGCTACTGAAAGAGATGATTCGCTTCAGTCTGTGAGTGTGAGGTTGGATGGAAAGAATTATTCGTATTGGAGTTATGTGATGAGAAATTTTCTTAAGGGTAAACATATGTGGGGATATGTTAGTGGAACTTCTGTGAAACCTAAGAATACTGATAAAAATTATGCTACGTTGATAGATTCCTGGGAAGCAAACAATGCAAAAATTGTTACTTGGATTAACAATTCTGTTGAGCATTCTATAGGTACACAGTTGGCAAAGTATGAGACAGCAAAGGAGGTTTGGGACCATTTGCAAAGGTTATTCACTCAATCAAATTTTGCAAAGCAGTATCAATTGGAGAATGACATACGAGCTCTTCAGCAGAAGAATATGAGTATTCAGGAATTCTATTCTGCTATGACAGATCTTTGGGATCAATTGGCTCTTACAGAATCGGCAGAATTAAAGGCATGTGGTGCCTATATTGATCGTAGAGAGCAGCAACGGTTGGTACAATTTTTAACAGCACTTCGCAGTGATTTTGAAGGACTTAGAGGTTCAATTCTGCATCGTTCTCCACTTCCTTCTGTTGACTCAGTTGTCAGTGAGTTATTGGCTGAAGAAATACGTCTTAAATCTTATTCTGAAAAGGGAACTCTTTCTACTGTGAATTCTTCTGTGTTAGCAGTACCTTCTAAGCCATTCTCTAATAATCAGAATAAGCCTTACACAAGGGTTGCCTTCGATGAGTGCAGTTTCTGCAAGCAGAAAGGTCATTAGAAGACTCAATGTCCTAAGTTGAGACAGCAGAATCAATCACAACAGCAATCTCAAGCTTGGAAGTCTAGCAACCAGTCACAGTCTAATGCTCATAGATCACCTCAGGGTTATAGACCACCACAGTCTAATACTGCAGCAGTAGTTTCATCAGCTCCTTTCACCGATCTTAGTACTATGGCTGAGCAATTTCAGAAGTTTCTCTCCTTACAACCACAAGCTATGTCTGCCTCCTCTTTGGTAGGTCAGTTGCCTCAGAATTCTACAGGTATGTCACATTCTGTATGGGTCTTAGATTCTGGTGCTTCACATCATATGTCTCCAGATTCTTCATCTTTTGTTTCTGTGTCTCATTCGTCTTCTATTCCTGTTATGACTGCTGATGGAACTCCTATGCCTTTAGCAGGTGTTGGTTCTGTTGTCACACCTTACTTGTCTCTCCCTAATGTTTATCATATTCCAAAACTCACATTAAATCTTGCTTCTGTTGGTCAGTTATGTAATTTTGGTAATTTAGTTACATTTTCCTCTTCTTCTTGTTATGTGCAGGATCTAAAGTCTCAGAAGCTGATTGGGACAGGCCGTAGGAAGAGGGGACTATATATTTTGGATGAGTTAAAAGTGTCAGTTGCTGCTGCTGCTACTGCTGCTACTAGTGTTGATTTATCTTCTTTTCGTTTGAGTTCTTCTTCTTCTAGTTTTTATTTATGACATTCTCGTTTAGGTCATGTTTCGTCTTCTCGTTTGAGATTTTTGGCATCCATAGGGGCCTTAGAAAATTTACAAACTTGTGAATTTCTGATTGTAGTGGATGTAAACTGGCAAAATTTTCAGCTTTACCTTTTAATCGAAGTATTTCTGTTTCTTCTTCTCCATTTGATTTGATTCACTCTGATGTATGGGGACCTTCTCCTGTTGCCACAAAAGGAGGGTCTCGATATTATGTTTCTTTTATTGATGATCATACTCGTTATTGTTGGATTTATTTAATGAAACATCGTTCTGAATTCTATGGAATATATACAGCATTTCGAGCTCTTGTTAAAACTCAACATTCTGCTGTTATCAAATGTTTTAGGTGTGATTTGGGTGGGGAATACACTTCTAATGAATTTTGTAACTGCTTGCCTTAGATGGAACTATTTACCAAACTTCATGTACAGATACTCCTGAGCAAAACGGTGTTGCTGAAAGAAAACATAGGCAAATTGTTGAAACTGCTCGTTCTCTCTTGTTATCTGCTTCTGTTCCTAGTATGTTTTGGGGTGAAGCTGTTCTTACTGCTGTATGTTTGATTAATACAATTCCATCTTCTCATATTTCAGGTGTTTCTCCTTTTGAAAAGTTGTATGGGTATGCTCCTGATTATTCTTTCTTTAGAGTTTTTGGTTGTACTTGTTTCGTTCTTCGTCCTCATGTAGAACGTAGCAAGCTGTCATCTCGATCTGCTATTTGTGTGTTTCTTGGTTATGCTGAAGGTAAAAAGGGGTATCGTTGTTATGATCCAACAACTCAGAAACTTTATGTGTCTCGTCATGTTGTTTTTCTAGAGCATATACATTTCTTTTCTATTCTACCCACTGCTCATAGCTTGACTAGATCTGATCTTATTCGTATAGATCCTTTTTCTGAGGATTCTGATAGTTTGTCATCTCAGGTTTCTAGTACTACTGATCATTCTGCAGGTACTGACACTTTACTCTCCAACACACCTGAAGCTCCCTCTTCTCCTATGGTTTACCAAGCTCCGTTTGAGGCTGTGGATCCACCTATACGTCAATCCATACGCATTCGTAAGTCCACAAAGTTACCAGATTTTGTTTATTCTTGTTATTCTTCATCTTTTACTTCATTTTTAGCTTCTATTCATTGTCTCTCTGAGCCCTCTTCCTATAAAGAGGCAATTCTTGATTCTCGTTGGCAGCAAGCTATGGATGAGGAACTTTCTGCTTTGCATAAGACAGGTACTTGGGATTTGGTTCCTCTGCCTCCTAGTAAGAGTGTTGTTGGTTGTCGTTGGGTGTATAAGATCAAGACTAATTCTGATGGATCTGTTGAGCGATACAAAGCTAGGTTGGTTGTAAAAGGGTACTCTCAACAGTATGGTATGGATTATGAGGAGACATTTGCTCCTGTTGCAAAAATGACTACTATTCGTACTCTTATTGCAGTTGCTTCGGTTCGTCAGTGGCATATCTCTCAGCTTGATGTTAAAAATGCCTTCTTGAATGGAGATCTTCAAGAAGAAGTTTATATGACCTCCCCTCCTGGTGTTTCACATGATTCTGGGTATGTTTGCAAGCTCAAGAAAGCATTATATGGTCTCAAACAAGCACCTCGTGCTTGGTTTGAGAAATTTTATGTTGTGATCTCTTCCCTTGGTTTTACTTCTAGCAGTCATGATTCTGCTCTTTTTGTTAAGTGCACTGATGCAGGTCGTATCATTCTGTCTTTATATGTTGATGATATGATTATTACTGGTGATGATATTGATGGTATTTCAGTTTTGAAGATAGAGTTTGCTAGACAATTTGAAATGAAGGATTTGGGTTCTCTACGATATTTTTTGGGCATTGAGGTAGCCCACTCACCCAGAGGTTATCTTCTTTCTCAGTCGAAATATGTTGCAGATATTCTTGAGCGAGCTAGACTTACTGATAACAAGACTGTAGATACTCCCATTGAGGTTAACGCAAAGTATTCTTCTTCTGATGGGTTACCTTTGTCAGATTCTACTTTATACCGTACTATTGTTGGGAGCTTGGTATATCTCACTATTACTCGTCCAGATATTGCATATGTTGTTCATGTTGTTAGTCAGTTTTTTGCTTCTCCTACTACAGTTCATTGGGCAGTTGTTCTTCGTATTTTGCGGTATCTTCGGGGTACAGTCTTTCAGAGCCTTTTACTTCCATCTACCTCTTCCTTGGAGCTGCGTGCATACTCTGATGCTGATCATGGCAGTGATCCCACAGATCGCAAGTCTGTTACTGGTTTCTGTATTTTTTTGGGTGATTCTCTTATTTCTTGGAAGAGCAAGAAACAATCTATTGTTTCTCAATCTTCAACCGAAGCAGAATATCGTGCTATGGCATCTACTATCAAAGAGATTGTTTGGTTACGTTGGTTACTTCAGATATGGGAGTTTCTCTTTCTCATCTCACTCCTATGTATTGTGACAACCAGAGTTCTATTCAGATTGCTCACAACTCAGTTTTTCATGAACGAACTAAGCACATTGAGATCGACTGTCAACTTACTCGTCATCATCTCAAGCATGACACCATTACTTTGCCCTTTGTTTCTTCTACTTTGCAGATTGCAGATTTCTTTACCAAGTCGCATTCTATTTCTCGTTTTCGTTTTCTAGTTGGCAAACTCTCGATGCTTGTAGCTGCCGCATCGTGAGTTTGAGGGGAGATGTTAAGAAATATAGGGTTATTTTAATTATTAAGGGTAGAATAGTCTTTTATTTTATTTGTTTAGCCTATATATAGTCTCTTTGTATTTAGGTTAAAAAACTACTTTGTATTCAATTCAATTATGCAGTATCAATGAAACCCTAGCCTTCTCTTTTTTCCTATTTCTTTTATTTCTCTTGATTATTTAACAACCTAAAGGGTAATCACTTGTTGTGTTTCAATAATCAGGTCCAGCCCAGGTGCCTAAAAGTGTTATCTCCTTGGTTTGAAGTCATCATTAGCAATTCTAATATGTTAGTTGGTTTAGGCTCTAGTGTGGATTTTTGGTGTGATAATTAGACAGGTGGAGGCCCTCTCATTCTTAGGAATTCAACTACGCCAATTCATTTTCCTAAGTTGTCAGAGTTGTTCATTCAAGGTCAATGGCAGCTACAAAGTGTAATTCATCAATTATATCAGAATCTCGTCCAGGAGGTTCAACATTCAGGGGTTATCCTATCTGAACAACAAGACAAGCTCATTTGGCAGCCCACTGCACTGGGGAACTTTTCTATCAAGACAGCATGGGAATTATCTAGGAGGAATAATATGCAAGATGATCAGGCCATTAGCATATGGAAAAAGTGCTCTTCTCCTAGTGCACAGTTGATTGGATGGAAGCTTATAAAGAATGCACTCTCCCTAGACTTAAAATTCAGGAACTTGGGATTCTCTTTGGCAAGTAGATGCCTTTATGTTGTTGTGAGGAGGAATCTGCTTCTCATCTATTTATTTCTTGCACTTACAACTCTCAACTTTGGTGTAAAATTTCTAGTATGTTTGGTTTTCAGGTGTTCCCCGCAGAGTCTCCAACATCCAGGTTTCTCATATTATGTAGGATTTATCCTAAACAGTCTATGAGTCATACTATAACGAGGAGTATACCCCTACTGGTTTATTGGCAGTTATGGAAAGAACGTTGTAGTAGAATATTTGAGAATCAGAGGCTGTCTCTTAACTCTCTATTTTCTCTTATTATGCATCTGCTTAGGTTACAAGCAGTTATATTTAAGCCCAAAGTCTTGGATTCTGTTAAAGGACAGTCCATGCTCCAGTCTCTTAATGTCAGGTTGTGCACAAAGGTTTTTAAGAGTGACAAATGGATTTGCTGGAATTTTCCTCCTCATGGTACTCTTAAGCTAAATACAGATGGCGCCTCAAAGGGCAATCCCGGTCAATCAGGTGGTGGTGTAGCCCTACGTAATGAGTGGGGTCAGTTGGTTCTAGCTGGATCATATTTCTATGGAATTTGTTCTAATATGGAATCAGAAATTCTTGCCCTGCTGGATGGTTTGCTTCTTGTGAAAAATTATGGGTTGGAGGTTTATCCCTTGATTATTGAGACAGATTGTCAACTCCTTGTAGACCTGATTAAGCAGTAGTCTATGTTAGCTTGGAAGTTTTGGGCCCTCTCTTACAAGATTTTTAATATTCTCCAAAGTTTTGAGTATCAAATACAGCATTCCTGTAGAGAAGGAAATGTAGTTGCAGACTCTTTGACCAATCAAGGAGTCTGTGACCAAGTCTCTCACACTCACACTTCTTCTCATACTCTGAATCTACATACAAGACAACTCTTAATACAAGATCAGCGACAAATTAAGTCTCTACGCTCTAAGGTCAACGTACTCCAATAGTTGATCTGGATTTGGGCCTTTGATGCAACATCCATATATGCAGTTTAATATCTTCAGGGATATGTTCGTGTAGATCAGATCTATTCCCTAGCATGCAACAGAAATAGATGGCCATCCATTTTTCTTTGGGATGGAAGATGAGAAGTTACTTTCTTTCTGTTTTCTGGTTTTGAGCTTTGGAGGTCATCTTTCTTCCTGTGTTTTGGAGGTCAACGAATCTAGACTCACTGCTTCGATTGGAATTTCTTTGGCTCTTCATGACTAATTCTCTATTGGTTATTTATCTTCACACTGAGCCTGCTTGGCTATTTAATCCTTGGATATTGTCTGGATATTCATCTTCTACATTTGCAGAAGAGGAGGAGCTTTGTTCTGCAACAACGCTAGCATGGAATCTCCCAGGCAAAAATTCTCTACCTCTTTTGTGGAGTGAACCAGCCCACTACTCTCAGCTGGATCCCCTCGACTCTCTTCTTACAGCTCAGGCTACTGGATGTCTCATCTTCAACTATCAACTCAACAACACTCTCACCTCACTCTCACAGCTGTTGTCATTACTACAACCCACATTTAAGTTGCATCTTTTAGCTGACTCTTTTATTTTAGGAGCAGCATGTTTAGAATTTATCTCTTTTATTTATTATGTACTAAGCATGCAGCATGTTTAGAATTTATCTCTTTTATTTATTATGTACTAAGCATGCATTTTGCTCTCTTTCCAATTTTATTTCATGTAATTAGATCATATCGAGGGGTAAGGTAAATACATCCCCCTAGCTATGTATAATTTAATTTTTTATCAATAAAATCTTCCTCGCACCGTCGAGGTTCTACAAAAAAAAATGAGCTAATTTACTAACATAATGATGTAAGTTAATAGAAATTATTGGATCAACAACTTTCAATATTTGATGGGGTCTGTAGTCAATTTAAATGTCACAATAAATTAGATTAAATTTTTAAGTCTCAATAACATTGGTAAAAAAATTCAAATCAAATCCGAACGAGAGAGAGCCTATAAAAAAAAAGAAATGAGTGGAAAAATGTCATGCATACCAAGCATGAAACGTTTAAGGTTGCAAGGGCAGCATATATCGATACCTTCGTCACCAAATGATGGAGATTCTAGATTTTCACATTGTGAAAAGCATACCAAACTTAACAGTTCTTTGACTCTTCATATCCCGCTGGTTGAAGTATGTCTGTTGATATCCTTGCATTTATTCAAAGATAAATTTGACAATGACAATCAATAACAGTTAGCATGTATAGACAACCTGCAGGAATTCTGACTCTTGATATCCGTAACTTTATAGCCTTACTTAAGAATTAATTTGTATAAAGGATTAAATAAACTTTATGTAATTATTTAATGGCAAAGTGGAAAAACAAAAAAAATTAGTTAGTACACTTTTATTAGTAGTATAGATATAAATAAGATTGAGCAAAGAAAATAAATAATTTAAATTAATTATAAGAGATTTTTTTTTGGCCTAAATTATTAGAGTTTAAATAAATAAAAGAAGCATGAAATTTATATAAATAATTAATTTAAGAAGATTAAATGATATGATAGAATTATATACTATACTAAAGAAATGAAAAAAATTTGATCAAATGAATTAATTATTTTATTAAGGCTATTATAATCAATCAAAAAATTTTCACTTTATAGATATTTTATAATAAAGATAGTAATAAGAAGAACACAAACATATATACTAAAAGAAAATTGTTTAATTGGTTAAAAATAGAACTGCAAATAAGAAACAAATCGAGTAACACTAGTGTAGCAAAAAAAATTATTTTTAAATAAGTGAAAATAGGACAAAAAGGAGATAGTCACATATACATTTTTTTTTTCTATTGAGCATTATCCCTACTAATACTATTGCATAGATTAAATTTACCGATTAAATCTATAATCATTGCTATGATTTTCACACTTAATAATAATCTAACAACAACAGAGTTAATCAAGAATTAACACTGATTTTTAAACCTGTCATTTTTACACTTATTAATAAGAATAATACTATTTAAACTTAAAAATTTGACCTAATTTATTGACATAATAATGTGATAGCATATAAAACGTTGAATCAACACCAAGTTTCAATGTTTGATGGAGTTTACAGTAAATCTAAATGTCATAGTAAATTAGATCAATAAATTATGTCAGTAAATTAAATTTCAATAACATTGTTCTATTAATAATCTAACAACAACATACAATTTTCCATCTCTTTATTAAATCTTAGACCTTAGTTAAGAAAATTGACAATAATATCATTTTGTTCTTTCGTCCTTAAATCTTCATAATGGTTTTTTTTTTCGTAAAACATTTTATTTAACTTAAAAAAAAATTTCTCTCTTTTTAATATCTATTTGTTTGCTTTTTGAATGAAATTTACTAACATATATACCAAAAGTTGATCAATATTTTTCTCTTAAAAAGTTGAAGTGTAAGAAGAAAGCGTCTGGACATCGTAATAGAGTAATATTATACTGACCAGAAAAATTAGAATCACAATCGATAAGTAAATTATGTGATGTTATATGATGAGTGAAATTTAAATTTATATAAATCAAAATGAGATAAAAAAATGCAACGCTATATTAATTAGTTCCTATTTGTGATCTCATTTTTTCGATCGGTCTAACCTTATTCATTATAATGACAGTGCAGAGATTAAATTTAAGGATTACATATATTATTGTCGCACTAAATTTGAAATTATTATTTTTTATCAACGATTAAGAATGTTCATACTAATTTACGCGTACTTCGATTATTTTTTTTATTTTTATTAAAATAAATTATCGATGTCAGAGTTAAAGTATTCAAAAAAAACTAAAATATTCGTCGTAATCTTAATCAAAAGGTTTGCTTGAACCTTCAACTTTTGAAGGAGTATTGTCTTTTCTCCTCTCTTTCACTGAATAAATATTGAATTTAATGGTGACATGTTCATATTATTAATTAATAATCAAATATTAAGTGAACAAAGTAAATCTACTTAAATAATTATTTAATCATATGAAAAAAAGAGAGTAATTATTTACTTATAAAGAAGATTGATTATAAATTATAGCGAGATTTATTTATTTATTAGTGATAACCCATGTCTGAAGATATGATAAAATATAAAATTCGAACATTCAAAAAATCATTCATATTATATTAAATTTTTTAAAATTATATTAACAATAAATTAATCAAAAATTATATAATTAAATATCTGATAGAAAAGAGTGATGTAATATTTAGAGAGAAAATATATAAATGATTAAACATGTGATAGAAATAAGTGATGTGATTTAACGTTTGAGTCTGATAAAAGGATGATTGGTAAAATAAGTGATTGGTGATGATTTTAAGAAAAAAAATATATCTGGAATAAAATTCAAACAAACTTTTATTTTATTATATAAATTTATTTATTTTTATATTATTAATAGTTGATATCTGGTCGGCATTCTCGTCTATATATATCACCGTAGTGATAGTTG
>CM042184.1:37277385-37313423 GCA_023539305.1 Ilex asprella | reverse complement strand
CCTAAACCCTAAACAAAATCATCCAAAATTAAAACACCCACAACCTTCTCCTTCCCCATTCCCCTTACCCATTGAAGTTAAAACATATACCCAATGAGATCGCAAAAGAGTTTTTCGGTTGAGGAAAGGTTTTTGATATCAAATGAAAGGGGATGACACTGAACCAACGATTTGCAGACACCTATGATTTTTAGGCAAGTCTCCATCCCTTTCCCCTTTCTCTGTATTTTTATAGAAGTTTTGAGAGGAATATAGTCGTTGCGGAACAGTAGCCACCAACGACTATTTTACAATCTGCCAATTCTCTCTCCAAAGTTGTCAAATATGCCACCCCAAAACCCTTGATGCTATTTTGCCACATCTAATGCCACATCCGTTGGAGTCCAAATTTTTGTAGTTAGGGTGCCATTTTAGTGGTTATGGGGATGACACCCCTGATGGCAGCTCCTATTGGAGTTGCTTTAGCAGATTTTTTATATTTTTAACTATTTTTAAATATTTTTTTTTCATTCCTTTTGTATTACTTTTGTTGGGAATAGTAAAAGGGAGAAAGAGAGGGTATGGAGGAAAGGAGAGAAAGGGAGAGAAATTATTATAATTTTTTTTACATATTGCTACTGTGATATTCAAAATATAGAGTATTATTGTAGCAAAATGTTATTTTAGCTGTTTTAAAGATAATCTGTTAGAATAAAATTTTTAGGTTAAATAGCTAAAATATAAAAAATTTGTGTCATTTAGCTCATTTATTGGAGATGCTCTTATTATTTCCATTGGTTCCTTGAGTTTGTTTAAGGCTGGTATCAGTATTTCGTCTCTTTGCCTCTAGTTGTCGGCTTGGCTTTGCTTATTGTGTGGTTTGAAGCAGTATTATCAAAACCAGATCCGTAAGCGATTGGAATCAATCGCATACTATTTCGCTCTTAAGTTCATTGGCCACCCTGTCGACCAATAGGCGACCACTCTAACAATGAAAAGAAGCTCAAGTAGGGGATCACTTGGTGACTACTCCTCTACTTAAAGCTCGATATCTCTCACTTAGTCGGTCTCTCTGACTCAAGTGATGAGCAACTTCAAGCCTCCAGTCTCCTTCACTCCTCCACCCCTCCTTTTCTGTCTCTCTCTCTCTCTTTCTCTCATGGCCAGGCTTCTATAAGTCTCCTCCATCCTTTTGTAATTATTGATTGTGTTGCATATAAATAGTATTGACTATTGAGAATAAAACCCATAACATATTTTATTTTTACAGTATGTATTTTTTCTCTACTTAGCTTCATTAATTTTATGACAAATTATATATATTAGAGACATGTTTCATATTTTTAGCTAAATTATTATATTTTTTATTTTTTGATTGTACGATCGATCCGACCAATTTACCTAACGGTTGAACTAGTAAACCATTGACTCGATATCTTTGTCGGATCGATAACTAGTCTGATTCTGATAAGGACTTGTTTTTATCCTGCTCATTCCAAAAAACGATCCCAAATTCACCATATGCACTTTTCTTAGCCTATTCACCAAATACACTTTCCTTTGACTTGCTTATTGAACCTATACCACTATAAGTAAAGCTTCCAGTACCAGGCATGTCATTGAATCCTAGCCAATTCACCATATACACTTTTCTTCAACTTGCTTACTGACTTAAGCATTAGAGTTCCTTTGGCTGCCTCCGGCCATCAGTTCACATAGATTTTCTCTTGTATTGCAGGTTTACCAAGGCTTCCCCGCCACCATCTTTGTTTGTACGAGGTGGCGGTCCTTTGTGTGAATTTTTCCCAGCACAATTGGTGCCGTCTATGGGAAAATATTAAGTTTTCTACTAATCAAGAAGCCTTGAGCCCTTATTAGCGAGAGAACCCTCATTCCTAGAACCAGCCATTCACTATTTCCACTATCCTTGACCTGCAAGGATCCCACTAACTATGACCTCTAGTTATTATAGGAAGTGTTGCTCCGTGTTGGGCAGAACCACTCAAAAAGAAATCCTCCTTCTCACCACAACCTACATAGTCTCAGTGCAGAAGGAAGGTTAGGTACTAAGATTGATTACCATAAGGCAATTAGGAATAAGACGAAGGAGCTAGAAGCTCTCAGGCATGAATTCCTACTTCAGAATGGCAAGCAATTCGCTAGTGTGGTCAGGCGTTCAAAACGTAACTATGATCGTCGGGACGATCACATTGAGGAAGCTTATTCCTCCCAACATATGAGCCATTCTCAAGCGAGGAGCTACTCGACTCACCATTAGAGTCGAAGTAGGTACTCACCCAGGAAAAAGCGTTACTAACCGCACCCTCAGAGACCCCTGTCTGAGGCATGATCGCCAACATTTTAGGGAAGGGGGTAAAACACATAGACAACACCATCTAAGGAGTAAAAGGGATGGCATAAGAGTCCTTCCCGTTATCAAAGGGAAGACCATTGGGACGTCTATAAAGGAGAAAATAGAAGGTACTCCGTGCCAACTAGAGATATGGCCACTCGGCCACAACATGACTATTCACATGACAACCTCGTTTACGCAGCGAAAGAGAGGGCCAAGAAGACCCTCACAAAGATGACTACTACACCATTTGTTTGGTCCATAGGAGAGTCTAAACCCTCGCAAAAGTTCAGTCCTCCGACTTTTGAGTTATATGATGGCAAGTTTGATCCCGTGCTTCACATAGGAGCTTACACCAACAAGATGGCTCTCTGGACAAGTTATGAAGCATTGATGTGCAAGATGTTCCCCTCTAGTTTGGGTAAGTTGGCGCTTAAATGGTTTTATAGGATGCTCTGAACTCAATCAACTCTTGGGTGCAACTCGCTGAGGAGTTTATTTCTCGATTCATAGTTAACAGCCCAGAACCCATGAAAATTGATACACTCTTGGCACTATGCAAAAAATGAGGAGAACCCCTATGAGGGTACGCCACGAGGTACCTAGAGACTTATGCCGACATCGAAGATTGTGACAAGAAGACCACTACTGTCTCTTTTCACTTGGACCTCCTAAGGGAGAGTGAGTTATGGAAATATCTCACTATCTGGCAACCCAGGAGTATGTCCCACTTGCAAGAGCATATCAGAAGATATGTAAAGATGGAAGATGACAAAGAGTCAATCGATCGGTAACCATCTCCACCGAGGAAGAATCAAAGAAATAAGGGTAGCTCCACAAACCCATCAAAGTAAGAAGAAGCTTCAAAGGGGACGAAGGACTCATCCCAAAGAGACGATACTATCTTCAAAGAGCAAATATATCAAATTTTGAATCAGATTAAGGACAAGGATTACTTCAGGTGGCCTCCGAGGATGATAGGAGACCCCTCTAAGAGAGACTGAAACCTCCATTGTTCTTACCACAAAGATAAGGGCCACTGAACTGAGAATTGTCGCACTCTCATGAGGCACTCGGAGGAATTGGTCAAGCAAGGCCACTTATTCCAGCACATAGACAAGGAGAAGACTACTAAGGAGCAGGGACCAGCCTCCCAAGGTGATAAATGTTATATTTAACACCCCTCATTCGATGCAAGTTGACTTAGTCTAGTCCCGAACTAAGTATCAAAAAGCCTGCCATCTTCAACATGTTATGCAATCAGATCAACAAGATGGTCGTACTTCCAAGCTTCGAAAGATAGAATCAGAGTGTGTTCCCATCACATTCTCAGATGTGGACTTGGAAGGAGTGGTCCACCTGCACAACAACCCCTTGTTCTCATTCTCAACATGTGCGACTTTGAAGTAAGGCGTGTGCTCATTGACCCTATGAGTTTAACGGAGATAATATATTACGATTTGTTCAAGAAGTTGGAAAAAACTCAGGCTGGCCTCCTCCCAACGACGACTTCACTCGTTGGCTTCAATGGCATGCAAGTCTGGCCTCTTGATAGGTTGCGACTTCCTATCAAGGTCGGTACGCAAGTGGTTGAGGTAGAATTTTTAATGGTGGATATTCTGTCACCGTACAACACCATATGAGGAGACCATGGCTTCACCAGATTTAAGTGGTAGCCTCCACTTACCGTTAGATGTTACGCTTTCCTACCACCGAATGGACAGTAGAGATTCGTAGATACCAAACCACCTCTAAGCAGTGTCTTAATATAGGGGCTAAATTGATGGCCAAGTCACAACAAGTCTTTATAGTTAATGAAGAGCTCTCCCTTCTTTAGAACGTAGGAGTCAAGCCCAAAGATAAGTCAATTGAAGAGCTGCTGGTCATACCAGTGGACCTAGCAGATCCAGATAGATACTTCTTGATAGGGTTACAACTACCTGAACCCGAGAAGGAGTCTCTTATTTGGTTATTAAGGAGGAACATCAAGATCTTTGCCTGGACACCTTATGAGATGCTAGGTATTGATTACGCGTTAGCCAACCATCATCTTAATGTCAACCTTGCTTGCAAGCCTATCATTTAGAAGAGTAAGAAGTCCGCCCTCTGGCATGCGAAAGTTGTCAATGAAGAAGTGGGCAAGCTCTTGAAGGCTAGTGCTATAAGGGAGGTCCAATACCCAAAAGTGTTGTCAAACACCATTATGGTCAAAAAGAAGAATGAAAAGTGGCAAGTATGCATTGACTTCATAGACCTCATTAAGGCCTGCCCAAAGGATCCCTTCTCACTCCCGAAGATTGATCAATTAGTGGATGCAACATCTAGCTATGCAAGGATGAGCTAATCGAATGCATACAGAGGCTTCCATAAAATTCCTATGTTTAGGCCTGAAGAGGAGAAAATATCATGTATCACACCAAAGGGGGATATACTGCTACAAGGTCAAGCCCTTTGCTTGAAGAACGCATGAGCTACTTACCAGAGAATGGTGACGAAGCTCTTTGGCTACATAATCGGCCAAACGATGGAGATGTACAAAGATGATATGGTGTTTAAGATCAAGGAGTCAGAGAACCACCTCTCTGGCCTTCAAGACATATTTGATATCTTGAAACGTCACAAGCTCAGGCTTAACGCCTTAAAGTGTGCCTTTAGAGTGAGCTTCGTGATGTTCTTAGGACACTTGGTGACACGAAGAGGGATAAAGCTATCCCAATTAGATTTAGGTTTTGCAGACAATTAAGAAGCTTTCCTTAATCAAGGAAGTCCAGAGGTTAACAGGCATGATTGTTGCCCTTAACCGATTTATTAGTTGATCTTCAGACTAATGCATGCACTTTTTTTTAGTTGCTTATAGTAGGTCGGGCTTTCCACTAGGATGATGAGTGTGATGAGGCCCTCGATGACTAGAAAAGCTATCTCCAGACACTTTTTTTACTCTCCACTCCTTCGCAAGGGGAAGATATTCAACTCTATTTAGCCGTGTCCGAACACGCTATAAGTAAACTGTTACTACAACCAGAAGGGAAGAAACAAAAACCTATTTATTTAGTAAGTAAGACTTTATTGGGGGTAGAGACCATGTATACCCCCTCGAAAAATTCCTTTTTGCCTTGGTTATAGCTTCTCACAAGTTGAACCATTATTTCCAAGCACACACCATTGCAATAATCATTAAGCACCCATTGAGGAGTATACTTGGTAGGGCGGATCTTTCTGGTCGCATTGCAAAGTGGTCACTCGAGTTAGGGTATTACGACCTTAAATTCATTCCAAGGACAACGACTAAAGCACAAGTCTTAGCCGACTTCATAGCAGATTTTACGTATGAACTACCAAAAGAATAGGTAGTAGCATGGAGCTTGGCTTTCAAGTCCCAATCTTGGGAGTTACAAGTTGATGGATCCTCGACACGGAAAGGATTAGGAGTTGATATTATCATGTTCTCCCCTCATTGGGAAGTCCTGGATCAAGCCCTCCATTTAGGGTTCACTACCACTAACAAAGAGGCTGGTACGAAGCATTAATCTTTAGCATACAGGTTGTATTGAGACTGGGGCAGAGGGGTTGACTATAGACTCCGATTCTTAATTTATGGTTAACCAACTTTCAAGAGAGTACAATGCCTGTTCAAACACAATGACCTCGTACCTATAGAAGACAAGGGAGTTGCTTGGTGATGAGTGCAAAATATTGCATATGTAAAGGCCCCATTACATGCATTTAAACTCAACTTTTGCATCTAAGCACTTAGTGTTAGCCGAAATTATGAATAATGTTGATATTTCGATACTGCATGTATTTGTAGCTTAAATGATAGATTTTAGGACCTTTCAACTATGATGGATGTGTGGTGAACATGGACACAATACATGAAGATTTGGAGGCTTAAAAGTGAAGAAATCAAGGAGGTTTTGGTGTTTGGGAACAAAGGCACCGCTGCCACATCTTTTGGAAGCAGAGCCTCGGGTTTCCTCCATTTTGACCATGATCCACTTTGAATCTAGAAAAGTGAAAAACATGAAAGTTGTATATCTGGATGTCTTCTGTCTCGTGTCAAAATGTCAACTCAGTCCAAAAGTTATGACGATTCTACAAAAAGTGGTCTAGAGCAGAAAAACAGTACTGGTACGCCCGACTCCAATAGCTTCGAAGTACCGGTACGCCCCTGAAGCTTCCCCGAACCTCCTGAAACTCAGCTCCACTTTCTTGGGGGTCCTACCTACACTTCTCCCACTTGCTCCCTAACATTTCCTTACACATTCCCATGCCTCTTTTACACATTTTGAAGACTTTGAAGGCTATTGCATTAATGAAGATGGGAAAGAAAGTAGGCTGCTCTTAGCCTGTCAAGACCCATCCATTAAACCTCCTCTTGATGGGAAGCCTGCACACACCTTAGGGGAACCACCATGCACAAAAATTGAAGGCTCACACTCCATTATATTCAGCATTACGCAACCATTTGAGGTATGACTACCGAAGCTTAGAAAATCCAAGAAAGTTTATGTTTTTGCATTTTCCTCTCCATTCAAGTTGTAGTAAGCTTTTAATCTCTTGTAATCTTTAACTCTTACAACTTAATGTCATTTACTTCAAGTCTATTCCAAGTTTAATTACATGTTCTTCATTTCACCATTGTTGTTCATGTTTTTCTTCATTTCCTAGCTTTAAAATGGGTATTGTATATTTTTCTTCATAGCTTAAGATTTATTGCTTTAAGTTAAGTTTCATGCTTCCTTTCCTCATTATGTCCATTTAAATTATGCTTGTCTTTCCTTTAAACATGAATATCTAGATTTCTAGTTGGCTAATTCAAGGGAGACCTACTCTTGAGTTTTCAATTTCAGCTCATTCTCTTCCTTCCCTTATGAGTCCAATGGTTCGGTTTGACGGGGTTAAGAGTGGATAAATTGGTGAGCCTTTGATATTCCATAGGCCTAGCCACGGTTTATGCTTAGATACTCACTAATCTTGTCCCTAGCTTCCTCCGAATCAATCGTTCATTCATGCTCTATCGGAGGAGGGATTGGAGTTGAAATTGTATTCCTATTGGAGTGACTTCTTGGGTTTGCCAACATTTGTTTCTCATTGCATTTTCATTAAGAACAAAACTCATCAAAATCAACTACAAGATTTTACATTTTTCCCTTTTGCAACATAATCACCTTCACACAACTCAACCTTTCTTCCCTGAGGAGACGACCTTGGAATACTCTTCCAAGTAAAACGCCGACATTCAAAAGACTCATTGCGATTGGGGAGCACTTTTGTACTCACTTACATATTTCATAAATTTTGTTCATTTCATTTTCACCATTTCGTTGCCCTATCTCTTGCATGAATTCGAGTGAGAGTGACACTCACCTACTCACATAAGCCATATACATATTTGAGGGTTCATGTTAGGAGCATAAGAACAACAAGGTTTAACCAACAATCATTTATGGCGCCGTTGCCGGAGAAGGCTAAGCGTCGAGTTCAAAGGTGATTTTGGGCGGCATAGGTAAGTCTTGTGATTTTCATCACGGGTCAAGGTATGTCGTCTCATGTGTAAATAGGTTGTATATAGTTTGTGTTTTTTTTTAATGTCTTATAATTTTTATGATAATGTATTAAATGTCCCATATTATGAAAATGTGTGTGAGATTTGTGATGAGCATGGGCACATCACTAGTGAGTGCCCAATAAATGCCCCTTGTTTTGAAAATGTTTGCGAGATTTGTGGTGAATATGGACACATCACTAGTGAGGACACTAGTGAGTGCCCAATAAATGCCCCTTATTTTGGAAACGTTTGCGAAATTTGTGGTGAGTATGAACACTTCACTAGTGAGTGTCCAATAAATTATCCGGTTTAAGATTTTACATGCGAATGTTCTAATTCATTTTTTGCCTCTGAAAATTTTTACCCCTACCATTATGTTACACCAAGTTATCCGAGTTATGGTTGGGAGAATGAACCTCATAATTTTTCATCAAATCTCACACCACCAAATGAATTTTTTCATTATCCAACATATGAGGACTCAACCGAACAAGAATTGAAAAATAGTCTTTACGAGTTTATGCAATACCAAATAGAATTCAATGCCCAAATAACAAAAGACCTTATTATATTGACTCATGCTATAAGTACTATATGTGAAGGACAACATCTTGAGTATAGTCAATGTATTAAGCATGATCACCCCAATGGAATACAAATTGATGTTGAATCTCCCACCATTCTTGATTGTGAAAACTTTAATGAAGTTATTATCTCACATGAGGCTAATGAGCCCAAAGTCATTTTTTTATTTATGAGTGGTGTTGAGATTCACATTTCGCAACTTGAGGAGGGCATTGCAATGGAGTTAAGTAAAGAAACTTTTAAAGAAAAATTGTATACTCCATTGTTTGAATTGCATAAACTTGCCTACACATCTATTTGGTTGAGAATTTTGAATCAACATCCTTTATATGTTTGGATAGATGGCTTAAGCAGGGCATTCATATACCAAAAAAATGTTAAACCCAAAAAAATCAATGGGCGCAAGCTCATATCCGAATTGAAGCCGGATTGACATGACCCTTTTTATTTTATTTCTATGTACATAGTAGTTAGATTTCTTTTATTGTTATATTTTAATTTTCAATGTTGTAGTGTAGATTTTAGCATGAAAGTTGTTTACCTCTTCCTAATTTGGACCCATTTCACTTGAGCATCATTGTAGAAAATCTTATTGAGTATCATGTTCTAGTCTAAGTTGGAGGGTGTAAACCAGTTTTTTTTGTGTTTTATTTTTTGTTGATGAATATATATATAAAAAAACGAAGCAAAGAAAAAAAAAGGGGGATATCCCATTTCTCATTTTACTTTCATTTTTCTTATTGCATGATTCCTTGTGCATTGAGGAAAATGCATAGTTTAAGTTGGGGGGGTGAGGTGCACCATTCACATGTTCCACCACTTTTTGTATAGAATAATGAAAAATGTGATAATTTTAAAAATTTTGGTTCCAATATTGAACTATATTCCCCTATCCTAATGGTTATGGGATTTGTGATTAGTTGATCTTCATTTTGAACTTTGAATACATGAGCACATGATAAAAGTTTATCCTATGTTAGAGTATCACATACTTGTTTGCTTTTGAACTCAACCATAAGTGCACTATGAACTTATAATTTTGACAATTTACGAATTGAGTTCACATTTGAGTGCTTGACATGAATAGTGGAGATGAGTAAGAACCCATGTGAGCTTTAATGTCAATCCTTGTTTGGAGGGAACTTACATTTACTCAAGGAACAATTTTTCAAATTCTAAATTTGTTCAATAATCTCATTATGCTTGTTTTGGTTAGGTGCATTTGGGTAGTTGATTGACTTTGTCTTGAAATGCATAATGCCCCTCCATGTTTATCTAGAGATGACCTTAGGCCATCTTTGACTTACTTTGAGCCTTAGCCTTTTTCTTGTGAAAAGTTTATCCCTAGTACCATAATTGAGCCTTAATTGTAAACTCGTTTCTATGCCACACATTAGACCAAGCCAATGAAAATGATAAATATCTACCTTACCTTGGTTGTTCCTAAAGCTAAGTATGAAGGATCATAAATGAGAAGGAAGTATGGCAGAAACTCAACAAAAGATATGAATGGTGTTGAAACTCAAAAGAGTTGAATGGAAAAAGAATGAGAATCCAAGAAAAAGAGAAAAAGGGGTGGAAGAAGAAAAGAAAGAGAAAAAGAAAAAGAAAATGTTAAGGAAAAGAAGAAAAAGAAACAAAGAGTGAAAGTGATGGTGTTAACCTAGAAATCCCATAAAAGGGAGATTTTTTTGAAATAAAGGTCATTCACTCGGAACAACCCTCTTTGTTATCATATATCCTTCATTTTATTTGCCTAGATATCACCCCAAGGCCCTATCATAACCCTTGAAAGTCCTAAATGATCTAGAGAAGCATGGAGATGCATACTTTTAAAGAACAAGAAAGGTTGATTTTGCTATCTAATGCCCTAGCATTCATTTCATGAGATTATACCAATGTTGTTTCATTTCTAGGCATACTTTATTTTTGGATTATATGTGAGCATACTTCGTTTTGAGCACAATATTCTATCTCATATATACACATGGAGAGCATGCTAAGATAATCATAGTGTTATTCATTGTGAGAGACACCCTTGGTGAGTTTTGCATCAAAGCTTAATTTAGATAGACAAAGTGAATGTAAACTCCGTTGTGTAAATGTTTAAATTACATGTTCATTTCACACACACATGAGTTTGAAAATGAATGTGTATGTGGGTACTCTAGAATAGCATTTAAGGCAATGATATGTCTCATGTGTGATTAGTTCGGGTGTTCGGATCAAGTAGTTGTTAAAATCTCATTGTTATTTAGAGTAAGTGAATATGCTTTCAATATTAGATACTAGGAAAGGAAGTTTGGAGGTACCATCACTGAAAACCTTCACCAGACAAAACTCGTCTACTAGGTATCACCTAGGGGTTTAAAGGCTTGTTACATGTGCTAAATGCAATAGCGGAATTAATATATGTTAGTTTGTTTGCTTTATTTTTACATTTTTTTTGCTAGGGACTAGCAAAGCTTAAGTTGGGGGGTGTGATGAGTGCATAATATTGCATATGTAAAGGCCTCATTACATGCATTTAAACTCAATTTTTGCATCTAAGTACTTAGTGTTAGCCGAAATTATGAATAATGTTGATATTTCGATGCTGCATGTATTTATAGCTTAAATGATGGATTTTAGGACCTTTCAACTATGATGGATGTGTGGTGAAGGCATGAACACAATACATGAAGATTTGGAAGCTTAAAAGTGAACAAATCAAGGAGGTTTTGGTGTTTGGGAACAAAGACACCAGCTGCCACATCTTTTGGAAGTAGAGCCTCGGTTTTCCTCCATTTGGACCATGAACCACTTCGAATCTGGAAAAGTGCAAAACATGAAAGTTGTAGATCTGGATGTCTTCTGCAAAACATGAACCTCCTGCAACTCAGCTCCACTTGCTTGGGGGTCCTACCTACACTTCTCCCACTTGCTCCCTAACATTTCCTTACACATTCCCATGCCTCTCTTACACATTTTGAAGACTTTAAAGGCCATGGCATTGATGAAGATAAGAGAGAAAGTAGGGTGCTCTTAGCCTGTCAAGACCCATCCATTCAACCTCCTCTTGATGGGAAGCCTGCACACACCTTAGGGGGACCACCATGCACGAAAATTGAAGGCTCACAATCCATTATATTCTGCATTGCACAACAATTTGAGATGTGGCTACCTAAGCTTAGAAAATCCAAGGAAGAAAATGATGAATAGTGATTAGAAAGTTTATATTTTTGCATTTTCCTCTCCATTCAAGTTGTAGTAAGCTTTTAATCTCTTGTAATCTTTAACTTTTACAACTTAATGTCATTTACTTCAAGTCTATTCCAAGTTTAATTACATGTTCTTCATTTCACCATTGTTGTTCATGTTTTTCATCATTTTCTAGCTTAAGATTTCTTGCTTTAAGTTAAGTTCCATGCTTCCTTTCCTCATTATGTCCATTTAAATTATGCTTGCCTTTCCTTTAAACATGAATAGCTAGATTTCTAGTTGGCTAATTCAATGGAGACTTACTCTTGGGTTTTCCATTTTAGCTCATTCTCTTCCTTTCCTTATGAGTCCAATGGTTCGGTTTGACGGGGTTGAGAGTGGATAAATTGGTGAGCCTTTGATATTGTGTAGGCCTAACCATGGTTTATGCTTAGATACTCACCAATCTTGTCCCTAGCTTCCCTCGAATTAATCGTTCATTCATGTTCTATCGGAGGAGGGATTGGAGTTGAAATTTTATTCTATTGGAATGACTTCTTGGGTTTGCCAATATTTGTTTCTCATTGCATTTTCATTAAGAACAAAACTCATCAAAACCAACTACAAGATTTTACATTTTTTCCTTTTGCAACAAAATCACCTTCACACAACTCAACCTTCCTTCCCTAAGGAGACGACCTTAGAATACTCTTCAAAGTAAAACACCAACATTCAAAAGACTCCTTACGATTGGGGAGCACTTTTGTACTCACTTACATATTTCATAAATTTTGTTCATTTCATTTTCACCATTCCGTTGCCCTATCTCTTGCATGAATCTGAGTGAGAGTGACACTCACCTACACACATAACCTATATACATATTTGAGGGTTCATGTTAGGAGCGTAGGAACAACAAGGTTTAACCAACAATGACTTGGATGATTAAAGTCCTACAAGGTGATCCATATCCTAAGAGACCAGAATGAACATATCGATGCTCTCGTTACCCTAGCTTCAGCTAATAAACAAGTTTAAAGTGAACGATTGAAGTGGAGTATCTCAAGAAACCAAGTATACATGAGGACCCAGTAGAGGTCAATTGCGTGGAGCAAGCACCGAGTTTGATGAACCTTCTTATCTAATATCTTAAGAATAAGACTCTCCCAAAATATAAAAAGGAAACAAGACTCAGCTTCTCAAAGTCAGTCCGTTACTGGTTGTCACCGGATCATAAGCTCTACAGTCGGTAATTCTCAAGATCGTCCTTACTATGCGTCTACCATAGTAAAGAGGAGGATCTACTCTATGAGATCTATGAAGGAGTGTGTGCTGCCCATATTGGAGGAAGAAGCCTTGCAATAAGGGAAATCTCCCAGGGGTATTGGTGGTCGTATAAGCTGAAGGATGCACAAGTATACGTCAGGAAGTGCGACAAGTGTCAAAGGTTTGCTACTATACCTCGACAGCCCATATCCATTCACAAGCCCTTAGCCATTCGCTCAATGAGATCTGGACATAGTAGTTCCCCTTCCTCGGGCTCCATCTAACAAAAGGTATCTCATCACTGCAATTGACTATTTCACAAAACGAAATTGAGGCCAAGACCCTCTCTAACATCCGTGATACTGATACAAAAAAAAAATTGTATGGGAGAATATAATTACAAGGTATGAAATTCCTTATGTCCTAATAGCTGACACTAGCACTCAATTTGATAGCTCAGCCTTCAAAGAATTATGTTCGGGATATGGGGTCCGTAATTATTATTTCTCTCCTGCTTACCATCAATCAAATGGGTAAGCTGAAGCTTCAAATAAGGTCATCCTTGAAGGTATCAAAACAAAGCTTGAAGCATCCAAAGGAAGGTGGGTGGAGCAACTTCCAATGGTGATTTGGGCTTACCGAACAAACCCAAGGCGTTCTACTAGAGAGACGTCTTTCTCCCACTCATACAGTACAATGGCCATTATTCCTCTTCAAGTAGGTCTACCAATTATAAGAACCAAGGTCTATGAGCAAGGTAACAATGATCAAACCCTCAAATATAACTTGGATCTTATTGAAGAAAGAAAGGACCAAGCAATGGTTCGACTAACAACATATCAACGATAGTTGGTTAGATCCTATAAGAATATGGTCAAAGAAAGGAGCTTCATACCTGGTCACCTGGTTCTTCGTAAGGCTCTCACTCAGAATAAGGACCTTACAGATGGAATGCTGAGCCCTAACTGGGAAGGTCCTTATAGGGTCGCGTCACGAGTAGGGACATGAGCCTATAGGTTGGAGGAGCTTGAGGGCAAACCAATTTGCCAACCTTGGAGTATCATCAACCTTAGAAAGTTTTACTTATAGGTAGTAATATCTGATCATTACAATAAGTTTATAACGACATTTGTTCTAGATCATTGATAAAGAGAAGATTATTCTTTAAAACTCTGAGCACTCTTAAAGCCAATCTCTATGGTTACACTCTTAAAGCCAACCTCCACGATTGAACATCCTAAAGCCAACTTCCACAGTTGCACCTCCTGAAGCCAACCTCCACAATTGCACCTCCTGAAGCCAACCTCCACAATTGCACCTCCTAAAGCCAACCTCTACGGTTGCATCTTCTAAAGCGAACATCTATAGTTGCGAACATCTTCTAAAGCGAACATCTATAGTTGCACCTCCTAAAGCCAGCCTCTACAGCTGCATCCCTTAAGCCAACCTACACGATTGCACCTCTTAAAACCAACATCAATGGTTGCAATATAATGACATAAAACAAGCAAAAAAAAAAACAACTTTATCTAATAACTACTCCTTCATTGGTCCACTAATGCGCTCACTATTCACCTCTTGTGATTCCAATATCTCCTTAATATTCATGTCAAGTCCGAGCCTCTTTCTCCTAAGCCTCTCCTTGACATAGTTCCATGAAAGAGCCATGATTTAAAGAACTTGTTCGCTTTGCAAGTTGTGATGCCAGGGGGCAAAGAAGAAAAGGATGAATACCCTAGGACAAAGTCAAGAAACAATAGTCCGGACCTTCCAAAAGCTCCGTACACAAAATCTTCCAAGTGGGTGTATAAGGGCTTAACAACCTCACTGTTACTATGCCTCTTTATCCTATAGATGTCAAGTGTAGCTGAGCAGGAACACAAAAAAATAACTCTTAGAAAGCAACAGGAGATCGGGCAATGTATAGAAGTACCAAGAAGGTATTAGTTACCAACATAGCTCTCCAGTGGTACGAGGGCAAGAACAGCAATTAGTGGCATCAGAGCCAAACTTGTAGTCACCTCTTGCTATAATGAACTCATCCTCATAACCCTTGGCCATAGAAGCTAAACAATGAAGCAGAGGGTTCCTTCTCCTTAAGAGGTAATACTTGGCACCTATAGGAAAATTTTAAAAAATTACCTAGAAAAGGAAATTTCTAGTTAGGTGGCAGCGTTAGCGGCTCTTCAAAGCTCCAGGATTTCTCTCTTCTCCTAGAAAAGCTCAAAGACAAGTGAAGGATGAAAGAAGGGGAAGAAAATTTATAGAACTAGTTCACTTGAAAAAGAAAGCCTGGTTTATACCTCATTTAATTTACTCCATTAAAGGAGGTATAGGGGCAATTGTGAGGCTTGCTGATCACCTAGGAGCCCAATGTGTCGCCTAGCAGAGCCCAAGGCATCGCTCAGCAACATCTAAGGCTCCCCAGTAGCACCCAAGGCATCGCTTAGTTAGATGGCGTCGTTTGCCCAACCAGCAGCCCAATTGGCGGCGCCTAGCACCGCCATGCCTCTCACCCTGGGCGTCGCCCACCTGGCGCCTTCAACAACCACAACGTAGCCCAGCCATTCCCTATTCGGGTCAACTAAGGCATTAAACAAAGGCTCACTTTTTGCTAGTACTAGCCAGTATATGAGCCAATAGGCAGCCACAATTCGGCATGAAGGTCACGCGTGGGTAGGTCCAAGAGGCAGCCATGGACAAGTCCTATTTGGCTAAGGATTAACCTGGGACCAAGAGTCTTAGCGAAACTCGTCTCTGAGTATCAAGTGAATTTTGATAAACAATGCCTCCCAAAAATTAAGAGATACCCAAGAGAGAACATTTTTGGTATTTAGGGTCGATATTCATAGGGAGGGAGATTGGAGACAATTTTAACCATAGTGCTAAAAGGAGAAAGGATAGAATTAGGAATTAATTGTTGAGTTAAGTTGAATTGAGTTTTATATACGTGTCAATGTTAAGTCCTAAATTGCAGTTATGCAAGTGATTTTTAAACTTGAGACTTCATGATTATCTCGTGCTTGAATTTCTATGTTATAACTATACAATATATCCATATACTAGCCATTTAACTCGGATGACTATTGTTAAGCTTAGTTGAACATTCATGAAAGTTTATGAATATACTATATAGAATCTATCACCGTTACTAAAAAGGGATAATTCCCTCTATGATCTTTTAGTATATAACTCAAGGAGTCATTGGCCAAGGAAAAATGACAATTAAAAATGAGTTTTTAATTGATCATTAGAAATATTAGTCCTAAGATCGAACAAATAATATTTAGTAAGGTGCTTGACAATAATTTCATTATCTTGGTGACTCAATTGTGATACTTTATGATAGCATGATTAAATTGCATGACAACTATAGACTTAATGAGTTCTTTACCTATTTCATGTCAGTCGAGGTTGGTCATGATATGATGTTAGAGATTACTAGAAATTGATCTTTTAGCTGCGGCAATTATTTCGGCTAAATGTATAAAAAATGTCATTATATTCTTAAACGACAAATCTTTAATTGTCATTGGGCTGTGACAATATGTGTGTGGCTAAATCGTTTAGCTATGACATTTAATTGCTGCCACTAAAAATAAATTTTTTAGCCACACCATGAAAAATGTAACTAAATGTGAAATTTTTAGCCGCCATAATTATTGTACCAAGTTAACGTAATTTCGCCACTAAAAGTCCGATTAAAACCTGACTTTTAGTGATAACAATTAATTGCGACTAAAAGTATACATTTTACCCATAATTAAAATCACCACTAAAATTTGAAACTTGTTGTTAGTGACAATTTATTGTCGTTGCTAATTAATACATTAAAATGAACAAAGAAACCTATTGCATATTTGAAAGAATTTATTTTTGAATTTTTTCAAATTTCACTTTCCTGTTATAGTTTAATGAATCAATATATATACCTAATTATAAAACAAACAACATAATAAAATCTCACTTTCAAAGATAAAATTTCCAAATCAAATCACATGAAAATTATATTCTGATATTAGTATCGTTAAATTGTACGCGTACAACGCGTCATCGTCCAATAATAGGAATGAACAAAAAAAGTTATGATAATGATTTCAAATTGTGTCCAAGCAACTAGACAATGATACACGCTCAAAAGAAAGTAATTGCATAACAATCAAGTCTCAACTACACATTCGATTTTTGGCAGGTTATTGGATCTTTCATCTTTAGTCTTCAGAGGCGAGCATTTCAAAGTTGTTTTCAGAGCTTCCTCTGGTTTGTACTTAACAAAAATTACCAAACATTAGTAGAAATTCATTGAAGAAAATCAAGAGAAGATATATTGGAGATGATTCAAATATATAATATCACTCATGATTAGTAAAAATCCAAATAATTAAACCAGTAGAAATATATTGTTCTTCATAAAAGAAGAGTTAAAAAAGTTCTAATTAAAACTAAGTTAGAAAAAGTTCTAATTTATTATTCTATTCTCTCACGCATTTACAACCTCTCTACTACGTCTTTATATCTTGTACGTTCAACTTGACAAGATCTTTCGAAATGCAATGAACCTCTATACTTCCATGCACATTCTTCCATTTTTTTATTTGTTGTTTTATTATTTGGGGATTATAGGTTTTCACCCTAACTAGATTTTAATTAGTTTTCTCTCACTTAATTAGTTTAATTAGTTGCACCAAGTATGGAGTTGCTACGTAAACAATCAATCATATAACCTGGGACTGCATAAAAGTCAAACTTATTTGAAACCACTTCACCCAGCATCAAGAAAGGGGCAATGATCCCTCACTTGACCTATCTAGTTGGGTGACAAACCAGAGCAAGAAGATTTCTGGTATTTCCTGGAATTGGATCACCTAGCCTACACTCTGCTTATCCATAATATGTAACATCTGGAAAGATAGAAATAAAGTCTTCATAGAAAACATAGTCACTCCACCTTATGTGGCTGCAACGACTGTGAAGCAGTTAGCACAGAAAATTGCCCTAGCTTTTGAGGAGCTGCAACAAAAGGTTCCAATTAAAGAAGCCAAATTAATTTTTTGGAAATTCCCTCCCACAGACTGGTGCAAACATAATGCGGATGGATGCCCCAAAGGAAATCCTGACAAGCAGGAATTAGAGGAGTCTCAGAGATGAAAGAGAATATTGGGTGAAAGGATTTTATGGAAGAATAAAAAATACCTCTAGCCTGAATGCTGGGCTCTGGACCATATACAAAGGACTCAAATTCGTTGTTGACTTGGGAAGGAGAGTAGTAATCGAAACAGATTCATATGAAGCCTACTGTCGCATTCTAGAGCTTCATGAAGATAGTCTACCAATGAAACCCATGGTGGATAATTGCAAGTTAATCATAGGATTCAACTATTTTAATGTTTCACACACTGAGAGAAGGAAAGCAATCCGCTGCTGCATTGACAAACGTGGGAGTAAACCAAGATGAAGAATTCGTAGAGTTATAGTCTCCCCCAAAAGTACTCTCAAACTTACCGAGGACGAATTTGGGGATACCTTATTTTTGTAAGGGAGCCCGTTAGCATTTGAAAATCTTAAAAATATATGTGAAAATCTAAGGGCCCGTTTGGTAACGTTTTTGTTTTTGCGTCTTCAAAAAACTAAAAACAGAGACAATTTTTTGTCTCTGTTTTGTGGTAAACCTGAAACACAAAACATGTTTGGTAGTCATTTTTGTCTATCAAATTATGAGAATAAAAACAGAAAACATGTTTGGTAATGTATTTCATGAAAAATAATTTACAACCATGAATTCAAAGTTATATTATTATTATTTTTTTTTGAAGAAAAGAGAAATTATATTGCATAAAACTCAATCATTACATAAATTAAAACCATGAATTGTCCTTTTTTTTAATAAAAGAAAATTTTATTCCTAAAATTGAAGAATTTACAAAAAGCAAAGAAACAATTTTCTAAAAGTATGAAAGTCGGCTTTAATCCTTCAATGGATTAAAGCCAAACTAATTAAAGAACTTAGCAAAGGATGGTTGGACAAAACTAGCAGTATCAAATGCAAGAAAGAAATGATTTACATGATTACCAAATTGCATTATGACAAATAAACTTTTATGCGCTTGAATTGGATCCAAAGAGCCATAACTTGATCCCAGGACACAAATTTTTCTTCCACACTAATAACAGATCAGGAAAAAAAAGTAGGGTTGAAGTCAAAAACATTCTCATTCAATTCACATGACCCAAACTTCCCCTGCTCATTAGACCCAACTATTACAGCCAGCAGCCAAGCACACCTCATGAACTCATCACATCAAAATACAAATCCAAATAACATCTAAAGAAAGCTAGTTATATTACCTAAGTCATTAATCACATTCATACATCATAGTGTCCAACATACAGCCCATAAGTTCAGACATTAATAAGTCATATCACTTAACTAAAATTCCAATAAGTAATACAAATACCACGAACAATAATGCACAAATAAAAATTAAATTACATCCACAACAAGCAAGCATAAACATAGTAATCCATTTGTTCTCTCTCCATCTTGACTGGGCTTGATTAATCACATGATGTTCATTTGTAATTGTGTTGTACTCATCAACCCATATGAAACAATTATCATGCTCACGCCATCGTGGACAACGATAAAAAGCTCTTCCATTATTTCGTTTGGTCCGTGCGACCAAAATATTCATGTTCCCGGATCCACACGAACATGGAGGGCCAATACGTGCCATTGTAACACACCTAATTACATTAACATCAAGAAGTAAAAATTAGTTATATAAACATTAAATTGAATATAACAATGCAAATATCAACACATTTTTACCATTATAATAAATAATAACATTAGGACATGTATCAATGGTGAGTTGATGTCCACAATTGATTAGCAATTGTGTCTCTGACACGAGCCATTTGACGCAGCTGACTCGCACTTATGTCTAATTCTATTGGGACCTGTGAACTTGAGCCAGCAACAGTTCTTTCATTATCAACAAATTCTCTTCTTTCCCAGTCGTCAAATAACTGATCTTGACGAGAATGCATTCTTACGAAGTTATGTACTGTACAACATGCTGTGGGAATGTATTTCTGTGTGGTTAAGGGATATGGCGGCATTAGCTTTAGGATTGGAAACCGAGCCTTTAGAACTCCAAAAGTACGCTCTATCACATTCTGAAGAGAAGAGTGCCGATGATTGAATAATTCTTCTTTACCGGTTGGATGTCGACCCCTACCTCTATAATCACGCAAGTGATATCTTTCACCACGATATGGGGACAAAAAACCAGGCATGTTTGTATAGCCTGAATCCACAACATAATATTTACCCTCTGGCGGCATTGGAAACTTGTTGGCTGGATTAGCAACACATTCAGCAAATATTCTTGAGTCATGAGCAGTACCCTCCCACCCAGTCATCACAAATACAAAGCGCATGTCAAAAGAACATGCACACATTATATTCTGAGTTGGTACAGTACACTTTCCACGGTATGGTATCTGCGAATCCGCTGGAACACGTGCATCAACATGGGTGCCATCAATGGCGCCAACACAATTCTTCAAAGAAAAATAAAAACACATGAATGGCATTGAAAGTAGTATTTTGTTACAACATAGAAGTAAATTACTGTCACTTACCTTAAAGAAAAGGTAATATCTTGGGTTGAAACGAATCTGAGGTTGAATCATACTAAAATCGGGAGGGCTGATGATATCAACTCCAAGCCTACAAACTGCTTTTAAAACACGATTAAAGTATTTTGAAATGGTCTCCCCCGAATGCTGAAACCTTTCAGCTACTATGCGATTTCGCTCATTATGTGATATTGTAAGTAAAAATATAGCAACTTGTTCCTGCACGGTTACAAACCTGGAGTGTTTCAACCCTTTTTTCTTTTAAGGTCTCACACAACAACACGAACACAGGTGTGTCCATTCTAAATTGCTCATAGCACCTACTTTCATGTCCATGTAATAGCTCTAACACGTACTCATGACCTTTAAGAGCAGACGTTCTACATGGTCGTTGTGATGTAGTGTGACTATCTAATTCTATTGCAGTCAATACAATAGAAATGTCATCATCACTATCTAATATCATATCAAATTCTTCATCTGAATTCATTATTGAATATTTAGTCTACCTGTAATATCCATAAAAAATACACTTATCAGACATTTATCGCAACACATTATAAATACGCATAATTATTAAACTTCAATCCAAAAGTCAACATACTCCAAAAGTACACATACTCCAAAAGTACACATAATACAAAAGTAGGGTCTAATACCAAAGTCCACATACTCCAACTCCTACGCATAATACCAAAGTACACATAATCTCAAAGTACACATCCAAAATGATAGGCTAAAATACAACCATCACAGGTTAGTAACAAAATCCTTCTTCCTATGATCTGGCATAGACAAGAACATCTTCCTATAGCTCATACCATCTCCAAAAAGCTTAATGGCCTTTGTGTATGAAGCTCCATCAATGTCCTCGAGAGAATTCAAAGCAGCCAAACATTTTTCTAACAAATCATCATTATTCATAACAGTCTCACTATCACCACATGAAGTCATCGCCATAGACGCACTAGACATCTTATAATCAATATACTCTGACTTTTTCTTTGAATTCTCAACCAACACATTAAGGGCAGATGTAAGTGCTTCCCTATAGTTACCCTTCTTCCTACGACGACTGGTTGTTGGAGTGGTAGACCTACTTCGAGGATGGTTGTTTGTCCCTTTATCAACTGTCTCCACATTCTCTTCATGATCATCAACCTCAAGTGATGGATCAAAGGTAGGGTCTTTATCTTCCTCACTGTCCGATGGAGGTTGGGTGGATGGATGAGAATTATCACCAGTTGCCGTTGTGTTTTCATAAATCTTACACAGTTTCTCGTAATGGGGACAACCTTTTTTCTTGAATTGTCTGGCATGCTTATTAACCTATATTAAAAGAAAATAATGAAAGGTAAGCAATATTTATTAACCTAAAACCATTATGGTTAGAAAAAAATGGATACACATTAATACTAAAACCTACCTTGCACAAATCCTTCCATTGCTCATCATCCAAGATAATTGTTTTCTTCACGGGATCCCAACCAACTCCAGTTTGATTCAACAATTTCTTGAAAGCATTGTAAATAGGTCTCAAATTATTAAACTTTCTGCGTAATTGTTCATAGGAGTAGTTGTATCCCGTCCTTAATTGCATGTTTCTTACAAGATTTTTCCACCCAAGTTTGGTAAAAGTAGTATTTGGTCTATTCCCCGCTGCTACTTCCCTATCCATCAAGTCAATGAAAAGTGTCTTCTTATCGGACGTCCATATGGCTACATTTTTGTCATTGTCAACCTCTACAACCTCATCATCGTGAGTTTGTTCGTTACCCGTTTCCATCTACAACAATTTTGTCAATTATAGTAACAACTTCCCAACCACTACACATAACCATACTAACAACATGGATCAAGGTGTACACCAAATTCAAGTAATGCATTGATAGACAAAAGAAAAAGGTGAAAAGAATAAATGTAACCACCATCAATACATCATCATCCTAAGATGAACATCATTTAGTACAACTTAAAATTTAACCAACTAATTAGCAAGTTAATATCTAAGGTCAAGTATAGAATATAACAAATTTTGACAAAGCACAAACCCGACATAATAGGATTCGTTACCAATGAAAGATGAGGACCACCTAAGTCATCAAGCTAGACAATTGATTGTAGTAGTTACCATCTATCAAGGAGCAAACAATAACATCTCAAGCAACTAAAGCATTAAAAGGGTCTCTCACAAAAGTTTCAACAAAGCTTCTAACCCAAACTGTTTATCACTTGAAGAGGCTAACTATAGAAATCTCAATGCAGAAACCCAGACATGAATATAAGGCAGAAAATAATTAACAAAGATATGTATCTCCAAACCATCAAACATGTTTACATCTACGAAATTCATGAATTCATGAATGGGAATCCACACGAACACCAAATCAAATAACCAAACAAAAAAAACAATAGAGATTCTCAATCATATGTTTTCTATGCAAAATCCCAAATCCAAATCAAATAAAAAAATACAGATCTATGTAGATCTATATATATATATACATAGATCTACATCATCTGAGAGATTGTATTTTTTTTAAATCTGAGAGATTTTATTTTTTTTTTAAAAAAAAGATCAATAAGAACTTTTCTTTTTTTAAACAATATTTAAAAGAATAGAAATAGCAAAGATTATTAATGATGGATCTAATAGCAAAAACCAATCATTTAACATCATGACTAAAATTTATAAAAATTGAAAAAAAATTGAACAGAAGGTCCAAATTTGATGAAGATTATAGTTACAAAATTGAAACAATATTAAAAAGAAATACTTTTTTCCCTTTTAAAATAGAAAGACAATTAATACTTACTAGTTACAACAAAAGACAACTAATACTTACCATTTCATTGGCCTGAGACAAAACTGCACAACGAAGCTCCACCATACCGAAGATTTTCCCAACGTAATGTACAAAAAAAATTGTACAAAAACAAATTGTACAAGCAAAGTTTTCTGAATCTAATGTACAAAAAAAAAATCCAGATAAAAGCAGAAGCAAAATCACTCAAACAGAATATTTCCCCAACATTGAGAAAAAAATGCAGAAAAATCCTTTGTTTTCGTTGCTCACTAATTGTTTTCCATGAACTTTTGATTTTTTTTCTCTACTTTCTGACCACAATCTCGTTTCAGTCCAAAAATGCATTATTGTCCACATTCTTGTTTCTTGATCAAATTGTCTAGCTTGGTTCAGGCATATATAAGGTACCCAAAGAACTTTTCTTATATTACCTCAATTTTTTTATTTATTATTTGGAAAATTTTCAGCAAGAAGCTACTTAAATGTTTGTTGTTTTAAATAGAACAAAGAACGTGAAGACCTAATTGGTAGGATCTTTCTTTTTTATTGGATGGGCTCCTTAATCTGTACTACCTTGGTTGAGGTTTGTTGCTTTCCATTTTTTGTTCAGCGTTGTGTCCATATGACTTTTATTGAGAGAGGCGTATTGTCATTATAGCACAAAATCATACAGATCTATGTACATAAAACAATCCAGATAAAAAAAAAAAGGATTTGGGTCTGTAATGTACAGATCTGTGTAGATCTATACATATATATACAGATATATATATATACATATATACATATACATCTACAAGTAAAGGAGTTTCATTACCTTCTTCGTCTTCGATTGTGAAGCTTTTTCGTCGTCGATCTGTGAGTGGAAGAGAGAAAGAGAGTCGGTGAGAGAGCTCCGAAGAAGATAGGCGTATTGAGAGAGAGTCGAGGAGAGAGAGAAATTGCTTACCTTAACCGAAGAGAGAGAGAGAGTGGCTAAGACTGGGTTGCAAAGGGAATGGGTTGTGTGATGAAGAAGAGCGGCTGAGACAATATATATATACTCCCTTATATTAAGTGAAATTTTGTGGCTAACAAGAGTCGAAGGGGAGACCTCATTTATACAAAAACGCGTGTTTTCTATTTTCTGTGTTTCCTGGAACAAAAATTTTTTGTTCCCATTTTTTTGTCTTTGTCTCCAATATAACTAAAACAAAACAAAACCAAAAACAGTACACAAACATATTTTTGTTTTCATTTTGGACAAAATTTGAAAACAAAAACACAAAACTCAGGACAAAAGCAGTTACCAAACATGGCCTAAGTTTTTTACACAGTACTCACTTTAGTCTAGGAGTTAGAAGAGTACATTTTGAATTTATTAATTCTGGAGTCTAAAAGCTTTACTATCAAATTTTCAGAGGCTCGAGAAACAAAATTAGATTTGATTTAAAGTGTACAAAAATTTTATTTAGTGACCTAAAATCAAAATTGTACTTAATTAAAGTTGTACCTATAAATTTAAATAGGGCCCCCACTACTTCGTTGTCTTACCCCAGAAGAGGCAGACTACGCCATGAGGGAAATCCATGAGGACGTATGTGAGAATCACTCAAGAGGGCATTCATTAGCCCACAAAATAGTCAGACAGGGGTATTATTGGGCCTATTATGATCCGAGACGCCAGAGACTTCGTCAGGAGATGTCATAAGTGTCAGCGTTTTGCGATTGTGCCTAGACAACCCCCCGAGGAGCTTTCCACCATTCAAAGCCCATGGTCTTTCTCCATATAGGGGATTGACATTCTAGGTCCCCTCCCTGTGAGTCGAGGCCAATGCAAGTTTATAGTCGTAGTCATCGACTACTTCACTAAGTGGGTAGAAGCTAAAGCCTTCGCTAGAATCACTGACCAGAAGATAAAAGGACTTCATATGGAGGAGCCTAGTCTGCCACTTCGGGATATCACACACCATTGTGAGTGAAAACGACAAGCAGTTTGATAACAAGCTCCTCAATAGTTTATGTGCAGAACTCCAGATCAAGCAGCCTCACTCTAGCGCCACCCATCCATAGGCGAACGGGCAAACAGAAGTCACTGCCAGAACCATACTCTGTAACCTGAAAGCTAGATTGGCGACTACAAAAGGAAAGTGGGTAGATGAACTCTTAAGAGTGTTGTGGGCCTGTCGAATGACCCAAGAAGTCCCACGAACGAGATCCCCTTCTCCCTAGCCTATGGGATGGAGGTAGTGATACCCGTTGAAATTGAGGTACAATCCCTTAGAGTTCAGAACCATAACCCTACCAGTAATCAAGAAGGTCTATGTACCAACCTCGACTTGGTAGAGGAGGAGATGGAGATAGTCATGCTCAAGAATGCAGAGTACAAGCGTCGCATGACCAAACACTATAACTTGAGGGTAAAGTCTTGTACCTTCTTACAAAGGGACCTGGTCCTCAAGAAAGTCATCCTGTCCACCAAAGACTCCCAGGAAGGGAAATTGGGACTCAATTAGGAAGGACCCTATACTATCACGGAGGAGGTAAGGTCGGGTACTTACAGAATTCAAAGTTTTGAAGGAAAGCTTCTAGGCCATCCATGGAATGTAGCACATCTAAAGAAATACTATCAGTTGCTGGGGGTAGTAAGTCATGAGTTGGTGTCCACTGTTTAGGTTATTTACCTTGTTGGTCAATTCTCTATGTTAGTCGATTTTCTTCAAATATTTACTTTGAACGATGGAATAAAATTTTCAATATTTTCTCAAAAAATTTGTATTTCATTCAAGTCCATGAACTTTTTACAAAAGGATAAACACAGTCTGTCAACAAAACAAAAAAAAATGCAAATGAACCACACTCCTAGTGAGTCTCACTGTCTCTATTCACATAGTCCTTATCATCAGACTCAGAAGCCTCATAAGGCTTGAGGTTAGAAAGATTGCAGTAAGAGAATGTTGCTAAGGCCTTTCTCCTAAGCTCCTCGTAGCCTCTAACAAAGGCACTGACCTTGGCCCTCTCAGCAACATTCCTTTGAGTCTCTACCCTGGTAGCTCTCTTAAGTGCTACGCGAAGGTCAACCTCAAGTTGAGCAGCCTTCTTTTGTGTCTGCCTCAACTCCTTAGCGGCATCCTCTTGTGCTTGTCGCTCGAGCCTCAATTACTTCGTGGCATCCTTTCGTGCCTATTGTGCTAGCTCTGCAGCATCCTCTCGTGTCTTCCGCTCAAGCCTAAGTTGCTGCTCAGTAGCCTCACGTGTTTGCCTCTCCTTTGGCTCGCCAATGACTACTTCCCTAATCTTCAGGGTATTATTAAACAGGCAAGGCAAGACAGCAGCCATCTATAGACATTCGAAGATGGAATACAAAGAAAGCCAGGAACTAAGCCAAGTTATGACAGAGGAATCCAGGTGCAAAACAAGAAGGCAGGACGTACCAGAGCAAAACCCCCAATAGCGGCATTGACTACGCCCTTTAGACCTCGAGAAGCAACCTCTTGAGCTTTAGCAATAGTTACAAAGTCACAGAGTCTCCCCATTGCCAACCTCAAATTCCGTAGCATGGATACCGGGGGAACCCCCAAAGAGGGGCAACTTGACGGACCCTTAGTCTTGGCAAAAGATGGCGCTAGAAGCCTCAGCCCCCACAGCATTGCTAGAGCAATCTCTCGGGGGTGAGGAGACATCGACCAAAGAGGGAGGAAGAGCATCACCAAGCTCAATATCTTTGAGACCACCTTGACCAGTAGACCCCAGCTGAGAAGAGCTGGGGGCGCTAGATTTCGCCCTCTTGGAAGGACGAGGGGGATAAGACACCACTCTAGAAGTAAGGACTTCCCCCATTATCGACCTATTAATATGGGGACCTGCAAAACCAGTGTAAGCCAAAAATCCTACCATGTAGTGTTTTCAAGAAGACTAAAAAAAAAAAGTGGTCAAGTACCTTTATTTACCAGCCTGGAAGGAGCCGCAGAGGTACCAGATGCCAACATAATCTCAGAAAAGTCCTTGGTTGAGTTGTTACAAACCATCTCGAGCAGCCTCCCCTGATCAGGAGTTAAAGTCTTCCACCTTGTTTTGTCCTCGGGACTGTATCCCATTGTGTGGGCACTAGGTTACGGTTGGACTCGAAAGCTCACTCCCTCCGGCAAAGAAAAACTTATTTTTCCATTTGTGAAAATTGGACGTAATCTCAGTGATAAACTTGTCTGATCTTGGGGCAAAACAGTACCATCCCTGGTGAGGAACAGGATTCTCCAACAGTGCATATGTGGCTAGAAATTCTTCAAAAGGTGGAGGAACAGTGGCAGGGTGCACCAACCGCAACAACGTCAAAAATACAGAAATCACCCTCCAACTGTTAGGAGCCAGCCTCCCTGGAACCAAAGACAAATGCCCGAGAACCCGACATATAGGTTCAGGGATACGAAATCGTAGGCCCGCCTCCAACATGCCCTCATAGACGAACATCTCACCCAAAGAGTCACAGCACGTAGACTCATCAGCCTCAAGGCAACGACACATCACAGAAGGCGGAATACGATACCAAAGTAACTATGTCGGAGATATCCTCATCATGCTGCAATAAGTTAAGTATAGAGGTTACTTTGTAACGATCACCTCCTCTAGCACCAAGATCTTTCTCGGTGTCCCTATCAATCTCCATATCGTCTGAGTGAATACCCGTAGAAGCAAGTTCAACCCAATGTTAAGGAAAATTTATGTTAAAAGTGGAATTGAAAAGAATGCCGAAGTATACCTCGAAAGCTAATCCCATCAACGTCGGTGATTGATCGCTTCTTAAACTCGCGAAGGGGGGACAACACCATGTCTGGGGTGTCTCCAGGGGCGCCTCCCAATACACCATGGGCGCCTCCTAAGGTGCCTAGGGAGCCGCCCAGTCCATGATGGACACCCTTTATCCCTTGTGAAGATCCACTCCGCTTCCCAATTATACCTAGGGTCTATTTCAATGCACCAAAAGGATGCCTACTAATGCCTGGGTTCCCTCTCGATGCACCAAAAGGATTAACCGAAGTCCTTTTGCCTGTGCCTGGGGCTTCGGTTAGGCATCCTTTTGGTGCATTGAGATAGACTTTCTCAATAGCGTCCCCTAAAGGCCTCTCACCAAGAGCCAGCACTCCACCGTCTGGGATGGACCCTAGGCCGCCTCCTCCTCCTCTTGGTTCCTCTCTTCTACGACTCTTTAGACCTCTCATTTCCATGGTTTTTATTTGAGCAATAAATGGAAAAGACAAAGAGAGAAATGGGAGTAGGGCATAAAAGAATGTAAAACCCAGGTAAATTTAAACTTTTTCTGAAAAAGGAAAAAAAGATAATTTATCACTATAAGGCATATTTAAAATACTCATGTTCTAGAGCTCGGATGACACAATGGACTTCGTTGTTGGATTCGTATCACAAAATATAGTTACCTTGCCTAATTTCATCATATTTTGAGATAGTCAAAGTTTTGCATGTCGTTCAAAGCAGTTGGGTAGCGGTTGACCTCACAAAGTTCCCCACAAATAAATTTTTAAAAATTATTTTATGAAGATTGTCAATGTATATACATGTTTGTGTTATACTGACATTGTGAAAACTTGTGAAAATTATATGCTTATGATATAATTTTGTCATAGAATATGTGAATTGTATTGAATATGTTATCATTGTGCAATGGGACAACATATTGCATATGCACGGTAACATCGCATTATGTGGGTGTGTTCATGGTTGTCGTCAACACCACACTTGGTAGATGACGAGTGGACTTGATTAAGCTTGGTCGAAGACCTGGCCGAGTTGCATGGTAATTAGGGTTGGGGTTAACAAGAAGGGACTAGAAGATCCCATGGGTGCAAGGTCGTTGAGCGGGATACGCACTCCCTTGGCTTGGTCCATGAAGTGTGTTGGTGTACGCGGAGCCATTGGTGGAAGTCCATAAATTTCGAGTAGGATGGAGACCCTTGGTGTAAGCCCATGAACATCTACTACATACAAAAACCATAGATTAGTAAAAGTCATTTGATGTGCAACATAAATGATGATTTCATATACATTGGCACTTGCATGTGTTGAGAAACTAGGAAGGGCTCTGATTGGTTGGCATGAGTGAGTCTCCTCTCATTTCACGGCATGACATGATAAATTTCAATATTGAATGCATATTCTTACTTGAAATATTAATGTGAATATGAAATGTTGTATGTGAGCATTGTATGTGCACTTAGGTAGAGAGTAGTCTTTGTAGAATTACTCTACTGGGCGTAGTTAACCCTATACAAAAAAATATTTTAGGTGCGAAATTTACGCCGATGGATAGCTCTCATTCGGGGCTGCAAGGGTGAAGAAAGCCGACTTGTGACTTTTATAACTTTTTCTATAAAACTTTTGGAGCAAATTAATTTTGGCATGTAATGTTATGTAAGAAGTTGTAAATAAACTCACATGGACTGTTTTTAATATAACCTTACCTGTTTTTATATAAGTATAGATGAATGAACCCGGTGTGGTCAATTTTTACTCATGAATGGACCCAATGTGGTCATTGTTTAATATTAGGCCTCGAATGGATCATATGAATGTATATTGTACAGGTTGCGTTTTGAGTAAAGGTTCTCATACAAATGAGACTTTGTCCATTTTTTGTTAAATTAAGGACCCTGGTAAATGGGGCATAACGATGTGATATCGAATTACTCGGTATTCATGGGTATTCCGTGGGTTGATGGGCAATCAACGGACCCCCAAATTTTGGAGTGTCACAAAGAAGGTAATGAACAGTAAGAACTGAAGGATCCTTTAAATAGAGGAAGAAGTGGCTTCCTGAAGAAGCCTTGCTGAAGCTCCTCGGGGAAGCTTGTTGAACAACTTCTTGAAGAAGCTAGACTAAGTAGCCTCTCAAAGAAGCTTGGAAGGAAAGCCTTTGAATTAAACTTCTAGAAATGAGAAAATGATAGGGGAGGCCTAAACAGTAATCCCTATTTATAGACGAAGAAGCCAAAAAAAAAAAGAGATATCGGTAAACATAGCAGAGTCCCTGAAGACAAAAGAGTGTCATGCAAGGCAAGAAATTTCTAACTTGCCTAGATGAAGATGAAGTACATGCCCTCGACCCTTCCTCTCGAAAAATCAGAGGCTCGGGGTATGAGGGCAAATGATGAGCCTGAATTTAACTAGGTCAAGCTCAACGTAAATTAAATCAAGAAAGCCCAAGAGGAAAACCCAATCAGCTGGGTCAACCCACCAAAGGAAATCCAAAGCACCCAATGCCCGAAACATGAGAGATCAAACAGCTTGAGTGTCGCCCATGGCAGCCCCTTGGGCGCGGCCTACCTCCTCATATTCTCCCTTCACACTCCAACATGAAGCCCAGACTCAGGATTAGGCCCAATCAAGATCATCCCTCCGACTGAATGGGAGCACAACACGAGAGAATGACGGGATAGGCATGAGCTCTCCTACCATAATTGTACTTCCTAAAACAGTAGAAGTCTTCTCCGTCACGTCACCGCCTCACTGCCTTTGTAAACTTATATAACGTATGCCCTCACTGTATAAGAGGCATCGCCTTCATACCTTACACAGACACTTACACACATTGCTCCCCCTCTCTCTCTGTCCCAAAAATATTGTAATACTCCCGAAGTTACTCTCTAGGGAACAATATGACGAGCCCGAAGGTGAATAGTAAAATCGGAGGTGAATAGTGAAATCGAAGTTGAATAGTGAAGGGAGTCCAAGGAGATCAAGTGGCCAACGTCCAAGCTCCTCCAAGAAGGCGCCGTCCAAGCCTCCAAGTGGGCGTTGGCTTGCCCCTTGATCCTCTCCTCCTTGCTCCTTCATACTCCAATCTAAGTCCAAGTTACACCAGCTCAAGATAAGGATCAAGTCTAATCCAGCTGAGAGTCCTCCTCCGACTGAATAGGACACGAGAAAGAGAATGACGGGATAGAGATCTAATCATACCAAAAGTGTGCTTACCAAAGAGGTCTACTCCTACCAAAAGTGTGCTTACCAAAATAGTGGAAGACTCCTTCCTCACGTCACCGCCTCACAGCCTTGGTGAACCTAAATAATGTAAGCCCCTCTCTACATGGAGGGGCATGATGTTAATCACCTCCTTGAGACCTACACGTCTCCGAATCTCATACACTCACTGCTCTCTTTCTCTCTCTAAGCATTGTAAACTCTCCGAAGTACCTTGATACGTTAATAAAGATCACCGGCCATCATTGTCATTCAAGAAAGTGGACGTAGGTCACCCGGACCGAACTACTAAAAATCTTGGTGTTGACTCTATATTTACCGTTTTACCATTGATTGTCATTGATTGTCTATTTACTGCTCTTTAATTATACATTATCATTCTCTTGACTGTTGATCTCGCACGAAGACTGATTTGTGCATCATCACAATATTCAATAAAGATCTCTGATCATCGCTGCCATTTCTGAGAGTGGAGTAGGTTACCCAAACTGAACTACTATATATCTCTGTATTGATCTATTATTTAGTGTTTAAATTCTTGATTGTCATTAATTACTTGTTAATTGCTCATTAAACACACACGTTGATATTCTTGACTATTGATCATGCACAAGATAATTTTGTGCATCATCAATATTTATGCGATATCAATTTTTTAGGCCACTCATTTGCTCTGATAGATGTTCGAAAATTGTGATACAATTGCTGAAATCTTGTAGAGGATTCCTAATTCGTTGTTTTTGTGTTTAGGCGTTTATTGAGATCGTTGCAAGAGAGAAAGTGTTAAACCCTATCTTGTATAGTTCATGAGACTAAAAGGTACTGTGATTTTTTTAAAAAAAATTATTTAATTAGAATAAATTGGCGGATAAAATTATAATGGTTAAGACTAAACGGCAAAAAAAACATCTAATAGAATTATGACCTATTTTCGCGTAAAAATGATGATATTAAATCAAAATTGGTTCCATAACGTTAACCAATGGTGGAAAGCGAAAGCAAGAGCATTTGCTGTTGGTACTGCAACGGAATGGACGTTTCATAAATGAGGCTGGGAACCAGAAAAAAAAGGGGTAAATTCAAACAATCTCCAAAACCAATAAACAATAACGATTTGTCTCTCTATCTATCCTTTTCTATTTTAATAATGAGTAATACTATATATTTTAAATTTGTATCTTAAATTAATGAAAATTATTAGATGAATAGGTTTCATTAACTTTTTTTATTGGGACTTATTCATTCAATAGTTTCCATTAATTTGAGATACACATTTAAAATACAAAATTTGAAATGCAAAACATTAGTCTTTAATAATATAGTACCGTACCAGTACCAACCGGTTTCAGTCTTTAGGCTTCCATTGTTAAGGTTTCATTTGGACGATGCAAAGTAACAGTCTGAAGACTCTGAACAAGCAGAAAACTGACCCTTCTTGCTCTCGCTTTCTCTGAGATCTACACCGGCCTTTTGTCATTTTGACTAAATTCGTATAAGACCAACATTCTGAGCATAAGCCTATACATTGGTCAAGATTGTTCACGTTTAATCTTGAGGTTGACCAAACCACGCTGGATAGATTTATAGTTTTCGACAATAACTATTTAGTATCTTACCCCAAAAAGAAAACATTTCAAACCGTAAACCTTAGAGTCATCATTTATAGTTATTGATGATCAAAATAATAATATATTAAAATAACAAAATTTCATGTGTCATGTAATTATTTAAAAAATATAAAAAAAATTATACCATGTTATAATTCGACTTCTCCTGACTTAGGACTCGTTGATACGTCTATTCCTCCCCTGCATTAAATAGCTAGAATACCAAACCATGCCATGCTTGTACTCTAAATATGAGTTGCTAAAATAGCAATCCATACGTAGAGTACAAGCATGGCACTTGCTCTGAAAATATGGATGAGAACCTAGGGTACTTTTCTTTTTGTTGACAAGGAGAAGAAACAACATTTCAAGTTTCAAGGGGTCATCATGGCAAAAACTGAATGCATGCACACCTATCCTCTATGCAAGCACGATATAGTAAAGGTTGCACAATTTTTGGTTCACCCTATATATATTCATATTCTTCCTGTTCCCTTGAAAAAAATTATAATTAGGTGAGGTTTTAAAATTTTAAGATTGATTTTAAAAAAATAGATCCATCTTCAAAGTTATTGACATATCATATATACATACATACATGTAAACTCAAAAGAGAGAATTACACTCAACCTGTTGAAGTTTGTCACTTAATCATTCAGATCTATGACATTTGATTTTTTTAAAAAATAGATTTTTAATTTTAATTTTATTTCAATAAATATTATAATAGAACATAAATTTTGATTGTAAAATTTAAAATATTTGATATCCTATTTTTAATTGAAGTATTTTTTGTTTAACTATAACATTTAAACTTGAAGAGTCTAACTAGTATAGGCCTACAAACTTCAAGTGGTTTGGGATGTAATTTATTAACAGATATAACAGATAATGACAACATGGGTCTAAGTGTTACGTTTGTATAAATTTCAAGGAGTTTATGTATAATATTTCAAATGTCAGAGATTATGAGTGATTAAATGATAAATCTCATAAAGTCTAACTATAATTCTCCCTATATACAATTATGTCAATCAATGGTGAGCTTCATTAAAATTTTTGTCAAAATCTTAAATGCCTTGATTTATCTAAGAAAATAGTTTTTTTCCCTTAAGTTTAAGGGAAAAAGATAAAATTAGGTCCTTCCTGATAATTTTATTAGGGAGAACGCAACGATATTGAAAAATAAATTTGGTATCTTCAAGTTTTATAATTTTTGTGAATTTTGATACGAGTTTTTTAATTTATTTATAACAAAAATATTATAATTTTTTAAAATCTTGTTTCAATTTTTAAATTTTGGGTTAATTACACTAAAGGTCCTCAAAGTATAGTGATTGTCTTATTTTTGTCTTCAACGTTTTAATTGCATCATTTTGATCCCTAAAATAATGAATATGTTTTTATATAGTCTTTCAAACAGACAATATCTAGATTTTTAACGATTTTTTATAATAAACTAGTCACATAACAGCTAAATATGGACAAAAAATAGTTTTAGTTGCTCTTAAACAAAATTTGAGTAGTTCTTAACAAAAAAATGTGTAATATGTGTAGTTTTTGACCAAAATTTGAATAGCTCATAATCAAAATTGTGCAATTTATGTAGGTATTTGACCAACATTTGAGTAAAAATTTGATCAAGAATTATCTAGATTATTTTTTTATTCATATTTAAATATCATTTGATAAGTTATGATAAAAAAATCGTTAAAAATCTGGACACTATCTGCATAAGGAAGCATATATAAATATATTTAATATTTCGGAAACTAAAATGATACAATTAAAAATTTGAAAATTAAAATAAAATAAATATTATATTTTTGGGACTTATAATATAATTAATCCATAAATTTTAAATTATAATATTTGGGGTTAGAGTTACAAATCATTTCAAGCGCACGCCGCACAGTAAGAATTTGATCAGTGGCATCATATAAATCTGTGGAGGTGATATGATGGTGAAGGTGGACATGATGTAACGCAGAAGAAGAATGAAGGCCTAAAATGGGGTTCAAATCTGGTGCACAGTAACCCATTTCTAGGGTTGTTTAGTACTCATGTCATGATGAATGTGTGAAACCTGTCATGTCACCAGTCTGCTATAGATTAGAGGGATTAGATCAAAAGAAAGAAAAAATAACCTGTCCACAAGGAAGAGACTTTGGTGACAGTAGATGTTTCACCAAATCTGCCAAAGCAAGAAAATGGGGACTTTGTCTGTTTGCGTATTAAATGAGTACTGTATAATAGCGTGTTTTGTAGTCTAATCACGTCTTTTTGTTTTTTGTTTTTTAATAATAATGGGAGTTCCAATTAACAGTTATACACCTTCACTAATTATCTCTCTAATCTATTTATCTTATTTATAAATATTAGCATATGTGAAAAAATTTTAAATTTTAAATTTAAATTTTATTTTTAATTATTAATATAAAGTCAATGACAGCATGTGTGAAAATTTTTTAGTTTATCTCTAATTATTAATATAAAATCTATTATACCCATATATTAATTTCATCCAAATTTGATTTTCTATAATTATTTGACTTCTAAGTTTTTGAACTCTTCTATAAACAATATTTGAACTTTTATAAATTTTATTACTTTTATCCAAATTTTATTTCCTATGTCTCTTTGACTTCTAAGTTCTTTTAGAATTTTTTATTAATTGTATTTGATTTCTAAATTTTTTTGAAATCATTTATTAGTAATATATTTATATACAATTTTTTATATTTGTGTCTATATTTATATGAACAAATAAAGTCTAACATTAATAAATTTTATTACATATATAATTTAAAATTCTCATAATAAAATTATTATTTAAATATAATCACGTGCAACGCACGTCATACATTGCTAATTTAATCAAATGTAGATTATCCATGCCGAAATTAGAATATTAATGAGCGATGAAACTATCATGGCATAATCCAAATGAATTATCAAGACTGAAAGTCAGAGCGTTTGAATATACAACTTGTCTCTCTCAAGATTCGCTCGAACCAATCGGTAGCTCTAAGCGAAATTTTTGGATAAGGCCTCATTAATTATGATTATTATGATAATAAATAATTTTTTTATTTTTATTA
>CM042184.1:37256369-37267385 GCA_023539305.1 Ilex asprella | reverse complement strand
GGGGATGAACCGAAAATACCTGGAATTATGAGTTGGGTCGTTCTTGCCGATGCATTGGTATGGGACAATGCATGGGGAAGAAGCCCTTTGTCTAAATAGCCTAAATGGAATATTGGCTACTGTTTCTAAACTCATTTTCATTCGTTTGTTTAATTATTGCTACTGTCTAAACTTGAGATCTCTTTTAAAATGCCCCTATTTTATTTCAAAAGTTATATATGTTACTTGTGAAACGAGACCAGCCGTTTTCTATATTTTTAAAACCTTGTTTGAGTTTGGGAGAAATGTGGCTACAGAGCTTCGTGCTCACCCCCCTACAAATTATATTTTTCAGATTTGGTGCTAGAGGAGGATCTCAGCATCGACGAGCCGGGACATTGGGAGGCTCCACTCGAGGGGAACCTAGATCCCGTGGTGGATATGTAGAGCTGTAGCTTCTTTTGTTCTAGACTATAATACTACTTTGAAAACACTGTATAGTCTAGATTTCTTTTGTAATTTTCGCTGCGTTATAATAGTAAACTTTCATTGGGAATGTAAAGGCCAAAGATGGCATATTCTTTTGGGATATTGATGCAAATGTTATGGATTATTATTAGGAAGTCTTGTTATTGATGGTTTATCTTAGTGCTCTCATGGTATGAATGGTGATTGAATGTAATGCCGCCCAGGGGGTATTTTGGGGTGTTACAACTCTTGCATCTTTTCTTCCTTCGCTTCAAAGTCTCTATTTACTTGGTTGATCACGAGCTGAGAGTCGTTGTAGGCTATCAAGTAGAGGACCTCCATCTCCAATGCCAGTCTTAAACTTGATATGAGTGCCTCATATTCAGCTTGATTGTTTGATGTGATGAAATGGAGAGAGACAACGTACTTTAATGGAGTGTCAGGGGGGCTGATCAGTACAAGTGTAGCTCCGCCGCCCTCGTTGGTGGACGACCCATCAACATAGAGTTTCCAGCATGGGATAATGGACGATGGAGGTGATGCTTGGAGAGTGGGAAAAGCGAGGAGTGATGGAGGCTAGGAAGGCGGTGCCCATGGCAGGGTGGGTGCCTCCCCAAGCCAAGTGGGTGGCGCCCTAGACCAGGTGGGCAGTGCCCAAACTTGCCTAGTCGACAGCTCTGCCTCTTATTCCTCATCAGTGACGGCGGGTCTTCCTGTAGTGTCCGGTCTAATCTCCTGGTTGAGGGAGTCAGTATGTACTGAACAGGTGGGTGCAGGGGCGCCTAGTACTTTATTTTGGGACTCTTGGGGCGATGTGGACTCAACCACAAAGCCTACAAGCGCCTATGTTTTGATGTGCATGGCAACCCTCGGTTGGTACTACACATCGAATTCACTTAACTCAACCACCCACTTGAGTAGTCTACCAGAGACATAAGGTTTTTCCAAAAAAAAATTGAGTGGCTGGTTTGTGATCACCATGATGGTGTGGCTCTGAAAATAATGGCGCAAACGCCTTGCGACAGTGACAAGGGCGAGAGCTAATTTTTTAGTTCTAAGTACCTCACCTCTAGCCCTCGATATGCTCGGTTTACACAATACACTGGCTTCTGGATGCCCCAATCCTCTCTGATGAGTATAGAATTTACGACAAAGGGAGAACAAAGAAGGTAAAGGTAGAGAGTTTCTCCTTGTACAGTATGGGAGAACAATGGTGGTGTGGCGGGGTAAGCTTTGAGCTTCTAGAAGGCCATCTCAGCGTCTGTGCCCCACTGGAAGGACCTGCGGAGGATCTTAACAAGGGAGACTTTTATCAGCAGATTTAGAAACAAACCTGTTTAAAAGCTACTATTCTCCCGTTGAGGCGCTGGACTTCCTTATTTGAGAAAGGGGACTTCATCTCCGAGACTGCTCTAATTTTATCTAGGTTGGCTTCAATACCCCTATTATGGACCATAAAGCCTAAGAACTTCCCTGAGCTGATGCCGAAGGAGCATTTTTCAGGGTTCAACTTCACCCTCTTGGCTCTCAACAAGCTGAAGGTTTCCTCCAAGTGTGTTACATGATCGACGGTTGTTACAGTCTTCACCAGCATGTCGTCGACATATACTTCCATAGTCTTTCCAATTTGTGCCTCGAACATCTTGTTGACGAGGCGCTGGCATGTGACACCAATGTTTTTGAGCTCGAAAGTCATCACCCTGTAATAGTAAGTGCCTTTAGGGGTAATGATTGAGGTCTTCTCCTAGTCTAGTGAGAGCATGCTGATCTGATTATAGCCGGAGTAGGAGTCTAGAAAGCTTAAGAGTTTGTGTCCAACAGTGGCGTCAATGAGTAAGTTGATGCCTGAGAGAGGATAGTTATCCTTGGGACAGACCTTGTTAAGCTCTGTGAAATCCAAGCAGAGACGCCACTTCCCATTGGCCTTTGTCACCATTGCCACATTGGATAGCCAATCTGGGTAGACTACCTCCCTTAGTGACCCATTAGTCAGCAGTTTTTCCACCTCCTTCTTCATAGCTTGCCCCCACTCAATGCTCACACTCCTCAACTTCTGACGGACATGCTTGTATCTGGGGTCAACATTGAGTCGGTGGGAGGCCACTTTTGGATCGATGCCTTCTAAGTCTTGATAGAACCAGGCGAAGACATTTGCGTTCTGTCTGAGGAAGTCTACCAAGGCAGATGCTAGCTCCTAGGAGAGTGAGGAGCCTTTGAAGACCTTCCTTTGTGGGAGACTGTCGTCGATCATTACGGGTTGAAGCTCTTCTGCTGGTTCACCCCTTTCTAAGGTAATATATCCCTAGGGTCAAGTATTTCGACTTGGAGAGTCTCGTACGATCTCCTAGCTCATAAAGGTCATGCAGCACTCTCTAGATGAGACCTGATCTCCTCTTATCTCCCCAATCCCATTAGAAGTTAAAAAATGGAGGAGAAGGTAGTATGTTGATGGTACTGCCCATAGGGCATTGAGGGCAGAACGTCCAAGAATTATATTATAATAAGAAGGGCAGTCAAATACGAGAAAATTTACCATGATAGTAGAACTCCTTGGTGCATTCACTACTGTGACAGGTTGGGTGATAGATCCCAAGGGATGAATTCTCTTTCTTGAGAAGCCAACTAAGAGAGTCCTGACTGGTTGTAGTCGCTCTCTGTTGAGGTGAAGACTGTCGTAGGTTGTGGCAAACAAGATGTCGGCTGAGCTACCACTATTAACTAAAATCCTTCTGACTTGGTAATTGGCCACCATCAAGGTCAAGACTAGTCGTGTGGGGCCTGGATCTCTTCAAGGTCTCTTTCTGAGAAGGTGATGACCTCCTTCTCCTTGTAGGCCTTGGTGATGTCCTCGGCATTCATATATTTTCTGTGCCCTGGACAGTAGCTCAGGCATGTTGGAGAATGGTTTCTTGAGGACTAAAACAATGAAACTAGAGGTGCAGAGGCCAACGATAAAGGCAAAAGAGCTACCTTATCATTTAACTCCTCAACCTGGAGAATCTCCTCATTGAATCGGGCAAGGTAGCCCCTTAGGCTTTCATCCCTGTCTTGCTTGATGGTGAACAGGTGGGTCACTGATTTTTTATGGCAGCGTCCCCCAATGGAGAGGGAACGAAGGACTTACTCAGCTCTGTAAAGGAGTGGATAAAGGGGGGCCTAAGCTTGGAGAACCACGGGCGAGCAGACCGCTTCAAGGTGATAGGGAAGGCCATACACATAATCTCTTCAGGCACATTGTGGAGCTGCATAAGGGACTTGTAGGTGTCCAGATGGTCGAGGGGGTCTTTGATGCCATCGAAGATCTTAATGGTCGAGTATCTTGAACTTCGAAGGCAACAGATAATTAATAATATCAATAACAAAAGGGGTATCAGTCCGTCTTACCAGATAGTCCACGGTTTCAGGTGTCTGGTCCTTAATGGCGTTGAGGGCATCACCAAGCTAGTTTTGTACCTCTCTAATCTTTTTGTCCCACTAGTTGGGGATATCCTCGGTCGGGTGATGATATTGACTTTCGCGGTCCCCGTATTGGCTTTCTCGATCTTCGTTCTCATGCACAGGTTCATGAGTAGGAGGACTCGTGAACTCCCTACGCGTTGAGGAGTGACTTTTCGGAGAGGAGCACCCTGGCGTGGCCTTGGGGCATTCTGGCGAGGGCCCCCGTGGTGAGGGGCTGCCTGATGCCCAGAAGGAAGGGGTTGTTGCTCCTCTCCTATTGGAGGGAGTAGGGCTCCTCCTACAGGGTGAGGGGCAACGCCCCCTTGGTTGGTCATTAACTTCATGATCTGTTGGTTCTGTTTTACCAACAGCTGCATAGTTTGCAAAAGTTGTTGTTGTCCAGTCGTCATAATAGAATGTTCTAGAGGTGTCAGGGGAGGTTGGGCCTCCTCCCGGTGTGCTGGGTTGTCATCTCCCAGCTATTGAGACATCGATCTGGTCGTGATCGCTATGGATTGCAAAAAGGGTTAAAAGGTAGTAAAAATTTAGTCGTTCTCACATACGGCGTCAAACTGATAATACACAAAATTGTCTTGTGCAAGATCAATAGTCAAGAATATCAACGGGTGTGTTTAATGAGCAATTAACAAATAATCAATGACAATCAAGAATTAAAACAGTAAATAATAGATCAACACAAAGATATATAGTGGTTTGGTCCGGGTAATATACTCCACTCTCGAGAACGGCAGCGGTGACTAGAGATCTTTATTGACTAATGTTCTTGGGAGAATAACTCCGGGAGTATTACAATGCTTTTGGGAGAGAGAGAGAGAGGGGGGGAGCAATGTGTGTAAGTGTTTGTGTAAGGTATGAAGGTGATGCCCCTTATACAGTGAGGGCTTACATTATATAATTTTATAAAGGCGGTGAGGTGGTGACATGACGGAAAAGACTTCTGCTGTTTTAGTAAGTATAATTATGGTAGAAGATCTCGTGCCTATCTCGTCATTCTCTCACCTCGTGCTCCCATTCAGTCGGAGGTATGATCTTGACTGAGCATAATCTTAAGCCTGGGCTTCGTGTTGGAGTGACAAAGGGAGAAGACGAGGAGGTGCAACGCCCAAGGGGCTGCCATTGGCGACACCCAAGGGGCCTGTCTAGGGAGCGCCCAAGCTGTTTGATCTCTCCTGTTTCGGGCGTTGGGTGCTTTGGATTTCCTTTGATGGGTTGACCCATCTGATTGGGCTTTCCTCTTGGGCTTTCTTAGTTTAATTTACGTTGTGTTTAACCCAATTAAATTCGGGCTCATTAAATATGAATACATACACAAAACATTTAAACATATACCTTTGATTGCAGAGGAATTTGAGGAGGGTTGAGGAATTTAATCAATCAAGGTAGCCATGGCAGCAACAACTCTTTTATGGTGGACCTAAGCTTCAGGATTGGCGGTGATGGTGATCCAATCTTGCAAGACATCAACGGAAGCTTTTCCTAGGAGAGAAATAGGATGAGGCGCCGCCTTTTTTCCGGATCTGAAGCTATTGCAATGGGTTTGCGAGCTTATACCGTAACCACCGTAATATTTATCACTGTATTATTTATATTCCACTTCCGAAATGCACACATTTTCATTCACTCTACATATTTACTAATCCAAAGCTTGTCTACATCTCATGCCCCACAGTTATGATGTGCCTCTCCCTTGATACAAACACTGCACATAAAGTGCTCAATCAACTAGGTACTATTTCATAACTGTGATGTTCCTTTTGTTCCTTTAAATTTTAAGTTAAGACAAAGTCTCATTAGTTTTATTATCGTTTTTGTGTTCACTATTTTTGAGTTCAATATTTTCACTGTTTTTTGATTTATTATTGTTAGTTCATTAATTTTCACTATTTTAGATTTATTGTTTTTGAGTTTACTATTTTAGTTCACTAATTTTGAATGTTTTGGGTTCATTGTTTTTACTAGTTTTGAATTAGCTATTTTTCAATTCAAATGAAACATCTTAACTAAATTATTAAAATCTAATAAATTTTATCAATTAAGCACTGTCTATTCTTCTTTCCAACTAAATCTCTTATTCAATTAAATTTAATTTTAAGTTATGATCAATTCTCATTAGTCCCATCGTTATTTTTGTGTTCATTGTTTTTTATTGGTTTTTAGTTCGCTAATTTTCACTGTTTTAGGTTCACTGTTTCTATTTCACTAATTTTTACTAATTTTGAGTTCAATATTTTTTAATTTTTATCATCCAAGACATTAAAATTAGATGAAAATTACTATTTAATATTTTTCATATTTCAACGCCAAATGAACTAAGTAAAATTAAGTCCCAATTTCAATGACAGAAATAGTAAAATAAAATTTTTACTATCTGAAACATAAATATTAGATGAAATTCACTATTTAAAAATTTTCATATTTTAATGCCAAGTAAATTAGGTAAGTTATGTCCCAATTTCAACTATCGAAACAAAGAAATAAATTTAATTTTTATTGTCCTAAACATTAAAATTAGATAAATTTCACTGTTTCACCATTGTTTGTGTTGATTGAATTTGAGGTAGTATGTTGTGGTCAACTATTTTTTAGTTTATTAATTTTTCCCTGTTTTTTAGTTTAGTATTTTTTATTACTTTTGAGTTCACTGTTTGTCACTTTTTTTTAGTCAATAATTTTTCACTGTTTTTCACCATTTTTGAAATCTTTAATTTTTCACTATCTTTAAGTTCATTATTTTTTCACTGTTTTGATTTTCACTAATTTTGCACTATTTTGGGTGGTGGTGGTGGTTGGCGACGGTGACGGGTGATGTTGGACTAGTTTTTCACTGTTTTGGGTGGTAATGGGTGGTGGGTCATAGGTTGGTCTTTTACTATTTTTAGCGGTGGTATGGGTCGTGGTGATGGGTTATTTTTTTACTGTTTTGAGTAGTTAATTAGTTTTTTGCTATTTTGTGTGGTGGTTGACATCGATGATGGGTGATGGTGATGATGATAGTGGGTAGTGGTGTTTTGGGTGGTGATTGATAGTGGTAGGTTAGTTTTTTACTATTTTAGAATGTTGGGTGTTGATGGTGGCAATGGTGGGGATGGTTGGTGGTGGTGATGTTAGTGCTACTGGTGGATTATGGTGGTAGGTGGTAGTTGGCGACGATGTTTGGTGGTGGTTAGTGTTTTACTATTTTGGCTGGTAGGTGGTTGATGGTAATGGTGGGTGGTGGTGAGTTTTGGATTGTAGTGTTTGGCAACGATGGTGGGTAGTGGGTGGTGGTAGGCCAGTTTTTCACAGTTTTAGGATGGTGGCTAGTATTGATTGGTGGTGATGGTGAGTGGTGGTCGTTGGCGGCGATAGTGGTTGACTGGTGGTGGGCAAGTTTTCAATATTTTGGTTAGGGGATGGTGGTGGTTGGCGGCGATGGTGGTGGTGACAACGACAAGTGGTGATATTTGGTGGTGGGGGTGGTGGGTGCGGCGTTGGGATGATGATGGTAGTGGTAATAAATATAAAAATTAAATAATGGTAAAAAATTTTAAATTTTTTTTTGTCATTTAAATAACCTCTTTCATTAAGGACATTTTTTTCAATAATCGATTTTAAAGATTTTTTGTCTTAAAAGTCCTAATGTTGGACCTAAAGGCAAAAAAAGTCTGTCTGTGTGGACCTCCTACCAAATTTCCCTACTTTTGTCAATTTTAATCATTACTTTTTAATTAGATGATCAATAATTATTAATTAAAAAAAATATTTGTTGATATTGTGATAGGACTCTTCAGATATTGAAGATAAATCTGACACTGAAAAAATAGAACCTTGCTTGGTTTGCATTTAAAAAATTAGTATTCGAAAATTGTTTTTTGTATCGCAAAACTTGTTTGATTATATGATTCCAAAAATAGTTTATAGAATAAAAACAGTAAAACTTGTTTAGACAATAACCCAAAAAATAATGAAAACGAAAATGTGAAAGTGTGGTCGTTGTGGTGTGGTGGTGGTGGTGGTGGTGGAAGTGTTGTGGTGGTAGTGGTGATGGAAGTGTGGTGATGTGATGGAATGGTGTTGGTGGGATTGTGGTGGTGTTGGTTGACTTGATGTGAAATGTGTACATCCAAGTGCAGACGGTTAAGTTGTAGTTATAATCTGGTTAAGTCTGCAATCGAATCAATAGGGAACTAATGTTTGTATTTCGAAGTCAAAAGTGATAGAGACTAAAGTGACCGGAACGCTTGAGATTTGAAGTAGTGATAATGATAAAGTTTTCTAGACAAAATATAAAATTATTTTAAATGGAAATAAAAATCACTCTTTAGCTTGAGAATTCGTACATGTACTTATTTATCCGGTCGTTATATATGATGATGCACAAAATCGTTCTTGTGCGAGTTCAACAGTCAAGTATTTGTACGGTCGCAATCAAAGAACAATCACCAAGCAATTAATATAGAACAAAAAATAAAGGGTCGACTCAGGAATTTATAGTGGTTCGGTCTCGGATGACTTACGTCCACTTTCTCGAATGGCAACAGTGGTCGACGATCTTTATTAATGTATCAAGGTACTCCGAAGAGTTTACAGAGCTTAGAGAGAGGGAGAGAGAGAGCAGTGAGTGTATGAGATTCGGAGGTGTAGTGTGTGTAGGGATCAAGATCTTGCCCCTCCATGTGGAGAGGGACTTACATTATATAGGCTAGGTTTAAGGCGGTGAGGCAGTGCCGTGAATAAGAGGAGCTCTGCTATTTTGGTAAGTATGACTTAGGAAGGAGATCTCCGTATCCCATCTTTCTCTCCCTCATGCTCCTATTCCTTCAGAGGAGGACTCTCAGTTGGCATTAGACTCGATCGTCATCTTGAGCTGGACTTGAGCCTAAGCTTGGAGTTGGAGTGGACTCGGTCGTCTTGGATTTGAGTGAGGAGGCCGAAGGAGGAGGACGCCTAAGGGGCCATTGCCCAAGGGGCTGTCCTGGGCGGCGCCCCAGGGGACCAGCCTAGGCGGCGCCCAAGGCTTCCTAGGTTGGCCTCAGGGCCTTCGGTGTTGACCTCTTGGTGCCTCCCTTTCCAACGGACTGAAACATCTTCGATATGGGCTTTCTCTTAGACTTCTCGGTTTACTTACGTTGGGCTTGACCTAGTTAAATTTAGGCTCGTCAATGTATGTGCCTCATAGATTACTCAATTAACCCCTAAGTCAATAGCAGGTTAATTGGAGGATAAAGATGAAATGTGTTAATTAAGAGTATGACTCCGATATCTTTGTAGACACTTGCAAGGATTGTTTATGCCAAGACTTAGTCCGTCTATAAACAAGCAAACAGTTCTATAAATCATCCAACAACTGTTAAGTTATCCCATCATTAATTAAAGTATAATGTAAATAAAGATTGAAAGATTGTCATAAAGACCTTACCTTGGGTACTTGCAAGGAATCAATGAAATCACTTATGTCAAGACTTAACTTGTCTATAGGTGATCCATTATTATGCAAAGCACTTTACCCTTATTAGATGCATTCAATCATTCAATAAATAACAGAAAAATAAAATATTAAGCATAAATAAAGTTCACAAATATAACTTCCAAATAGTCATCTAGAAACCTCAAAATAGACCTGTGCTTGACATTTGACAGGACCCAACCTCTAACTCAAACCCCAACATAGACCCAACCCCAAGTGGACGTGGGGTGAGTGTGGTGGCAATGATGAGTGATAATAGTTGAAAATAATAAATACTACCAAATATTAAGGAATAATAAATCCAACACTAGTGGGACTAGGTATTCCATACTAATAAAAATGAGTTTTCATTATTAGAGTATTTTCAAATTTAGACTCAAATTTAAATTTGAGTAAAAAAATTTAAAAAATTTGCTCCAACCCTTAACTCAAAGTTATACCAAATAAAAAAAAACTCATTTTTTTTACTCAAATCAAGGGAGACTCAAATATTTAATGGTGAGATTTCATCAATTTTTAAAAATTCAACAGTCATCTTTACTCCCATTTAAATTTGGATTTGCCCTCATTCAAATTTGTGTCTCTTCTTCTTTAAATTTGAGTTTGTCCATTGAGCCTTTTATATGAAATCAAGTTTTTTTACTCAAATATTAATTTAAATTTGACCAAATATTGGATGAGTATTACTAAGTAATGGTCATTTCATTCTTATGCTTCATTACCATCTACCAAATACAACGGGTCTTTTCTCTGGTAATTTAATATGTATTTTTGTTACGCTTTTTTTTTTTTTTTCTAATTCGTTGGAATATTAGTGAAGTTTTGATGAAACTGAACCAATATTATTGGAGTTGAGCGTTTGATTGATGAAATTAAGTTCAAATTTTGTTAAAATTTAGTGATATCTTTTGAGTCATCGTTGAAATTTTGCTGTTCAATTAATTGGATCAGATCAGTTTTCCCGATCTTAGTGGATTCAGATATGGACAACAATTTTAAAATTGGTCGGATACACGATTTAAATTCAAATAATATTTTTTTAATTAAATTTTGAATTAATCAAAATTCGGTCCAGATCCAATCCAGTGACAGGGCTAATTCCCAGCATAGGCCAACATATTGGTCAATATTGATCATCTTTGATCTTGCAGTTAGACCAGGCCTTCTGGGATAGCGTTGTAGGGTACAAATTTAACATTTCATTAGCATAATTCAAAGAAATTATTTTGAATCATCGTAAACTACAATTTGATTTATTTATAATAATTAATAATAAAATTTTGAAATAACAAAGCAGAGAGATGCTGCTACACATGCCATGTGATTTTAATAAATAAGGATTTGACTTCATTACCGAATGAACTACGGTACTAAATTTGAGATCAATCATATTAATATAATAAAATAGCTTATAATTTAAATCTTAAAAGATAAACAAAATGACTTTTGTTATTTGCGGTTGAGATCGCTTTAAATTTTATTTTAAAATTAATATAACTGCTAATATTAATATCCTAAATTTAATAAGAAAAATAAGCCCCTATAGGAGTGTTTAGAGTGATTTTTTAAAAATACTTCTAAAAATTATTTTTCATAAATACTTTAAAAAAATAATAGTATTTAAAACCGCTCTACCACTACCTCTACCACCACCACCACCACCA
>CM042184.1:37210226-37241369 GCA_023539305.1 Ilex asprella | reverse complement strand
ATGGGCCAACAAAACAAATATTTTTCATCCAAAAATGGGATAGGATGAGATTCTATTCATTAGGATTGAATTAACTTGGATTACTTTACATTGGGTTGGATTGAATTCGGATTCAAGTCCAATCCAACCCAATCCTCCAATGGATATCCAAACACCCCCGCAATGTTTTAAAAATTAGTCCGGCATGACGGGTTATCCCAGTGAATTGGAGTCCAAACCGGGCGATTGGTCATTAGATTGTTCGAGCAATTGAATAGAAAAAAACCCAGTGAACCGGCCGATTTTATAATTAACCAGAGGGACCGGATGGTTTTGGAAAAACTAAACAGGTTAATATAAATTCTTTAAATGACAGACTTTAGGGCATTTTGCCCAAAATTAATCGATCATCACTCCTCAGTGCGTCTGCTCTCCTCTCCTCTCCTCGACGACTGACTCATCTCTTTCTCACACTCGAAGACTCAGGTCTTCGATCTTCCTTGATCGGTTGATCCTTCAATCGAGACCAGTGTTCCTTGTTCGGAAGATATCTCTTCCATTGATTCTTCACTTGGTAGTCCGAGACACATTAGGACCAGGTGTATACATTGTCTTTTCTGTGTCTCTACTTTCTCTAGTTTTTGCTATTATGTTAGATTTAGTTTTGTTTTTGGTGCATTTTAGGTTTAGTTGATTTATATTTGTATAAATTTTGGCCTTTTTCAATTTTCAACATCTATCAGATTTAGTTGTATTTTTTAATTTGTATAAGTTTTGGCTTAGAGGGGTAAATTAGAGAAGCATTGGAACTTTGGAAGAAAAGGTAGGAAGGCAAGAGAAAAGCCTTGGGTTTGGCTTTTAGTTCATAAAATCTGGTCACCTGGGTGGTGGTGTTGGAAATCATTGGAAGATGATGGCGCAGAACCACCAGCTGTGGAAAAAAGAAGCCAAAACTGCCGAAGGAGTTGCCACACAATTGCTGTTGATCATGAATTCCATATTTAGAATTTGTAAACTTACTTTGATGCTGTGGTTGATGATGAATTTGATTTGGCATGATGAATATTAGAGGTGCAATTTGGGTTGGACAACCCGATTTCAACCCGAGCCCAACCCGAAAAAATTAGGGCTTGAGCTAAGATTTTTAATACTTGGATTGGACTTGGATCAAAAAATTTCAACCCGAATTCAATTGGGCCAAGCTTGGTTGACGCATCGAGAACCCAAATATATATAACATTAACCCTTTTTTTTATTTTTACTCCATCGTCTTCTGTGTTTTGTTGCTTGCTACTCTGTTATGCGTCATTAGTGGTGATAATGTGATGTTTTAAGTTTAATATTTTTATAAGTCTAATTTCTATATTTTCTGGGATTGTGCTTTAAAATCACTAATTTTTTAATGTGAAAGCAGATGATCAATAATTGTGCACTGTTATGAAAGAAATATATGAATTATTTTATAAATTTGTAATTATTCCCCCTTTTTTCTGTCTCTTGCAGTAAACTCGAATTCAACTTGAACATTTCCGAATTCAACTAGTACAATGTTCGGGTTGAGTTTCTCAACTCGAGATAGGGTTTGGGTTAGGGTTAAAGATTATATACCTAAGGTTAAGACAATTAATCAAGCCGAGTTTGAACACTATTTTAGACTCGTTTATGAATAACTAGTTAAACTAGTCAGCTTGTTTATGTGTAAATTAAGCTCGACAATGGCTCGATTAACACTCCTACTTAAGATTGGACTAGGATTGACTGTCCAACCCGCCCGAGTTACACCCCTAATGAGTATGATTTGGTCTATGTTCTTTCACAGTGTTGGTCTCATGGTTCAAATGGTTTAAGAGCTAATTATTATATTTTTAAAAATTTTGATAAATATGAGATGTTTAGTTTTCAAAATTTCATCTAATTAATATTCAATTTTTTTAATAAACATTTAATTCACTAAATTAACATTTAAATTCAACCAGTTAACATTAAATTTATAAAATAATATGTTAATTTGATAAAATTAAATGTTAACTTGATAAATCTAAATGTTAATTTAACAGGATAGGGTAGTGATTGTTAATTTGACTCCTTTCAAACGCAGTCGTCGCCCTGCGTTTGGAAGGAGTTGGTGGTGGAGTATAGCGTAGTGATGAAGGTAATAATGCTTTTGGTGAGATCATCTGGGCGGTATACATTCAAAATAGAAGGGAAAATAATTATTTAATAATTTTGTTGTCCATCGTACTACGTTCCACATTTCGCTCTATAGAAGTATCAACTCATGTATGCTAAATAAGATCAATCGTAAATAATTAAGATCCATCATAATATTTATTTTTTTAATCTTAAAATTAATCATATATTCATAAAATTAACATTAATTTAAAATTCAAAAAATTATAATTAAATCATAATATTTATTAAATTAACATTAATTTAAAATTCATAAATGGTCCAATTAAATAGGATCCATCACAACCTACAAGTGTGGTGTATTTTTGAATTTTAAATTAATTTTAATTTTTAGAATTTTAAATTAATGTTAAGTTTATGAATTTTATGATTTAATTGTAATTTTATGAATTTAGTTTGGTCCCAATTTTTTAATCATTAAATGCATTAAGATCGATATCATATAGTTATGATCAACCCTAATTGATTGGAATCGAATAATAATAATAATAATTTGATATTGGGATTGATCTTAATTAATCATGATCGATCCTAATTTCACCATTCCCCCATAAGAAAGACACTCCCCCAGTAAGATTGTAACATAAGGAGAAGAAAAAAAAATTGGTCAATCATGTGCATGTACGATCCTTCTTATTTATCCTTTCTCGTAACCTCACTTCTAAAGATTACCTCTTTCCAACTGAGAGGAGTAAGTTCCCCTTTATGCATTGTAAGTGTTCTTTTTAGTTGATAAACTTGCCTTTATTTTAATGCATATAGGTAACTTTATCTCCATAGGTGTTAACCTTATTTATACGAGTGGTAATCTTATCTCAATCGGTACTAACCTTACATCAACATCTACTACACTTACACTAACTTGTTGTAATCTTACTACAACATGTTTTAACCTCACCCCTAAATATTACAACATTACCTCTCTATATAGTAACCTGATCATAACAAGTTGTTATAACCTTACCTATAACGATTACATCTTTGTCACATATAAGAATAATTTTACCTTTATCCATTGTAAGTATTCTTTTTTAGTCGATAAACTTACTTTTCTTTTAATTGGTAACTTTACCTCAATAAGTGGTAACCTTATTATTAAAATTGTAATCATATCTATAAACTTAATAACCTTACCTCTCTATGTTATAACCTCACCTTTAAAGGTTATCTCTTTGCCACTGACAGTCATAACTTAACCTTTATCCATTATAACTCTCTCTCAATAATGAATACAATTACCCTTCAATAAGTAACTTAATCTAACTAGGTGATAACTCTATTTTCAATATTGTCATCTTCCATATAGAGAAATTGTAACCTTATATCAAACATGTGATAACCTTTCATCAAAATTTTATAATCTCACCCATGACAATTACCTCTTTGCCACTGATTGGAGTAATTTATCATTATTTGTCATAACCTTCCCTTTATTACACATAATCTTACCAATTAATAGATAACTTATATCACATCACCTATAAACCTACTAGTAAAAGTTATAATCTTTTCTATAAAATTGTAACCTTACTTTTAATGTCCATATCATTAATTTAAAATTCATAAAATTATAATTCAATCATAAAATTAACATTAATAACATTAATTTAAAATTAATAAAATTAAAATTACTTTAAAATTCATAAATGGTCAAATTAAATATGGTTGAATATAATTTACAAGTGTGGTGAATTTATGAATATTAAATAAATCTTAATTTATTAATTTTTATGATTTAATTTTAATTTTATGAATTTTAAATTAATGTTAATTTTATGAATTTAGTTTGGTCCCAATTTTTTGACCATCAAATGCATTAATATCGATCTCATGTAGTTATGATCGACCCTAATTGAGTGGAATCACAAAAAAAAAAAAAATCATAATAATTTGACTTTGGGATCGACCTTAATTAATCATGATCGATTCTAATTTCACCATTCCTACGTAGGAAAGCCGCTCTCCCCAATAAGGTTGTACACAAGTAGAAGAAAAAAAAATTGATGGATCAAGTGCATGTACAATCAATCTTATTTATCATTTCTTGTAACCTCAAGGTTCTCTCTTTCCGGCTGAGAGGAGTTTTTCACCTTTATGCGTTATAAGTGTTTCTTTTTAGTCCATAAACTTGCCTTTATTTTATTGCACATGGATAACTATACCTCCATAGGTGTTAACCTTATTTTTACGAGTGATAATCCTACTTCAATCGATACTAACCTTACATCAACATGTTGTACCTTTACTACAAAATGTTTTAACCTCACCCCTAAATATTACACTATTACCTCTTCATGTAGTAACCTAATTATAACCTCACCTATAACGATTGTATCTTTGCCACATAAAGGAATAATATAATACTCCGTTCTATTTTGGCAAGGAACTATTTAGGGAATATTATCTTGAAAAAAATTAGAAAATTTTTAAGGAAGAATATATAATATTAGAGAAATTTCTAGAAAAATTTAAAATAGTCTAGAAGAATCTAAAATATTGAAGAAATTTTTAAAAAGTTCTAGAAGATTCTAAAGAGTTAAAAAATAACCTAAAATAGTCTAAAATAATCTAAAAAAATTTATAATGTTGAAGAAATTTCTAGAAAGAATCCAAAAAATTTTAGAATAATTTAGAGAAGTCTAAAATATTTTACAAGATTCTCAAGAGATTTAAAATGTCCCGGATATAGAAAGTTCAAGGACTTAAAAGGTTAGAGAAGACTTTAAAATATTATAGAAGAATATTAGATACTTAGGAAATTAACATGTGCAAAATAAGCTTAAAACCTAGAAAGATCTAGAAAATGAGAGATGGTAGAATATTTTAGAAATCTCTCCTAACAATGTCATATGCCAATATTCTAAAATAATCTTAGGATACCTATTAAACATGACATTTGAGATTGGATTAAGATACAAGAACACAAGTAGTCTTTCACTTTCAAAAAAGAATAGAGAGCAAACGAGATAAAAAAAAAAAAAAAGAAGATATAACACCTCATCAAAGGGAAAAAAATTGAGAGAAAAACAAATGACATCGATAACATCTCACTCTAGTTCGGATAACAAGCAACACTTAAGATGCATATCATTTGGACTTGAGATGAGTGATTTGATATGCTACGTATTTTCGACAATTACCTTTTTGCCATTGATTGAAGTAATTCCACCATTATTTGTAATAACCTTCCCTCTATTATACATTACCTTACCAATTAATGAATAACTTATCTCACATCCCCTGTAAACCTACTATTAAAAGTTGTGATCTTTCCTACAAAATTATAACCTTACTTTTAATGTCCATACCATTATAAGTATTTATTCCGTATATTAAAACTCGTTTAATTGACATATTATGAAAAAATTAAATATTAAATTATATTATTTTTTATGTAATTAGACCTAATACTTCATTTGATAAATAAATTTAATAATGTATTAATTTCAAAAATATATGTTTATTATATTTTTTACACAATAAACCTATATTATGAATATATTTTAATACCACAAAAAATTATATTATTATTCAACTCAAACATATTATTCTACACATTTATTATTATAAATATATAATAATTTTTTATCAATATAATAAACACTAATTTAAGATTTATTTGTTAATTTAATATTTAATAAAATAAAATAATTTTTTATTTAATCAATCTTAACACTTCATTTGATAATTAAATTTAATAACATATTAATTCAAAAATATATATTTATCACATTTTTTTATACTATAAACTAGTATTATAAAAATATTTTAATACCACTTAAAATAATATTATAATTTAACTCAAACGTATTAATCTAATATATAATTACTATTATAACTATAAAATCAATAACGAACACTAATTTAAGATTTTTTTGTTAATTTACCATTAATACAATAAAATAATTTTCCAACCAACCAAATAAACTCTAATTGTATTTTATTTTCTCTCTCTACTTAATTCTCTATGAAAGAAGCTATGCTATATTCCTGCTTTAAATTTTTTCCCCACCGAACCAGTCCGTCTTCAATAATGAAAAGGTTCCTCATTAAGCACGACAATGAGCGCAAGCATTTACTACAATAAGTCAATAACCAGTTTGGTAAACCCCTGTTGTGATTATGAGATTATCTCAATATTGGTTGATAAATCAATGTGCCGTGAAAAAAATCTCTATTCATTATAGGAAACACATTCAAGTAAAAGCCAAAAAAGATTAAACACACTTCATAAGAAAAACAAGATGGATAAGGGGTACAGGGCAGGTAAGGATACAAGAAAGCAGTACATCATTTAGATTTCAGAAGTATCAACAAGACCTTACAGTGCAAAAGCACTTCAAACATTGAGACAACAATCCATAGACCCATGTTTGCAATTCACCCCAGATGCGAGTATGCACACCCACAACTCCAAATCTAGGGAGAGAATGAAAACACAGGTCACATCAAACCCTATGTGGTTACTCATCTCAGGCTTGTTTCTTCGTTCGCTCCAAAATCCAAAAAGTCCCAATACACAACGCAAAGTATAAGACTACGTAACTAAGCTCCCCTAGCTCCTAATCATGAGAGAGAGAGAGAGAGAGAGAGAGAGAGCATGATATGATGCAGCAAGGAGTTTTGATTGGTTTCCGTTCAAGGCAATAGGTGAGAGGCCCTACACTTCCCAACAGTAATGGGCATAGTGATTGAGGTTGAACCATTCCGAGGTGGAGAGAGAACCACAGGCAAGTACTCTTTCGTTGAACACGCGAAGCTAGAATTCTGAAAATGCCGAACCAGCTCATTCTTTCCCTTCATTATTTTCAAACACCAGACCACAGAAAGAAATAAACCAAAACAAACTAGGATTATCAAAACTTCACACACTTGAGACTTTTGAACAGCACCCAAGTTCAATAAAATAATAAGAACAAAAAAATGGCTATCAGACGATATATTTCTATAATGATTATACCTGGATTCTGGCCCATCTGATTTCGCATATTTTCATGGACAGGTAAAGACCCCTTGAGCTTCTTACGGCCCCCCATTTGTGGTTCTGCAGGAGATCTCCCACTTTTTTTGCCCCATAATTACTTGTAAAATTCACAAATGCGTAGCCCAAGTTGTTATCGTGCCTGCGAATTAGAGTCGAACAAAGGAGAAATACAGAAATTGAATTCAAATAACCTTGTTTAAGTATCATCCGCTGCCAAAAAGACAAAACGGTATTGAATATGTCTGTAGAAGAGATTACTTGAAATCAAATGGGAGGTATACAAAATCGTACTCCAATCCATCCTCCTCGCAGTACCTATCCAGTATCTCCAACAACATGCTCCTCCTGAACATTTTCAGCATAACGAGGTTGGAAAGAGTTGAAGGGTATGAGCACCAGACCAATGCACTCAGATGATCATCAATAAAAAATCGAATCTTAATATTGATGCATGCTTTTGGAAATTCTTATATGATTTGAATACGCTCATAACATTCAATGAACAGTACTGCAGCATACTGCTAGAGATAACAAAGGGCATCTTGATAATTGGTATAATGGGGATACGAACAAAACTTTCAGAAAAAAGTGCAAACTGATTACTTTCTTTCACATGCTTTTCAGTTGCTCTATAACAAACCAATATCAGAGACTCAGACTTGCTAACTCATACTAGGATTACTGAGAAGATGGGAGTGTCAAAACTCACTGTGAATAAAGAAATGGGTAAATGGAGGTCAATAAAAGAGTTCAAGAATGGATTACCGAAATTCTATAGAAATTCAAAAAACGAGGGAAGAAAGTGATAAACTAGGTAACGAGAAAAAAGTGAAGCAAAGAAATGCAGTCCTTAAGCATCACAAAATTTTGCATGAAAACCCACTTGGAAGAACACTGCAGAAACAAATATCACAAAGCCCACATATTTATTGAGAGAGAGAGAGAGATAGACCTGAACTGGTTTGGGATATTTTTTATCATAACAGTGGTATTTTCACAATCTGAATCATCAGCCAGCGAAGGGAAGGAAGATGGAGAAGACGAAGGGCAAGTAGTACCGCCAGCAGCACCACCTTGCTCGGACTTGGTCTTTCTAGGCTTCCATCGACGCCCCCGCAACTTCCCACCAAACTCCAGAACGTTCCATCTTCTAACCCTAGACCTCGCTGGCACAGACATGGCATCTTTCTTCTCTCTGCCAAGACAAGAACTCAAATCCTTAATTTTCTCCCCCGCCTTCACAGTTTCCATAACCTCCCCTCCAGAACCACCATCGACTTCAACACCGTGATCAAATCCATTTGGGTACAGAAGAGCTTTTTCCGCATGTGGGTTATAAATTTGTTGAGGTAACTGTATATTGTGGGAAGCATAATAATACCCTGTGTAAAAACATTGTCCATGACTATATGCTTGCGGACTGGAACCATAGAAGACCGCCGGTAAAGGCGGTGGAAACCCCACCACCGGCTGTGTAGGTGGGACAAGTAGGGATGAAAACAGTGGTTGTTGGCGAAGGATTGTAGGGGACAGAAGGGAAGGCTCTTCGGTTTGTACTGAGCTTGAATATAGCGGTGGGGGTGGTGACAGCGCCGGTACAGATGGCGGCGGCGAGTGGAAGTTTTGATGGGGATGAGAGTCAACATTTTCTGCCCGTGGTGGGTAGTAAGGTGGTGCTTTTGGATCTAAGAGTTTAGGGATTGGAGGAGAACTCATACCAGTAGACTTACGGCACATAATGTTCGAAGGAGAAAGAAGAACAAAGACCATTGAAGGAGAGGAGAGGAGAGGAGACATGACATTACTACTAAAGAAAGTTTAATCATTCGAAGTACAAACGCGTCTTCGCCAGAGTTTATATAAGAGCAACTACCGAGACTGGTTATTTTGAGGTGTGTAATTATTTATTTGTAATTTTGATCATGATATTATTAAATTATAAATTTATTTCAATGATAAGTATGAAAATAAGGTATTTTTTTTTATATTTTTATGCATAAATCGATATAAATTATTGAATATATATTTATTTAACGGTTATATGTTGATCAACTCATTTATAATCTTCCCCTTTCTCTCTCAAAAGTAACAAAAAATGTCACTTCAAGGAAAAAATATTCATTACAACGATGAAACCACAAAGGTGATGTGGTATCACCAACTAATAATACTAAAACTAATAATCACATAGACCTCACAAATATTAATAATTAACCTGTCATGTAAAAAAATAACTTTCCACCCTCTTGTCATGTAAATCCAAGTGGGGTTCACATTTCCCATTTAAGATTTTATTATTGGTTGGTGATACCATGTCATCAATTGTGACATGGTACCACCGTTATATTCAATATTTGCCTTGATGTTATTTTCTAACCTTTGATATTACCCTTTTAAAGTAATTTTTTTTTGAATTTGGGGTGGCATATGGGATTGCCACCTTGGATGCCACCCCCCATGGAGTCGCTCTAAGAGCATCTCTAACAATAATTTGTATTTTAACTATCTAAAAAGTCATTTTTCTATTTTAATTACTCACTTTTCAATACACACTCCAATGGATTCTCTATATTTTTAACTACTCATTTTAAATATTATTTTTTATTCCTTTTATATATTTTTTTTGAAAATAATAAAAGACAGAAAGAGAGAGAAATGAAGAAATGAGAGGAAGAGAGAGAAAATAATATATATTTATGTTTACCTATTACTACAGTGGTTCTCTATATTTAGAGAATCACTATAGTAAAAATACATTTTAGCTATTATGAAAAGCCTCTGTTAGAGTATGAACAGTGACTTTGATTAGCTAAATTATACCTATTTTGATGGTTTACATCATCTGTTGGAGATGCTCTAAAGTGTGGCAATTTCAGAGTTTAGCCATGTGCATTTGTGTGTTTGTCTAAAAAAAAAGTTTTCAACAAGATTTTAGTGAGCAAATTTCTGATTAATTCTAATGATGCACAAAATTGTCTTGTGCAAGATCAACAATCACGAATATGAATGAGTGTAATTAATGAGCAGTAATGAGCAATCAATGGCAAAACGATAAATAAAGGGTAAACACGGGATTTATAGTGGTTCGGTCTCGGTTGACCTACGTCCACTCTCAGGAATGGCAACGGTGGCCTGATGTTTTATTGATTAACAATGGTTACCAGAGAGTATTACAGTGCTTTCGTGAGAGAGAGAGAGAGTGGTGTGTGCATGGGATTCGGAGGCGTTCACTCAATGTTGAGAGGGCTTACATTATATAGTTAGGGTAAAAGGGGTAAGGCGGTGACATGAGGGAAGAGGTATCTACTACTTTGGTAAGTCTCATTTTAGTAGGACTCAATCTTCTCAATTCCAGTATTCTCTCTCTCGTACTCCAATTCAGTCGAAGGATGATCTTAATTTGGACTAGGCTCACCTTTGATCTTGAGATTGGACTTGCATTGGAATATGTTTGGAGTACCAAAGCCAAGAGGACGGACCAGGAGGGCCTGACCACGGGCGACACCCAATTGGGTCTTTATGGGCGGTGCCCACTTGGAGCTAGCATAGGTGGCATCCTCTTGGCCTCCTCATGGACGACGCCCTCCTTTGGGGGTCCTTAGCTAGCCTTTTGATCTTTGGTGTGTTGGGCCCTTTTCTGACAGGTTGACCTAGCTTCGATTAGGCTTTCTTGGCTAATTTAATTTGGGTTAGCCTAGTAAAATTTGGGCTAACCATTTGCCCCTATGCTCCGAGCCTCTGACTTTTTGCGAAAGAAAGGGGTCGTGGGTATGTGCTTTGTCTTCATCAGAGTGAGTTTGTATTTTCTTGTTTCCCCCGGTATCTTTTTATCCCCGGGGACTCACTAAATTTTTTGATATTAGATAAAGAATATATATATATATATATATATATATATTCATACAAATATATATACATACATACATACATAGATATATGTTTATAGCCCTCCTTTGTTGACTTTTTCTTTTCTCTTTTTTCTTCCCCCCCTTTGTTTTCCTTCGGTCTGCACCTGGGCGCTGTCTAGCTCCCTTTATTTTCTTTTTATTTTTCCTTTCTTTGGTCTTCACTTGAGCGCCACCCAGCCCCCTCCTCTCTTTCTTTCTTTTTTTCTTTTTCCTTTCTTTGGTCTCCACTTGGGCGTCGCCCAGCTCCCTCCTCTTTTTTTTTTTTGGTCTTCACTTGGGAGCTGCCTAGCTCCCTTTCTTTTTTTGTTTCTTTTTCCTTTCTTTGGTCTTCACTTGGGCGTCGCCCAGCTCCATCCTTTTTTTTTTTGCTTCTCTATAAATAGAGGTCACTGTTCTCGTCTTCTTTATTCCTTTCTCACTTGTCGCGGCTCCTTCAAAGAGTGTGTCTCCAAGCTCCAAGCTTCTTCAAGAAGCTACTTTATTGAGCTTCTCCAAGAAGCTAACCCACCAAACTTCCTCAAAAAGCTTTTCTAAGGCTTCCTTAAGAAGTTTTGCCAAGGCTCCCCTACTTAAAGACTTCTTCAAGACTTACTGTTCATCTCATTCCCCATTTTCATTTCTCTTCTCTTCTAAGATCAAGGCACATAAATGAGGACTAGGGGCTTGAAGAGTGGAGGAGATGAGGCGGCGTCCAAGGGGCTGCCATGAGTTGTAAAAACCCAGGTAAATTTAAACTTTTAAGAACAAAGGGCAAAACGGTAAATTATCACAACAGTTCGGGTTATAAAACTAAAATTTTTTTATAGTTCGGATGATGAAACGGACTTTACCATTGAATTCTTCTTGCGAATTCTAGTGACCATATTAAATTTCATCGAATTTCAAGATAGTCAAATTTTTCTCGTTTTATGAGGTGGTCGGGCCCCGGGAGACCCAAATACGAAATTTTTGAAAAAATTATGAGATTTGAAAAATAAATGAAGTTAAGACAAAATAAAAAAATTGAATTTAAACCGGAGCGAAATTTAATCGTTTCGAGACAAAAAGGGACCCAGAATTAAAAGGGACGTGTGGCGCATTGTAAGCCAAGTATTCAAAAAATATAAATAGGAGAAAAAATCAGATTTTCAGCCGATAGAGAAGAGAGGGAAAAGAGATGTTTTCTTCAACTCTTCTCTACGATCTACGAAGCTAGAGAGCTCGGATCCGTTTGGGCCAAGAAGGAAAGTCGATCTCCTCGACGAGCGCTACACGTACACACCAAAAAAGAGAACTTTCACCGAAGGTGAAAAAATAAAAAATTTGAAGAAAGGGATTTAGAGCTTGGGTTGAAGCCTTAGAACTCTTACAGTCACTCCCTCACGCTACAAGAGGTAGGGAATTTTCCTACTTGGGTGGTATTCACAACCTAGAATGTTAAATGAAATGGGTAGGTTGATAGATGTCTATATCACTTGTCTATTAAAAGGTAACGTAATGAAATGAGCATGAAAATGAAAATGAAAATAGATTACAATAAATTCCTAGCTTGGAATTGAAATGTGGTAATTTATTTTGGGGAAATTCCATGGGAATTGGTGATATATGGGCATGTTGTGTGCTTAAATTATTCCTTGGTGGAAATAGGTATTGAAATTAGGTAGAATATCTTCTATCTTGAATTGAGTATTTAGAAATTTCTAAATGTAATTTCTAGCATTATGTGAATTGTGGGCATGTTATGTGTTTACATAATGTCTTGAATTGAAAGTGTGTTATGGCTTTATATGAGATAACATGCTTGTGAATGAGTTTAGATATGATGTTGATGAATACATAATTGTTTATTGGCATTGGGAGTTATAAAAATTATATGTTTTTGATATAATTTGTCATGGATTGTATGAATCGGGTTGAAATGGTTCACATGGCATACATTGCATATTGAACATTGTAGCAGAGTTGCAATGAAGTATTACATTGCATATACACGAGAACATTGCATAAAATGGGTGTCGTGCATGGAAGTAGTCAACACCACATAGCTGGATGACGAGTAGGCTCGAGTGAGCTAAATCGATGACTTGGTCGAGTCGCACAATTTACAAGGGTTGAGGGTCAGGGTTAGCAAGAAGGGCTAGAAGATCCCTCGGGTGTAAGACCCGATGATTGGATATGCACTACTGTTGGTATTAGTCCATAAAGTGTGTTGGTGTATGCAGGATCGTTGGTGATAGTCCAGAAATCCCGTGTCGGATGGGTGCCGTTGGTGTAAGTCCATAAATACTCACCCCATACAAGACCCCCGGATGGAAAATGTCATTTGATGTGTAACATAGATGACGAGATTATATGCATGGGAACCTGCATGTGTAGGAGAGGCGGGAAAGGCTCGGGTTCATGGATGACAGACATTTGCAAAATTGAAATTGCATGTGTCGAAGGACCGAGAAGGGCCCGAGTTGGTTATTGGGAGTGAGTCTCATCTCATTCTATAGCATTGCATGGCAAATTCCAACATTTATGGCATATATGTGTTTGAGAATATGTGAAATGTGGATTGATTGCATATGAGCATTTCTTTTGCATTTGGGTTGGGGAGTAGCCTATTTAGGAAGTTCTCTATTGAGCGTAGCTCACCCTTTATGGGAAAATGTTTCAGGTGCGGGGTTCGTGCCGGTGGATGGTTCTCACTTTGATCCTCAAGGATGAAGAAGCCGAAATGTGGCTTATTTTGACAAAAATTATAAAGTTGAAGTGAATATTACTTTTGGCATGTAATTGAATGAGATTGCATTTAAATGATGTAATAGATTTTGTATGAACCTTGTAGAATGCCAAAACACATGTTATGTGAGTGTTGGGTTGATTTTAATAAGGTTTGAAATGAATTGGAAACGAAAAACTGAAGAAAAAGGAAAAAATCTGGGTAGACAGTACGGTTACTGTGTACCGGTATGGTTTCATACCAGTACTGCCGAAAGATTCTGAAATTTTACATTGCTTTCTTATGCTTTTGGATCTTGTTTTCCTTCATTCGAAGGATTCAAATGGACTGCAAATGAACTATTTTGAGGTATATAACACATCAGATGAATTAAATGACAAAAAGAACACGAAATTCATACGTGCAATAAAGTCCCGATTGAGGGGATTTGTTTGGACTTAAGGTCCAAAATTGAGAAAAAAACTGTTATTTTCGCGGGTTGACGGTTGGTCAACGGTTGATAAAGGATCCCCGAAATTTGGGGTGTGACAGCTTGGTATCAGAGCATAGGTACACGAATAACCTAGGGCTTGATGGGCATTGGGTCTAAACCATTGCATTCTATGTGCATTTCATGTTATGTGCCTTACTTGCTACATGATTATATGCTATATGTTATGTGATTTATATACATGGTAAAATGTGTATAAAAATGGACACACTAGGGTTAAAAAACATAAACTTGGGAGTGGAAAAGGATGAACGGAATGGTTCATGGTATGAATGTCTACTATTGGGTGACATGTGCCCTACTAGTGAGACAATGAGAAAGAAATTCTCAAAGTTTGTACTTGATCCCTAGTATGAGATACTAAGTTAGTGTGTTATTGCCATTTGACATGTGTGTAGATGGCAAGTAGAGGAAGAGGACGCCGAGGGGGTGGGCGGAATAATAATCAACCACCACCGGCCTTTGATCAACAAATGTTTAACGAAACTATGGGCATGATGGTGGCCATTGTTGCACAAGCTAGTGTCAATGCCAATCAGGGAGGCACGAGTAACCTCCAACACTTCAAGGCACACAAGCCTCTAGTTTTCACGGGAGGGGCGGATCCGATGGTGGCCGAACATTGGTTTCGACAAGTAACTAAAATCTTAAGAGCTATGGAGATCACCTTAGATGCCTCTAAGATAAGACTAGCTGCATTCCAGCTAGAAGGAGAAGCCCAAGTATGGTGGGATTGGGTGACGAAATCCAAGAACTTGGAGACCATGACATGGAGAGAGTTCCAGGAGCTCTTCATGGGCAAGTATTTTCCGGCGATCGTTTGACATGCGAAGGCCCGAGAATTCTTAGAATTGAAGCAGGGCACAATGACAGTGATGAAATACGTGGCTAGATTCACGGAACTAGCCCGTTTTGCTGATGATTACGTGGCCACCAACATGGCCAAAGTGAAGAAGTTTGAGGATGGTTTGAAATTGTCCATCCGAGGAAAGATTGTAGGCCTCTGCCTGCAAGACTTGGATACGATGGTCGAAACTACGATGGCCATTGAGAGAGAGGTGGAAGACGCTCGAAGCATCCGGGAGGCGGGTGCTAAGGATAAGAAGAAGGAGGGTCAATCCTCTTTTTCTAGTTCGGGGAAGAAGCAGAAAACTTCTACTCCATAAGGACAAGGCCGCGGTCATCAAGGACAAGACCGATTTTCCCAAGGTGGAGAAACTTCAGGACTACCTACCAAGTAGGCCAGAAGACTTGTTTTCGTTGCCGCCAGCCGGGTCACATAAAGTGGGATTGCCTTCAGAGGCAGGGATCCCAGGGTTACGGGACATCTCAGTCCCAATCTTCGGTGGGGCAGCCACAAACACACTAAATTCCTCCCTACCCCGTCACGGGCCAGGGAAACCAATATCAGTTTTAGGGTGCTACTCAGGCCCCTATCACTTTTTGAGCAGGGATATCGCAGTAAGGCCAAATGGGCCAGGACATAGGTCGAGGTCGAGGGCAGGGCTTGCAAGCCAGAACTTTGAGGACTTAAGGGCGTGTGTACGCCATGGTGCCACAAATTGAGCCAGCAGATCAGTTGGTGATATAAGGTACATTTTTACTTTCTCGCTTATGGGTTAGAGTGTTGTTTGATAGTGGGGCATCACATTCATTCATTTTTGCATCATGTGTAAAAGATTTGGGCTTAGAGGTTGAAACCTTGGAAGAGCCGTTGCATGTGAGTTCTCCCCGAGGAGCTAGCGTGAGGGTTGATCAGATGTGTCGGGGTTGTGAGTTAGAGATCTCAGAAATTCTACTCACTGTGGACCTTCGGGTCATGGACATGTCGAAGTTTGATGTCATCCTAGGGATGGACTGGTTGACGGCACATCGTGTTGTTATTGATTGTAATCGAAAGAGGGTCACTACTTATACGCCGGATGGTATTTGTTTTAAGTTTCAGGGGGAGAAGCACAATGCTTTGCCCCAAGCCGTGTATGAATCTCGATGGCACGGGCAGTTGATAGGTTGACTTGCTAGCCTTACTTTGGAGGACGAGATGAGACAGAAGTTTGGTCTACCTCAGGTCGTTTGCGAGTATGAGAACGTTTTTTCAGAAGAGCTACCGGGATGACCTCCCTATAGGGATGTAGACTTTAGCATAGAGTTGCATCCGGGTACTTCGCCTATTTCTATGACTCCACATAGGATGGCACCCATTGAATTGCAAGAACTCAAGGTCCAATTGCAAGAATTATTGGACAAGGGTTTTATCAGACTGAACACTTCACCTCGGGGCGCTCTAGTATTGTTTGCCAAGAAGAAAGATAAGACATCACGGTTGTGTATAGACTATTAATAGTTAAACCGGGTCACTATCAAGAATAGGTACCCTTTGCCGAGAATTGATGATTTGTTTGATCAGCTGAGGGGAACAAGGGTCTACTCCAAGATAGATCTCCAAACGAGCTACCATCAGTTGAGGATTAGGAAGACAGATATCCCTAAGACGCCATTCAGAACGCGGTATGGACATTTCGAATTCACGGTGATGCCATTTCGATTAACGAATGCGCCGACAGCATTCATGGATCTTATGCATAGGGTGTTTCAACCCTATCTAGATCAGTTTGTTGTGGTATTTGTTGACGACATCCTGATCTACTCCAAGTCTGAGAAGGAGCATGAGGGTAATTTGAAGGTTGTTCTCCAAACCTTGAGAGACTATCAGTTGTACGCCAAGTTCAGTAAGTGTGAATTTTGGCTGAATGAGGTAAAATTCTTGGGACACATGGTGTCTGCTTCGGGTGTATCCGTGGACTCGAAAAAGGTTGAGGCAGTTATGGGTTGGGATAGGCCAAGATCAATCTTCGAGATACGTAGTTTCTTGGGATTGGCAGGGTACTACCGGAGATTCATCGAGGACTTCTCTCGACTGGCTGGACCTATGACAAGATTGACCTGGAAAGAGGTTAAATTTGAGTGGAATAATTCTTGTGAGAAGGCATTCCAGGAGTTAAAGAGGAGGTTCACTTCGGCTTCTATTTTGATAGTCCTGGAAAGGGGACAAATGTATACAGTGTACTGTGATGCATCTAAAGACGGACTTAGTTGTGTTTTGATACAGTCCGAGAGGGTAGTGGCTTACGGTTCTCGACAGTTAAAAAACCACAAACAGAACTACCCCATGCATGATATGAAGTTGGCGGCCATTGTCTTTGCCTTGAAGACTTGGTGCCACTATTTGTATGGCGAGAAGTTTGAGGTATTTTCGACCCACAAAAGTTTGAAGTACATCTTTACACAACGGGACCTCAATATGAGGCAACGCAAGTGGATGGAGTTTTTGGAGGATTACGACTTTACCTTGCACTACCATCCCGCTAAGGCAAACGTGGTGGCTGTTGCACTTAGCCAAAAGTCAAGGGAAATCTTGGCTAGTGTGGTTTCCTGGGAGTGGCTTATGCTCAAGACTGTGGGGTAGTTCGGACTACATTATATGGGTCAGGCTCAGGGTACTTTGGGGAGTTTGATGGCTATGCCTTCCCTACTGAGTAGAGTGATTGAATCCCAGAGTTCAGACACCGAGCTTTGTCCATCCGGGACTAGGTACAGGCAGGCACAGGTGACGAGAGCTAGGCCATTCACTCGGATGGTAGTCTTTGGTATCGTGGAAGGGTTGTGGTTCCTCAGTTAGCGGATCTGAGAGAGGAGATCCTTAAGGAGTTTCATTACTCTCATTTTATAGTTCTTCCAGGTGGCACGAAGATGTACCATGATTTTCGTCGCCAGTATTATTGGAGTGGGATGAAAAAGCACGTTGGAGACTTTGTCAGTAGGTGCCTCATGTGTCACTAGGTCAAGGTCAAGCACCAGAGACCAGCAGGGTTGCTCCAGCCATTGGAGGTGGTGGAGTGGAAGTGGGAGCATGTCACGATAGACTTTGTGACCCACTTGCCACGGACATCGAGGGGACATGATGCGGTGTGGATGATAGTGGACCAGCTTACCAAGTCGGCACACTTTTTGGCGGTATGGATGCCTTCACATTGGAGGAATTCTGTAAGTTGTATATACGGGAAATTGTCTGGCTATTTGCGGTACCCGTATCTATAGCGTCGGATCGGGATCACAGATTCACGGCTCATTTTTGGGAGAGCTTCCAGCGAGCCATTGTAAAACCAGAGAAATTTTGGACTCTTTTCCATAGAAAGGGCAAAATGATCATTTTGTCATAATAATGTAAAATTGAAATACATGTTCTATAGACCTCGTATGACACAACAGACTTCGCCGTTGGACTCGTATCGCGGAATGTGGTCACCACGTCGAATTTTGAGATAAGTTAAAATTTTACATGTAGATCGAGGCGACTAGATGGCAGACGACCTCATCGAGGTCCCAAAAAACGATATGCTCAAAATTTAATTATTTTTGACTAAAATTTTAAATAAAATTTAATTAAGCTTAACCCGTAATGTGATTAGTCATTTCGGGGCAAAAACGGACCCGAAAATAGGGGCCGTGTGGCGCATTGTGAGCCAAGAGTTTTGAAAGTTTCTAGAAGGATCTAGAAGGTTTTAGAAGGTTCTAGAAGATTTTAGAATATTCCTAGGATATTTCACATTTTAGAATATTCTTTTAGAATATTCTACATTTTAGAATATTCCTTTAAAATATTCCACATTTTAGAATATTCCTAAGAGTCTTGAATGCCTATAAATAGGGGCTTTGGTTATGGAATTGGGAGGAAAATACATTGGTGACCTCCCAGAGATAAGATAAGAGAAGTTGGGGAAAAAGAGGAAGACAACTGAGTTATCGGTTTCAAATAATGATTTTAAGGTATGGGGTGGTATGCAATATGCTCTCTTTAAATCTCTTGGCAAAGAGTACTTCTTTGATTATCCTATGTTTTGTATTCCAACTTGTGATATCGTTGTTTTTGAATTTTCGATTGAATATCGTTGAATATTTTTGTCTCATTGATCGTGTCCTATGGATATTGAGACGAGATCGTGAAAGCCAATAGCTGATGCATCGCCAACCGGTATACCAGTGAGATCGGGTTGAGGTGGGATGATTGGTGAGGTGTCAGATCTGTGTTATGATTCTGCATGACATGTGATATGCAAATTTGATATCTGTATCTGTTGATTAAGCATATTTTTCTCGTCATATTGTATACTTTCCCTCTTTATTTAATATTTTCAGGTTGATTTTAGAGAAAAGATCGAAACGAGAAAATCGGAATATTAAAGACGAGGATATGTTGATGTAATTGATGTTTTAATGATATTGAGAGATTTATGTATATTGATAGATTCAATTGTATTGGGAGATGATTTTGATAAAATAAAATTTTATTAAGACAATTAGCGCTTTGTTATTCTATTTTGGTGTTTTTATATCAATTAACGTCTCCGAAAAGAGGAGAAAAATCAGGGTGTTACAGTTTGGTATCAGAGCTTAGGCTTCAGATCTTATATGGGATTTGTGGGAATTGAGTTCACTGTGGTTTCGTTGTATTTTAAGGATTTTTTTGGACTCTTGGTGAACTAAGGAAATTTCGAGGACGAAATTCTTTTAAGGGGAGAAGAATGTAAAACCTGGAAAATTTTGGACTTTTTTCATAGAAAGGGCAAAATGGTCATTTTGCCACAATAATGTAAATTGAAATACGTGTTCTATAGACCTCGTATGACAGAACGGACTTCGCCGTTGGACTCGTATTGCAGAATGTAGTCACCACATCGAATTTCGAAATAAGTTAAAATTTTACTTGTAGATCGAGGCGACTGGATGGCAAATGACCTCACTGAGGTCCCAAAAAGTGATAAGCTCAAAATTTAATTATGTTTGATTAAAAGTTCAAATAAACTTTAATTAAGCTTAACCTATAATGTGATTAGTCATTTCGGGGCGAAAATAGACCTGAAAATAGGGGCCGTGTGGCGCATTGTGAGCCAAGGGTTTTGGGAGTTTCTAGAAGAATCTAGAAGGTTCTAGAAGATTTTAGAATATTCTTAGGATATTTCACATTTTAGAATATTCCTTTAGAATATTTCACATTTTAGAATATTCTTCTAGAATATTCCTAAGAGTCTTGAATGCCTAAAAATAGGGGCCTTGGTTATGGAATTAGGAGGAAAACACATTGGTGACCTCCTAGAGATAAGAGAAGAGAAGTTGGGGAAAAAAGGAAGAGAATTGAGTTATCGATTTCAAATAATGATTCTAAGGTACGAGGTGGTATGCAATATACTCTCTTTAAATCTCTTTGCAAAGAGTACTTCTTTGATTATCCTATGTTTTGTATTCCAACTTGTGATATCGTTGTTTTGAAATTTTCGATTGAATATCGTTGAATATTTTTGTCTCATTGATCGTGTCCTACGGATATTGAGACGAGATCGTGGCAGCCAATAGCCGATGCATCGCCAACCGGTAGACCAGTGAGATCGGGTTGAGGTGGGATGATTGGTGAGGTGTCAGATCTGTGTTACGATTCTGCATGACATGTGATATGCAAATTTGATATATGTATCTGTTGATTAAGCATATTTTTTCTCGTCATATTGTATACTTCCCCTCTTTATTTAATATTTTCAGGCTGATTTTAGAGAAAAGATCGAAACGAGATAATCAGAGTATTAAAGACGAGGATATTTTGATGTAATTGATGTTTTAATGATATTGAGAGATTTATGTATATTGATAGATTCAATTGTATTGGGAGATGATTTTGATAAAATAAAATTTTATTGAGACAATTAGCACTTTGTTATTCTATTTGTGTATTTTTATATCAATTAACGTCTCCGAAAAGAAGAAAAAAATTGGGGCTTTACAGCCATGGGGACACATTTGATGATGAGTACAACCTTTCATCCCCAGACGGACGTCAGTCAGAGAAAATCATCCAGACATTAGAGGACATGCTACGGGCATGCGTCCTAGACCTCAAGGGTAGCTGGGAAGATCATTTGCCTTTGGTGGAGTTCGCCTATAACAATAGTTATCTGGCGAGCATACGGATGACACCCTATGAGGCACTATATAGAGGCCTTGCCGTTCTCCGGTTTGTTGGACGCAGGTTGGAGAGAGACCCTTTGCGGGTCCAGATTTGATTGGGGACACTTCAGCAAAGGTGGACCTAATAAGGAAGCGTCTTCTTACGGCTCAAAGCCGGTAGAAGAGCTATGCCGACAGACGGCGAAGACCTTTGGAATTTGATGTGGGAGATCACGTCTTCTTGAAGGTGACACATAAGAGAGGAGTGGTCAGATTCGAGAAGCAACGGAAACTGTCGTCGAGGTTTATCGGGCCCTTCGAGGTACTAGAGAAGGTGGCTACAGTGGCTTACAGGTTGGCATTACTGCCAAATTTATCGGGTGTTCACACGATATTCCATGTCTTTATACTCCAGAAGTATACTCTAGATCCAACACATGTGATGGATTGTGGTGAGTTGATGGTTGATGCGGATGGGACCTTCGAGGAGGGACCGGTGCGTATCATGGATAGCTGGGAGCAAGTTTTGCGAAACAAGACTGTGAGGCTAGTGAAGGTACTGTGGCAGCACTGGGGAGTGGAGGAGGCAACGTGGGAGTGTGAGGACACCGTTCGTGCCAATAATCAATTCTTGTTCGAGGATGGAGGTACATGTCTGTAATTTTAAGTATGTGATTACTTATTGCATATGCATGTATTTAAGTGTGCATGTGTGAATGAATTTCTGGGACGAAATTCTTTTAAGGGGGGAAGAATGTAAAAACCCAGGTAAATTTAAACTTTTAAGAACAAAGGGCAAAACGATAAATTGTCGCAACAGTTTGGATTATAAAACTAAAATTGTTTAGAGCTCGGATTACGAAACGGATTTCATCGTTGGATTCGTCTCGCGAATTCTAGTGACCATGTTAAATTTCATCGAATTCCGAGATAGTTGGATTTTTGCATTTTACGAGGCGGTCGGGCCCCAGGAGAACCAAATACGAAATTTTTGAAAAAATTGTGAGATTTTTAAAATAAATGAAGTTAAGACAAAATAAAAAATATTTTGAACTTGAACTGGAGTGAAATTTAACGGACTCGAAATTAAAAAGGACGTGTGGCGCACTGTGAGCCAAGTATTCAAAAAATATAACTAGGGGAAAACTCAAATTTTTCCCCCATAACTCAGCCGATTTTGAGCCGATAGAGAAGAGAGTTAAAAAAGAGGTTTTCTTCAACTTCTCTCTACGATCTACGGAGCTAGAGAGCTCGGATTCGTTTGGGCCAAGAAGGAAAGTTGATCTCCTCGACGAGGGCTATGCGTACATACCAAAATGGAGGACTTTCACCGAAGGTGAGAAAACCAAAAAATTGAAGAAAAGAATTTGGAGCTTGGGTTGAAGCCTTAGAAATCCTACAATCACTCTCTCACGGTACAAGAGGTAGAGAATTTTCTTACTTGGGTGGTATTCACAACCTAAAATGTTAAATGAAATGGGTAGGTTGACAGATGTTTATATCACTTGCCTATTAAAAGGAAATGTAATGAAATAGGTATGAAAATGAAAATGGAAATAGATTACAATAAATTCCTAACTTGGAATTGAAATGTGATAATTTATTTTGAGAAAATTCCATGGGAATTGGTGATATATAGGCATCTTGTGTGCTTAAATTATGCTTTGGTAGAAATATGTATTGGAATTAGGTAAAATATCTTCTATCTTGAATTGGGTATTTAGAAATTGCTGAATGTAATTTCTGGAATTATGTGAATTGTGGGCATGTTATGTGTATACATAATATCTTGAATTGAAAGTGTGTTATGTCTTTATATGAGATAACATGCTTGTGAATGAGTTTGGATATGATGTTGATGAATACATAATTGTTTATTGGCATTGGGAGTTATGAAAATTATATGCTTTTGATATGATTTATCATGGATTATATGAATCGGGTTGAAATGGTTCGTATGACATACATTACATGTTGAACATTGTAGCAGAGTTGAAATGAAGTATTACATTACATATGCAAAAGAACATTGCATAAAACGGGTGTCGTGCATGGAAGTAGTCAACACCACATGAGTGGATAAAGAGTGGGCTCGAGTGAGCTAAGTCAATGACTTGGCCGAGTCGCATGATTTACAAGGGTTGGGGGTCGGGGTTAGCAAGAAGGGCTAGAAGATTCTTCGGGTGTAAGACCCGGTGATTGGATACGCACTACCGTTGGTATTAGTCCATAAAGTGTGTCGGTGTACGCGAGACCGTTGCTGGAAGTTCATAAATCCCGTGTCGGTTGGGTGTCGTTGGTGTAAGTCCATAAATACTCACCCTATATAAGACCCCGGATGAAAAATGTCATTTGATGTGTAACATAGATGACGAGATTATATGCATGGGAACCTGCATGTGTAGGAGAGCTGAGAAAGGCTCGAGTTAATGGATGACGGGCATTTGCAAAATTGAAATTGCAAGTGTCGAAGGGCCGGGAAGGGCCCGAGTTGGTTATTGGGAGTGAGTCTTATCTCATTCCATAACATTGCATGGCAAATTCTAACATTTATGGCATATGTGCGTTTGGGAATATGTGAAATGTGGATTAGTTGCATATTAGCATTTCTTGTGCATTTGGGTTGGGGAGTAGCCTATTTAAGAAGTTCTATATTGAACGTAGCTCACCCTTTATGGGAAAACGTTTCAGGTGCGGGGTTCGTGCCGGTGGAGGGCTCTCACTTTGAGCCTCAAGGAAGAAGAGCCAGAATGTGGCTTATTTTGACAAAAATTGTAAAGTTGAAGTGAATATTACTTTTGGCATGTAATTGAATGAGATTGCATTTAAATGATGTAATAGATTTTGTATGAACCTTGTAGAATGCCCAAATACATGTTATGTGAGTGTTGGGTTGATTTTAATAAGGTTTGAAATGAATTGGAAACGAAAAACTAAAAAAAAAGGAAAAAATCTGGGTAGACAGTACCGGTACGACTTGGTCCAGAGAGTTCGACGTACCGGTACTGCCGAAAGATTCTGAAATTTTACATTGCTTTCTTATGCTTTTGGATCTTGTTTTCCTTCATTCGAAGGATTCAAATGGACTGCAAATGAACTATTTTGAGGTATATAACACCTCGGATGAATTAAATGACAAAAGAACACGGAATTCATACGTGCAATAAAGTCCCGATTGAGGGGATTTGTTTGGACTTAAGTTTCGGAATTGAGAAAAGAATTGTTATTTCCGCTGGTTGACGGTTGGTCAACGGTTGATAAAGGATCCCCAAAATTTGGGGTGTCACATGGGTGGCACCCCCGGGGCCTACTTAGGTGGCGCTACGGGGGTGCTGAGTCTTGGCAAGGAGTAGTGACGAGGAGGCGGCGCCAGGGGTTTGGGTGACCTCCCTTCGGGCTTCGGATGCTCAGGGCTTTCTCCTCGTGGTGGTTTTGGCGTGGTCTTAATAGCTGGTGAGAAACCCTTTAGGACTATTAGCTCGAGCTTAGGTACGAGCAAGGAGTCTTTACTTAGTCCTTTTGGTACATCAAGAGGGACTCAAGGTGCATGCGAACAACATAGTGGATCTTCAAAGGAGTCAGAGGGCGTCCGTCATGGACTAGGAGGCGCCACAAGCCCCACATACACTTCAGGCAGTGCCCATGGTGCACTGGGTGACGCCCCAGGCTCTCCAGGAGGTGTTTCATGTGTGGTGAAATCGCCCACTCGTGAGTCCAGGAAGCGATTGATTACCGATCTGGATATGACTCGTGAGTCCTGCCGAGCTACCCCACCTCGGACGTTCCTCCGATGTCTATGCTCCGAAATTTGAGTTTGGCAAGGGGGAGACTTTGTGACTTCGTGAGCGATGTTGAAGCTCAAGAGGTTACATCTCGGGGTTCAGAAGGCATGATCAACGCCGTTGTTAAGGCTTTTGCTCTGGTATGCTCTTCTTTTTTGTTTTGTTCTTGGCTTCCTTTGTTATATCTTAGCTTAGTTCTAGAATTTCTCTGTATTTTGTTTTTGAATGTCCATAGATGGCTGCTGTCTTACCCACCTATTTAATAATATCCTGAAGATCGGGAAGGCCGTTAGTGGCCAGGCAAAGGAGAGGCAGGCACATGAGGCTGCTGAGGAGCAGTTTAGGTTTGAACGGTAGACACGAGAGGATGTCGTGAAGTACCAGAGGCTCAAAAGGCAGGCACGAGAGGATGCCACTAAGGAGTTGAGGCAAGCGCAAGGGAAGGCTGCTCAACTTGAGGCTGATCTTTGTGCAGTACTTGAGAGAGCCACCAGAGCAGAGGCTTAGAGGGATACTGCTAACAGGGCCAGGGCCAGTGCTTTCATTGACGACTATGAGGAGCTCAGGAGGAAGGCCTCTCTAGCATTCCTTTACTGTGATCTTTCTGACCTTAAGCCTTATGAGGCTCCTGGGTCCGATGACGAGGACTACGTGAGTGGAGGCAGTGAGAGTCACTAGGAGTGTGCTGTCTTTGTGTCTTTTGTTCTATTGACACACTATGTCTATCTTTTGTCAAGAGTTCATGTGTTTGAACGACATATCACTTTTGTAAAGGTCTCATGACTTGTGAATGAAATGCAACTTTTTTGAGAAGAATATTGAGCAATGTTATTTTATAATTCAAAGTAAATATTTGAAGGAAAAAGACTAACATAGAAAATTGATTAACAAGGTAAATAATCTAAATGGTGGTCACCAACTCATGACTTACTGCCTGACTTACTGTCCCTAGTTATTGGTAGTATATCTTTAGGTATTCTGCATTCCATGGGTGGCCCAGGACCTTTCCTTCAAAGTTTTGGATTCTGTAGGTACCCGGCCTTATTACCTCTGTGACCCTGTAGGGTCCTTCCTAGTTGGGTCCCAATTTACCTTCCTAGGAGTCTTTGGTGGACAGGATGACCTTCTTGAGGACTAGGTCCCCGAGTAAGAAGGCACGAGGCTTCACCCTCGAGTTGTAGTATGGTCATGAGACGCTTGTACTCTGTATTCCTGAGCATGGTTATCTCCCTCTCCTCCTCCACCAAGTCGAGGTTGATGCTCTCATAGGCTAGAGAGAAAGGGGTCTCACCCGTAGGATCTCTTGGTGTGGTCCAATATGCCTATAGTACTCCTAGAAGTTCGTCTACCCACTTCCCTTTTGTAGTCTCCAATCTGAATTTCAAGTTACGGAGTATGGTCTTGATAGTAACCTCTGCTTGCCCGTTCGCCTGTGCATAGGCGGGGCTGGAGTGGGGCTTCTTAATCTGAAGGTCCGCACAGAAAGTGTTGAGGAGTTTGTTGTCAAACTACTTGGTGTTGTCGCTCACAATGGCATGAGGTACTCCGAAGCGACAAACTATACTCCTCCATATGAAGTCTTTTATTTTCTGCTCTATGATTCTCGCTAAGGCTTCAACTCCCGCCCACTTAGTGAAGTAGTCGATGGATATGACTACAAACTTACATTGGCCTCAACTCACAGGGAGAGGACCTAGAATGTTGATTCCTTATATAGAGAAGGGTCATGGGCTTTGAACAGTGGTGAGTTCCTCGGGCAGCTGTCTTGGCCCAGTTACAAAAACGCTGACACTTATCACATTTCTTGACGAAGTCTTAGGTGTCTCGAATCATGGTGGCCCAATAGTATCCCTGTCTGACTGCTTTGTGAGCCAATGCATGCCCACCTAAGTGGTTCCCACATATCCCCTCATGGATCTCCCTTATGGCATAGTCTGCCTCTTCTGGGGTGAGACAGCGGAGTAGTGGGAGAAAGTCACTTTTCTTGTAGAGGGTGTTTTGTAGTATAACATACTTGGATGCTCTCATCCTTAACTTTCTGGCTTCCTTAAAGTCGTCTGGGAGGGTTCCCTCCTCGAGGTAACCTCTAATAAGAGTCATCTAGTTGGACTCGGATGATGAGCGGCGAACTTTGCCCTCCTCTAGCTTGGTGGTACTCGGCTCAAACTGGTGACCTATCAACGCTGGACCCATGAGTATGTTAGCAGAAGTAAACTTAGCGAGGGCATCTGCCATGACATTCTCCTCTCGAGGTACATGGTGGATCTCAAAAGAGGCAAACTTCGTGAAGAGGGTTTTGACCATTGAGAGGTACTCCTGCATCTTTTCTTTTTTGGCCTTGAAATCTTCCCTCACTTAGTTGACTATGAGTTGAGAGTCACTGTAAATCATGAGGCTGAGTGCTTCCATCTCTAAGGCTAACCTTAGACCTGATATGAGGGCCTCATACTCTGCTTTGATTATTTGATGTGGTGAAGTTGAGGGAGATAGCGTACTTTAACGGAGTGCCATGGAGACTGATCAGTACAAGTTCAGCTCCACCGTCCTCTTTGGTTGAGGACCCATCCACATAGAATTTCTAGCATGGTAGAGTGGATGATGGAGGTGATGTTCGGAGAGAAGGAAAAATGGGGAGTGAGGGAGTCTGAGAAGGCGACGTCCAAGGCAGGGTGGGAGGCCCTCTGGCTTGCTCAATTGATGGTTCGACCTCCTAATCCTCCTCAGGGTCGGCAGGTCTTTGTGTAGTGACTGATCTAACTTCCTGGTTGAGGGAGTCAGTGTGTACTGAGCAGATGGGCGCGGGGACGCCTAGTACTTCCTTTTGGGACTCTTGGGGAGGTGTGGACTCTACTGCAAAGTCTGCAACTGTCTTTCCTTTGATGGAAGCCCTCGGTTGGTACTGCACATCGAATTCACTCAACTCCACAGCCCACTTGAGCAATCTCCCGGAGACATCAGGTTTCCCTAAAATTGTTTTAAGCGGCTAATCTGTGACAACCACGATGGTGTGGCTCTGAAAGTAGTGCCATAAGCGTCTTGCGGTAGTGAAAAGGGCGAGAGCTAGTTTCTCAAGCTCTGAATACCTTACCTCTGCTTCTATGTATGTCTGCTTACATAGTAGATAGGCTTCTGGATGCCACCATCCTCCTAAATGAGAACGGAGTTCAAGGCTAATGGTGAAGATGAGAGGTAGAGGTATAATGTCTCTCTTGGCACTGCATGGGATAGTAGAGGTGGTGTGGCAAGGTAGGTTTTGAGTTTCTGAAAGACATTCTCAACGTCTGGGCTCCACTGGAAAGTCATGTGATGGATCTTAAAAAGGGTAGGCATTTATCTACAAATTTAGAGACAAACCTGTTAAGGAAAGCTACCCTTCTGTTGAGGCGCTGAACCTCCTTTATTGAGGCTGGGGACTTCATCTCCATGATGACTCTGATTTTGTCGGAGTTGGCTTTAATACCCCTTCTGTGAACCATGAAGCCTATGAATTTCCCTAAACTGATGCCAAAGGCACACTTTTTCAGGTTTCAACTTCATCTTGTAGGATCTTAACACATCAAAGGTCTCCTGCAACTGGGTGATATGATCTGTTGCTGCTACACTCTTTATTAACATATCATCTATATAGGCTTCCACAGTCTTCTCAATCTGGGCCTCGAACATTCTGTTAATGAGGCGCTAATATGTGGCACCGGCGTTCTTGAGCCCGAATGGCATCACCCTATAACAGTAAGTGTCTCTCGGGGTAATGAATGGGGTCTCCTCCTGATTCAGAGGGAACATGCTGATCTGATTATACCCAGAGTAAGCATCTAGGAAACTCAAGAATTCGTGTCCAGCTATGGCATTAATGAGCAAGTCGATGCATGGGAGAGGATAACTATCCTTGGAGCAAGCCTTGTTGAGTTCTGTGAAGTCTACGTAGAGGCGCCACTTTTCATTGACATTTTTCACCATTACTACATTGGATAGTCAGTCTGGGTAGGCTATCTCCTTCACTGAACCATTAGTCAGCAGCTTATTTCCCTCTTCCTCCATGGCCTGCCCTCTCTCAGTGCTCACATTTCTCAACTTCTAGTGGACAGACTTCTATTTGGGGTCAACATTTAGTCGGTGAGAGGCCATTTTGGGATCGATGCCCTCTAATTCCTCATGGGAGCAGGCGATGACGTTAGTGTTTTTCCTAAGGGAGTCTACCAAGGCAGATGCCAGCTTTTGGGAGAGTGAGGATCCGAGGTAGACTTTCCTCTCTGGGAGGCTGTCATCTAGTATTATTGGGTGAAGTTCCTCTGCTGGTTCACCCCTCTCCAAGGTTCTATCGTCTCTGGGGTTAAGGACTCCGATTTAGAGTGTCTCGTGTGGCCTCCTAACCCTCATAGAGAACACGTAGCACCCTCTGGTTGAGACCTGGTCTCCTCTTATCTCCCCAATTCCATTGGAAGTTGGGAAATAGAGGAAGATGTGGTAGGTAGAGGGCACTGCCCTTAAGGCATTGAGGGCAGGGCGTTCAAGTATTACATTATAAGTAGAGGGACAACCAAGTACAAGAAAGTTTACCATGATTGTTGAGCTCCTTGGTGCAGTTCCAGCTATGACAGACAGGGTAATGGATTCCAAAGGTTGGACTCTCTCTCCTGAGAAACCAACCAAGGGAGTCCTGACCGGCTATAATCTATCTTTACCGAGGTGAAGGCTATCACAGGCTGTGGCAAATAGGATGTCGGAGGAGTCATAAAAATCTATCTATTTGGCTCTATGAGCGTGTGCCTTCCTGGCAGAGTTGGAGTCACTTCCTTCTCCAAGCCCTCCAGCGATGTTCTGAATCTCACCGAGGAGCTATTGGCGCTCTCGTTCTTCGTGCGGAGGAGTTGGTCCTTGGCCAACCACATACTGTTTGAGATGACCTTGTTGGATAAGGTCTTCAATCTGTTTCTTCAGCTAGAAGCAGTCGTTCATGTCATGTCCATGGTCGCGGTGGAAGCGACAGTACTCACTGAAATTTCGGTGCTTGGGGTCAAACTTCATCTTTTTGGACCAACGGATGGTTGGGTTTGATTGGCACTCAATTATGACATTTTATTGTGCTTTTTTTGGACTAATTATACTTTGATGGAGTTCAAATGATTATGTTTCAGGAGCTAAAGTGAGAAAAATGGTCAAGGATAACAAATACAACATTTAAGTGTAACTGCAGCATTTGATCCACAAAGGAAAAACTTGAGGACAACAAGACAGTTCGAACGGTGATCAACATTCGAACGTTTCCCCTGAACCAGGCAGATAAGGCAAAGGCGTGTTGCAGACAGACCCTGGAGATTAAAGCCTAACGTTCGAACACCATGCTACGTTCGAACGCAACATCACATTCGAACGCTGACACGTTCGAACACCACTGGGAGCACTGACACGATCTGGTTGACTGAAATACATAGCGTGTGAAGACCTCTATTGTCAGAAGAAAGACCCTCAGGCACATGGTGCCATGATCGACTGCATTGGGGTTATTTGTGGACCCTGAGTGCTGCAGAGAGTGGGTGAATGGCCTGACAGAAGACTGCAACCCATGTGAAGCCCGGAAATCAACACAGATATACAAGCAAAAACAGGCTTCACGTTCGAACGGAAGGTACCGTTCGAACGGATCCCACAGACAGACTGCAGATCGTCTGATTCTTTGACTGATCCCCTGATTCTCACCTTGACTTAGGCGTCCAACACTGCTCTTTCACCCCCTCCCTTGCTATTCCTTTCCTATAAATACTCCCTCTTTGGGAGCTTTGAAGACACATTTGGGGAGAGAGATCTAGAGCTCTCCTCTTGAAGAATACCTAGTCTTTATATGTATTTTAGTGTTTCACTTTAATTCAAGTGTTTACTTTCTAGTTCTTTAATTCAAGTCTTTTACATTTATGCTATTTTCAATTACTGCAAGTCTTTACTATAGTTGGGAAGTTAATTCCCTACTTGTCTTTATTTATATTGAGTTGGGAAGATAAATTCCCTACTTTTGTTGTTAAATTCATGTACTTTATGTTCTTGCCCTTACATTAATGCTCTTACTTTCTTGCTTTCAATTAAGTCTTGCACCTTCATTATTTGAGCTCATC
>CM042184.1:37156911-37196430 GCA_023539305.1 Ilex asprella | reverse complement strand
CATTGCTTAAGCATCTTCTTCTTAGAGGAGTGAAACTCTTCCACTTTTTTAGAGCTTTCCCAAAGCCAAGAAGGGTGGAACGTGATTCACTCATTCGTCGTTGAAGATCAACTTCGGAGTTTCTCTACTTGGAGAGATGAGTACCATTCACTTTTCTAGCTTTACCCAAGCCATGAAGAGTGAGTAGTCCTCATTTACTCTTTAGGGAGAGGTGATCGATATGTAATGACTATCCGGATATTATACTTGTGCATTCCTTTCACACTTCAATGCTTTATTTACTTGTTTAGCGGTAGACTGGATAAGTTAAGCAAAGTTAGGGTAACTTGCACGACCAAAGGATATTTCTATGATCTGGATAACTCTTACATAGAAAGATCCGTTGGTTTAAGGCAAGTACCCTAGCTAGTTCTTTGTTTAATCAATGGGTATTTCTATGGTAAATGGATAACTCCTTCTAGAAAGATTCATTGATTCAAAGCAAAGAATCCCGGCTAGTATTTTGTATAACCAAGAGATGTTTTCTATGGTAAATGGATGACTCCTTCTAGAAAGATCCGTTGTGTGAGACAAACTTTCCGGAATAGAACTTTAAAGATAAAATCCTCAATCTCCACCACCATTGCACTTCATAAAAAGGATGGAGCTTTAACCCAGTCTATCCTTATCTTCCAATTATCTCTCTGTTGACACGGGAGTTAGTTGAGTTATAAAGCACAAGTGTAATACACTGGATAATTCATTACATATCTTGAATCTCGAACTAAAGAGTAACTTTAATTATATTGGAATCTTATATTTTTTCTAGAAAAAAAATCTCTTGAAAAGAATTTAATATTCTGTTCAAGAAACCATCCACTTCTCACAAAACTCAAAAAGGTTACAATCAATCGGTCTACATCACAGCTTACTTTGAAAACACCTAAACATATTCCCTGTGGATTCGACTCCGGACTCAAACCGTATTATTACTACAGCTTGACCGCCTGCACTTGGGTGTACACATTTCGGATCAAGTTAGGGTTATCCTGTATTTGGAGTAGGATGTGCTCTACCGAAGCATTGAGTGGAGTGAATGGTTGTCGGTCCCTCAAGGGTAGTGGTCCGAGGCGGTCCTTTATGGGGATCCTCTCGGCTTTCTTTCTCTTGTTCTCGGTTTCCCTTCTATTTTCTCGGCTGTCTTTCCTTTTCTCCACTAGGAGGACTCATCTCTACAGGCTTAGGTGACGTCCTTGGTGTTCATATATTTTTGGGCCCTAGATAGTAACTCTGGCATGCTAGAGGGCGACTTTTTGATGACTGGGAATAGGAAGCTGGAGGTGCGAAGTCTAGCGATAAAGGCGGCTCAGGCTACCTTGTTATCTGGTTCGTCAACCTGGAGGACCTTCTCATTGACGTGGGCAAGGTAGCTACAAAGGCTTTCATCCCTATCTTGCTTGATGGTGAGCAGATAGGTTACTGGCTTTTGATGGCGGCATCTCCCAATTAACTGTGAGACGAAGGACTTACTTAGCTCTGCGAAAGAGCAAATGGAGGAGGGCCTGAGCTTGGAGAACCACTGGCGGGCAGACCCCTTCAAGGTGATAGGGAATGCCCGACACATAATCTCCTCAGGCACATTATGGAGTTACATGAGGGACTTGTAGGTATCCAGATAGTCGAGGGGGTCTCTATTGCCGTCGAAAGTCTCGATGTTGGGCATCTTAAACTTCAAAGACGGTGGATAGTTGACGATATCAGTGATAAAGGGCGTGTCAGTGCGTCTTACTAGGTAGTCCATGATTGTAGGCGTCTATGCCTTGATGGCATTGAGGGCATCGCCAAGCTAGTTTTGCACTTTCCTTATCATCTCGTCCCACTAGTTGGGGACATCCGCAGTCGAGTGATGCTATTGGCTTTCGTGGTCCCCGTATTGTCTTTCTCCTTCATCCTCCTGGGTAGGCACATGTAAAGGGGGAACAAGTGAGCTTCCTGCACATTGAGGAGGGACGGTTGACGAAGAGTTTCCTAGCGTAGCCCTATAACATTCCGACGAGGTTCCCCATGATGGGGGGCCTAGCACCCAGGAAGAACAGGTAATGGCTCCTCTCCTATCGGAGGGAGTGGGACTCCTCCTGCGGGGGTTGGGGTGGCGTCCCTTTAAGCGAGCATCAACTGGATAATTTACTGATTTTGGTTCACCAACAATTGCATGATTTTGAGGAGCTGTTGTTGTTGTCCGACGGGAGTCATGAAAGCAGATGGTTCAGACTCCCCGAGGGGAGGCGGAGCCTCCTCTTGGCGAGCATGGTTATTGTCTCTCGGTTGTTGGCTCATTGATTTGGTGGTAATCACCATGGATTGGGAAAAGACTGACAGGTAGTAGAAACTATGTCATTTTTCACAGACGGTGTCAAACTGATGATGCACAAAACTGTCTTGTTTAAGATCAACAGTCACGAGTATGAATGAGTGTGATTAATGAGCAGTAATGAGCAATCGATGACAAAACGGTAAATAAAGGGTAAACACAGGATTTATAGTGGTTCTGTCTCGGATAACCTATGTCCACTCTCGAAAATGACAACAGTGGTCTGATGTTTTATTGATGAATAATGGTTATCGGAGAGTTACTCCAGGAGTGTTATAGTGCTTTCATAAGAGAGAGAGAGAGTGATGTGTGTATGAGATTCGGATGCGTGCCCTCAATGTTGAGAAGGCTTACGTTATATAGTTAGGGTAAAAGGGGTGAGACGGTGATGTGAGGGATGAGGTCTCTACTGCTTTGGTAAGTTCCATTTTAGTAGGACTCAATCTTCTCAATCCTGGTATTCTCTCCCTCGTACTCCCATTCAGTCGAAGGATGATCTTGATTTGGACTGGGCTCACCCTTGATCTTGAGATTGGACTTGCATTGGAATGTGTTTGTAGTACTAGAGCCAACAGGACGAAAGAGGACGGACCAGGAGAGTCTGACCATGTGCGGCACCCAATTAGGTCTTCATGGGCGGCGCCAACTTGAAGCCAACTTAGGCGGCGCCCTCTTGGCCTCTTCATGGACGACGCCTTCCTTTGTGGCTCCTTAGCTAGCCTTTTGATCTTTGGTGTGTTGGGTCCTTTTCTGACGGGTTGACCCAACTTCGATTAGGCTTTCTCCCGGGCTTTCTCAGCTAATTTAATTTGGGCTGGCCCAGTAAAATTTGGGCTTATCAAATTTCGCTGTTATTATTAATCACTAAATCTAATCTATGCAAATTTTTTGTTAGCAGTAGGGCTTAAGGTTCCCCTAGTAAATCCTAATTTTACTCATTTAATTATTCATATTAGATATTAAGTAAATTTATTTATTACTATGCTGTTTTAATTGATTTGTATAATTCAACAATTAACATTTTAAAATTAAGATTTTGTTATTTCTTATTTAAACTTGCACTCATTATTTTTTAATAAATTAATCGTGTCAAATATGAATACCTCAGAAGTGACATTAACTCAATCTATTCTTAGTTAAACGTGTGAATTCCGAGTTATTTGTGTTTAACACTTATTTAGCCAACTTATTATTCATAGTAATATATTGTATTATTTTGAAATTCATAACATAAAATAAGCAATCCTAATTCTTTAACTTTGTGTTTGTTTTGATACGTGTATTTGTATCATCTCAATAATTATGACCCATAGTAGGGATAGACTGAGCAAAATTTTTTTTAAAAAAAATTTAATTTACAAACAAAGATCAATTGATGCGGCACCATAAATTTTACCCTAGATATTGTTATCAATTTAAAATTAAATTTTGACTCACATGTCACGACAATTATTTATTATTTTTTATAAAAAAATTTGTAAGTCTAATATTATCCTATGCTTAAATATAATATAAGGACATTTTTTTTAAAAAAGTCGTTAACACCGTATGCTTGAACATAATACAAGAAAAAAATTCAAAATAATTTTTTTAAAAAATCGATGGTATCGTACACTTAAACATAATATAAGGAAAAAATTCAAAATAATTTTTTTGTATGTGAACTCTTCACACATGAGGGCATTTGTGTTATTTTATTCTCTTATACCGTCTTTTCATTTGTACTGAGAAAATAATATCACCTGGTAGGTAGTATTCATTAATACTGAAGGGGGTGGCTCCCTTTATTACATGTGTGATTGCATTAAATGAGCTCACGTGAGGATCACAAGACAAGGCATGTGATGAAGACATCAATCACTCGGTTGATGTACCTAGCCGAACTGTTCGATGTGTTTGGCAAAGCATTGAATGAACTCGGTCATTTCCAAGCCGAGTTATTCGATATCTTTGGTGACTAATGAAGGAGCTCGACTCTTACCAAGACCAAGCTGCCTGAAACAATAAATAGAAAGATAAGGATGCGCCTTAAAATCAGGCATTTTGGCTAAACAAATAAAAGAAATTATAGGAACGGGTGGAGGAATTGTTGGAGATATATCAACAACTTTCCAGCTAGAGCCACCTAATTGGAGGAAGTTGTGCCACCTAGAATCGAAAATATTGGAAACCTTAACGGGACAAGGATCTATAAAAAAGTACCAGGAGCCAAGGAAAAAGGAACGCTGAACTCTCGTTGTCTCTTAGTAATTTGATCAATTCAATTACTGACTTAAGCATCGGAGTGTTTTCGATTGAAGCATTCGATCTTGGGCAGTTTGCTTGTTTTACAGGTTGTTAAGACTGGGAGATCAAGTTCAAAAATATTTTTTACCCAAAATATCAAATTATATTCCAGAAGGAGATAAATCACTCTTTTTGCCTCTTACATTTTTTAGCACCGTCTGTGGAAAGATTTTCATCAATCGAAACATAAAGCTACGATTTTAAGACTTAGAAGTGCCATCGGATCACATATAAGTAGTTTCGCCTTCGGGAATTCTGATCCAATGTCACTTTCATCTGACAGCAACGTGAGGGTGCATGTGGAGAAAATTCAATCTGGACCCCATGAGAATGACGAGGTATCCTCAAGTTTCAAACCAAAAAGGAACTAGAATGAGAAGGGCAAAGATCATAATGAAACCCTCCGTGCCGAGGGGGAGAACCACTCCTTAATGAAATTGGTCCAATTGCTACAGGATCGACTTGATGCACATGACAAATTGTTCAAAATATCTTATGTCAGGGAAAAGGACCTGATAAAGGAGAACAAATAATTGAAAGCCAAGCTGAAAGAGAAGTGTGAAAGGGAAAGCCGACAAAAAAGTCCGAAAAAGAAACATGACAAAATCAAGAATGCCAATGATGATAAGTACCAGTAAAAAAGACCTCGGGCCCTGGAGGAAGACTCCTGGAAGCAGTATATCACCGAAGAACTGAACAACTGCTTGAAAAGACAAGAATAGGGGTCAACTTAGGAGCTAGCCAGAAGGGCAATAAGAGAATACGGTGATGGCTCAGAGTTATCCCCTTTTACCTTGTGGATCGAAAGGGGGCGTATCCCAAGTAAATTCGTCGTCCTAAATTTCAAGCTTTACAATGAAAAGACTGACTCCGCCTCACACATCAGACATTTCTGATAGTTGATGAAAATTCATCGGCAAAACAAACTCTTGCCGAGTAATTTCCAGCTCAATTCATTACGAGCAGCAAACAACCTAAGGATGTCGGGGCTCTAATGATATTGAAAAAATGAAATAATAAGACTCTGCGAGAGTACGCTCATCGTTACTGGTAGATGATGAACAAAGTTAAAAGATGTAATCCTAAGATTGCAATTGCATCCTTTAAAATCGAGTTGCTGAAGGAGAACCCTTTATACCAATCACTCACCAAGAGACCAGCCACAGACCTGGAAGAGCTGATGGCGAGAATCAAGAAGTATGCTAAAGTCGATGACGACCTATCCAGGGATGTGGTTAAGGATCATCAGAGCAGAAGGCAGGTCGGCCATGAAAAACAGACCAAATCGAACATAGAGGGAGGAAGGAAGAACGAAAAAGAGGGATTTCTCACAAAGTCTCCCTTTCTTGGAGTAAACACACTGTTGAAAAAGCCCATATACAAGATATTGAATCAAATCATGGAAAAATCATTTTTCAAGTGGCCCAACAAGTTAACTGGGGATCCTTCAAAAAGGAATCCCAATTACAGGTACTCGTATCATCGGGATGTAGGTCAAATGACCGAAAATTGTCAATGCTTGAAGCAGCATTTGGAAGAACTGGTCTAGGATGGACATCTCAGTGAATTCATTGAAGATGGTGCAATAACTGATAGAGGAAGGACCGACCCAAAAGGAGATCAGTCGACACCAGTAGGGATAATTTATGTGATCCACGCTGCAACAAATCCACAGATGTCAACGACTAATATTGTTAGGGCATATATTCATAAAGCCGCAAAAGAAAGGGAAGTCTATCAGCTACGATTGACTCTAGAGGAGAGGAATAAAAGGATTAAGGAAGAAGAGTCAATCGAGGCCATTTGCTTCATCGAACAAGATTTGGTTGGAGTTCATCAGCCACACAATGACGCCTTAGTTGTGACGCTTTCGATAACAAATTACGATGTAAGAAGAGTTTTGATTAATCCAAGGAGTTCTTTCGAAATTATGTATATGGACCTCTTCGACAAGCTCGGCCTCAAGCAGGAGGATCTTAAGCCTTCCAATACTCCGTTGATCGGCTTTAGTGAAAAAATAGTTCTTCCTAGAGGAAAGATTACACTGCCTATGAAGACTAGACCAGTCGGTGTCATGACAGAATTCCTGGTAGTTGATATGGTCTCAATATACGATAATGGGGCGGTCTTGATTACATGAGATGAAGGCGGTACCATCGACGTACCACCAGATGCTGAGATTCCATTCGTCTGAAGGAATAGTGAACATCAGAGGAGACTAGGTCAGTTCAAGAACTTGTTTGCTAGCCTCAATCAAAGCCAAAGACGGAGTGGAGGTTCGACAAAGTTCAGCAGCCGAGGAGGCTAAATTGCAACCAATCCTCGATAGCTCGGTCGACTCCACCGACTGAACTGTCATGAAGACTCCTAATGTACCTTTAGGAACAGAGAGAGAAGTTATTGACCGAATAGTTGAAGACATGTCTAAAGTACCTTTAGACAAGGATGAAGATCTGGATAAATAATTTTTGTTGGGAACGGCTCTCAGGCCCGAACAACGAAATGAGCTCATTATCCTACTCCAAAAATATGCCGATGTTTTCACTTAGATCACAAATGACATGCCCTATATACTGTCTGAAGTAGCATGTCACTGATTGAACATCGACCCTAGCTTCAAGCCAGTCAAAAAAAAGCTTAGGAAGTCGGCACCCCAACATAAGGATGCAGTTAAAGAGGAGGTTGTAGGATTGCTTAAGTCCCAAACCATCAAATGAGGGTAATAGCCGACTTGGTTGTCAAACACCGTGGTGGTGAAGAAGAAAAATGGGTAGTGGAGAGTCCACGTTGACTTCATTGACCTCAACAAAGTCTGTCCAAAAGATAGCTTCCCCTACCTAAGATAGATCAATTGGTCAATACAACTGCTGGGCATGAACAAATGAGCTTTCTAGATGCCTATAGGGGATACCACCAGATCTCCCTTGCTAAAGAAGATCAGGAAAAAACTGCCTTTATAACGCCTGAAGGGACATACTACTACAAGGTGATGCCCTTTAGGTTAAAGAATGAGGGAACGACATATCAAAGGTTAGTAACTAAGATGTTTTCACACATGATAGATAACACCATAGAAGTCTACATCAACGACATGGTGGTTAAGATTCGAAGAGCAATCAATCACTATTCCGACTTGAGGAGTACATTCGACATCCTTCAAAGGTACAAGATGAAGTAAAAAGCCTCGAAGTGTGTTTTCGGGGTTTGTTCGGGGGAAGTTCCTTGGTTTCCTGGACACTCACAAGGTATAAAAGTGAATCCTAATCAGGTAAAGGCGATTGAAGAACTGCAAATACCTTGGACTGTGAAAGAGGTACAAAGACTTATTGGAAAGATAGTCGCACTCGGAAGATTCATATCCTGAGCATTTGACAAGTGCAAACCTTTTTTCCAAGCAATCAAAGGAAAAAAAGGAGTGTTTTGGAGTCAAGAAAGTAAGGAGGCATTTTTGAATCTCAAGGCATTTTTGGGTTCCCCACCAATCCTTACAACTTCCCAGCCGGAGGAGTGTCTTTTCCTCTATTTAGTTGTGTATGAACACACAGTAAGTGGAACATTGATGAGAAAGGACCTGAAAAAATTAAGAGCAGTGTATTACGTAAGCAAGATGCTCTTAGATGTCGAGCCAAGATATACTCTATTAGAGAAACTTGTTCTTGCCTTGGTTAGCTAGGCTAGGAAGTTCAGGCATTATTTCCATGCACATCGAATTGTAGTACACACTGACCAGCCTTTGAAAGCTTTTTTTTTTTCCAGAAGACCAACCTATCAAGACGCATTGCTAAATGGGTGGTGGAACTCTAGGATTTTGACATCACGTTTCAACCAAGAACGGCGATCAAGGGGCAGGCCGTTGTAGATTTTATCGTAAAATTTCAACCAAAGACCAGTTTGGGAATAGCCGACTTGAATGGTGGTACTGGAAAGTCAGAGCTAGGTAGCGAATGGAGTTTGCACGTTGACGGATCCTCCAACCAGAAGGGTGCAGGAATTGACCTCATACTAGAAAGTCTGGAGGGTTGTATTCTAGAGAAAGCCAATAGGCTCGGGTTTGAGGCCTCAAACAACGAGGCAGAATGTGAGGCTTTAATAGCAAGAGTGACACTTGCAGTTAAATTTGACATAATAAGTCTTCAGATATTCTCTGATTCACAGTTAATAGTAAAACAGATAATAGAGGAATATATGACAAAGGACAATAGAATGATGGCATATCATGCGTTTGCAGCAAAAGAACTTAGCAAAATTTTAGAATACTCGATCTAGGAGATTGGAAGAGCAAAGAACTCGCATGTCGATGCTTTAGCTTCACTAGCTTCGGCCATTGATCAACAAACTGAAAGAGCCCTTACCATTGAGTTCTAGACTAAGCCTAGCATTTTGCTGACCTTATCTGATGAAGTTTTACGTAATGAAATCGAACCAAGTTGGATGGATCCACTCATCGGTTTCTTCAAGAATGGTGACTTGCTTGAGGACAAGAAAGAGGTTTATAAGCTACATCTGAAAGTTGTTAGATTCTAGTTATCCCCAAAAGATGAGCTTTACTGATGCTCATTTAAAGGCCCGTACTTGAAGTGTGTACACCTAAACACTATTCCCGACTTTTTATCCGAAATTCTTGAAGGAAGTTGCAGAGCTCATATGGGTGGAAGGTCTCTGGCTCCCTGAGCCATTTCCCAGAGTTTTTGGTGGCCATATATGAAGAAGTATGCTCAACAGTTTGTTAGGCGGTGTGAGAAGTGTCAAAAATACTCACCAATACCAAGAAAACCATCCCAGCAACTACTTCCATTGGCGAGCCCATGGCTATTTGCGCAATGGGGGCTAGACATAGTGTGATCTCTACCTCAGACCCCTGGTAATAAGAAGTACCTTCTAGTAGCAACTGATTATTTCACAAAGTGGGTGAAAGTCGAGCCCCTAGCTAATATCAGAGATACTGATACAAGAAATTTCTTCTGGAGGAATATCATCACCATATTCGAAATCCCCAATGCACTTGTTTCTGATAATGGGACACAATTCGATAGTGGTCCTTTCAAAGCTTTTTGTCGACATTATGGAATTCAGAATCACTATTCCACTCTAGCTTACCCCTAGAGTAATGGACAAGCAAAGATTTCCAATAGAATAATCTTGGATGGAATTAAAAAGGTTAAAGGATGTCAAAGGGATATGGGTGGAAAAGTTGCCATGTGTTCTATCGACGTACTGAACCACGCCTCGACACTCAATTGGAGAAACCCCATTCGCTCTAGCTTATGGGATAGAAGTAGTAATTTCATTAGAGATCGGCTTACCGACTCTGAGAACTGAGCTGGTTGAAAGCAATAATAATGATTCTATTATCATTCGAGATCTTGATCTCGCAGAAGAGAAAAGAGAACAAGAAATAATAAGAATGATATCTTATTAGCAACAAATGTCTCGAGCTTATAACAAGAAAGTCACTTCGTGGTCTTTTGCACTGGAAGACTTGGTCCTTAGAAGAGTACTGAGATCGTCTAATAATCCAACACATGGAAAGCTTGGAGCAAATTGAGAAGGTCCATACAAAGTAGCCCGAGTAGGGGCAGTGGATATTATGAGCTTGAAACATTGGACCATAAAGCAGTGCCACGCCCCTGGAACACGACTAACTTACGAAATTTCTATTTCTAAAAAGGTACCTTTTAAATAGAACTCTGAAGTACCTTCAGAAACTTAAGGGTGCCCCTTAAAGAGTCAGTAGCTGATAGGCAAGTGTACTGAACTGAAGTTAATAATAAAGATTGAAGATTCATTTCCTTCTTCTTGTTTTTTCTTATTATGTACGACCTATTGCTAAGGAAGAGAGGCAAAAAATCCTGATTGAAGTTACAAAGGCGCAGCCACCCGAACTAATTCAGGCCTTCAGCTAGGCATGACGATGTAAGTTGATTAAGGCCGAATTTGAGTCTAATTAGATTGGCGAGTCGGTGCAGGGTAGAAACACTCTTAGATGCCCAAGGGGACTATTAGTAACTCCACTAAGGAATCGAGCTCTTCGAAGACGGGCCGAGCAAAGCCCATAACTTCAAAAGTGTAAATTTTGTAAGTATTTAAAGGTCTCTGTTGAGGGACCGAACTCTTCAAAGATGGGCCAAACTAAGCCCATAACTTCAAGAGTATAAATTTTGTAAGTATTTAAAGGTCTCTGTTAAGGGACCGAGCTCTTCGAAGGCTGGCCGAGCTAAGGCCATAACTTCAAGAGCATAAATTTTTTATAAGTATCTTATTTCCTGTTGAGAGGCCGAACTCTTTGAATAGGGGTCCAACTAAGGCCATAACTTCAAAGACTGAATTGTTTCTAAGAATTCAAAGATATTTTTTAGATACTTTAAAGTATTCTCGAACAAATCACTAAATCCAAAAGGAACTTTCATTTAAACTTCAAAAAGATTACAACTATGTTTCAAAAGGATCTTTACATCAGAAGTTGCAAAAATATTCTAAGTCTTATCAGGTGGCAAGAGACTTTGAGGAGCTAGGAAGGGAATGACAAGTGTAGAGCTCGGATGATGAAGGAATTCCAACAATTGTTAGGGCAGCATTCTAGCCCTTGCCAAAAAATGCCTTCTCCACTCTAGAATCTTAAGAGCTAGGTCATTTTTCTCCTTCTCCATGCCTTCATCATAAGCAGCATCCTCATTCTACTTTGTCTCAACCTTGTACTGATCAAACTCCTCCAAAAGACTTGTGTAATCAAGCTGAGATTAGGAGAATTCAACATTCACTTCATGTTCAGAATCCTTTAGCTGCCTAACCTCGGTTTGAAGCTTCTGGTTCTCCCCGGTCAGGCTTTGGTTTTGAGCATTCAGAACCTGAACTTCTTCATAGATTTTGGCAAATTCGTCATCCAAAGACTCTTTCTTGGCTAGGGCAGAGGCCCTAGCATGGATGGCATCCTTCATAGCCCTATCTTTTTTGTCTATCCTAGCCCTGACCTCATGAACTTTTTGTAGACCCTTGAAGTTTTGAAGAAGATGAAGACTTAGAAAAAATTTTGAAGAAAAAAGGAAAAGCCTAAGGAGCAAGTAAAAACCTTTACCAGAACCATGTGTTGAATGGCTTGACAAGAAATTTCATCGTCAGTAAGATCCTTGTTCATAGCCAGGTGCCATGGCAAGATCACTCCCCGAGCAATTCCTACAGCAACCACTATTGCAGAATCTTTTGTAGAAATCTCTCTCTTTTTTGTTGTAAGGACAGGTCGGAAAAGAGGATTGACCGACTTAGGAGAAAGGTGCACCTTGGGCTCAATAACTTTTTGCCTTTCCGGGGCAGGGTCTTCAGCTAGTTCAAAGACCGAATCATCCTCAAGAGTAGGAGAATGAACAGAATCTTGAGGATCCAACTCAACCGAAATTGACTTCTCATTAACCCGAATCGAGTCCACTAGGTTGTTGACTGGTGGAGCTGCATTCTCTGGCTTGAAAAGAACAGTCTCGACAGGATCCTCGGCAGTGGGCTCCTTAAGAACATGGATTGAAGGCACAGGAATTGTTGGAATTGGTTCGGTCGGTGGGGTAGCTTCGACAGTTGATAAAAAATCTAAGAAGTTCTTCACTGTTTCTGCATCCAGAAGCTGCAAGAGTAGTCTTCTTTCGTGTTTGGGGAGTCTGTTCACAAGCAGTCTGGATGGCTTCCTTATCTGTAGCAAGTGTGGCATTAGGACGGTTCGGTACAACAATGAAAGATGTATAGGTCGGCGTATACCCGAACAAGGTATGAGCAGCTTGGCAAAACAGTGACTCAGTGTATTCCCAAACTTTATTGAGTTCATCCATTTTTACAGAAAACTTAGGAACTCGGCCCTTTACAGTTTCTCCTTTATACAGAAAAAGGATTGTCAGAAAACGGTAAAACAAAGAACTGAAAAGAAAAGAGCCAATTTGGAAGAGTAAAAGATTCAAATACCCGGAGCACCTTCTTCATAGGGGCAATGATAAGAAGGAATGGCCCTAGCAGAATACTCCCAATTCCCAGAAACAAAAACCACGTCGTCTGTGAAACCCGGAGAATTTTGAACTTTTTGGAATAAGGGTAAAATCGTAATTTGCCACTACGATGAGGTTTACAATACTCATGTTCTAGACCTCGGATGAGAAAACGGAGTGCACCATTGGATTCGCAACGCGAAATCTAGTAACCACTAGAAAATTTGTCGAATTCCGAGATAGTCGAGTTTTTGCACGTAGATCGAGACGACTGCGTGGCGATTGACCTTTTAAAGGTCCCCAAAAATAAATTTTTGAAAATTTCCTTAAAATAAAATTAAAGTTCAAATAAAATTAATTTAAACTTAATCCGAGGTGTAATGAATCATTTCGGGACGAAAAACGGACCCGAAAGTCGAAAATATGCGGTGCGATTTGGACCACACATGTGTGCCTATAAATACCCTCTTAAATCAGCTTTTTTGGGAGAAAAATATCCCCCCATCAGCTGTAAGTAGCCGTCCAAGAGAAGAGAGAAAAAAAAATTTCATCTCCAAGCTTCCCGCTTTGATTCCGGGAGTTCCGTCGGTCGAAATTCGTCGAATCAAAAGGCAAAGTTCATCTCCTCGACGAGGGCAACGCGTACGTACCAAGAACAAAGGATTTCACCGAATATCCAAAGAGTGAATTTTGGATAAATCAAGGATCTTGAGGTGTTCTTGGTGTGTTCTTGAAGCCTAGTCTTCATTTCAAGCTTTAAGGGGTAGGGTTTCTCCTACCTTGGATTAATCTTTCCTTAAATGTTGATATTTTAAGGGTTTGATATATCTATGCCATTGAATAGACTTTTATATGTATGTAGAAGTTGTATGTGATTGACTTATGTAGCTTTTAAATTGATATATTTGTATGTTTATATTATGGAAATGGAAAAGTGAGCATAGACATGGCTTAAACTAATTGTTAGCTTGATTTTGGTATATGAAAGTTACATGTGATTTATTATGTAACTTAGTGAAATTGAAGGCATACTATGTGTTATATAAATCATGCCTTGAAGGTGTTTGGTGAAATGCCTTGAGTGTTTGAAAATTGTTGTTTTGATTGAATTGAAATAACATGCTTAAGTTATGTGATAACTTGTGGAATCATATGTTTATGATATGATTTATGATTAAATGTGCTTGTTGATATATGCATGTGTTGATATATTAACATTGAAGTGAATATGGTATTTATATGCTTAGAATATAAATTTACCATGGAAGTGTTGAAATTGTTCATGTGTTGTTCTTGGCATATTGAGCATTGTGTTGTGTGTAATGGGACATATCATTACATATGAACGGAAGCATCTCATCACATGGGTGTGTGCATGGTTGATGTCAACACCACACTTGGTGATTGACATGATGGCTTGGGAAAAGTTGGGTCGAAGACCTAGCTAAGCCGTTTGGTTGCATAATAAATTGGGTTGAGATTAGCAAGAAGAGGCATGACGACCTCTCGGGTGCAAGATCCGGTGATTTGGGAAATGCACTCCATTGGTGTAAGAGTCCATAAAGTGTGTGGGTTTGGATGACCCTTGGTGTAAGTCCATGAACATCCATCCCCAAGAAAGACCCTAGTTTTGAAAATGTCATTTGATATGTACATAAATGATGAAATTAAACACTTTGGCATTGCATCGTGTAGTGGGAGTCGGTGAGGACTCGGGTTAAAGTGCATGGGTGAGTGTCATCTCATTCATGGCATGGTATTATTGCATTCTAACTTAGAATGCATATCCTTATAAGGAATGATTGTTTATATGTTGTAAATGAATGTTGCATGAGCATGGACATCTAGGGGGGAGTAGCCTTTGTAGGAATTATTCTACTGGGCGTTGGCTCACCCTATACGGAAAACATTTCAGGTGTGGGGTTTGCATCTGCGGATGGCTCACTTGGAGAGCATCAGGCATGAAGGGGGCCGACTTGTGGCCTTATTTTGAGTTTTTTTAAAAGGTTTAGGAAAACTTGGTTTTTGGCATATAGATTATGCAAATTAATTGTAATAGGACATATATGAACTAATGTTAAAGTGACCTTGCATGTTTTGATATAAGTATGCCTAATTGGACCCGGTGAGGCCAATGTTTATTTATAAATGGACTCGGTGTGGTTAATATTTTATATTGGGCCTCGGATGGGTCATGTGAAATTTATTGTACAGGTTGGGTTTTGAGGTAGAGTTTCCTGTACAAAGGAAACTCTGCCCAAATTTTTATTAAATTATGGACCCTAGTAATTGGATACGACAGCGTGATGTCGAGTTATACGATGTCCATAGATATTCCGTAGGTTGATGGATTATCAACGGACCCCGAACAGCCCAATCTCTTTGTTTGAAGCTTTGCCAGGAAGCTTCTACTTGTTGAAGCTTTGGTTCCCCTCACATCGTCTTCATGACTTTTGTTCGAATCTGAGAAATGAGTGACCAAGTAATGGTCTTTCTTCCTCACTGCCAGATAGTAATTGCCTCCAATCTGCTTGATGATGTAACAATACAAAATTTCCCATAAACCGAGACTTAAACCAAGAAGCTTATTCAGAGCAGCCACTGCCATCACTATCCTGATGAGGTTGGGGTAGCATTGGATAGGGCAAAGCTTAAACGTAGAAAGCACCCAGAGGAGGAGTGGATCCAAAGGGAAACAAAATCCACCTTCAATAATGAGAATACTTTTTCTAGTGCTTATTAGAGGCTCATCCTTGCCAGCAACTCTTATATCAATATCATCTGGGCTATTATATTTGGCTTTGAAAGAAAGAACTTCAGGAGGAGTGAGAGGGACCGTGGCAAAAAACAGCGAAGGTTGAAGAATAGAGGTTGAAGAAAAAAATTCGTGACAATACAAAAAAAGAAGGAAAAGGGTTATTTATAAAAAGGAGGGAATTTTAAAATGTGGTATTTAAATGATCACACATCGCCAAAACGAAATGGAGATGTCACAAGTACATGCAATGATGATAAACAGACATAAAACGACTGACAAACAAAAAGGCATCTGTCATACGTTTTCTGGGAAAAAATGAAGGGGTGGCTCCCTTTATTACACGTGTGATTGCATTAAATGAGATCACGTGAGGATGACAAGACAAAGCATGTTATGAAGACATCAGTCACTCGGTTGGCATACCTAGCTGAACTGATCAATATGTTTGGCAAAGCAATGAATGAGCTCAGTCATTTCCAAGCTGAGTTATTTGATATGTTTGGTGACTAGTGAAGAAGCTCGGCTCTTGCTAAGACCGAGCTGCTTGAAATAGTAAATGGAAAGATATGGATGCACCTTAAACTCAGGGACTCTAGCTAAATGAATAAATGAAATTATAGGAACGAGTGGAGGAATTAATGGAGAGATATCAACAACTTTACAACTAAAGCCACCTAATTGGAGGAAGGTGTGCCACCTAGAATCTAAAATCTTGGAAACCCTAATAGGACAAGGATCTATAAATAGCACCAGAAGCCAAGGAAAAAGGGACGCTGAACTCTCCCTGTTTCTTAGCAATTTGATCAATTACATTACTGACTTAAGCATCAGCGTGCCTTCGATCAGATTGTCTTAAATCGAAGCACTTCGATCTTGTAAAAGACATTAAAGACGCTGTTCTAATTGGGTCGGTATTATGACCCGAAAAATGGTACTGGCTGTAAAATGCTAAACAAATAAGGTATAAGATGAGTCCCACGTAGTATGTCCCGAATCTCACCTTCTTATACCACTCTTATCCGCAAAACAAACTAGCCCTTATTTTATCATATTCTTCTAAGAAAACCCCTTCCCAATGCCCCTAAGCGCTCAAACCAACCATTGTGATGTCACTGAACGAAAGTCTTAGAACAGTAATCAAGAACACAAAAAATTCCACGAAAACAGTCCTCCTAGAAAGGAAATGCATCAATGAATCCCTATAAAAGATAATATAGACTTTACTACCTTAGGGAAATAAAAAAGGGAAAATTACACACAATGTATTTTTATGTTCTAATTTTAATGGTTTGTTTTGAGAAGTCCTATCTATCAAAACTCCTCGAGCAAAAAAACAAAAGAAGAAAGAACTTAGTTATTTAAATAAGACCCATTTTTGGAAGTCATGTTGATATTTATAAACTCTATGGTGAAATTTTATACCACTAAGACGTGAACTCTCAATATCCATTTATTATGAAAATATCACCAGAATATGAACTTTCTACATATAATCATCACGAATTGAGGGATAAAAACAACAAGATGCTCTGAAAAGATTCAAGGACAAAATAAATATTATTGTCAATTTTCTTGACAAGGATTTAAAAGCGATATAGAAAATTGTATATTTTTTCTCAAAATTTAATATTAAAATCACTTTTAATATTTGATAAAATTTGCTATTGTTAGATCATCAATAAGCCTTAAAAATATAGCAACAAGAATATATTTAATTAATAAATATAATCTGTAAAATTATTAGTATAGACAATCCTTAATTAACTGACCAAAAAATGGTCCACCAACAAAAAAAAAGAATCAAATGATGTGACTATTTAATTTTAACACATATAAAATATAATTTTGGGTGAATTAAATTCAAAATCTTTGAAGTTTGTCCTAGAAAAACTTGGTTTTAATTTTTAATTTTATTTTAATAAATAATACAATAAAACATGAATTTTGCCTGTAAAATTAAAAATATTTGATATTCTATTTTTGATTGAAGTATTTTTGGTCTAATTATAACATTTTAAACTTGAATGATCTAAGTATTATATGCTTATAAACTTCAGGAGTTCTGAATGTAAACTTACTAACCAATATACTCATAGACATTAATGACTAGGGGTGTTCACCCTACCCTACGAGTAAGAATTATGGTATTCTATCTTCCTAACCGATATTTTGCGGAATAATATTTTTTGGTCTACTCCTAACCGATCAAGAACACTATTCGTACCCCAATTTCGTTTAAAATAATTGAGTAGAAAGTCGGGTAGGAAATCAGATTAATAATTTAATTAAGTAACCTGCACCAATTAACTAACACAATAAAATAGTAACACGAAAGAAAACACAATAAATTCGATAATACATAAATAATTATAATAAAAATACAACAAAAAATTCATAAAACATTAATGCATCATATATAAGAAAGTCATAAACATTAATAAAATATTGAGTTCTAGGTTTTTAGGGATTAACTTATATATATTTGTAGTTATTTCGCATTTGTACTCGATTTTGGACAAAATTCTAAAAAAAAACCCGTAAGTTGGCCCGCCCAACAAGTCCGATCACAGGCTCGCCCAATAGGCTCACTAGCTTACCCCTACATGAAGCTCGATCCAACCTACCCGATAACACACTTGGATAAGAACTTGAACTTACATTACTCAGACCCGACCCGAAAAAAATTTCGAGGGCCTAGCTCAGCCCAACCCATAAACACCCCTATTTGAGTGTATAATTTTTATTCACGGTATTTAGGCCAAATAGCCATAGACATGCCGAATGGTCAAGGTTTTTTTAGATCTTTCACATATTTGGATGATATAAACTTTGCAATTTTGTGGTTTATTTTTATAATTTTTAAAGACTATTTATAAGTTTTGAATGTTATTTATAAGTTTGGAGAATTATTTATAATATTTTTTAGAATTATTTATAATATTTGGGCGTTATTTATTACTTTTGAAGTTAATTATGATCAATCTTAAAATTTTTAGAATTGATCTCAAAATACCCTAAAAATTATGAATGGCTCAGAAAATTATAATTTAAACCAAAAAAAATTATAATATAACCTAAAAATCATAATATTTTTTGATGATACACAAAATTGTCTTCGTGCAAGATCAACAGTCAAGTATTCGAATAGTGGCAGTCAATGTGTAGTAAATAAACAATTAATAAAATAACAAGAAATAATGGAGCAACACAAAGATTTATAGTGGTTCGGTCTCGGATGACCTACGTCCACTCTCAGGAATGACAGCGGTGGCTTGGTGTTCTTTATTGATGAATAATAGTCTCCAAAGAGTTATAGTGCTTTTGAGAGATAGAGAATCTGAGAGAAAGTAGTGTGTGTAAAGGATTTGGAGGTGTGCCCCCAAAGTTGAGAGGGCTTATACTATATAGCTAGGGTTAAGACGGTGAGACAGTGACGTGATAAAAAAAGGTCTTTATCTCTTTGGTTAGTTCTACTTTAATGAGACTCAATCTCCACCCCGACATTCTCTCATTCGTATTCCTATTTCATCGGAGGTCGATCTTGAACTAAACCTGATCTTGGACTTGGACTTGAGTGGTCTTGGTCCTAAGTGGTCTTGGCCTGGAGTGAAGAGGGCGAAGAAGATGTAGGAGGACGGACCGGAGGGACTGACCTTGGGCGGCGCTCACTTGACAGTCTTGTGCGGCGCCGTCCTTTGGGGGTCCTGGAGTTAGCCTCTTAGTCCTTTGGTGCATTGGACTCCTTTTAAGTGGGTTGACTTTGCTCTGTTTTGGCTTCCTCAGTTTATTTGAAATGGGCTTGACCCGATAAAATTCAGGCTCATCATTTCCCCCCCATGCCCCGGACTCTGACTATTTCAAGAGGCAGGGGTCGAGGGAATGTGCTTCATCTTCGTTTGGGTGAGTCAGAATTTTCCTTGTTCGAACACATTGAATTTTTCGATACTAGATAAATTATATACACATATAAATTCATATATTTTGGAGGTTCTTTAGCCCACCATTTTTGACTTTTTTTTTATAGTTCCATGGCTGATGGTCCCATCTTCTTTGCATTAGGCTACATTTTTAATGTAGCTAAGCTTATGGAGATCTCCCTGATGGCGGCGCCATAAGGAAATTGGGAGCTCTTTTGTGGGCCCATGTGCAAAAAAAAAAAATTCTTTGGCTTTGGGCGCCGCCCTCCCCTTTCTCTCTTTCTCTTTTATTTTTTTCTTCTCTTTTTGGACTTCACTTTGGCGCCGCCCAGCCCCCTTTCTCCTTCTTTTTTTTTATTTGATCTTCACTTGGGTGTCGCCCAGCCCGCTTTCTCCATTTTTTTTTTGTTTTGGTCTTCATTTGGGCGCCGCCCAACCCCTTCTCTTTCTCTTTTTTGCTTGTTTGTTTTGGTCTTCACTTGGGTGCCGCCCAGTCCCTTTCTTTCTCTTTTATTTTTGTTTTTCTTTTAGTTTGCACCCTGCCTAGCTCTTTTTTTTTTTTTTATCCTCGTCTATAAATAAAGGTCACTGTTCCCATCTTCTTCATTTCTTCCTCATTTGCAGAGGCTCCTTCAAAGAGTGTCTCTCCCAGCTCCAAACTTCTTCAAGAAGCTACTTTATTTGAGCTTCTCCAAGAAGCTAACCCGCCAAGCTTCTTCAAGAAGCTTTAGGGCCTTCCTTCTCTATTTAAGGAGCTCTCAAGGCTACTATTCATCCTCACTTTTCCTTTTATACTCCCATATTCTCTTCCATTTCTCCCTCTGAAAATCATGAAGACAAGGTGCTCAAAAGATGGAGAGGGCATCAATGAGGGTGGCGCCCGTGGGAATGAGGACGGTGCCCATAGGGAAGACGGCATAGCGGGCGGCGCCCATGGTAGCTATTCGGAGGGCGACGCCCATGAGGGCAGTCCAGGCGATGCCCATGATTGGGGAGGCGGCACCCATCCTTTGGGTGGAACTAGGCGTGACATAGGTAATAGACCTCATGGATTCAGCAAAGAGCACAGAGGGGTAGACGCATTGGAGACCTCTATGGGCGGCGCCTAAGCTCTGGCCGACGCCACCTTGGGCGGTGCCAGGGGCTTGGGTGGCTCCCCTTTGGGCTTCAGATGTTTGGGTTCTTCTCCTCGTGGTGGTTTTGGTGCGGCTCAGCGACTAATGAGATACCCTTCGGGACTATTAGCTCGAGATTAGGTACGAGCAAAGAGTCTTCACTTAGTCCTTTTGGTACATCAAGAGGGACCCAAGGTGCATGCAAACAACAAAGTAGATTTTCAAAGGAGTCAGAGGGTGTCCGTCATGGACTAGGAGGCGCCACAGGAACTTCAGGCGTGGTGCAATTGCCCACTCATGAGTCTAGGAAACAATTGATTACCGATCCGGATATGACTAGCTTTCAAGGTATGTTTTGGTATTATCTTTCTCCTCTGTCATCGTGATTATTTTTCTTAGCAATGGTTTGAACTTGTTTCTTGCTGGTATTCATTCAGGCGAAAGGGGGACTGTTGGTGACCTTGACAAAAGTCCAGGTGGAGGAGGAGGAGGCGACCGTCATAAGGTAGCTTTTATACTTTACTTATTTGAGCATGATGAGGATATCTCTAACATAGTTACCCGGTACCGTATTCCGCCTTCTATGGCGTGCCGTCGTCTTGAGGCCGATGAGTCTGCGTGTTGTGACTCTTCGGGCTAGTTGCTCGTTTATGAGGGCATGTTAGAGGCGGGCCTTCGGTTCCCTATCCCTGGACCTATATGTCGGGTCCTTGGGCACTTGTCTCTAGTTCTAGGGAAGCTGGCTCTCAATGGTTGGAGGGTGCTCTCTGCATTTTTCACAATGTGGCAGTTGGTGCATAATGTTGTTGTTCCTCCTCCATTCGAAGAATTTTTTGCGACATATATGCTTCTTGAGAACCCCGCTCCCCACTAGGGGTGGTACCACGTTGCCCCGAGATCGGGCAAGTTTATTACTGGTCTCATTTTCAATCTTCACAAGTGGAAGTGAAATTTTTTTTTTGCTGGAGGTGAGTGGGCTTCTGAATCTGATCGTGACATGGTGCCTACTCAATGGGATACAGTCCCGAATACTAAGTTGGGTGAGGATCTTACCTTTAACTCTTGTCTTAATTTTTATGTATGTGTTTTTCATAGTGAAACTGTCTTCTTGCAGCCTCACCGACTCTATCTCCAGACCAAGATAGGTTTCTATGGTTCGCAACAATCCCATGACGGACGCCTCCGAGATTATGCATACAGCTAATATCTCCCCGGCTCTCTCAAAGTAGAAGAAGAAAGGTACTTGATTCCTTAATAGTCTTCTTAAGAATGTAACATAACAAGCTTTCTTACTTACATAGGTTCTACAGGTCCCCCACTGATAGGTCTATAGTGGACGAGGTACTCACTTCCAGGGTAGCGCCTATTCCCCCTCCTCCTTCTAAAAGGGCGAAGTCTAGTGCCCCTAATTCTTCTCAACTGGGGTCTACTGGTCTCATGCAGGTCGAGCTTGGTGATGTTTTGCCTTCTTCTCTGATCGATGCCTCTTCTCCCCCGGGGGATTGTTCTAGCACTACTGTGGGGGCTGAGGTCCCGGCGTCATCTTCTGCCAGAATTATGGTCCCGCCAAGCTACCCCACCTCAGACGTTCCTTCGGTGTCTATGCTCCGAAATTTGAGTTTGGCAAGGGAGAGACTCTGTGACTTCGTGAGTGGTGTTGAAGCTCAAGAGATTGCATCTCAGGGTCCAAAAGGCATGGTCAACGCCGCTGTTGAGGGCTTTGCTCTAGTATGGTCTTCCTTCTTATTTCGTTTCTTGGCTTCTTTCGTTATATCTTGGCTTAGTTCCTGACTCTCTCTGTATTTTATTCTCGAATGTCTATAAATGGATGCTACCTTGCCCAACCTATTTAATAATACCCTAAAGATTGGGGAGGCCGTTAGTGGCTTGGCGAATGCGAGGCAGACACGTGAGGCTGTTGAGGAACAGCTTAGGCTTGTGCGACAGGCACGTGAGGTTGCCGTGAAGTACCAGAGGCTCGACTGACAAGCACGAGAGGATACCGTTGAGGCTGTCGTAAGGGAGGACTGCTCAAGTTGAGGCTGACCTTTACGCAACACTTGAGAGAGCTATCAGAGCAGAGGTTCAGAGGGATGCTGCTGAGAGGGCCAGGGCCAGTACCTTCATTGACGGCTACGAGGAGCTCAGAAGGAAAGCCTCTATAGCATTCCCTTACTGTGATCTTTTTGACCTTAAGCCTTATGAGGCTCCTAAGTCCGACGATGAGGACTATGTGAGTGGAGGCAGTGAGGGTCACTAGGAGTGTGTTGTCTTTGTGTCTTTTGTTCTGTTGACACACTATGTCTATCTTTTGTCAAGAGTTCATTTGTTTGAACGACATATCACTTTTGTAAATGTTTCATGAATTTTGAATACAACTTTTTTGAGAAATATTGAGCAATTTTATTTCATAATTCAAAGTAAATATTTGAAGAAAAAAGACTAACATAGAAAATTGACTAACAAGGTAAATAACCTAAACGGTGGTCACCAACTCATGACTTACTGTCCCCAGCAATTGATAGTATTTCTTTAGGTGTTCTACATTCCATGGGTGGCCTAGGACCCTTCCTTCAAAGTTTTGGATTCTGTAGGTACCCGGCCTTACTACCTCCGTGACCATGTAGGGTCCTTCCCAGTTGGGTCTTAGTTTACTTTCCTAGGATTCTTTGGTGGATAGGATGACTCTCTTAAGGGCCAGATCCCCAATTAAAAAGGCACAAGGCGTCACCCTCGAGTTGTAGTACTTGGTCATGCGACGTTTGTATTGTATATTCCTGAGCATGACTATCTCCTTCTCCTCCTCCACCAAGTCGAGGTTAATGCGGAGTCCTTCTTCATTATTGGTAGGGTCATGGTGGTGGACCCTAAAGGAGTGTACCCCAATTTCAATGAATGTCACTGCCTTAGTCCCATAGGCTAGAGAGAAATGAGTCTCGCTCGTAGGACCTCTTGGTGTGGTCCGATATGCCTATAGTACTCCTGGAAGTTCATCTACCCACTTTCCTTTTGTAGTCTCCAATCTGGCTTTCAAGTTATGGAGTATGGTCCTAACAGTGACCTCTGCTTGCCCATTCGCCTGTGGATGGGCGGGGCTGGAGTAAGGCTGCTTAATCTGGAGGTTCGCACATAAAGTGTTGAGGAGTTTGTTGTCAAACTGCTTGGCGTTTTCGATCACAATGGCATGAGGTACTCCAAAGCGGCAGACTAGACTCCTTCATATGAAGTCTTTTATCTTCTGGTCTGTAATTCTGGCTAAAGCTTCAGCTTCTGCCCATTTAGTGAAGTAGTCGATGACGATGACTACAAACTTGCATTGGCCTTGACTCACAAGGAAGGGACCTAGAATGTTGATCCCCCACAGGGAGAAGGGCCATGGACTCTGAATGGTGTTGAGTTCCTTGGGTGGCTGTCTGTGCATGATCGCAAAACGTTGACACTTATCACATCTCCTAACAAAGTCTCAGGCGTCTCGGATCTTGGTGGGCAGGCCAATAATATCCTTGTCTGAGTGCCTTATGAGCCAATGCACGCCCTCCTAAGTGGTTCCCACATATTTACTCATAGATCTCTCTCATGGTGTAGTCTGCCTCCTCTAGGGTGAGACAGCGAAGTAGGGAGAGAAAATGACTTATCTTGTAGAGGGTGTTCTGCAGGATGACATACCTGGATGCTCTCATTCTCAATCTTCTGGCTTCCACTGGGCTATCTAGGAGAGCGACCTCTTGTAGGTAGGCTTGGATGGGAGTCATCCAGTTGGACTCCGATGATGTACAGTGAATCTTATCATCCTCTAGCTTGGAGGTGCTAGGCTCAAACTGGTGACCTATCAACGTTGGGCCCATGAGTATGTTGGCAGAGGCAAACTTGGCGAGAGCGTCTACCATGACATTCTCCTCTCGAGGTACATAATGGATCTCAAAGCGAACAAACTTTGTGAGGAGTACTTGGACCACCGAGAGGTACTCCTGTATCCTTTATTCCTTAGCTTGAAAATCTCACCTTACCTGGTCGACCACGAGTTGAGAGTCACTGTAGGCTGTTGAGTAGAGGACCTCCATCTCCAATGCCAGTCTTAAGCCTGATACGAGGGCCTCGTACTCAGCCTGATTGTTTGACGTGTCGAAGTGTAACGAGACTGCATACATCAAGGGAGTGCCATGTGGTCTGATTAGTATGAGCCCAACTCCTCCACCCTCACTAATGGAGGATCCATCTACGTAAAATTTCCAAGATGGTTTAGTGGGTGATGGAGGTGAAGTTCGGAGAGAGGGAAAAGTGGGGAGTGTTGGAGGCTGAGGAAGTCCCACCCAAGGTGAGGAGGGCGGCACCCTAGGCTTAGTGGGAGGCGCCCAAGTCTGTGGCTCTGCCTTCTTTTCCTTCTCATGGTCATCGGGTCTCCCTGCAATATTTTGTTAGATTGTGTCAATGTATACTGAACAGGAAGGCTCTGCTACATCCCCTTGTGACTCCTGTAAGGGTGTGGACTCTGCTACAAAATCTGCAAGGGTTTGCGTTTTGATGGCAGCCTTAGGCTGGTACTGCACATCATATTCACTCAACTCTACAACCCACTTGAGCAGTCTGTCGAAGACATTAGGCTTCCCTAAAAAAATTTTGAGTGGCTGATCCGTGAACACCACAATGGTATGGCTTTGAAAATAATGGCGTAGACGTCTGGCGACCGTGACAAGGGTGAGGGCTAACTTCTCCAATTCTGAGTACCTCACCTCTACTCCTCTGTAGGCTTTACTTACATAGTAGACAGGTTTTTGGATGTCCCCATCCTTTCTGATGAGTACAGAACTTACAGCAGATGGAGAAGATGAAAGGTAAAGGTAGAGGGTTTCTCCTGATACTGTGTGAGAGAGCAGTGGTGGTGTGGCGAGGTAAGCCTTGAGTTTCTGAAAGGTCTCCTCTACGTCTGGACTCCACTGGAAAGTCCTGCAAAGGATCTTAAAAAAGGGCAGACATTTATATGAAGATTTAAAGACAAACCTGTTAAGGGCTACTACCCTCCGTTGAGGTGCTGAACCTTCTTTGTTGAAGTTGGGGACTTCATTTCCATAATGGCTCTGATTTTTTCTGGGTTGGCTTCAATACCTCTTCTGTGAACCATGAAGCCTAAGAATTTTCCTGAGCTGACCACAATGGCGCACTTTTCAGGGTTCATCTTTATCTTATAGGCTCTCAACACATCAAAGATCTCTTGTAGGTGGGAGATGTGATCTACAGCTGCACTCTTTACTAACATATCGTCCACATAGGCTTTCGTAGTCTTCCCAACCTAGGCCTCGAACATTATATTAACGAGGCGCTAGTATGTGGCACCAGCGTTCTTGAGCCTAAAAGGCATCACCCTATAATAGTAAGTGCTTTTTGGGATAATGAATGAGGTTTTCTTCTGGTCCGGAGGGAACATGCTGATCTGGTTATAACCGGAGTAGGCATCTAGGAAACTTAAGAGTTCATGTCTAGCAGTGGTGTCAATGAGTAGGTTGATGCGTGGGAGAGGATTGTTGTCTTTGAGACAGACCTTGTTGAGATTTGTGAAGTCCAAGCAGAGACGTCACTTCCCATTGACCTTTGTCACCATAACCACATTGGACAACCATTTTGGGTAGGCTACCTCCCGTACTGTCCCATTTGTCAGCAACTTATTTACCTCATTCTCCAAGGCTTGCCCTAGCTCAGTGCTCACAGTCCTCAACTTTTGGTGGACAGACTTGTATCTGGGGTCAATAGTAAGTCGGTAGGAGGCCACCTAGGGTTCAATGCCCTATAAGTCCTCATGGGACCAGGCGAAGACGTCTGTGTTTTTCCTGAGGAAGTCTACCAAGGCAGATGTCAGCTCCTGGAAGAGTGAGGAGCATAGGTAGACCTTCCTTTATAGATGTCTATCATCTAGTATTATTGGGCAAAGTTCCTATGCTGATTTTTTCCTTTCCAAGGTACTGTCGTCTCTAAGGTCGAGGATTTCAACTTGGAGTGCCTCGTGTGGTCTCCGAGCCCTCATAGAGGCCACATAACACTCTCTGGCCTTATCTCCCTAATCCCATTAGAGGTTGGGAAGCAAAGGAGAAGGTGATAAGTACAGGGTACTACCCTTAAGGCTTGAGGGCAAGGCATCCAAGGATTACATTATAAGTAGAAGGACAGTCGTGTACCAAGAAATTTACTATGATTGTTGAGCTCCTTGGTGCAGTCCTGCTAGGACAGGCAGGGTGATGGATCCCAAAGGCTGGACTCTTTCTCCTGAGAAGCCAACCAAGGGAGTCCTGAGTGGCTATAGCCACTCTCTGCCGAGGTGAAGGCTGTGGCAAACAAGATATCGGCTGAGCTGCAACTATCGACTAGGACCCTCCTCACTTGATAGTTGGCTATCGTCAGGGTCAAAACCAAAAGGTCATCGTGAGGGGCCTGGATCCCCGCAAGGTCTCTGTTTGAAAAGGTAATGACATCCTTCCCCATATTGTGGGGTCTTCATCAGGTGAGAGTCATGAGATTCTGCTTGTCTAGCTCTTTGGGCGTGTGCTTTCCTGGCAGAGTTAGAGTCACCTCCTCCTCCAAGCCCTCCAACGATGGTCTGAATCTCATCAAGGGGTTGCTGGCGCTCTCGTTCTTCATGCAGAGGGGCTGGTCCTCTACCAGCCACATATTGTCAAAGATGACCCCGTTGGATAAGCTCTTCAATCTACTTTTTCAGCTGGAAGCAATCGTCTGTGTCATGTCTATGGTCGCGGTGGAAACGACAATACTTACTGAAATTTCGGCACATGGGGTCAGACTTCATCTTTTCGAGCCAACGGATGGCTGGGTCATCTTGTATCTACACTAAGATGTGCTCCATCGAAGCATTGAGTGGAGTGAATGGCGGTCGGTCCCTCGGGGGCAATGGTCCAAGGCGGTCCTTTACGGGGACCCTCTTGACTTTTTTTTCTCTTGTTCTCGGTCTCCCTTCGGTCTTCTCGGATGTCTTTCCTTTTCTCCCTTTGGGAGGAGAACTCACCCCTACTAGCTTTAGTGACGTCCTCGGTGTTCATATATTTTTGAACCCTAGACAGCAGCTCGGGTATGCTAGAGGGCGGCTTTTTGATGACTGAGAACATGAAGCTGGAGGTGCAGAGTCTAGCAATAAAGACGGCTAAGGCCACCTTATCAACTGGTTCCTCAACCTGGAGGACCTCCTCATTGAAGCGGGCAAGGTAGCTACGAAAGATTTCGTCCCTATTCTGCTTGATGGTGAGCATGTGGGTTACTGACTTTTGATGGCAGCGTCCCCTAATGAAGTGAGAGACGAAGAACTTACTTAGCTCTGCGAAAGAACGGATAGAAGAAGGCCTGAGCTTGGAAAACCATTGGCAGGCGGACCCCTTCAAGGTGGTAGGGAACGCATTGCACATGATATCCTCAGGCACATTGTAGAGTTGCATGAGGGACTTGTAGGTATCCAGGTGGTCGAGAGGGTCTCTATTACCGTTGAAGGTCTCGATGTTGGGCATCTTGAACTTCAAAGGCAATGGACAGTTGACAATATCAGTGATAAAGGGTGTATTAGTGCGTCTTGCCAGGTAGTCCACGGTTGTAGGTGCTTGTGCCTTGATGGCGTTGACGGCATCACCAAGCTGGTTTTGTACTTCTCTTATCTTCTCGTCCCACTGGTGGGGGACATCCTTGCGGGTGATGGTATTGGATCTCGTGGTCCCCATATTGACTTTCTCCTTCGTCCTCGTGCACATACACGTGCGAAAGGTGAACACGTGAGCTCCCTGCGTGTTGAGGAGGGACTACTGGACGAGGGGCTCCTTGGTGAGACACTGGAGCATTCTGGCAAGGACCCCCATGGTGGGGGCTGTCTGACACCCAAAAAGAACAGGCAGTGGCTCCTTTCGTGTTGGAGGGAGTGAGACTCCTCCTACGGGGTGAGGCACAACGCCTCCTTGGGTGAGCATTAGCTGAATAATCTGTAGTTTTGTTTCACCAGCAGTTGCATGGTTTGGAGAAGCTGTTGCTGTTGCCCGGCAGGAGTCGCAATAGTGGATAGTTCAGACGGGGCGAAGGGAGACAGAGCCTCCTCCTAGTGAACCGGGTTATGGTCTCCCGGCTGTTGGCTCATCGATCAGGTGGTAATCGCCATAGATTGTGAAAAGGACTGAAAGGTAGTAGAAATTATGTTGTTCCCACAGACGACGTCAAACTGATGATGCACAAAATTGTCTTCGTGCTAGATTAACAGTCAAGTATTCGAATAGTCAAAATCAATGAGCAGTAAACAAGCAATTAACAAAATAACAGGAAATAATGGAGCAACACAGAAATTTATAGTGGTTCAGTCTATGATGACCTACGTCCACTTTCGAGAATGGCAGTGGTGGCCTGGTGTTCTTTATTGATGAATAATAGTCTCCGGAGAGTTACAATATTTTTGAGAGAGAAAGAGAGAGTAGTGTGTGTAAAAGCTTTGGAGGCGTGGCCCCCAATGTTGAGAGGGCTTACATATATAGCTAGGGTTAAAACGGTGAACCGGTGACGTGAAAAAAAGGTCTCTATCCCTTTGGTAAGTTCTATTTTAGTGAGACTCAATCTCCACCCCGATATTCTCTCCTTCGTGTTCCTATTTCGCTGGAGGTCGATCTTGAACTGGACCTGATCTTGGACTTAGACTTGAGTGGTCTTAGCCTAGAGTGAAGAGGGCGAAGGAGAGGTGGGAGGACGGACCAGGAGGGTTTGGCCCTTGGCGGCGCCCACTTGAGAGTCTTGTGCGGCATTCTCTTTTAGGGGTCCTAGAGTTGGCATCTTAGTCCTTTGGTGCATTGAACTCTTTTTTGGTGGGATGACTCTTTTATGTTTTGGCTTCCTCAATTTATTTGAAATGAGTTTAGCCAGATAAAATTTAGGCTCATCATTTTTTATCATAAATAAATTTAAAATTTTAAATCTTAACTTACAAAAATCTTATAAAATTTGAGAGGGTACCGAAATATTTTGTTTCGTAGCCGTACCATAGCCGACTCCCTAATAATATCCTTCATTTAATGCAAACCACGTAACAAGGCAAATCAACTATTGTTTGGCGGCGGACGATAGCTGCAGCCTTTGGATGGAAATGGGTACAATCTGGGGATTTGCTACTAATTTGCCTAAGTTGGGCACGCGTGGGCGGAGACTTTAACAGACAAATCAGGATGATTTCCCTCAAAACTGGAGAATAAATGAAAAATACCATGTTTTAAAAAACAATCATTCTTCACTCTAATTAACTGACTTTTAAAATCAATACAAATTCTAGCGACGATATTGGGTATGATATGATTTATGTTATTTTTGTGAATGATTTATTATATTTATTATTTTTAAAATAATTTATTATATTTATGAATATTTTTATCACTGTTATAATAATTATTAATAATAATTTGCACAACAGTTATTAACTTCTCATTTACTTATTATAACTTGATGTTTAAAAATTGTGATTTAAACTTTTAGAATCAGTAATGCTTTTTATAAATTGTAATTTACATCTTAAAATGGTATATGTTAAATATTTGAAAAATCTTATGCATATCAAAAATTTATAAAAAAGTGATTTTATCGAACTGATAATTTCATATTACTCTTGAATTTATAAAATATTGGTTAAAATATTTTGATTGAATATAAAGTTATCATTTCATTTTTAAAAAATATTTTTTTATAAATATTTAGATAAACATTGTATTATTCTAAATATTTATGGCAGCGTTTGGATGAGAGAGAGCGCATTAAATGCAAGTGATGAAAGGGATGGACACTTTAGCGCCGTTGGTGGTTCAAGGGATCAGAATTCCCCCCAAAACTGCAGCAAGGACGATTTGGTTCTTTGCCTTTCCGTGTTTTGACGTTTAAACATGCTCTGAGCCTAAAGATCCACTGTTTATTCTTTCACCTGTAAGGTTGTCTTCAGCCGGGCATGCTCGCTAACCAGTTCGAAGAGACTGAAAAGTGAAAAAACTATGGGTCTGTTTGATAAAAATGATGAAAAATTAGAATGATTGAAAAATGGATGAAAAGTTAGATGAATGAAAAGTTGAAAAGAAATTTTTTTTTTTCATTCTATTTAGTATGTTTGATGAAAAATTAAAAAGATGCATTTACCTTTGTTTGGTATTAAATGAAAAATTGGATGAAAAAAATATATATATCAAATTTACCATTATACTCTCACATCTTATTTACATGAATAAGATTAAAGAAAATAAACAAAAAATGCATGAATGTTTTTTATAAGTATATAATATTTAAACCCCCTAAAGTTTATAAGTATATAACATTTAGACCATTTTTAAGTTTAAAATATTATACTTAAACAAAAAATACTCCAATCAAAGATGAAATATTAAATATTTTAAAATTTACAATTAAAATTTATGTTCTATTAAATCATTTATTAAAATAAAATCAAAAATAAAATTTACTTATAAATAAATTCTTCATTTAATTATTTAATGTGCATCTAACTAGAAATTATATGCATTTTTTTCACAGGCTTGACTCGTTGGTTGATGCGAACCATTAAATGAATTCAAGAACCCACACGCATGTTGATTGCAGAATCCCCAAGAAAGTTCACAAACCAGAATTATAAGAACCCAAAACCCTAGACCCAATATTTTCAAGAAACAAGAACCCAAGGTTTAAAGTTCAAGAAAAACGCCACACTCAAGATTGAGCGATAAGTCTATGAACGTCACAAGAAAAATTAATTCTTGATAAGTTCTTGAAATAGTTCTTGGAAGAACAATAAGGTAGAAACCTCACAATACTCATAAAAATATTATGTCCTTTTTCAAGGTCTTGGGTTTGTATATATAAAGCCCTGAAACAAATCCTAATCTACTAAGGTAACAAATCCTAATCTAAATAGGAATAACTAAAGTTGGGCTTTAAACAAGTAATCAACCCAAAACCCCTAAATAATCTAAAACAGCCCATACAACCACTTAATCAGGTTTCTTAGACTTGAATTACATTAAAATAAACTTGAGGCCTTTTCCCCTTAAAGCCCACGCATGCCATGGTAGAAAAGCCTTCAAATGCACTCTTCATGCTTGGGCTTGCATAATCAGCCCATATGTCTTGAATCAGCCCATTCAATACTTCCTTCATCCTTTTCGCTTTCGCACGAGTAATAGGATCTCCATTTATGCTCAACGGATCAGATTGTATTGCATTATTCCCCCTCTCCACAAAAGGATTCGTCCTCAAATCTTCGTCATCTGCAATAAAAGGAGAAAGATCAGTAACATTAAAAGTAGCACTAGCACTATACTCACTAGGAAGATCTAGTTTGTAAGCGTTATCATTTATCTATGCCACCGTTTGAAAAGACCCATCTCCTCTAGGCTGCAACTTAGAATGCCTTTGTGCGGGAAAGCGCTCCTTTCGCATATGCACCCAAACCCAATCTTTAGACTCAAAGACCACCTTCTTGCGACCCTTATTAGCTTGAGTAACATATTGCTTCATTCGCCTCTCAATGTGCAATCTAACTTTCTCATGCATTTGCTTCACCAATTCAGCCTTTCGTTCTCCATCTAAATTATAACACTCATCAACAGGCAAAGGTAACAAATCTAATGGAGTTAAGGGATTAAAACTATAGACAATTTCAAAAGGTGAATAATTAGTAGCAGAATGCACACTATGATTATAAGCAAATTCGACATGAGGCAAACAATCCTCCCAAGTTTTCAAATTCTTACCAATGACAACACGCAATAAAGTAGAAAGAGTACGATTGGTTACCTCAGTTTTCCCATCTATTTGTGGATGGCAAGTAGTAGAAAAGAGTAATTTAGTACCAAGCTTACCCCACAACGTCTTCCAAAAATAGCTCAAAAACTTAGCATCACGATCAGACACAGTGCTCCTAGGCACTCCATGTAAACACACCACCTCTCTAAAGAAAAAATCAGCTACATTGCTAGCATCATCGGTCTTATGACATGCAATGAAATGCGCCATCTTTGAAAACCTGTCAACAACAACAAGCACAGAATCTCGTCCCCGTGTTGTCCTAGGTAAACCTAACACAAAATCTATGAAAATATCTACCCAAGGTGAACTAGGTATAGGTAAGGGATTATACAAACCATGGGGCTGAACCTTAGACTTAGCCTTTTTACAAGCAACACATTTCTCACAAATTCGCTCAACATCCCGTTTCATATGTGGCCAAAAAAAGTGTTCAACTAACACATCTAAGGTTTTTCTAACACCAAAGTGACCCATTAAACCACCCTCATGTGCTTCTCTAACTAATAACTCATGCATTCAACAAGTAGGCACACACAATCAATTCTCTCGAAACAAGAATCCATCATGCCTATAAAACTTACCAAAACCCGAACTCTCACAAGCATCAAACACGTTAGCAAAGTCAGAATCAATAGCATATAAATCCTTAATGTACTCAAAACCAAGCAACTTTGCATTTAAAATGGAAACTAAAGCATACCTATGAGATAAAGCATCAGCAACCACATTCTCTTTTCCCATCTTGTATTTGATAACATAAGGGAAGGTCTCAATGAATTCAACCCATTTAGCATGACGTCTATTCAGCTTACATTGACCTTTCAAATGTTTCAAAGACTCCTGATCAGTGTGGATGACAAACTCATTGGGCCAAAGATAATGTTGCCAAGTCTCTAACGCCCGCACCAATGCATAAAGCTCCTTATCATAAGTTGGGTAATTCAAGGCAGCCCCATTTAGCTTCTCACTAAATTAAGCTAAAGGACGACCTCCTGCATTAAAACAGTTCCAATTCCAATACCTGAGGCATCACACTCAACTTCAAAAGTTTGAGAAAAATTAAGCAAAATAAGTAAAGGAGTGGAACTAAGTTTTTCTTTAATCAAATTAAAAGCAACTTCTTGTTCCTTTCCCCATTTAAAGCGAACACTTTTCTTAATAATTCCAATCAATGGTGTAGCTATGGTGCTAAAGTCCTTTACAAACCTTCTATAAAAACTAGCAAGACCATGAAAGCTACGTACCTCAGTAATGGTTTTAGGTGTAGGCCATTCTCAAATAGCCTTAACCTTCTCTTCATCAACCTCAATGCCCTTAGCACTAACAACATATCCTAAGAAAACAATCTGACTAGTGCAAAACAAGCATTTCTTGAGGTTAGCAAATAACTGAGCTTCACGCAAAGAACATAACACAAGCCTCAAATGTTCAACGTGCTCATCTAAGCTCTTACTGTAAACCAAGATATCATCAAAATAAACGACAACAAATTTACCAATAAACGCACGCAAAACATGGTTCATTAAATGCATAAACGTACTAGGTGCATTGGTTAAGCCAAAAGGCATTACCAGCCATTCATATAAACCATATTTAGTCTTAAATGCCGTTTTCCATTCATCACCTTCTCTCATCCTAATTTGGTGATAAGCAGATTTCAGATCAATCTTACTAAACAAACAAGCGCCATGCAATTCATCTAACATGTCATCAAGTCTAGGAATAGGATGACAATACTTTACCGTTATTTTATTCACGGCGCGACAATCTGTGCACATCCTCCAAGTCCCATCATTTTTAGGCACAAGTAACACTGGAACTACACAAGGACTCAAGCTCTCCCTTACATGACCCTTCGACATCAGTTCCCCAACATTCCTTTGAAGCTCCTTTGTTTCCTCAGGATTACTCCTATAAGTTAGGCGATTGGGAATCATTGCACCAGGAATGAAATCAATCTGATGTTCAATCCCTCTAATTGGTGGCAAGCCATTTGGGATTTCCTCAGGAAAAACATCACCAAACTTCTGCAAAAGAGAATCAACAACACTGGGCAAAGTAGGGTTAAGCTCGTTAATATTCAAAAAGGCCTCCTTGTACATAAGTACAATCATCGGCTATCTGGAATTAAAAGCTACCTTTACCTCTCGTTCTTTTGCATAGAAACTCACATTTTTTCTCTCTTGTTTTTTTGAACTCTCACTCTTTTCACTATTTGAAGATTCAGCAGCCTCTCTATTTTTTCCCTCATTTTTTTTCACTTTCACTCTATTTCTCTCTCTCTCTTTTTTTTTTCATTATCACTCTCTTTTTTTTTCCCTCAAACTCACTTTTTAATCTCATTTGATCATCATGCACCTGTCTAGGTGTTAATGGTACAAGTGTTACAGGTTTGCCATGCATTACAAAAGAATATCTATTTCTATATCCTTCATGCATAACTTGCCTATCAAACTGCCAAGGACGTCCCAAAAGCAAATGACCAACATGCATCGAGACTACATCATACAAACCCTCATCAACATAATGCCCAATGGAGAAGGACACTAATACCTGCCTATTCACCTTAATCTCTCCACATTCATTCAACCACTGCAACTTATAAGAAGTAGGGTGCTTAATAGTAGGCAAATTAAGTTTCTCAACTAATAAGGTACTAGCAACATTAGCACAACTTCCTCCATCAATGATAACACTACATATCTTGTTGTTGATATGGTAGCGAGTATGAAATATATTGTCACGTTGTGTCTCGTTGTCCTCCTCCTTCACTTGTGCATTCAAGGCACGCCTAGTGACCAAAATTTCACCCTCAACTGGATATTCCTCTCCTTCACTCTCCTTACTCTCCACATCATCATCAGATTCACTTTCAGTTTTAAAATCACCATTATCCCTAAAAAACATAGCACATTTATTTGGACATTGAGATGTAATGTGCCCCTTGCCCAAACACTTAAAACACTTTATATCTCTATTTCTAGAAGTTTGAGAATCAGATTTACCTCGCTCGTTGCTAGCTTCTATGTCCTTGCCTTTGTTGGATGCTTCAACTTTACCCATAGAATCTGATTTCTCTTCCTTCTTGCTCCAACTAAAATTTGGTTTCCAAGAAGATGAAGAACCCGAATTCTGCCCAAAACGAGTAGAACCCTTTCGTTTGAGTTGTCTCTCAACCTTCATCGCCATGTGTCGCATATCCTCCATCTCCACATAATGTTGCAACTCAACTACATTTTGAATATCTTGGTTCAGATCGTGCAAGAATCGTGCCATGGTCACCTCTCTGTCCTCCTCTACATTAACCCGAATCATGGCTATCTCCATCTCCTTATAATACTCCTCAACTCTCTTGGACCCCCTGAGTCAATCCCTACAACCTCTAAAATAAGTCCCTATAATAATGAGAAGGGACAAACCTCTTCCTCATGATACTCTTCATCTCATCCCAAGTGTCAACCGGATGCTCTCTATTCCTCCTCCTATTCATCACTAATTGATCCCACCATACTACTGCATAATTGGTGAACTCCACTGCAGGTAGTTTCACCTTCTTCTCCTCTGAATAGTCATGGCAATCAAACACTAGCTCCATTTTCTTTGCCCACTCTAAATAAACCTTTGGATCATTCTTGCCTTGAAAGGCTGGGATTTTCATCTTAATGCTACCTAAATTCTCATCTCTCCGATAAACATCTCTAACACCTCCACGACCACCTCTGCCACCTCTACCATGGTCAAACCCAATCAACGTGGCCTGGTCATCGAAGTAATCACCGAGATCCCACTCGTCATCATCGATAATGTTTTGATGACGCCTATTCTGCCTCCTCTCCACTGGTGCCTCACGCCTATCATGTCCATCACCTCTTCTTCCCTCATTCGTTCTCAATTCATTAATTACATTTGGTTGCTCCTCCAACTGATTTCCCATGTCATCAAATCTCGTATTCATACGTTCGAACTGTTGTGGCATAGCCTGAAGTATGAATAACACATCAGTACCACCCTCATCAACTGCTCTTTTATCCTTGGAAGTCATGTTTTATAACCTGCAAAACAATGTTTGAAATAGTCTCACAAACACTCCCTCACGCGTTTCACTCGTTTCAATGTCACTCTACCCTCGTGTTTACACTATTATTGGCTTTTTTTTTAAATAAGCTCACACACTCAGCCTTTTACCACTCAAATGTTTCACCTTTGTCGTTCTTTCGTAAAATACTCAAAACTCAACCAAAAATCAATTGTTCACACAACGCACAATGACTTAAGAAAATAAGACACAAATATCAAAGAAGTGACCAGAATTAACAATGAAAAATAGAGAATAATAATGATAACAAAAAAATACAACAAAGCAAAGAAAACCAATTCGGCGAAAACCAAGAGAAACAATGATTCAAAAGTAACAAATGGATCAACAAAGGGATTAAATCAAATAGGATGCTATATTTTGGGATAACAATGTGTGAATGATCAGAATAAGTAACTTTCTATTATTTTTGTTCATATCTCAACACAAATCATCACTCAAGCAAACTAACTAGCCTCAATTTCATTCTTTCTTTTTTTTTTTTCTTTTTTTCTTTTTTTTGATATCAGATCACAAGAGGCAAACTACAGGTAATTGGGCAGCAAACTTCACAATCGATTCACTAGCAAATTATGCATTCAATTCAGCCCATATTATGCAACTCTAATTGATATTAAAATTATAGAGAGAACAACTGAAATTCTAGCAGCAAGTCACGCCCCAAATCAAACAGAAAAAGAAAAAAGGAAAAAATCGTGATGAACAGTAATGATGAAAAGTGCACGAAGATTTTTTTTTAAATAGATGTGCTTAAATAGAAAAAAGAAACACCAACCTGATTTGAGAAAACAAACCCAAAAGCTCTGATACCAAATGATGCGAACCCTTAAACGAATTCAAGAACCCACACGCAAGTTGATTGAAGAATGCCTGAGAAAGTTCACAAATAAGAATTATAAGAACCCAAAACCCTAGACCCAATGTCTTCAAGAAACAAGAACCCAAGGTTAAAAGTTCAAGAGAAAGACGCCACACTCAAGATTGAGCGATAAGTCGATGAACGCCACAAGAAAAATTAATTCTTAATAAGTTCTTGAAATAGTTATTGGAAGAACAATAAGGTAGAAACCTCCCAATACTCATCAAAATATTCTGTCCTTTTTCAAGGTCTTGGGTGTGTATATATAAAGCCCTAAAACAAATCCTAATCTACTAAGGTAACAAATCCTAATCTAAATAGGAATAATTAAAGTTGGGCTTTAAACAAGTAATCAGCCCAAAACCCCTAAATAATCTAAATCAGCCCAACAGCCACTTAATCAGGTTTGTTGGACTTGAATTACATTAAAATAAACTTGAGGCCTTTTTCCCTTAAAGCCCACGCATGTCATGGTAGAAAAGCCTTCAAATGCACTCTTCATGCTTGGGCTTGCATAATCAGCCCATATGTCTTGAATCAGCCCATTCAATGCTTCCTTCATCCTTTTCGCTTTCGCACGAGTAATAGGACCTCTATTTATGCTCAACAGATCAGATTTTATTGCATCATTGGTGGTAAACATTGGAAGCAGATAGTGGTGGGTAAAATAGTCAATTCACAAAAAAATCTATTTTCCCTCCATTTTCAGTCCATTTTTTGCCCATTTTTTGGGGAAAAATATTTGGTGGGCCCAAGGGAAAACATTTCCCTTCTATTTTTAATTCCCTTCCATTTTCTCTCCATACCAAACAAGAGAAAGATTTTTCTTACCTTTCACTTTCCTTCCTCCATTTTCCATCCTTCCTATTTTCTCTCCAATCAAACAGAGCATAAGGGTGTGATTAGTTTGATTTTATTATTTTTTATTCTCAAAATTCTAAAAAAAAGTAAAAAATTATTCGTAATGATTTTTGGTTTTCCAATGGGCTATTCTCATCTCACAAATTTCTATTTCAATTTTATTTAATTTCTTATTATCAAATTATTAAATTCACCTCTTATATACTCACCCCATTTGTAACTAAATGTATCACAAGCAACATACACATTGTTTAACAAGTAAACTCATTTTATATTTTGTTATAATTATGATTTAAATCTCTGTCTCATCTCATGTACTCACAAAAATACTACTTTTCAATATGAATTTTTCTAGTGAGATATATGTTAATATTACTTCTCAATAGTATTATCATAACCAGACAAGACCACCCGGTTCAACCGTGACCTTTACCTGGTCCGGTTCTCAAATTACACCACTTAAGGAATAGAACCAGCTCAAAACCGTTAAACCGGTTGGTTTTTTGTCAAAACTGTGAACCAATCGTTTTTTAAAACAGGACAATTTGAATTCCACTTGTTATATAAAAAAATCCCTCTTTTTTAGGTCATTTTGCCCTAAATTAATTTCATTCCAACTTCGTCTTCACTCCTCCAAGTGATGAACATCTCAAAACGTGGTGAACAACAGTAGCTCCAACGAATAGTAGCAACTCCGAAGAACAACAATAGTTCTATACTCTGTCTTGATTCTTTCTGGATCTAGACCTTCTCCACTCAATCTCTCCACTCAGTCTATTTGAGTCATCTCTCTCCCTCAATCTCTTTCGTTCTCCTTAGTTATAGTGGTGGTATTAATTTCAACAACTGTTCAGATTTAAGTTATCTGATTGTTCAAAGGTCTTATCAAAAGAAAAAAAAAGATTGTTCAAGATTCAAACTTTGTCCTTATCTTCTGTCAACTGTAACCTTTATATTTGTTATGAATTTGATATTTAGAACATGAGTTTCTACTTTTTTTTTTACTTAATTTTATTAATTTTATGGCTAATTATACGAATTTTAGTCATATGTAGTTGAAATATTTTGTTCTATAATGTTTGTAATTTTTTAATATTTTTTATTATCACTAAAAGAATAAGGGCTTTTTGTGATAAATTTTTTACGGCGGATGTGTTTGCCGTCACAAAAGACATGTTTGAAACAATTCTTTGTGGTGGCCGTGTTTGTCGTAAAAAAAAACGTGTTTGTGTTAATATTTGTGGCAGTTATTTTTTCTGCCGTAAATAGTGTCATAAACTCAAAAGAAATTTTTGTATTTGAGACAGTTGTTTTTCCTGCCTCAAATAATATTTTATAAATTCAAAAGAATTTTTTATATTTATTGTAGCTATATTTTCGGTTGTATATGTTGGACCAAAACAGTTTTTTGGTCGACTTTGAGCCAAAATTAAAGTAGGACCCAATGGTTATTTCGAATAAATTTTCGTGGGTTCATATTCTACTCCGTAAGGAGTATAATATAGTATATTCACTTG
>CM042184.1:37106951-37142073 GCA_023539305.1 Ilex asprella | reverse complement strand
GGCTGTTGGGGTTGGTTTTTTGTTGGGTTTGCTGGTGGGGGTGGATTTTCGGTATGGGTGGTTGGTAGTGGGTGGTGGATTAGGGGGTGGTTTGTGGTGGGGTTAGATGGTTGGAGAAGATCCAGTGGGTTGGAAAAGATGTGATGGGATGGAGAAGATGAAGTGACCAAGTTTATTCAGATTTTAAGGAGGGTAATGTGGTCTTTTTGCCACTGCCGTTAACGGTGTTAGCTGTGCAGTTTGGTCCAAAAATACAAGGGGGTTATATGCTTATTTTTGAATGACAAGGAAGTGATGTGCACAACGACCAAACCACAAGAGGGTAAACTGGATTTTGCCCCAAATTATTTGTTCTTTTTTACTTTTTAAGGTTTTGCATCTATACTTTTTTTTTTCTTGTTCAATTTTGTGTCTATGCTTGATGCATGTTTTTTTCATATTTGGTTTTACGTGTTCCTTTAATCTTTGTTTAATTTTTTTCCTTCTTTTTTTTGGTTTGATTCTTTCTTTTTGTTTTTTTTTATTTCGTTCTTTTCTTTTTCCTTGTTTCGGCATGCTTGCTTTTTTCTACTTGTTTCGCTTTTGAATTTTTTTTCTTATTTTAATTTTGCTATGTTAATTTTTCTCTTGTTTTGTAAATATACTAGTCATAATTTGTGCCTAAAGGTACAATGAAACATAAAATTTGAGCTTCAAAAAAATTCAATCCCACTATATTAAATAATAAATTTTTTTTCCATAATTTATTTGATTACATCATTTAAAATTTATTTTTTCCTTTATTTTTTAAAAAATATAGACAAAAATACTTAGTGTGACAAATTTTCTCAACATATGTATACTATCGTGTATAAATAATGTCTAAAATAAAAATTATGTTAAACTATGAATTAATCAAATATTAAATAATTAAACATATGATAAAAATGAGTGATGAAATGATTTTGAGGGAAAAAATATGTATGAGATAAAATTTCAAATACCTAGTTGTTTTATTATATAGATTTATGCATTTAAACTTATTTTCTTCTTTAATTATTTTTTTCTTACGATAGCTTCTTTCATTAAAGACGTGTATATAGAATGAGTGAGTTTAACTATTAATGAGGTATATGCCATATGAGGTGGACTTAATTATTAATGAGATAAATATATAAAAGAACAAACTTAATAGTTTAATAATAAAAAATTAAATGGGGTGACAATAGCCCACCATCTTCAAAAAAACAAAGGGAAGCCAAGCATACAAAATTAAAAACAAGCCCAGGTAGTTTTCCATCATTTTTTAGGCATGGTTTTGAGAAATTCTAAAAACACAGACAAGACTAGTCTGTTCATTAAATTTCCCATATAAAAACTTTTTTTTTTTTTTCCTTCAAGCCCAATGCTCGTCTCCACACTTCTCTCTCTCTCTCTCTCTCTCTCTCTCTCTTTCTCTCTCACAGACAACTCTCATCGGCGACTAGAAGAAGCAATCGTTAAAATGAAACTTCAAAAAGATTACCAATTTGAAAAGACTAAACCTGGCAAATACAATTTAATAATTAAATTAAATAGCGGATAAATTCATGAAAAAGTAGCAATACGATAAATTAGTTTTGATAGAACAAATTATGTATTGTGATCATGTAATATAACTATTGGCACATGAATTAAATTAAAACTAACAATTAAACACATGTAATTGAACACAATATAAAACAATAAAATCAATTTGAAAAGAGCTAGCCTAAAACTAACAATTAAACAAATGCAATTGAACACAATAAGAAAAAATAAAATAAAATTAAAAAAGTTAGCCTTTGAAGATCTGTGAGGCACATTAAAAATGTTGTTCTAAATCTATTAAGTCTTCCCATCTGAAGGTATTAGTTAATATTATAAGAATCAAATCGGCCATCGAATCAGCAAATGGACCGAGTCAATAATTTACTGGTTCAACCGTTGTGTCAACTAGTCAGACTGATCATATAATAAAAAAATAAAAAATTATAAAACATAATAATTTAATTAAAAATATAAATATGTTTGCAATATAGGATATATAATTTGCTATAAAATTTACATCATAAACACAAATTCTATAAAAAAATTAACTAAAATTTTTGATAATGACGACACAGCAGGCCTAGCTATGCCTTTTTGCCTTTTCGAGGTAATGTTACTTCTTTAAATTTAAAATCAATGACAGAAAACAGAATACAAGTGAACTGGTATGTGTGTGTTTAGTTCTATCATCTATGGCGTGTGTGTGTGAGAGAGAAAGAAAATAGAAGAGAAGACTTATAGGCATAAGAAAGAGAAAGGAGAGAGATCGAGTAGTTGGCTTGATTGCGTAAGTTGAGTCTTTTGCTGTTACTGCCTGTTGCTTGTTATGCATTTGGAGAGGAGAAGACAGAAAAGGAAGGGCTCGATTTAGGGCAAAATTGCCCTAAAAAGTTGTTTTTAATTTATTTAGTCCCTTAAAATTCGAACTGCTTGGTTCCAACAACTCATCCGGTTCTCTGGTTTTATAAAATTGTCTGGTTTAGAGTTTTAAAGTTAGTTAGATTTCTTATACGTCTAACTTAAGAACCGCACTGGTTTAGGGACTGATTCACGATCCAATTTGTTCAACTTGTCGGTTCGGTTTGGTTCTGATAACAGTGGTATTAATGGAATGTAGTGACTCCAAGATTTAACCCAAACTCAAAGGCAATAACTCCTTAAGATTCATATATACTAAAGTGTAGAGATGAATCTGACTCTAATCAAGTTGTCCAAAATTTTCTACAATCAAACTACTCAAGCATGTAGAGAATTTTATGAACAATTTTGTGAACAACAAATGAAAATGCGAGGCTAAAAATTTCTGCCGCTTTTCCTTGTATGAAGAACAAATGAAACAAGGGTCTAAAAGTTGTAGGGAGTTCTTTTCTTAATTTTTGAAGAACACCCTTTAGCATCCTTTTATATAGGCAGTGACTATCCAACTGGTGGGAACGAAATAGCGGTTGGAAAAGTGCTGTTGCAGAGGATAGAACACAATTGTTCGGACATTGCAGAGGCAACGGTTGGATTGCTCAATTGGGTTGCAACCATTTGAAAAATTAAACTTGAATGCAAGTTTAAAGTTCAACTGTCATATCTCTTGAAGAATTCCTCCACTTGTATATAGTATAAAATAATCTAATACATTAAATATTTAAGGTTTTTTTTTAAAGAAATAAATATATACAAATTATTTATAAAATAAAATTTTGGCCAGCTGTAATACTATGAAATAGGTATAGGTGTCTTTTAGATTTGAACCTCACTTAGTGTTAACAGTTTTTCTTTGAAAGATCATAGTGACCAAAGACTTGAACTAGATCATTTGAGTCAGATTTGAACATGTTACATACTTACTACGGACATTGGTCATGATTCGCCAGTTAGTGTTGTTAAAGACCATGTACTTTATCTTGATTCTAATGAGAGTTATAAAGAACAACCCAATTCTCATAATTGCAGCCTCATGCCGGCTCTCAGTTAGTTGAAACCTCCAAGGGCATATGTAACACCTATTCTGCAAGTGTGTTCTTGTCTCAGTTTCATTCAGGATAAAAATCCTTCCCTAATGTCATATTAAAAATTCACTTCTATCATAGGGATGAGTAAGAATATCTCATCGTAGGATATCTCCAAATGTAAGTGCTTAACAAGTCATGCAATATGGATTGTTTCTATCCATTGAACTTCCTTCATAGAGTTCCCAATCATAGAAATTGAGTTATCTCCCTAGGTGACTTTCTTATGGGCTTAGGCCCATCCCCCTTGACAGTTCTAAGACGATTTTTCTTGAAAGTCCTTTTGTTAGCCGATAAATAATATTCAATTCTGACTTCACAAAGTTTAGAGAGATTATGTTGTTATTTAACATTTTCTTTACCGGTTTATATCTTATTTGTATATGTCTGCTCGTCTTTTTATTAGATTGAGTTTGTTTCACAATCTCAATCACAACTTCATTGTCACAGTGTAAAGATATAGCAAGTATGAGTGTGACGCCCCAAAATCTAGGGGTCATTTGTTAACCCATCAACCCGCAGAATACTCGTGGATACTGAATGACTTGATATCACATCGTTATGCCTCATTTATCGGGGTCCTTAATTTAATAAAAATTGGGTAGAGTCTCCTGTACGGGGAACTCTACCCAAAACACAACCTATGCAATATACATTCACATGACTCGTCTGAGAACCAATATAAAACAATGACCGTATCGGGTTCATTTATGAGTAAACAATGACCACACCGGGTCCATTTATCTATACTCATATAAAACATGCAAGATTATATTAAAAGTAGTCCATATAAGTTTGATTATAATTCTTTTACATATCTTACATGTCCAAAACATTGTTTTAACAAAAGTTTTACAAAAACTAAGGTTAAAAGTCATAATTCGGCCCCTCTTCACCCTTGAGGCTCCAAATTAGAGTCGTCCACCGGTGTGTATCCCGCACTTGAAATATTTTCTCGTATAGGGTGAGCAAGGTTCAATAGAGTATCTCATACAGAGACTACTCCCCACCCTAGATGGATATGAATGTGTACATGCAACAATCCACAATATTTATCAATTTCAAACAAGAATATGTGATTCAAGATTGAAACTCTACCATGTTATGCCATGATATGAGATGACACTCACTCATGCACTTTAACCTGAGCTCTCATCAGCTCTCACAACACATTGTAATGCATGTGTGTAAAACCTTCATCATTAATGAAATTCCTCCAATGCTTGTTTGAAATAAAAGTCACGTATTTCTAAAACCAAGCATTATTAGATGTTGCACATCCAAAAGTATGTTTATAAAATAAAATCTTGTGTCTTTGTTGGGCAACGGATTTTGAAATTGCACTGCCGGCTCCGTACAATTAATTCACTTTTTTGGACTTGTACCGACGGAAGTGAAAAAACCAATAACCAGGTCTTGTATAACTTGCTATACCCGACACAAGTTTTTTCATGCAACCATGAGACTCAAAGGGGATATTCGATCCAACTTTTCCGAGACCACATATCAACCACCAAGTATGATGTTTGTTCAACCATGCATTTCCACGCCCACACTCATGACTCATGCCCATGAATGTGATGCCAATATCACGCCCAATATACATTAATGTCAAATGAGCAATTCAACCACATGTCCACATGTTCTATGATAATTTATATCTCATGCATATAACTACCAAATTTTGTCACAATGTCAACATATCATAAGCACACATCAACATTTCATTTCCATTATAATTCCTATATTAAACATATGGTTTCTCTTTACCACATCATTCAAGCGTGTTATCACAAATCTTATGCAATTAACATACTTTATTTCATATGGGCATTTTATCAAACACCTTCAAGGCACTACATCATGTAATCACATAACATGTATAAATTTATCACATAACTATTAAAAAAATCAGAATATATGATTTTTACATACCCAATTATCAAAACATTCTAGAAATCACAAACTAGCAATTCACACTAGAATTGAGTCTACCCATTTTCATTAAATCAACTCTAATAGGTAAGTGTTAAAAACACTCAAAACAGCCCACCCATTTCTTATGGACACCATAGGATGTAAATAAACCAAAGTAGGAGGAAATCCTACCTATTAGAGCATAAAATGAAGGATAGAACCTTCAAGAACACCAACATCAACCTCCAAGTCTTGATTTTTTAAAATCCCCTCTTTGGATCTTTGGTGAAATATTGCATTCTTGGTGTGGTTACGTAGCCCTCGTTGAGGATATCGACTTTGATTTTTGGTTTGAAGAATTCCGACCGTCGAAACTCCTTAGATCAAAGAAACAAGTCTTGAAATCTCACTTTTTTTCTCTCAAAAAATGGAAAATGTGAAAATTTTGATTTTTTTTCTTGACATTTTTGGTTCAAAGTATCTAATATTGAACTATATTCCCCTATCCTAATTGTTATGGGATTTGTGAATTGCTTGATTTTCATTTTTAACTTTGAATACATGAGCACGTTATAGAATTTTATCCTATGCTTGAGTATCACATATGTGTTTTCTTTCAAACTCAACCATGGTGCACCATGAACTTATAATTTTGGCAATTTACGGATTGAGTTCACATTTTAGTGCTTGACATGAATAGTGGAGATGAGTAAGAACCCATGTGAGCTTTAATGTCAATCTTTGTTTGAAGGGAACTTACATTTACTCAAAAAATAATTTTTCAAATTCTAAATTTGTTTAATAATCTCATTATGCTTGCTTTGGTTAGGTGCATTTGGGTAGTTGATTGACTTTATCTTGAAATGCAAAATGTTTCCCCGTGCTTATTTAGAAATGATCTTAGGTCATCTTTGAATACTTTGAGCCTTTATCCTTTTTCTTGTGAAAAGTTTATCCCCAGTTCCGTGATTGAGCCTTAATTATAAATTCATTTTCATACCACACATTTGACCAAGCCAATGCAAAATGATAAAAATCTACCTCACCTTGGTTGTTCCTAAAGCTAAATATAAGTGATCATAAAGAGAAGGAAGTATGGTGTGAAAACTACAAACAAGAGAGATGAATGATGTTGAAACTCGAAGAGTTGAAAAAAAAAGAATGGTGAATCCAAGAAAAAGGAGAGGAAATGGGTGAAAGAAGAAAGAATGATCAAAGGAAAAATGAAATTTTAAGGAAAAGAAGAAAAAGAAACAAAGAGTGAAGTGATGGCGTTAGCTTAGAAATCCCATAAAAAGGGAGATCTTTTTGGAAATAAAAGCCTTTCACTCGGAACAACCTTATTTGTTATTCTATATCCTTCATTTTATTTGCCTCAATATCACCCCAAGGTCTCATTACAACCCGTGAAAGTCCTAAATGATCTAGAGAAGTATGTAAAAAACATAATTTTAAAGAAAAAAAGAGAAGTTGATTTTGCTACCTAATGCTCTAGCATTCTGTTCATGTGATTATGCCAAGGTTGTTTCATTTTTATGCATGTACTTTATTTTTGGATTATATGTGAGTATATCTCGTTTTGAACACAAGATTCTATCTCACATATACACATGGAGAGCATGCCAAAATAAATATAGTGTGATTCATTGTTGAGAGACACCTTTGGTGAGTTTTGCATCAAAACTAAATTTAGATAGCCAAGTGAATGTGGATTCCGTTGTGTAAATGCTTAAATTACATTTTCATTTTCACACACACACGAGTTTTGAAAGAAAATATGTATGTGGATACTCTATAATAGCATTTAAGACTATGATGTGCTTCATGTGTGATTAGTTCGGGTGTTTTGAACAAAGCTTTTGTTGAAATCCCATTGCTAGTTAAGATAAGAGAATATGCTTTTAATATTGGATGTTAGGAAAATAAGTTTGTAGGTACCTTCACTGGAAACCTTCACGAGACAAAACTTGTCCACTAGGGATCACCTAGGGGTTTAAAGGCTTGTTGCATGTGCTAAATGCAATCACGGAATTAGTATATGTTTATCTTTGTTTGCGTTATTTTTACATTTTGTTTGCTAGGGACTAGCAAAGCTTAAGTTGGAGGGTATGATGAGCACAAAATATTACATATTTGTTGGCCTCATTGCATGCTTTTTAACTTAACTTTGCATATTAATTATTTAGAATTAGTTAAAGTTATGAATAATGTGGAAATGTTGATGTTGCAGGTAATCATAGCATAAATGATGGTTTTTAGAACTTTGCAACTAAGTTTGATTGTATGGTGAAGTGATGGACATATTAATTGAGTGTTGGGAGGCTTGGAAGATAAAGAAACCATGAAAAATGTAATTTAGATGAAAACCTTCCGGAAGGCTTGTCCATAAACCTTCGGGAAGGTTTGTCCATAAACCTTCGGGAAGGTTTGTCCATAAGCCTTCTGGAAGGTTTTGCCCACTAGTTTCTTAAAGTTTTGACACAGTACTATTGTTTTTCCAATTTTCCACCATGATATACTTAGAATTTGAAAAAGTTCAAAACCTAAAAGTTGTAGATATGGATGTTCTCTATATTGTGTAAAAATTTCAGCTTCATCTAACAGTTAGATCAAAAGTTATGAATTTTCTACCAAAAATGGTCCTCAGCTATCACCTTCTGTAAGATTTATTCTAGTAGGCTAAATCTTCCGAAAGGTTTGCATCGACCTTTCGGAAGGTTTTGCCCAGACAACCTGTAACTTAACTCTGCAACTTGGGGGTCCTACCTACACTTATCCAACAAGTCCCCTGACATTCCTTACACGTCTAGAAGGCCTCCCTCACCCTTACTTGGACTTGATGATGCTTGGGCATTAATGAGGAAGTGAGAGGAGAAGCATGGGATGGGAGAGAAGGGGAAGCCTGCAAGACTCAATCAACTCAGCCCCTTTTTTGTGTAAGATCTACCACAGGTTATTGGGACCCTCCATGGACGAAACTGCTTCACTCTTTCACCAATATATTCAGCATTCTTTCCACAGTATAGTGGTTGACTACCTAAGCTAGGATTAGTTTTAATGAGGAAGATGATGAATAGTGTAAAAGTTTAGATTTTTGGATTGTCTTCACCCATTTCTCTTGTAATCTTCAGTAAGACTTTTGTAAGCTTCCTTTATTACTTTGAATCTCATTCATTTCAAGTATATTGAAAGTTTAGTTACATGTTCTTGTTTCTACCATTGTTGTGTAAATTTTTCTTTATTTTTAGTCTTGAAATGGGTATTGTATTTCTTTCTTCTTAGTCTAAGTTTTCTTGTATTAGTTCAAGTTCCATGCTTCATTTCCTCATTTTGTTTTTCTATTTACATTATTCTTGTCTTTCTTTTTACCATGAGTAGCTAGATTTTAAGTTGGGTAATCCAAGGGAGATCTCCCCTTGAGTATTTCATTCAACTCTTCTTCTTTCCTCCACTCGGTGTACAGTGGTTCGGTTTGACTGGGTTGAGTGTGGACATGGTTGTGAGTCCTTGATATTCCATAGGCTTAGTCACGGTTTATACTTGGATCCTCATCATCTTGTCCCGAGCTTCCCACGAATCAATTGTTCACCTATGCATCATTGGAGGAAGGCTTTGAGTTGAATTGGAATCCTCGGTGGAGTAAACCTTTGGATTGACCAACACTTGTTTTATTTCATTTTAGTCAAAACTTCAATCACCAAAACACAAACCAAAAGATTTTACACTTTCTTTGCCTTTTGCAAAATCACCTTCACACAACTTGAACTTTCATTCCTTGAGAAGACGACCTTGGAATACTCTTCCAAGTAAAACACGACACGCGAAAGATTCCTTGCGATTGGGGAGCACTTTTGTTCATATTTCACAGTTCACACATTTTGTTCATTCCATTTCATTCCACCATTATTCCGTTTTCCCATTCCTTGCATTGAACCCGACTGAGAGTGACACTCACCCATACCTATAAGTCATACACATATTTGAGGGTTCATGTTAAGAGGTTAGGAAACAACAACATTTTTGGACAATCAATTACATCTCGATTTAAGTTCAAATTAATTTTATATGAACTTTAATCTAATTCTAAGAAAATTTATTTGTGGGGACCTTTGTGAGGTCAGCCACCACCCAGTCATCTCGAACGACGTGCAAAAATTTGACTATCTCGAAATTCGACGAAATTCGGTAGGGCAACTAGATTTCGCGATACGAATTCAACGGCGATATCCATTGTGTCATCCGAGATCTAGATCATGATAGTGTCAAATTACGCATTATAATGATAAATTACTAATTTTCCTTTTTTTCTGAAAAAATTTAAATTTACCCAGGTTTTATGTTGGGCTTGTTCAATAAAGGTATATATAGAAATAAGTTTTTAATCCACTCGACCTCGGTATAGGTGATATCTAAGGCCACAAGATCTACCTCCATTGTACTTCTAGAAATTATAGTTTGCTTTTTAGATCCCCAAGATATGATTGCCCCACCTAACAGGAAGGCATATCTTGTAATGCATTTTATATCTAAACTATCGGTGATCCAATTCGCATTACTAAAACCCTCAAATACACTTGGAAATCCTTCATAGTGTAAAGAGTAAGCTAGAGTTCCTCCAAGATATTTAAAGACTCTCTCTAAGGCAATACAATGCTCTTTACTAGGATTTTGTACATATTGACATAGTCTTCACACAACATATGAAATATCTAGCCTAGACTTATTAGCTAAGTATAATAGATATCCTATCATGTGTGAGTACTTTAATTGTGATATTGGGTTTCCTTTATTTTTTTTTCTAATGTATATGAGGATCATATGGCGTCGATACTAATTGACTATCATAAAACTTAAATTTCTTCAACATTTTCTCTATGGTGTTAGTGTGACTAAGGGATATCCCACTTGTTATTTTCATTCCCAAGAATACCTTGGCTTCTCCCAAGTTTTTCATATCAAACTTCTTTAGCTATTAAATCAGTTCCAAAAATTAGAATATCATTCACATAAAGACATAAGATCACACAACCTCAAATACTTTTCTTATAGTATAAACATTTTTCACTTTTGATGGGCCAGGCCCAAGAGCCCAACTCATGTTTTAAAGCTCGGTATGAGCTAAAGACTCAACTCCTAGAGGTCGAGCAAATCCAGCCCAACGTGGTCAACCCGGTCAAGCTCACAAGGAGCTATTTCCTCAGCAAAGAAGCATGCAAGGTCATCCAAGGCCATACCCTTATCACCTTGGAAATAGGGAAACCATAACTCATGGAGAGCAACTTAGCCGTCATGCCTCGTCCGTTGAGAAGAGAAAAGGTTGCCGGCTCCGTCGGACTAGCTACTATATTACTATTAAAGTCACTTCAATCCGTTGTGACCGTTAGACTAGCTATACAACTACTCCGCTGAGCGGCTACAAATTGTAAGACTCACTTGTGACATCCCAAAATCCGGGGGTCCTTTATTAACCGTTGATAACCCATCAACCCGTAAAAATACCCGTGAATGCCACATAACCCGACACCACGTGACAACATCACCTAACCAAAATCTTAACCCACAAATGTAATTCGGGTTCAATTATTCATTGGATCCACCCAAGGTCCAATATATCATGATTTATACTCTATTATGATTCATTTACATCATTGAAAGGAAGAAAGATATAGCCCAATAGCTTGACAAAACAATAAATAAAATTCAGATTTTTAGAAAAAGTATCAGTATGATACCAGTACTAATTGCCTATTAGGCAGTAGTGTACTGGTACGCGTACCGGTACTCTCTGTCTATTGGACAACACCATACCAGTACACATACTGGTATGGTTTATCCAATTTTGTCCATTTGGCCAATTTTTCTCCAATCCATTCCAAAACTAACCCATGTTTGTACAATACATATTTCTACTCCAACCATAGTTGATGCAAGTTCTATTACAATTATTTGCGTACAATTACATGCCAAAAATATAACTTAACAAATATTTTACAAGAATTCAAGGTTAAAGGCCACAAGTCGGCCTCTCTTCATCCTTAAGGCCTCGAATGAGGACCGTCTACCGGTTTGTATTCCGCATCTGAAATTATTTCTCATACAAGGTCAGCTACACTTAATAGAGTATCTCCTACTAAGATTACTCTCCACCTAGATGCATATGGAATGTACACATGCAACAATCAACAACATTTGTCCATTTCAAACAAGAATATGTGATTCAAGGTAGAAATTCTACCATGTCATGTCATGATATGAGATGACACTCACTCATGTACTTTAACCCGAGCTTTCACCGGCTCTTACAATACAATGCAATGCACGTGTGTAAAACCTTTATCATTGATGAAGCACATCCAATGCTTGTTTGAAATAAAAATTATGTGCTTAAAAAATCAAGCATTGTTGGATGTTGCACATTAAGAGTATGTTTATAATACAAAATCTTTAACCAAAATCTCGTGTTTTTGTTGGAAACGGATTTTGGAATTGCACTGCATCCTCTGTACGCCTAATTCACTTTTTTGGACTTGCATCGATGAAAGTGAATAAACCAATAACCAGGTCTTGCATCCGAGGGATCTTCTAACCCCTCTTTCTATACCCGACACAAGTTTTTTCATGCATGCAATCGTGCGACTTTGTTGAACCTTGGTCTAACGGTACCGAGTCCACATATCAACCACCAAGTATGGTGTTTGATCAACTATGCATTCATACACCAATACTCATGACTCAGGCCCATGATTGTGATGCCAATGCTATTCCCAAGGTGCAATGCATGCCCAATAAACAATTCTCACATATGAACATATACCATGACAATTTATATCATATGCATATAATTTCCATGAACTATCACCATGCTAGCATATCATAAAGCGTATGTGCACATGTCAACAACAATGCCTAAGTATGTTACTTCAATTGAATCAAAACAACAATTTTCAACCACTCAAAACATTTTATCGAACACCTTCAAGACAACAATATGTTAAACACATATCATGCCTATAATTTCACCAAGTTACATGAAATTTCACAAGTAACTTCCATGCGTCAAAATCAAGCTAGAAGTTAGCCTAAGCCATTTCTATACTTATTTTCTCATTTCCATAACCATAGACAAGTTATAGGTCATTTATTCATCTAACCTTTTTCCTATGGACATCATATGGTAACAATAAACCAAAGTAGGAAGAACCATACCTCTTGCAGTGTGATATGAAGTGTAGAACCTTCAAGAATGCCTCCCAAGCCCTAAAACTCTTGATTTTTCCAAATCTCCTTCTTGAATCTTCGGTGAAATCCCTCGTTCTTGGTGTGGTTGTGTAGCCCACGTCGATGTGATTGACTTTAAGTCTTGACTCGACGAATTTCGACCGATGAAACTTTGTGAATCAAAGAAGAAAGATTGAATTTTTCCCTTGTCTCTCCCTCTTTCTCTCCAATGGTGAAGACCATCAAAAATTAGAGACATTTGTGCCAAATATCTGATTTTAGTACCTATTTATAATTTTTGAGGCTTGGCCCAGATTGACCCACAGGTCTCTCACTTATCCGGGTCTGTTTTTACCCTGAAATGATTTATTTCATCCCGGTTTAAGTTCAAAGAATTTTATTTAAAATTTAATTCAATTATAAAAAATTTTATAATTTTCATTTGACACAGTCGTTTCGTAAAACGCACAAAATTCGACTATCTCAGAATTTAACGAAATTAGTCTAGGTGACTAGATTTGCAATACGAATCCAATGACGAAGTCCATTGTGTCATACAGCTCTAGAGAATACGTATTTTAATTTCCCATTCTAGTGACAAAATGACCATTTTGCTATTTTTCAAAAAAATTTCAAATTTACCGGAGTTTCACATTCTTCTTCACTTAAAAGAATTTTGTCCCCGAAATTCAAACACATATACACATATGATTACATGCATATGTAACAGTCATCTAACATTAAATGGCTATAAAAATGTACCTCCATCCTCGAATAAGAAAGAATAATTGGTACGTATAGTGTCCTCGCGCTCCCATGTCACCTCCTCCACTCCTTGGTGCTGTCACAACATCTTCACTAGCCTCAGGGTCTTGCCTCGTAAAACTTGATTCCGGCTGTCCATGATATGTATCGGTCTCTTCTTGAAGGTACCATCCGCATCAACGATAAGCTCGCCCCAATCCACCACATGGGTCGAATCTGGGGTGTATTTTCGGAGCATAGAGACATGGAACACCGCATGAATACTTGATAGATTTGGTGGTAACGCCAACCGATAAGTAACTGTACCCACCCTCTTGAGTCCTTCAAAGGGCTCGATACCTTGACAAAAGTTTTCCCCACTTGCCGAACCTAACCACTCCTATCTTAGGCATCACCTTCAAGAAGACACGATCTCCCACCCCAAACTCTAGAGGCCGCCGCCGTTTATAGGTGTAACTCTTTTACCGGCTTTGGGCCGTGAGAAGACGCTTTCGTATCAAGTCCACCTTCTCCAAGGTGTCTCTAACCAATTCCACTCTAGTAATACTGGCGACGAAGATCTTAATACATCTTCATGCCACTAGGGTGTACAGCAAAATGAGAGCAATAGACCTCCCTAAGGATCTCCTCTCTCAGATCTGCTAACTAGAGAACCACAACCCTTTTCTTATATCGAAGACTACCATCCGCATGAATGGTCCAACCCTAGTCACCTGTACCCAACCATACTCGGTCCTTAATGGATAATATCTCCGCATCCTTTCCCTGGAACTCGATTACTTTGCTCAGTAGGGAAGGTATAGCCACCAAACTTTCCAAAGTACACTGAACCTGTCCTATATAGCGTAACCCAAACTGTCCCACTAGCCAATACTCCCCATGACTTCCAACTAAGTGCATCAGCCACCACATTTGCCTTACTAGAATGATAATGCAAAGTGAAATCATAGTCTTTTAGATACTCCATCCACCTACGTTGCCTCATGTTGAGGTCCCGCTGTGTAAAGATGTACTTCAAACTTTTGTGGTCTAAAAACATCTCGAACTGCTCACCATACAGATAGTGGCGCAAAGCCTTCAAGGCAAAAGACTATGGCCACCAACTCTATGTTGTGTGTAGGATAATTCTGCTTGTGATTCTTTAACTGCCGAGAACCATAAGCCATTAGCCTCCCAAATTGTATCAAAACGCATCCAAGTTCGTCTTTAGAGGCATCACAATACATTGTGTACCTCTGTCCCCTTTCTGGACTATCAGGATAGGAGCTGAAGTAAGCCTCCTCTTCAACTCTTGGAATGCCTTCTCGCATGAATCATTCCACTCAAACTTGACCTCTTTTTGGGTTCATATGTGCAACTAATCAAGAGAAGTCCTCAATGAATTGCCGATAATATCCTGCCAATCTCAAGAAACTAAGTATCTCGAAGACTGACTTCAGCCTCTTCCAATTCATGACTGCCTCAACCTTCTCTGGGTCCACGGATACACCCGAGGCCGACACCACATGTTTTAAAAATTTCACCTCAGTAAGCCAAAATTCACACTTACTGAATTTGGCCTACAACTGATGGTCTCTCAAGGTCTGGAGAACAACCCTCAAGTGACCCTCATGCTCCTCCTCAGATTTGGAGTAGATCAAGATGTCGTCAACAAAGACCACGACGAATTGATCTAGATAGGGTTGGAACACCCTGTACACGACCCAAATGGCATGACTGTGAACTCAAAATGCCCATACCACATCCTAAACGCCGTCTTAGGGATATCCACCTCCCTAACCCTCAACTGATGATAACCGGTACAGAGATCTATCTTGGAGTAGACCTGTGCTCCTCTTAGTTGATCAAACAAATCATCAATTTGTGAAAAATGGTACCTATTCATGATAGTAACCCTATTTAACTACCAGTAGTCTATGCATAGATGAAGGGTCTTGTCCTTCTTCTTAACAAAAAAAATTGGAGCGCTCCAAGGTGAAGTGCTCAATCTAATAAATCCCCTGTCCAACAATTCTTGCAATTGGACCTTGAGTTCTTATAACTCAACAAGTGTCATCCTATGTGGAGTCATAGAAATGAGTGATGTACCGGGGTACAAGTCAATGGTGAAGTTTACATCCCTATATGGAGATAATCCAGATAGTTCATCCAAAAAAATATCCTCGGACTCATAAATCACCCGAGGTAAACCCAACTCCTGTCTCACTTCGTCCTCTAGGGTAGCCAACCCATCAAATGCCCGTGCCATCTAGAGTCTTACACGGATTTAGGTAAAACGCCATGCATTTTCCCTTGAAACTTGAAACAAATACCATCTAGCGTATAAACAGTGATCCTCTTCCGATCATAATCTATAACAACATGGTGTGCTAACAACCAGTCCATCCCGAGGATGACATCAAATTTTGACATGTCAATAATCCTAAGGTCCATGGTGAGTAGAATCCCCGCAATTTCTAACTCACAACCTCGACATATCTGATCAATCCTCACCCTAGCTCCTAGGGGAGAACTCACATGTAATGGATCTTCCAAAGTTTCAACCACTAAGCCCAAATCATTCACACATGATGCAACAATAAAAGAATGAGATTCACTAGTGTCAAATAATACTCTTGCCCATAAGTGAGAGAGTAGAAATGTACCCTAAATGACTGACTGATCCAATAGCTCTATTTGAGGTACAATGGCGTAAACACTCTCCTGGGTCCCCGAAGTCCCGACTTGTGAACCTTGACCTCGAACTCGACCCCGACCCCGACCCCGACCCATGCTCGAAAAGTGGTAAGGGTCTGTGCGACAACCTAGGATTGATGTTAGATCCCCTTGCCCATGGTGGGGTAAGGAGGAATAAAGTGCGTTTGTGCATGTCCCATTGAAGACTGGGACTGGGATACTCCATAACTCTGAGATCCCTACCACTGAGGACAATCCCACTTCATATGCCGCGGTTAGTGGCAATAGAAACAAGTCCTTTGGCTTGTCGGGTAGGAAGACCTCTAATTTCTCCCGCCTTGGGAGGATTGATCTTGGCCTTGATAGCCGTGGCCCTGTGGAGTCAGAGTCCTTTGCTTCTTCCCCAAACTAGATGAAGAGGATTGACCCTCCTTCTTTTTGTCTTTAACACCTACTTTCCAGATGTTCCGTGCATCATCCGCTTCTCTCTCAATGGCCATAGCTTCCTCGACAATCAAGTCAAAGTCTTTAAGATGAAAACCCATAATTTTTCCTCAGATGGACAATTTCAGACCATCCTCAAACTTACTCACCTTGGCCATGTCTGTGGCCACATAGTCATCAGCAAAACGGGCTAATTCTGTGAACCTAGCCACGTATTCTAACACCATCATAGTCTCTTGTTTCAGATTCAGGAACACTTGAGCCTTAGCTTGCTGGACAGACACTTAAAAAATATTTGCCCATGAAAGCTCTCGAAACTCTCCCAAAGTCATTGCCTCCAGTTCCTCGAAGAGGCCTTTACCCAATTCCACCATAATTGAGATTCTCCCTCTAGCTGGAATGTAGCTAATGTTATTTTAGTGGCATCAAAGGTGATCTCCATAGCCCTTAAGAAATTGTCAACTTGACGGAACCAATGGTTTGCCACCTTCGGATCTGCCCCTTCTATGAAGGTCAGAGGTTGGTGTGCCTTGAACTTATGGAGGTTACTTGAGCCTTCATGACCCACATTTGCAATAGTTTATGCAATAGTAGCCCCTGTAGCACTGACCTGTGCAATAGTAGCAGCCGCTTCACCAATAGCCTCCATAAAGGCTTGGTGATCAAAGGTCGGTGGTAGTTGGTTGTTCCACCCATCGCCTCAGCGTCCCCTTCCTCTATTTGCCATCTACACACATGTAAGATACAATAGAGTCTCATATAGTATCCCAAGATAGGGATCAAGCTTAAACTTTGAGATTTCTCTCATTGTCTCATTAGTAGTGATGGTGTCACCTACTAGTAGACGTCTAGACATTGAACTATACCGTTCATCCCTTTTTTTGACCCCAAGATTTTATTTTCTAACCTTAGTGTTCCTCTTTTTATATACATAGCACTATGCATACAATTCACATAACATGTAGCAAGTAAAACACATAACATGCATGCACAATGAATGCAATGGTCTAAACCCAATGCCCATCAAGCCCTAGGTAATTCATATACCTAAGCTCTGATACCAAGCTGTGACACCCTAAAATCCGAGAGTCCTTTATTAACCGTTGATAACCCTTCAACTCGCAGAAATACCCATAAATGTTGCATAACCCGATACCACGTGATGGCATTCCCTAATTGGGATCGTAACCCACAAATGTAATTCAGGTTCAATTATTCGTTGGATCCACCCAAGGTCCAATATATCATGATTTATACTCTATTATGATTTATTTACAATATTGGAGGGAAGGAAGACATAGCTCAATAGCTTGGCAAAACAATAATTTTTTTTCCAGATTTTTAGAAAGAGTATCAATATGCATACCGATACTGATTGCCTACTGGACAACAGCGTATCGATATGGTTTGTCCAGTTTTGTCCGTTTGGCATGTTTTTCATCTCCAATCCATTCCAAACCTTTCCAAAACTAACCCAAGTTTGTACAATACATATTTCTACTCCAACCATAGTTGATACAAGTTCTATTGCAATTATTTGTGTACAATTACATGCCCAAAATATGGCTTAACAAATGTTTTACAAGAATTCAAGGTTACAGGCCACAAGTCAGCCTCTCTTCATCCTTGAGGCTTCAAATGAGGACCGTCCACCAGTGTACATCCTGCACCTGAAATTGTTTCCCATATAGGGTGAGCTACGCCCAATAGAGTATCTCCTATAGAGGCCACTCCCCACCTAGATGTATATGAAATTTACACATGCAACAATCAACAATAATTGTCCATTTCAAATAAGAATATGTGATTCAAGGTTGAAATTCTACCATGTCATGCCATGATATGAGATGACACTCACTCATGCACTTTAACCCGAGCCTTCACCTGCACCCATAACAAAATGCAATGTACGTGTGTAAAATCTACATCATTGATGAAGCACATCCAATGTTTGTTTGAAATAAAAATCATGTGTTTATAAAATCAAACATTGTTGGATGTTGCACATCCAAGAGTATGTTTATAAAATAAAATCTCTAACCAAAATCTTGTGTCTTTGTTAGGCAACGGGTTTGGAATTGCACCACCGATTCCGTACGCCTAATTCACTTTTTTGGACTTACACCGACGAAAGTGAATAAACCAATAACTAGGTCTTGCACCCGAGAGATCTTCTAGCCCTTCTTGCTATACTCGACACAAGTTTTTTCATGTATTTAGCGTTGCGACTCTGTTGAACCTTGGTCCAACGGTACCGAGTTCACATATCAACCACCAAGTATGGGTTTTGATCAACTATGCATTCACACACCCACACTTATGGCTCATGCCCGTGAATGTGACTCAAATGCTATGCCCAAGGTGCAATGCATGCTAAATGAGCAATATTCATATATCAACATATACCATGATAATTTATATCATATGCATATAATTTTCATGAACTATCACCATGCTAGCATATCATAAAACATATGTCCACATGTCAACAACAATGCCTAAGCTTGTTACTTAAATTGCATCAAAGCAACAACTTTCAATCACTCAAAGCCTTTTATCGAACACCTTCAAGGCAACAATCATGTTAAACACATATCATGCTCACAATTTCATCAAGTTACATGAAATTTCACAAGTAACTTCCATGCATCAAAATCAAGCTAGAAGTTAGCCTAAGCCATTTCTATACTCATTTTCTCATTTCCATAACCATAGACAAGTTATAGGTCGTTTATTCATCTAACCCTTTTCCTATGGACATCATAAGGTAAGAATAAACTAAAGTAGGAAGATCCCTACATCTTGGTGCGTGATATGAAGTGTAGAACCTTCAAGAACACCTCTCAAGCCCCAAAACTCTTGATTTTTCCAAATCTCCTCTTTGGATCTTCGGTGAAATCCCTCGTTCTTGGTGTGTTTGTGTAGCTCTCGTCGATGTAATCAAATTTAAGTATTGACTCGATAAATTTCGACCGACAAAACTCCATGAATCGAAGAAGAAATATTGGATTTTTCACTTGTCTCTCCCTCTTTCTCTCCAATGTTGAAGACTAGCAAAAATCAGAGATATTTATGCCAAATATCTGATTTTAGTCCCTATTTATAATTTTTGAGGATTGTCTTAGATCACGCCACACGCCCCTCACTTATTCGAGTCTGTTTTCGCCCTGAACCGATTTATTTCATCCCGGTTTAAGTTCAAATTAATTTTATTTAAAATTTAATTCAATTATAAGGGAATTTTATAATTTTTATTTTTGAGAACCTTTGTGAGGTCATTTGACACACATCTGTCTCGTAAAATGCGTGAAATCTGACTATCTCAAATTCAATAAAATTAGTCTAAGTGACTAAATTTTGTGATACGAATCCAACAGCGAAGTCCGTTGTGTCATACGAGCTTTAGAGAATATGTATTTTAATTTTGTATTATAGTGACAAAATAATCATTTTGCCATTTTTTAGAAAAATTTAAAATTTATATGGGTTTCACACCACCAACACTTGGGGGGGGGGCATCAAACTCATTCTCTCTAAAATCTTGTAACCTTCTATGCTCGCTCCGGACCAGAGTTATTAAGATTCCCGACGACTCTTGGCCTTCTAAGTGGACGTAGGTCACCTTGTTTGAATCAATCTCTACTTTACTGGATATTAAATTGCTTAATTAATAGGTGGTGTGCAAACATATTTTGTGCATCATCAGTTTGACACCGTCTGTGAAAAAGACAAAGTTCTGACCTAAATATTTTCTTTGTTAATCTATCACAATCACCGTCAGATCAATGAATCCCCCGAAGATAATCCACCACGAGAGGATGAGGTTGCACCTCCACCTGCCAATCCCATTCCAAAAGCACAACAGATGCTGGACACAATGCCAGAGCTTATAGCCCAGAACTAGTAAATTTTGCAATTGATTAAGGGACTCCCCACCTGGGCGCCCCATCCTTAGGAGCTCCCTTAGGCGCCCCACATAAGGGACCCCCTATGAGGGGCTTCTTCCTCTAGCCCCTACTCTTACTCCCCATGGTGGGGACCCTCCTTTTCAAGAGGATGAGGGTGAAAACCAAAGCATGGAGCATGAGATCCATTTTCATGGCAATTCCAGAGGACTACTTCCCAATCAGTGAGACAAAAAAATTAAGGAGGTACAAAATCAATTGGGTGACGCCTTTAATGCCATGAAAGCATAGAAACACGAAACAATGGACTACCTCATGAGTCGAACCAACACACCTTTCAAACTTGACGTGGAGAACTACACACTTTCCTAAAAATTTAAGATGCCATCCGTAGAGACCTTTGATGGTACGAAGGATCCACTAGACCACCTTGAAACTTTTAAGGCCTTAATGTAGCTACACAATGTCCCCGATGAAATTATGTGTAGAGATTTCTCAACCACCTTGAAGGGATCCGTTTGGCAGTGGTTCGCCAAGATCACACTTGCCTTTATTGGATCATTTGCTAAGTTGAGCAGGTCCTTCGTGTCACACTTTATTGGTGGACACCGCCACCAGAAGTCCGTTACCCACCTGACCAGCATAAAGAAGGATCTAGATGAGAGCCTGAGAAGCTACTCACTCGTTTTAACGATGAGGTCCTTCAAGTTAAAGAGCCTGATGAAAAGGTAAGCATGACCGCCTTCCTAGGAGGCCTCCGGTCATCGCGCTTCCTTTTCTACATGATGAAACGTCCACACAAAAGCGTGCCTGAGCTACTAGCCAAGGCCCAAAAATACATGAATGCTGAGGACATCAAAAGGACTAGACGAGGTGAGTCCTCAATAATTAGAGAGAAAAGGAAAGAAAGGGATAGAGACGACAAGAAAGAGAATAATAACATGCGCAATAGGACAAAGAGGGTACCTGCCAAACACCGTCTCGGTCCTACTCCCCAAAGAGATCGACTAGCCTTCACTTCCCTCAATGCCTCTATTGGGCACATCTTATTACAGATCCAAGAGGACCCCGTAGTAAAGTGGCCAGGGAAGATGAAGTATCCCCAAAATAGAAGGAACCCAAAAAAATATTGTCGCTTCCATCGCCACCATAGCCATGACCCCAACAACTGTTATGACCTTAAGAGGCAAATTGAGGAGCTCATCCAACGGGATCACCTACGCCAACATGTTGCCGATAAAAGACAGGCGCCGACGCCGCCTCGTAATCAGGAAGACCAACAACCCACCGTAAAAATTCACACAATCTTTGGAGGGCTTGTAGGAGGAGGAGAATGCCTCTCTATTATGAAGGCTCACACTAGGAAAGCTAGGCACCTTGACGAATTGCACCCATCTAAGGCACCAAAGCATGAAAACAGTGAGGTCATATCTTTCTCAGATAAGGATTTGGAAGGAATTTAGCACCCCTATGACTACCCTCTGGTGCTCAACATAAACATCGCCAACTTTTAGGTACGAAGGATTCTTATGGACAGTGAAAGCTCGGCGGACATTTTGTTTGCCGAGGCTTATAACAAACTCAACTTGGAAAGAGAAAGATTGCAGCCCATCATGTCACCCCTTATTGGGTTCTCAGGGGAGAAGGTGTATCCCCTAAGGTCTATCATCTTACCTGTCACTGTCGGAGTAGAATCCTAAAGCCCCACTATCATGGTCAATTTTTTGGTTATAGACTGCCCGCCCCTCAGCGTACAATATCATTCTAGGGCGACATGTTCTCAACACTCTAAGAGCGGTGCCCTCTACCTACCATTTCATCCTCTGCTTTTCAAACCCGAACGGAGTCGAAGACGTTCGAGGAGACCAAGTAGGTGCAAGGGAGTGCTATGTCTCCTCCATGAAGACAAGGAAACCACAAGAGGCTCTGCAAGTGGAGGTCTTTGACCCAAGTGATGACGCCACCATAGAAAAAGGAGAACCAGTTGAGGAGCTCACCCAAATGGTTTTAGATGAGGAACATCCAGACAGAAGAGTGTGCATTGGCTCTTCCCTTTCTGAGGACTTGGTCTGCCGGCTAATAAAATTCTTGAGGCTCAATATGAAAATTTTTGCATGGTCACATGTAGACCTCGAGGGTATTGACCCTGAGGTCACCACCCACTACCTCAATGTTGACTCTCGTCACAAGCCTATTCGTCAAAAATTAAAGGGTGCCTCCATTGAAAGGGCCCAAGCAATGGAAAAAGAGGTAGAAAAGTTGATAGAGAATGGGACGGCCAAAGAAACAACCTATCTTGAGTGGCTCTCAAATGTGGTGATGGTGACTAAAGCTAATGGGAAATGGCGCCGCTATGTGGACTTTATTGAGCTTAACAAGGTGTGCTTGAAAGATAGCTACTCACTATCACAAATTAAACTCCTCATTAACGCCACTGCAAGACATGAATTGCTCATTTTCTTGGATGCATATTCTGGGTATAACCAGATCAGCATGCAACCCCAGATCAGGAGAAGCCATTATTCATCGCTCCAAAGGGGACCTATTGCTACAAGGTCATGCCCTTTGTGTTGAAGAATGTAAGAGTAACCTATCAGCGAGTGGTAAATAAGATGTTCCAGTCACAAATCGAGAAAATAATGGAGGTGTACGTGGACGACATCTTGGTAAATTGTTTCCTAGTAACATACCATATTGATCACCTCCAAGAAACCTTTAACGTTCTTAGGTCATACCGCATGAAGTTGAATCCTGTGAAGTGTGCCTTTGGTATAGGCTTAGGAAAGTTCCTTAATTTTATGGTCAACCAGAGGGGAATTGAGGCAAACCCTGACAAGATCAAGACCATCTTAGATATGAAATCGCCATCCTAGACTAAGGAGCTCCAACGTCTCAATGGGAGAGTTGCAACTCTCAATAGGTTTGTCTCCAAGTCTACAGAGAAATGTTTACCTTTCTTCAAGATTCTCTGAAAGGCGTTCGAGTGGGGACCTGAGGCAGAGGAGGCCTTTCAAAAGCTCAAAGCCTACTTGGCTACACCTCATCTCCTTTCAGATGCCACCCCTGGGGAGAAATTATATCTATACCTTTCTGTTTTCCCTTCAGCGATAAGCTCCGTCCTCATAAGAGACCACGATGGAGTGCAAAAGCCCATTTATTATGTGAGCAGAGTGTGCCAAGGAACAAAAATCAGATATTCGGGACTAGAGAAGTTTGTGCTCGCCCTTATGTCAACAGCTAGGCGCTTGCGACATTACTTTTAGAGTCATACCAATGTTATGATCACATACCATCCTTTGAAGATAATCTTGGAAAAATTGGATGTATCTGGGAGACTCTTGAAATGGGTTCTGGAACTAAGTGAGTTTGATATTCAGTATCGGCTAAGAGCCGCCATGAAAGCACAAGCTTTGACTTACACCCACGGAGGAGCACCATGAGCATTCCACACTCCAAACATCAAGCCCAAACACTCAAGGCAATCAAACCTTGGGCGCGGATATCCAGATGCTTGGGAAGTACACACTGGCATCTAACGAGGTGTCCAGGGCAGGCACAGGTGCCTAGGTGTCTAGGGCAGGTGCCTAAGCCTCTTCTGGCGCTCTGACCGGCATCCAAGCCCTTCCTACTACCCTGCTTGGAGCCCCAGACCCCTTGGCGCCCTGCCTGATGCCTTGTCTAGCGCCCAGCCTACCTCGCCTAGCACCCTAAACCCTCCTAGAGCCTAGCTTGGTGCCTTACATACCGCCCCGGATCCTACAATGCTCTCTGATCCCTCATCTTTGTCCCTTTGGAACCTTTATATGGATGGACCCTCAACCAATGAAGGCGGTGGAGTAGGCCTCATCTTGATCAGCCTCGATGGCACTCCCATCAAGTATGATGTAAAGCTCCAGTTCATTGCCTCAAACAATGAGGCAGAATATAAAACCCTTGTCTCTAGCTTAAGGTTGGGAGTTGAAATGGAAGCCAAGCACCTTAACGCTCAAAGCGATTCCTAGCTGATAGTCAACCAAGTGAAGGGGGAGTTCGAAGTGAAAGGATCCAAAATGAAGGAGTACCTTGCTATGGCTAGAGCCTTGATCTTAAAGTTCCAAAACTTCCAAATCATCCGCATCTCGAGAGAGGAAAACATGGATTTCGATGCACTAGCCAGGCTTGTTTCATCCTTAGAAGTCCTATTGGGACTAACATTCATGGGTCACCAGTTTGAACCAAGCAAGTTAGATGTGGAAGCCTCAAGCGTCAATTGTGCAGTTGTCAAGTCAAATAGGATGACCCCCTGGAAGCTAGGAAGCTCAGCGTGAGAGCCTTTAAGTTCCCCATCTTACAAGACATTCTATACAAGAGAGGCTACTCCTTACCATTATTGAGGTGTCTCTCATCTGAAAAAGCTGACTATGTCATGCAGAAGATCTATGAAGGGAGTTGTGGGAATCATTCTGGAGGGTGCTCCTTCGTTCATAAGGCGCTCAAAATAGGCTACTTCTGGCCTAGTATGACGAGGGATGCCCAGGAATTTGCCAAGAAGTGCGACAAATATCATCACTTTGCCACTGTGCCCAGGCAACCACTCGAAGAACTCACAGCCATCAAAAGTTCGTGGCCCTTCTTCAAATAAGGCATCAACATCCTAGGCCCCTTACCTCTAAGGAAGGGACAATACAAATTCGTGGTGGTAGCAGTTGGTTACTTCATTAAATGGTCGGAGGCCGAACCCTTAGCAAAAATAACAGATGTAAAGGTGAAAGATTTTATCTGGAACAACTTGGTCTGTCACTTCGGGATACCCCACACAATTGTTAGTGACAACGCCAAACAGCTCGACAACAAGCTCCTGAATTTATTATGTACCAACCTCCAGATAAAGTAGCCACATTTTAGCCCAGCGCACCCGCAGGCAAACGGACAAACAGAAGTCATGGTCAGAATAGTGCTACGCAGCCTAAAAATAAGGCTAAAAAAGGCGAAGAGTCTTTGGGTTGACGAGCTCCCAGGTGTATTATGGGCATACCAGACCATACCCAGAACTCCAACTGGAGAAACCCCCTTCTTCCTCACCTTTGGAACTGAGGCAATCATCCCTGTGGAGATCGGGGTACATTCTCTAAGGGTCCAACACCACGACCCTGCCACCAACGAGGAAGGACTCCGCATCAACCTCGACTTGGAAGAGGAGGCAAGGGAGATGGCTGCGGTCCGCAACGCAGAGTACAAGCGCCGCATGGCAAAGTACTACAACTCGAAGGTGAAGCCTCGTTCCTTCCAACCAGGAGACTGGGTTCTAAAAAAAGTGATCCTCGCTACAAAGGATGCATGAAAAGGAAAGTTGGGACCAAATTGGGAAGGATCTTATCGTGTAACAGAAGTGGTAAGAGCAAACACCTACAAGATATAAAGTTTTGCAGGGAAGGTTTTGCCCCCATCCATGGAATGCTGAGCACTTGAAGAGGTACTACCAATGACACCTTGAAAGAGTTAAAATAGAAAAGTTAGGGACTTGATTTTATTTTTTGTTGCTTTTTTGGGCTATTACCCAATATTCCTTTACATAAGTAGTGAAATAAATAAAATTTCTAGATTTACCTCAAAATGCATTTTTGTATTCAACTTCTCAAATGACCATTAGTTGTAAAAACCACTTTTACAAAAAGTAGGGCTACAAATGCAACAAATGCTCTTGATATTCATGTTAAAAGTAGTCCAATGTTTTTCTACTTTTTCTCAAGGGCTCTTAATATTCATGAATTTGCTCTCCCATAGATTTAATTTCCACCATTTTGTAGCTATTAACGTTGGATATGACAAACCTTTTAATTCCAGCATCATCAATACCATATTCGGCTTCTAATGTGTTTCAAAGTTCTTTAGTAGTTTTTGTAGTGCTTTGGTACACATCATAAAGATGATCAAATAAGACACTAATTATCCTATTGAGGAAGTGATACTCCAATTGTTCTTGGCCTAACACAGTTAACCAATAACGCATTTGTTTTTGCCACCTACAAAAATTTTGACCACTGAATTTTTGAGTCTCACTATTGGCTTCATCTAAATTTCCAATTTCAATTTTTTTCATTATTGGGCAAAGAGAGATATTAAATTATCATGTAAGAAATTTTAAATTCAAATATCACTTTGAGTTTATTTCGTCTATTAAGTCATACAAGCATTTCTTTTAATAAAACATAAACTTAACCCTGAAGAACCAAAGTTTAATTCTGTAAAACTATTCTATATCTTCTATAACATATAACTTGTAGAAAAAATTCCAAAAACTATTTTCTAAGATTTTATGCTTTCAAATACTACTAATTGTTTTATGCCTTTAAACTAAAAAAATGACTTCGAAAAACTTATACAATCAGTTGCTTTCGATTGTTAGAACGAAACTTCAAAGTAATTACCATTTTATCAACATGTAAAAAATAAACCTAGCACATATAATTTAATAATTAAATTAAATAATGGTTAAATTTATGAAATAATAAAAATATGATAAATTTGTTTTGACAAATGAAATATTATATTGTGGATCATGCAATATAATTATTGACACAGAAATCAAATTAAAACTGACAATTAAAAAAATGCAATTGAACAAAATATAAAAAAATGAAATCAAATTAGAAAGAGCTAGCCATTGAAGATTTGTGAGTCACGTTGCAAATGTTGTCCTAAAGCAACTGAGTCTCATCGACTCCAAGATTCAACCCAGACTCAAAGGAAATAACTCCTCAAGGTTCATGTACACTAAAGGATGAGGATGAATCCGACTCTAATCGAGTTGCACAAAAATTGGTATAATCAAAATACTCAAGAATGTAGAGAAAAATAAACAATTTTGTGAACAAGAAATGAAATTGAGATGCTAAGGGTTCATTTGGTAATAGTTTAAGCTCCGTTTAGTAACGTTTAAGTTTTTCGTTTTTTATTTTTATTTTGATATTTAGAGAAAACAAGAAAAAAAAAACTCGTTTGGTAACCGTTTATGTTTTTCGTTTCTGTCATCGTTTGATAAACGAGGGGCGATTTTCAAAAACAAAAAAAAATATATTTTTGGTTTCTGTTTTTCGTTTTTGAAAAACGAAAAACGAAAAGTTACCAAACGGGGCCTCAACTTTCAATTTTTTTTGTTTTTGTTTTCAATTTTTTAGAAAACTGGAAATTTAAACTTGTTTAGTAACGGTTTTAATTTTATTTTAACTAAAACTGTTTTCAAAGTTGCCTCATATTTTGGAAATGAAAAAATCCATTTCCAAAAAAAAAAAAAGGGAAATGAGCGAAAGATGTTTAATGAGATTCTACCATCGAGTCTTGTAAGGAACAGACTAAGCCCTTTACCAAAAAACCCTCAAGCAAAATATTTAAACCCTCAAACTTTCTCTCATCTCACCGTCTCTCTCATTCCATTCGTTCAACAGAGGCATTCGAGTAGAGGAGTTCCAGGCATCCAACAACTTCGTTCTATGTGTCTAGCAGCTTCATCTCTCTCGTCTTCACCTAGGCCGTTCACAACAACTTCATCTCTCTTACCAAGGTAAGTCCTTAGATCTAGGGTTTTCAAAAAAATTTCCTTATTTTTTGGATATCCCTTGATTTCTCTTAGTATCTAGATTCCTTAGATCTAGGTTGTTTCTTTTTGCTAGATTTATTTATTAGATCTGTAGGCTGTTTCTTTGTGTTAGATCTATTTTTTTTTGTGGTGGATCTGGTTTTTTTATAAAAAAATTGATTATATCTAGTTTTGTCTTAGATATGTTTTTATTTATTTTTTGTATTTTTTTCTATGTGTTCGTTCACAGCCTTCTACACAAAGCAAATCAGCCTTTTATGTGTTTTCATTCTCAACCATCAATGTGTTTTCTATCACACCTTCTTTGTTCATAGCCTTATGTGTTTTTTGTATTTCTTTCATGTGTGTTACACCTAAATTGGTACTTAATTTTGTTAAATGATCAGTCAATATAATCATTTATGTTATATAGATTTGCTTTACATATCTGTTTATTTTTTTTAATCCATGATTTAGCCTTTGAATTTATTGTCCATACACTAAAAAAATATGATTTCATCAATTTTTTCAATACCTATGATGTTACTGGAATGGTGGTTATAGATGGTGAAGACCAATGTAAGCAATATAGGTAGTGACAATGTGGTTAAGGTTCAATCCATCAAATCTGATACCCCATGACCTGCTAAGAGTGAGACAATTTTTATAGATTTAATGGATGAGCAAGTTGCAAAAGAAAATAGATCAACTACTACATTTAAAAGAGAAGCGTGGAATTCTTGTGGAGCTGATGAGCCGAACTAGGTACTCATATAACCATGAGCAACTTAAGAATACGTTTAATAATTTGAGGTGAATATGGGGCGATTTCCACAAACTAGTTAATGATACCACGAGAGTTGGTTAGGATTTAGAGAAAGAAACGACTTTACTAGATGATGTGTGGAAAAATTTATTCAAAGTATAAATTTTTATTGTGTTCAAATGTGATATGATTTTCATTAAATGGTCATTACTAGAATGCTTTTCATAATAATCCTATATTGTTAGGTCAATAAACATGCTGAAAAATTCAAGGAAAAGGTTGTCCACATTATGAGGCATTGTGTAGAATCTATACGTACACAACGACAACTTGTGAACATGCTTACCCTTTAACCAAGCCTCCCTCTGATGATGAACATGACCCCAATTATGACCCAAAAGATGACGAGGGATATGGAAATGCTGATGACAACGTGGATGATAATCCAACTATTACCAATCGTAATCAAATCCGCTCTATCACTCCTAATTGTAGTCGGCGTATGAAGAAAGATTCTTGTACTCATGCCCTTAACAATGCACTAAACATGTTAGTTGAATCTATAAAGGTAAGTTTGGAGTTCTACGAGAAAAGAATGGCAAGTGTTGGTTCGTCATCGACTCGTACAAACTCTATGATTGATTCGGTGACTACGATTGACCCACGTTTAGACTTGTTGAAAGACTGCATCGAACCTTTGAACTCTCTTGAGGATATTGATGATGTAACTTATAAAAAAGCCTTAAAATTGATGCGTGATGATGCAGTGTGGCGAAAAGTGTTCTTGGAGAAGCCTGATCATCAAAAGAGGGGTGTAGTTATGAATCTATGATGTTTTAGGTTATGGTTGTTGTAAAACCCCGCATTTTCTTTTATATATGTATATAGATGTATAGTAAATAATTATTATAAAAATGTGGATATGTGTAGTGATGTGTGTTAGAATTTAATAGAATGGAAAAGTAGAGATTTAGAATATCAGTGGAAATAATAGTTGAAATTTAGTTTTAAAAAGTGAAAATATGAAATTGTAGGTCCTAGAACTTGTATTAAATAGGTTTGGTGTAGAAATAAGTGTTGGATAGGTTTGGGATGGATTTGGTTGGCTTAGGAATGGACTGAAAATGCAAAAAGGGATGAAAAAGTGCATGTGAACAGTGCACGTAAACAGTGCACTGGCTGCAATTTCAAGCGCGATTTGGACTTTGATGCAGTCCATATCTCTCAAAACTCAAAACATGAAAGTATTAGAGCTCTTTATTAGCATTCCATATCATCTTGAATCATCTCAATCGGAGCTCGGATGGGAGAGTTATGCCTAGATAACGAAGCAATGTCAAAACAGTCCCATTTAGCTTAAACAGTGCACTGGCTGCAACTTCAAGTGTGATTTTGGCCATGATGCAGCCAATATCCCTCAAAACTCAAAACCTGAAAGTTGTAGATCTCTTTCTTAGAATTCCACAGAATCTTGAATCATCTCAATCGGAGCTTGGATGAGAGAGTTATGCCCAATTAACGAAGCGATGTTGAAATCGTCCATTTAGCTTTGTTTTGCAATTAATGTCTCCATTTGCATCCTAAATCAAAATATAAGAATAAGGAATAAATTTAGGCTTCAAATAAGTATAAAAGGCTTTAAGAAGCATCCTTTATCACATTTTATTTGCAAACAACGCAAAACTTCATTGATAGCCGGTTCGGAGGAATAAAATAGAAATTTAATGTTTCGAGTGTGAATTTATTTTAGTTTTGAAATAAATCATAAAAATAAATATTTTTAGGTTAAAATAACATTAAAAATAAATTCGGAAAGTCGAAAAACCATAGGGTAGTCCTATGGATTAAATTGAAGATTTTAATGGCAAAATCGTAATTTTGGAGAAGAGCCAAACAACCCATAAACAGTAAAATTCGGGGCTGTTGAATCTAAAACCCTATATTCAGCCCCTTTTCTCTAATTTCTTTCACTCCCCTTTCATTCCACACCTCTTAGAGCCCTAAAGGAAGTTTAAGGGAGAAAGAAAAGGGAAGAGGGAGGCCTCTAGAGCTTGGGCTTCGCTTGAAGATCTTGATTTAAGGTAGGGTTTTCTCTCATTTTTGTTCATTGATGTTAGGGTTAATATATATGTATATTTTGAATTCCTAATCATTTGTATTTGCTATGGGTTCTTTATTTCTTGGTCCTATTGCAAATATTATCATGTTTTACACAAAATTAGGATTGAATACCCATGAAATCTCTTGATCTTGCTTTAAAACCCTAGATTTTTAGAATTACGGATTTCTCCCTCTATATTCACTTAATCTTGGTTTTGAAAATTCTAGTGCTTTGTGTTGAGTATTAAAATAAAATTATTGATGATCTCTTGTATTTTTTTTATTAAATTTGTTATAGTGGGAATATCACTTGTGAGAATTGTGGATTGTTGGAATTTGTTAGTAAATTGGGGATTTATGGAATTGTGGTTATGTGAGATAATAGTTGGTATCATATCTCTTGTGTGGTTTTTTGGATGAACATGGGCTGCTATTGACCGGGTATCATGGAGTGGGTAGACGTCTTCGTACTCCGTGAGGGTATGAACTTTTCCTACCACTCGTAGTGGGTTTAGTGCCTTGCGAGGACTAAACCACTATTGCTCGTGGGATACCGTGAAAAAGGGTATGTATACTAATGCCTGAGTTGGATACGTCACTGGCATATGCCCTTCCTAAAGATTGGATATCCTTGTGAGGATTTGTGTGTGTGTGTATGTGGGTCATGATATTTTCGATGGTGACCATGCGGGATCTTACTTCATACCTGAGATACGAATACAGTTATGGGTTATTGTTCATTGTACCAAAAATAGTTTTCACAAGAATTTTGGGAAGTATGAGATTCCGCAAGAACTTGAGAGAAACGTTTTATGGTGGAATGGATTATTAATGGTATATTGTGTTCATTTATTTATTTACTGTTGTTACTTAAACTTGAGATCTGTTTAAAATATCATTATTTTATTTCAAATGTATATATGATATGTTGAAAAATGAGACCGACCGTTTTACATGTTTTTTTTAAACCTTGCTAGAGTTTGGGAGGATTTTCCTACAGAGCTTCGTGCTCACCCCCTACACATAAACATTTTTCAGATTATGTACTAGAAGTGGAGCTAGGTGTTGATGAACCGGCACTTGGGGAGACTCCCATAGACGGGCATGTGGATCCCAAGACGGACGCTTAGAGCGACATGATCTTTTATTTTATTTGCCTAGGAAGGTTCTTTTGAGGCAATGGAAAGCCTAATATTCTTTTGTTATTCCTCTGCAAGAATTCAGTTTATCTTTTGGGATGTAAATGCCAGTGGGCATATTCTTTTGGCACGATATTGTATCTATTATAAATGATGAATGCATTTCTTTTGGTTATGAAATTTATTTAGTCACTCTCATGATTTTGAATGGTTACTTATAGATGGACCCGGTGTGGTCAATGTAGTATAATTGCACAGGTTGTGTTTTGGGTAGAGCTCCCTGTACAAAGGAGACTCTGCCCGAATTTTGTTAAAATATCAATGGTTGATGAATGAAACTTTCTTATTTATGGAGTTATTCAGTGCTCTCATACAGCGAATGGTGTTTAGAATATAATGCCATCCAAGGCGATTTTTGGGGCGTTACAAGTTGGTATCAGAGCTTAGGCTTTATGTCTTACATGGGAGCTATAGGTTGTGGACTATCACTGGAGTATTAGGTTAGGTTGAAGGAACTCTAGGCTTGAATTCATTTGAAGTTATATGTGTATAGCATAAGTGTTGATTTAAATCTTATACAAACCTCTCGTTTGGATCGAGACATCCTAACTACGTCATGTACATCAAGAAGATTAAATTGTGAATTGATGTGCAAGATGGAGAGTGGAAGAGGACAAGGACGTAGACGGGGGCGTGGACATGGTGGCCAAGCAAATCCACGCATCACCTATACTATTAACTTGGGATTAGAACTTTGTGATCTAGAACATGCCCTAAGTATATACATGCCTACGGGAGGATAGTTGGAGACTAAGAGGAGGTGTAAAATTTATGTGCTTCTAGTTAGGGAGCAATAATTGATTGTAGGCATGGTTGCGTTAAGCATGAAAGGGTATGCAAGTCTTGTATCCTGTTGTTGGACTATTCTAGGAAACAGATGGTAATTGGGTGTATGATTTGTAAATGATGCTAGTATGCCAGTGACATTATCTATATTGGAGATCGGTTGAATATAGGATTTGTGACAAAAGACACCTAAACTCAAGTTAGACAAGTATCACTACAAGAAAAAGGGCTTTTTGTGACAAATTTTTTAAGGCGGACGTGTTTGCCGTCACAAAAGACATATTTGAGACAATTTTTTGTGGCGGCTGTGTTTGCCGTCACAAAAAGCGTGTTTATGTTAATATTTGTGGCAGTTATTTTTTCTGCCGTAAATAGTGTCATAAACTCAAAAGAAATTTTTGTATTTGGGACAGCTATTTTTTCTGCCTCAAATAATATTTTATAAATTCAAAAGAATTTTTTATATTTATTGCAGCTATTTTTTCCGTTGTATATAATATTTCATAAAACATTAAAAAACTCTAAAAAAATTATATGGGCAACAACTATTTTTCCTGTTACAAATAATATTTTATAAAATTACGTAGTTTAACATCAAAAGACAATTTCTAGTTCAAGAAAAAAAATTAACTCTACAAAGTCAAGTTTTTATATCAAAATTAGGGGTGTCAATATATGACATGACCTGTTAACACCACATAAAATCAGTGGGTTTGAATTTTCTTTAAACCACATATTTAGTAAACAAGTAGACCCATCACAATACGATTTTAAACGAATTAGGTATTGGTGAAACCAATTAGAAGAAATGTATACGATATGACTCGTTTATATGTCATTTACATAATTTGGGTAGTCGTTCGGAGAAATATTGTGTGACCCTCTGCTGATGTATATTCTAACTTCTTTAAGTCCTTTATCGTATATATGTATATAAATATTACGTTAATATAGTAACAATAATTTTATATTTTTTTCAAATGTCACAAAGAGAGTAAATGGTTATGGTTCGGGAAATATATTCCACTTTTGCATTAATTTCTTGTACTCATAGATAGTTGTGTTTTATAAAAGTGCATATTATATATTTGGATAAATTACACTCACACCCTCTAACATTTGAATTTATTACACGGACATCCCCTCACTTTTCAAAAATTACACTAACACCCCAATAGTTAGATGGAGTTAACTATCTTAATAAAAAGACTATTTTGCCTCTTTGTTCATTAGTCTTCTTTCTCTCTCTCCCTCAGCCCATTTTTGTGTGTGCGTATATATATATATATATATATACATATACACACACATATATACATACACACAGACACCACCCAATACTCAGCGACGCAACCACACCATCCCCTACCCAGCCCTCTATTTCTCTGTCTCTCTCCTTCTCTCTCTCTTTGACGATATAGCAAACCCTCAATTGCAACAATAGAGTCATTAGTACCCATCACTAGAACTATTGTCAGAGACCCAATCCAGCAATGGAGTCCACCGTCAACACATCCATCGACTGGAATCCCACCTGAGATAGAGAGACCCATCAACACCACTACCTCAACCATCCAAAATCACCCATTAGGGTTTGCAATCTTTACCTCAAATCTTTTTTCTCTCAATGAAATAAACCATCCAAAATCACCCATTAGGGTTCTGTACATGTTCATTCTTGACAAAACTTTGTGTGGGGGTGATTTGTTGCAACGGTGAATGTCGGTGGTGGTCGGTGATGGCTTTCAGTGTAGATCTGAATTTTTTTTTGTTGCTGTTGTTGAGATGAAAAGGGTATGAGCTTCCATTGACCACAAGTGTATTAGTCTCTTTAGATTAATGCATTCAAACTGTTATTTTTTGAGCTGCTGATTAACCAAGTTCTTGTTGTGGTGTTGTGATTTTTTTTTTTTTTGTGTTTGTGGAGATGAAAATGAAGATGGAGGTGGTGGACCGACGATAGGTTACTCTGTTACTAGTGGTGGTACTCTGTGTATGAGAGAGAGAGAGAAGAGGAGAAGGAGGAGGAGGGACATGTCGTGCTGTGGTGGTGATTTTTAGGGAAATATGGTGGTGGTTCCGTGGTGTGATATGAAATATAACATTTAATTGAGAAAATGTTAGTTTATATATGAAATATAAAATAGAGAAATGATAAATGAGAGATGGAATAAATTTTTGGGACTTTGGAGGGTATTTTTGGTATTTTAGGAATTAATATCAATGACATCAGTTTTGACTCT
>CM042184.1:37089391-37106851 GCA_023539305.1 Ilex asprella | reverse complement strand
GTGTCCGTGTAATAAATTCAAATGTCAGGGGGTGTGAGGGTAATTTACCCTTTATATTTTGTTTAACTCGTGAGATTGTTTTTTTTTTTATATGAAAATATTTTTATGTTTTTGGAAATGTTGATTATATTTACTTTTGTGTTTATTTATATATTAAATTGGGTAGTTGTATGGATACCAATGGGTCTTTGGTTTAATGGTATTCCTTACATTGTGAAAGCTTTGTCTTCTTGAGGTCAAGGGTTCAAGTCCCCTCTCCCCCCTCCCCACCAAAAAAAAAAAAAGAAAATTGTATTGAGTGTATATATGCACAGAGTATATAACATTGATTACTAATGGTCCATAATAATTAAAAATATATTTTTTTTGTGGCGGCGTCATTACCGTCATAAATATATTTTCTATTTATTACGACAACCAAATATCGCATTTGAGGCAACACTTTTGCTGCCATAATAAAAACAGAAGTGTCGGATTTTTTGTGACAACTTATTTACGACAGATTTATGCTGCCGTAAATACTATTTGAGACAGACTTTTGCTGCCGTAAAAATCTTTTGAGACCACACTTATTATGCCGCCACAAAGCCGCCACAAAAAGTATTTGTGACGGCAAATAGACTTTTTATGACAGCATTTTACCGCCGTAAAAACCTTTTTTTCTTGTAGTGTATAGAAGAACCAAGCAGTCCGGCAAACTACCTTTCACTAATTCAATCATAACTCTTTGTTGGAAAGTCCAAATTGTGCACTGTTATTTTTTATAGAATCCTAACTCATATATCTTTCCAACCATATAGGTCACACATGCTAAAAATATCTGAGTTAGATCAGTTTATTCTTCGAAGTTGGTCAAAAATCTACACTGTGGTATCCTTTAGATAGCAAAATGTTGTGCTTTCTTCTTAGACTATGAAAGACTTATCCTTAAGTGAACTTCCACACTATTTAGGATTTTATTGAGAGACACCCCCATATTGATTGAAGTGCTTTTGATGGATAACAATATAAAAGGTGATTATGATTTGGTGCTTGTCAACTTTAAGTATTCTCTTCCACTCATAGTATTGCTCATATTTTAGAAGTCAATGGATATGATAATCCAATTGGGATGGGTGGAGATAAGGTTAACTTAGAGGTTTTCTAAGATGAATTAAGTTTCTAATGATAAGGGTATGGAAGGTTATGTGTGTTACTTAAAAGGCATAGAAATTAAGGAATGAATGTAGTTTTGGTTCTATAATGGAAACCCTGGGAGGGTAATGGTGAGTGCAATGTATGAGATTGAATAATTCTTAAGGATGACCAATTGATGGAATATGAAAAAGTTACCTCGAAAGAGAGTCTATTTTGGATTAACGATAAGAATTGTGATTACGATTTTTAAATGGATCGGAGTTTGTTTTCATAACCGCAAACTTGAGATTACCCATATTGTTTTGAATATATTATAAAGAGTTGATTAAATTTACTTGGAAGTATAAATAATTTAGAAGAGTCATACCTAAGATGCTTATGGAGGATGTTATACTTACGTAATCTTAATTCGTTGTGGGCTTAGTTGATATAGTTAGAGTATCTAAGGCATTAACCATCAAGAACCTCTCAGTTAAGTGTGGAATCAATAGTTGACTTGTATTCACAAACTTGATTGGAAATCTATTAAGCTTGACAAAGTTGCTTTAGTTATCTTTGACCCTAGATATCTTAGGATTAAAGAAAATAGAGGCTTAAAAGGTCAAGGTCAAATATAGAAAATAATTGTTGAAAAGAGGATGATATCCCAAATTTGAGGTGAACTTCTATTGTTCTAGGAAATCTTTTAATGTCATTGGAATTGTGTTGGGGAAATAGGGCGTTCTTATTCTTGTCTCTTTTAGTACCTTGTTAAGATCGAAAGGATTAGTTATACTTGAGGAATGTTAGTATGAGTATAGAAAATTCGAACTTATGGTTGATGGTGATAATGGTAAAGAAGTAAATTGAAGAATCAAGGATGATACTTAAGAAGATTTGCTTTGACATGGGATGAATCATCAAGAGTCTTATTTTAGTTTAGATTATTTTAGTTTTGGGATCCTTGATAGTCTATCCTCACATGTTGATATGTTACAAGAGGTATATTGTAATGAATGGTATCAGAAGGATTCGAAAGTATAGGTATCATGAAAAGAGTTGTGATGTGAATGAAAGCCACTAAAAATTGATTAAATGGTTATTAATTCTAGCTCAAGATTGTAGATCAAGAGCAAATATCTTGGAGATATAACTTGATTCTTAGCTTAAGTATTATAGTTGGTTAATTACCAAAAAAAAAAAAAATTCCTTTTGGAATGGATTTGATGGATCGTTAGGGTACACATTTTGGAAGCTTTAATTGAAAAACAAGTGCGGTTAGGTTTCACTTGTATACTTTGGTGAAATCTAAAATACTCTCTCAGAACTTTCAAATCTATGCGAAGTTCTTATCTTGTAGCATATTTTGACTTGTGAATCGGTGGATTATAATTTATATCAAAGTGCGCAGCGAGCTATTTGATTAATGACTATAATGGTGACGGTAAGGAGTATTATGAGAAAGTACAAATTGATGTGAAATCTAAGAGTTAATCTTAGAACACTGACTTGTGTGGATTGCGTAGTTATGAATTAAAATTATGATAGATTTCAAAGATTGTGAATTCCTCTTGGGTTGTGAGAGACGAAATCATGAAGAACGCTGTATCTATTTTCAGGAATTGAGATAAATCTTACCGTGATGCAATTAATAAATTTTGAGTTACACCATGATGTTAGTATAGGAAAGATGAGTAATCCTAATAGTGGAATTGCATTTGAGTTATTTTGATATGCTTATGAAGAAGCTACATGTAAGAAGCAAATATGAGGTTGATTGAAATGATTGGTGAAATACCAAAGAGAAGTGATATTTGATGAGTACACAATTAAGTATTATGATCTAGTTGTTAGGCATGAAAAGAAATTAGCTGGAACAATTGTATACAAATATTAAGAATAGAGGTGATAAATGAATTCTAGTGAAGGAATGTATTTTAATTCCAATCTCTCCAATTATCAAGAATTTGAGAGACTAACTCGACGATTAAGTTTCGAGGACGAAACTTTCTTTAAGGGTGGTGAATTGTAACACCCCGTATTTTCTTTTATATATGTATATAGATATATAGTAAATAATTATTGTAAAAATGTAGATATGTGTAGTGATGTGTCTTAGAATTTGATAGATTGGAAAAGTAGAGATTTAGAATGTCAGTGAAAATAATAGTTGAAATTTAGTTTTAAAAAGTGAAAATATGAAATTGTAGGTCCTAGAACTTGTATTAAATAGGTTTGGTGTATAAATATGTATTGGAGAGGTATGGGATGGATTTGGTTGGCCTAAGAATGGACTGGAAATGGAAAAAAGGATGAAATAGTGCATGTGAACAGTGCACTGACTGCAACTTCAAGCGCGATTTGGACCTTGATGCAATTTATATCTCTCAAAACACAAAACATGAAAGTTTTAGAGCTCTTTCTTAGCATTGAATATCATCTTGAATCATCTCAATCGAAGCCCGTATGGGAGAGTTATGCCTAGATAACGAAGCAATGTCAAAACAGTCCAATTTAGCTTGAACAGTGCACTGGCTGCAACTTCAAGTGCGATTTTGACCTTGATGCAGTCAATATCTCTTAAAACTCAAAACCTGAAATTTTTAGATCTGTTTCTTAGCATTCCACAAAATCTTGAATCATCTCAATCGGAGCTCGGATGAGAGAGTTATGCCCAGATAACAAAGCGATGTCGAAATAGTCCATTTAGCTTTGTTTTGCAATTAATGTCTCCATTTGCATCCTAAATCAAAATATAAGAATAAAGAATAAATTTAGGCTTCAAATAAGTATAAAAGGCTTTAAGAAGCACCTTTTATCACATTTGATTTGCAAACAACGCAAAACTTCATTGATAACCGATTCGGAGGAATAAAATAGAAATTTAATGTTTCGAGTGTGAATTTATTTTATTTTTGAAATAAATCATAAAAATAAATATTTTTAGGTTAAAATAACATTAAAAATGAATCCAGAATGTCGAAAAACCTTAGAGCAGTCATATGGATCAAATTGGAGATTTTAATGGCAAAACCGTAATTTTGGAGAAGAGCCAAACAACCCATGAACAGTGAAATTCGGGGCTGCTGAATCTAAAACCCCATATTCAGCCCCTTTTCTCTAATTTTTTTCACTCCCCTTTCATTCCACACCTCTCAGAGCCCTAAAGGAAGATTAAGGGAGAAAGAAAAGGGAAGAGGGAGGTCTCTAGAGCTTGAGCTTTGCTTGAATATCTTGATTTAAGGTAGGGTTTTCTCTCATTCTTGTTCATTGATGTTAGAGTTAATATATATGTATACTTTGGACTCCTAATCATATGTATTTGCTATTGGTTCTTTGTTTCTTGGTCCTATTGCAAATATTTTCATGTTTTATCCAAAGTTAGGATTGAATACCCATGAAATCTCTTGATCTTGCTTTAAAACCCTAGATTTTTTGAAATACGGATTTCTCCCTCTATATTCACTTAATCTTGGTTTTGAAAATTCTAGTGTTTTGTGTTGAGTATTAAAATAAAATTATTGATGATCTCTTGTATTTTTTTTATTAAATTTGTTATAGTGGGAATATCACTTGTGAGAATTGTGGATTGTTAGAATTTGCTAGTAAATTGGGAATTTTGGGAATTGTTGTTATGTGAGATAATTGTTGGTATCGTATCTCTTGTGTGGTTGTTTGGATGAACATGAACTGCTATTGACCGGGTATCATAGAGTGGGTAGACGTCTTCGTACTCCGTGAGGGTATGAACTTTTCCTACCACTCGTAGTGGGGTTAGTGCCTTGCGAGGACTAAACCACTATTGCTCATGGGGTACCATGAAAAAGGATTAGCATACTAATGCCTGGGTTGGATACGTCACTGTCATAATATTGGCATACGCCCTTCTTAAAGATTGGATATCCTTGTGAGGATTTGTGTGTGTGTGTATGTGGGTCGTGATATTTTTTATGGTGACCATGCGGGATCTTGCTTCATACCTGAAATACGAATACAGTTATGAGTTATTGTTCATTGTACCAAAAATATTTTTCACAAGAATTTTGGGAAGTATGAGATTCCGCAAGAACTTGAGGGAAACGTTTTATGGTGGAATGGATTATTAATGGTATATTGTGTTCATTTATTTATTTATTTACTGTTGTTACTTAAATTTGAGATCTGTTTAAAATGTCACTATTTTATTTCAAATGTATATATGATATGTTGAAAAATGGGACCGACCGTTTTACATGTTTTTTTTAAATCTTGCTCGAGTTTGGGAGGATTTTCCTACAGAGCTTCGTGCTCACCCCCTACACATAAACATTTTTCAGATTATGTACTAGAAGAGGAGCTAGGTGTTAATGACCCAGCACTTGGGGAGACTCTCATAGACGGGCATGTGGATCCTGAGACGGACGCTTAGAGCGACACGATCTTTTGTTTTATTTGCCTAGGAAGGTTCTTTTGAGGCAATGGAAAGCTTAATATTCTTTTGTTATTCCTCTGCAAGAATTCAGTTTAACTTTTGGGATGTAAATGCCATAGTGGGCATATTCTTTTGGCACGATATTGTATCTATTATAAATGGTGAATGCATTTCTTTTGGTTATGAAATTTATTTAGTCGCTTTCATGATTTTGAATGGTTACTTATAGATGGACCCGGTGTGGTCAATATAGTATAATTGCACAGGTTGTGTTTTGGGTAGAGCTCCCTGTACAAATGAGACTCTGTCCGAATTTTGTTAAAATATCAATGGTTGATGAATGAAACTTTCTTATTTATGGAGTTATTTAGTGCTCTCATGCAACGAATGGTATTTAGAATATAGTGTCGTCCAAGGGTTTTTTTGGGGCGTTACAGTTGTATTTTTTGTGATGACATTAAACCATGCCATGTTTTGTACCTTTAACAGACTGCTTCTAACATTTGGTTGTTGGTCAATTTGTTTTTTGTTTTATTTTGTGATAACTTCAATGTTTTGTGGAATAGTATTTCGTTGGTTTGGTTTGATCATTATTTGTTGCTATTGTATTAGGTACTTTATGGATATAATGAACTCGAATGATATCATTCAATTGATTGAGGAGGACGAGGAAGAGTATGAGATAATTATGTATGTAATGTTATTACATGTAGAGGAACTTGATAGAATTTTTGATATAAAAACCATGTAGAACCTTTGTACTTAAAGGTCGTGACTATGTTCTAGAAATATTGCATGGACATAAGGATAGGTGCTATGATCAGTTTCATATGGACCCCCATGTGTTTATTTTTTTTTTTTTGTGAAGAACTAAAAAGTAAGGGGAATTTGGCAAACTCTAGACACTTTCATCGTGTCTTGAAAGCAGTTTATCGACTTGGCGTGCACATTATTAGACCTCCTGATTTTCATATCGTTCCACCTCGACACAATCCTAATTACTATACATTCTTCAGGGTAATTTATCTTCTATTTCTTTTTATTTGTGTTACACATCATTATGTATATTAACATTCTATTATGTTTTGGATTGTATTGGTGCTATAGATGGAACTCATGTTGACACACGTATACCAGTGGGAAAGCAAATCCCATATTGTGGTAAGAAAGTTAAACCAACACAAAAATGTCATGTGTGCATGTTCGTTTGACATGTGATTCACATTTGTTATAAGTGGTTGGGAAGGAACTGCTATTAACTCAAGAGTATTTATTGAGTCCATTAAGAATCTAGAAAATAATTTTCCAATGCCTGAAGGAGGTAATATTCTTCTTTTTACCATTTCTTTCCATTCGTAGAATTTATAACTTATCACTTATTTTACATGTGTACCATTTGACATACGAGTATTATGTTGTTAATGCTGGATATATGAACATGCATGGGTTTTTGTCACCGTATCGTGGTGGGAGATATCATTTACGTGACTATAGAGGTGGTAGCCGACGTCCAAGGAGTAAGATAAAGTTATTCAATTATCATCATTCATCACTTCAGAATGTCAATGAACGTTGCTTTTAAGTGCTAAAGGCTTGGTTTTTTATTCTCAAACAAATGCCCCTTACCTTATAAGAACACAAAAATACATTCCAACAACTTGTTGTACAGTCCACAGTTTCATTAGAATGCACGTTGCTCAAGATCAATTATTTGAAGAGTTCAGTAATGAAGAAATGGTGGATGATAATGCAGGACCGAATTCACAGAACCTGATTGAAGTAGATATCAGTCAAACTATGATTCGTCAAATGACTTATGTGTGAGATTGCATTGCCAATGAGTTGTGGGCAAGTGTTGGACATTGAGACATATGGTTGTTGGTGTATATGGATTATTATCTTGGATGTTTGAAAATTATGAGACATATTTGTAGTATGAATGTTTATGAATTATGTTATGCCTTAATATGTTATCCTTATATTATGTTATTTTTATAGTTAAACTAGCATGGAAGTGTATGGTGTAAATAAGTTGTTCATAAATAATTTAGGAGTGTTTATCAAACAAGTTTTATGTTTTCTTTTTTATAACAGAAAATACAACCAAACAGTTTTCGATTTTTATTTGTTTATAAAAAGTAAAATGAAAAATTTTTCAGTTTATATTTTTTAAAAAAATTGAAAACCGAAAACGTTACCTAATGCAACCTAAAATTTTATGCTGATTTTTTCTTGTATGAAGAAGAAATGAAACAAAGTTCTAAAAGTTGATGGGAGTTCTTTTCAAAAATTTTAAAGAACACCCTTTTGCATCCTTTATATAGATAGTGGCTATCCAATTGGTGGGAACAAAATAGCAGTTGAAAAAGTGTTGTTGCAGATGAAAGAACATAATTGTTCGGATATTGCAGAGGCAACGATTTGGACTGCTCAATTGGGTTGCAACTGTTTTAAAAATCAAACTTCAATTCAAGTTTAAATTTAAACTGTCATATCTCATGAAGAATTCTTCATGTACATTGTATAAAATAATCCAATACATTAAATATTTTTTTAGGGGAAAAAATGAAAGATGGAATCGTTTTGGAAAAAGAAAAAACTTAATTTATTCCACAATCTCTGGCAAGGAAGAAGCTGCTGCTCCTGCGACTTTGTAAGTCCTAGATATATTGATTTTTGTACTTTTTTTTCCTTTGATTTTGCTTTGGTTTTTTTTTCTTTCAATTTATTTTCACTTTTCCATTTGATTTTGTTTGGGCTTATTTTCTTTCAATTTTTTTTTTATTTTTCCATTACACATGTTTATCTTGATCAGATTTGGTGCAAGAGATTTCCGGCGAAGTCAAGGCATAGCTCTGACAAAGCGAAGACGTACTCCGATGACTCAGGGAACCCACAAAGCTGGTAGATCTGGATATTTTTTTTCTTTATTATAACAGATCTACTTGTTGTGTGAACTTCCTAAACTTTCTCTGTCGTTGTCTCTCACTCTCACTCTCACAGATCTATTTTATGGGTATGTTCTTAGGGAGACATAGAGGCAAAGAAGAGCTTCTCCAACAATTTGATTTGTGGGTTCGAATCTCTTCATCGTCTCCTTGAATCTTACCTCATTCCTTAACATTTTCATTTTTCTTTCTTCATCTCTACTTGTTAATCCAATTTCATTCTTCATTTTTACTATATACAATAGATTTGGTGGGTTTATCCACACTTCGTTGTTACTACTAATGATGCACAAAGTTGACTATGCATAATCTAAGCAGTTGAGTGTGTGGTATAAAATAATTAATGAATCAATTAATAATAAAAGGGTCTGGGTGGCCTAACCACTGAAGGTGGCAAAGATGGCTGGAGAACTCTATTAATGAGAGAGTACAAGGTAGTAGGAGAGAGAAAACGAGAAAGAGAGAGAGCAAGAGTATGCTCAAGGGGAGGTGTGTGTTCTGCCCCTATGTGTAGGAGATTTACAATTTATAGGTGCAGAGCCCTAGTTAAGGTGGTGATATGAGGGTCAAGATACTAGTTTATCAGGGAGGCTAGCTATAATTAGGGATGGACACTATCCTGAAGTAATGACTATCCCCATGATTATTCTCCCACATGTGTTAACTCTTTATGGACTCTTGAGCTTTGGACTGGACTGAAGCCATGAGCTAAGCATTCCTTGTCTTTTGATGATTTTGGCTCAACCCATGAACTAAGCCCAAACCTTGTCTGAATTTGGGCTTGTCATTTGGCCCCCATGCCCCAAGCCCTAGTAGTGATCCAAGGGTTGAGGGCATGAGTGACCTCCCCAATTTGGGTAGACTAGGATATCTTGTTCCACACGGTGGCTTTTTCTCTTCAGCTTTCTTCTCCATTTCATTGTCGAAGTATATTTCTCGATTTGATAGTGCCATTGCTGGAAACCCATTGTGCTGGCAAACAAATTCCTATATTGGGTCTTTCATTGGATTTGGAAATCTCAATTCCTTTACATTAGAAAGCCCTTTTTTATTTTAGGGTAACAAGCTTAGGGTTTTAGAGGGTTATATATAGAACCAAGAGTGAGCTACCCCTATTCATTCTTTTCTTTGAAAACCCCTCTTCCTTGATTAGTGCTTGGGCAGTGCCATTCTCTTTATTCCTTCCACAAGTAGCAGAGAGAGGATGAATAGAGGAATGTATGCTTCTGTGCGAGGAGATTGAGATGTTTTGGCAAGTGGCACTTTGGAAAGGGACAGAGGCTTAGGTGGCGTCATGGAAATGAACTTGGGTGATTTCAAGGGAGCCGCGAGGCTAGGCAGTGCCATGGCCAACGCCATGGAGGACCTAGACAAATTGATGATGTCATCAGTTTTTGAAAATTCTCTCTTTCATTCAGAATCCATAGGTGATGTCATGGTTGATAGATCAATGGTGGAGGCTCTCTATGTCACTAGGATGACAACTTTAACTTCTCCCAAGAGGGCAAGATCTAACATCCCCAGTGTTTCCCAACGAAGGTCTAAAGGCCTTACTATTTCTCTGAAATTGGGTTATGATGGTGTCCCGTTTTTTCTCAGCATGTGACCATTTTGAGTCCTAGGGTTAGTCCTAGGACTACTTTAGAAATTGAGACTCCTATAATGGCTTTCACTGAGATAAGATCTCCGTACAATTGTCCTACTTCCAGCGGTGGCCCGGTGTCCATGCTACAGGATATGAATTTCGCCAAGGAATGGTTTTTGAGGTGTGTGACACCATCTAATATTAGAGGGGTCATCTCTTAGGGTCTTGAGGGTATCAACGATACCGCCGATGGAGGGCTTTGCTATGATACCCTTCTTTTCTGTGCAACGTACTTCTATGTTTCTGTAATATTGACATTCTCGCTTTTGGATATTTGCAAATGGATATAGTTTTTTATGCCTTTTTTGAGGAAGCTCAAACTTGATGAGGTGTCGAGAGTTTTGGCGGAAGAGAGACGAACGTGCCAAGTTGAGGTTGGCTTATGAGAAAGCAAAATCTCTGGAGGCCAAGTTTTTAGGAGATTAAGGCTACTTACAAAGAGTAGAGACATTGTTAGTCTGAGCTTGTTATGACTCGTGAGAAAGTCACTAGGCTGGGGACTGAGGTTATTTACATGAGAGTAGAGGCAAAATGAGGCCAAGCTTTTGTTGACTCGCGAGAGAGGCACAAAGTTGGAGTTTGAGTGCTTGAGTGAGAGAATAGACATAGTGAGACCGAGCTTTTAGTGACTCGCAAGAGAGCCGTTAAGTTGAAGACTGAGACTATTTTTGAAAGAGTCGAGGCAGAGTGAGGCCTAGCTTTTGGCATCTCGCGAGAGAGCTGTTCAGTTAGAAGACTACTTATGTGAGAGTAAAGGCAGAGTGCAGCCGAGCTTTTGGTGAGTCATGAGAAAGTTATTAAGTTGGAGATTGAGGTTGCTTGTGTGAGGTCAAGCTTTTGGTGATTCGCGAGAGAGCCGCTAAGCTGAAGACTGAGGCTGCTTATGCCAGAGTAGAGACAGAGTGAGGCTGAACTTTTAGCGACTCAGGAGAGAGCCACTAAGTTGGACACTGAGCTTGCTTGAGTGAGAATAGATGTAGAGTTTGGTCAAAGTTTTGGTGACTCGGGAGGGTTTCTCCCAAGAGATGGAGAAGAGGAGGGAAATGGTAGTAAGGGTAGCCAGAGGGTGTTGGTGGGACAGAGCTAGTGGAGCATGAGAGTCAATCGTGGGAGGTGAGGGTGCCATATGCGCTAGAAAAGGTGATGCTGGGTGCTAGAGGCACTACTAGATGAGCTGGGCACACAATGCAAGCGTGGGCGATGTCACGACAAATGACACCCCTAAGCAGACTAGAAGGTAGGCACCAAGGCGAGGGCGGCGAGGCACGTGGGCACAAGAAGTAGTTACGTAGGAGCATGAGTGTATGCATTTGGCGTGTGGGTGTTGGTGCTTGGCACCGTGGGCAAGGGCAAGGATGTCGGGCACCACGGGCAAGGGAAAGGACGAAGACGCTTGGCACCACGAGTGATGGTGAGGGCGTCGGGCACCATGAGCGATAGCGAGGGCATTGCGACCGAGGGCGTCACGGGTGATGAAGCTGTGGGTGAGAGCGAGGGCACTAGGAGTCATGGTTGAGGGTGAGGGAATTGGTTACATTAGGTGAGGGTGCTAGGCACAGCGAGAAAGGGCGTTAGGCGCTGGGCAAGGGTGAGGGTGTCACAGATAAGGGTGTTAGGCATTGGGTGTCGGGCGTTTCTTGTGGTTTTGCACCTTTTTGATTTTTTTTGTCCTAGTGGTTGTGGTAATGGTCATTGTAGTGGCTCTAATGGTCCATATACTAGTTTTTGCTCTTATCTTCATGAAAATGAGGGTCACTAGCATGGAGGGACGGAGTAGGCATGCACTAAGGGGGAGTTTTGGAGCCTTAGAGCTGAGGAGGGGCGCTATAGCGCTGCAAGGGGGCTCCCTAGCGCTGCTGAGGATTGTCCTGCTAGGCGCTGGTATCTTAACACCCTAGGCGAGGTACTTAGTGTGCTTCTTTTCCTGGGTGTTGGGACACAACTCTGTGAGGGTGCCCGACGAACATCAATTGGAGGATCTTCTGGTTTTGGTTCACCAACAGTTGAATTGCCTCCAGTAGTTATTGTTCGGCAACGGGGTTTGTTGGTGGGGTCGACACCTTGTCCCGAAAATGGTGGATCATTGTCTTCTCCTTTTTGATTCATGGATTTAGTTGTAATAGCCATAAAATGGAAAGTAAGTAGGATGTAATAGAAAGACAGTAGAACACTTAGTCGTTCCCACAGACGATGCCTAACTAATGATGCACAAAGTTGACAATGCACAATCAAATCTATTGAGTGTATGGTATAAAGCAATTAATGAAATAATTAATTACAAGAGACAAAGATTGGATAGTTGGGTCTAGGTGATCTAACCACTGAAGGCGACAATGGTGGTTGGAGAACTCTATTAATGATAGAGTACACAATAGTAGGAGAGAGAGAGAGCAAGAGTACACTTAAGGTGAGGGGCGTGTGTTCTAACCCCATATGTAGGAGATTTATAATTTATAGGTGTAGAACCCTAGTTGAGGTGATGACATGAGTGTGAAGATACTAGTTAATCGGGGAGACTAGCTATAATTGAGGATAGACACTATCCTGAAGTAATGATTATCCCGATGATTGCTCTCCCACATGTGTTAACTCTTTCTAGACTCTTGAACTTTGGACTAGGCTGAAGCCATGAGCTAAGCCTTGTCCGTCTTTTGATGATTTGGGCTCAACCCTTGAACTGGACCCAGGGTGAGTCTGAATCTGAGCTCATCAACTACATATCATAGATTTGGCTTCTAATAGCTCAACGAAGGGCCATGGAGGAGCAAATCTGGTTGTTCAACACGAACCTTCACACATAGAGCATTGAACCCTTAATTGATCCTCAATCAGAGAAAATGAACTATATTTTTTAGACGTCTCCTCTAACTTAGTATCCATTCATCTCCTCTTAAGATATTCCTCCTCGAAAATGCTTTCCTTAAGAAAATAGCAGACTTTGAAATTGATCAAAGTGCAGTGTATAGAGCTAGATTCAATAACAATGAAATAAAAATAGTTTGGATAAAGAACACACAAAAACTTCAGTGAGGTCAACTATTGATTTGCTTTAAGTTTGTGAGTTGATGTGCCTCTAAGATCCCAAGGGAATGCTGATGAGTAGGTTTTATACCTACGAATTGAGTACTCTTAGCTTGATGAAATTGCAAGTTTTCAAGTATTTTATGTTCATTTTATTTGTTTTATGTGTTTTAATGTTATTTTGAATGAATCGTCATTTGGAAGGAAACAAGGTCATTTGGGAGTCTAAATGTTGGATTTTTGAATACTAAACAACAAGGACAACTCTAGGCTTAAAAGGGGATCAGCGCCTCCGTGCTACAAACCAATGCCTAGGCGCTACGAGGGTAGAAAGTTAGTGCCCTGCGCAGATTTTAAGGGCTGCAGTGTTTGTTTAAATGTGGACGTGAATTCTGACTTATTTTTTAGCCGAAATTAAACTCTAATGATGCATATATGCAAGGGTTTGAGTTGGGTGAGGGATATACTGATTTTGGGGGCTGCTATCATTGAAAAAGTAAACCAAGGATTGATAAAAAAATTGAAGGTAAGAATTGAAGGAAGCGACGCGAAGAAAATTGGACTTGAAGGCTAGAGAGGAATTGAAAATTGCAACTAAGTTTTCATTCTTTTATCTTATTTTTAGTTTTGATTTTTTGAGATGTTGAATAATTTGAGGATGATATTTTTCAATTACATTATGAACTAAATTTTTATTAAGATTGCAACGGAACCTGATGTTTAGTTAAATCGATCTACTCTCATTCCTAGTTCTTATTGATCATATATGAGTTGTTTATCATATTTTGTGCTTAATATATGATTGTGTGGCCACCAATTAATTTGATTTCCTTGATGAAATTTGAAGATGAATTCTAGGTTTAGATCTGAATATGATAACATGCGTCTGGTTGATTCTTCTTAGGATTGAATAGCTGAGTTTGTGTATAGGATATGAATATACCTATATGTCGTGTGTAACTTTATGAGAGTTTGAACTTAATGAATCTATTCCAACTTATTATTTTGAGTTCTCAGTTAACAAATTATTTTGATCAATTAACTAGAAAGAGAGTAAAAAGATTTGTAGGAAGCATTAGGAGAAGTTGTAATTTTAAATTCGAGTAAATTCAATCTTTGATTATTAAATTTAGGTTTAGTTTTAAATTAGTGAATTCATAGTTCAATTTCAATTGTTTAAATAAAATCAAATTGATATAAAGTTAGTACTTGAAAGTTATTAGCAATAATTCTCCGTGGGAATGATACTCTACTTATCACATTATTATTTATTGTTCGTGTATATTTGTACGTAAATTGTCAATATCAAATTCGGACAACAAATGCTATGTCGTAGTTAATTGCTCTATGTTGTTCAGATTTTGATATTTGAAGTAGTTCTCCATATTCCATAACATTTGTTTGATAGATGCACGACTGTATATGTGCAAGTGGATGTGTGTTAGTAGTTCCATAAGAATTGTCAATTTATTTATTTGTGTCAATATGCAGTAGACACCCTTTGGGGTTTTTGGTTTTTACTTAAAAATACAAATCTTTTATGACTAAATACATTAGTAGCCTAAATATTTGGTGTTTAAACACGTTGGCTGGATATGTTCATGACTGTTACATAGTTTATATTTCGATGTGAGTTGGACGGTTGCAATTTTTTTATCTAGTTTTCAACCTATTGGTTATGTATATGTTATTGTTGATATTTGTGTTTGGTTTGAAGTGGTTTCTATTTCTAAACTAGTGAAACTTTGGGCTCTTTCATTTTGAATGAACGATTATAAAAGGGTATTAATCTATGATGTATATTTTGTTAGATGTCATCACAAGGTATTGACAAAATGGCCGAATGGTCACCGAGGTTGAGGAGTAATTTCTTAAACTCCTGGTGACTGGGTTAGAGAAGGACAACCCGAATTGAACGAACTTCCAACCAAAGACATTGCTCAATTTGAGGGTGAGTTGTGAAGAAAAACAAGTCTATGATAAACGAAGTGAGCTAGTCATGAAAAACGTGATTGCTCATTGACTATTTATTTTGTAACAAGCAGAAACAAAGTTACTCGGAGTCTTAGCCAAAAGTAATCCTATAAAAGTTGATAAATATTAGATCTCTTTGTAAACTATAATAGCTTAATCGAGAAAATAGCTCAATAGCTCTTGATGATTGGTGTCGGATGGATGGATCACCAACTACTTCAAAAGAGGAATAGAGATAGAGGAAACCCGCACGGGGCAAAAATACATTCTGCCACAATGTCTATTGTTTCTAGATTTCAACAATTGACTCATCTTCTAGAAGCTGAGGTACATGGATTGGCTTTATCAACATGGATTGCGTTTATCATGCTCCCCTCAAGCTCGAGGGCAGAGGAGGTAGCACTCCAAGCTTGCTCCGGATATTACGAAATAAAGCTTTAGGCAAGGCCTTTGTAAAAAGATCAGCAACTTGACACGGTGAGGGTATATAGTTGGGAACAATAGAACCACTAGTCAACTCTTCACGTATGAAATGGTAATACAATTCAATATGTTTGGTGCGAGCCTGAAATGTTGGGTTTGACATAATCGAAAGCACACTTTGATTGTCACAAAATAAGAATGTAGCGCGTGCTAAAGAAATACCCATTTCATGAAGTAGATATGTAATCCATGTGAGCTCAACAATTGTGGTGGCCATGCAATGGTATTCAGCTTAAGTACTAGAGCGAGACACAATGACTTGCTTCTTTGATCTCCAAGAGAGACAATTTGCACTAAGATATAAGCAAGAACCACTAGTAGAACGCTGAGTATAAGGACAACCAGCTCAATCAGCATATGAGAAGGCAGAATAAGACAAAATACGTAAACTATAGTCCAAGGTACCATGAAGATAGCGTAATATATGTTTTACAGCTTGCATATGATGAATACCAAGTTTATCCATAAAGCTACAAACTAATTTAATAGCATGTGATAGGTTTGGCTAAGTAAGAGTTAGATATTAGAGGGCACCCACCAAACTTCGATAGGGCGTAGCACCAGAGAATTGAAGTCGATGCTTTTGAGCAAGAGGCGTAGCAACTGGTTTATACCCAAGCATAGATGCTTTAGCAATGAAATCTCGAGCATATTTTTGCAGAGAAAGAAATATACCACCAAGAAATGGAAGAACTTCAATTCCTAAAAAGTAATGCAAGGGACCAAGATCTTTCATAGCAAACTCAAAACTCAAGCGAGAGAGAAGTCGAGATAATGAAATATAATTGTTACTGGTAACAATAATATCATCTACATAAACTAAGAGAAGAATAATAACATCATATGACTGAAAAATGAATAGAGAAGAGTTGGTTTTATTGCAAATGAAACCCAAATGAAATAAAAATTTACTAAAACCATGCTCGAGGTGTTTGCTTAACACCATGAAGCTGTTGGAATGGAAGTCATAAGAATCATTGATAGCGCATATGTATCAAATACAAACATTTTTTCATTAAAACCCTACAAAGTGGAACTAGGATTTACCTTTGAGATCGCTCTGGATTGATCTCATCTCAACATGAATGCAGAATCTAAAAGACACACGTATAAAACAACTCAATGAACCTCACGATCTTTTATCGTATATCCTCAAATGCCAAAATTAGAATACAGTGTGGGCTACAAAGACTCCTGAATTTATGCTCTCTCTCAACCTAACTCAAAACGTGATTAATAAAGGTAATGTTGAGTTAGAGAGCTTAGATGTCTATAAAGAGGCTACGATATAAACCCTAAGGAGAAATAAGGGCCAGACTTCTAATGGGCTTAGGATTCCTATATTCAATCTAGAACAAATATCCTGTAGTCCATTAATAATAAGTTAGTCCACTAACAACTTATTATTGATCTCCTGAGTCTTATCTCAAAATTATGTTTCAAGCTCCTCATTGTTATATGCTTAATAATCTCCGCACGTTTAATATTACAGATGTCCATCAATTAAACAAATTGCTGATAATTACATTTATTTGACTTATTTTATTCCTTGAGACGTTACCACTCAACTTTTTTGTCATGTCAGATAATTAAATCTACCTGCAGGGTTTGACATGGACAAAACTTATAAGCTTTCTTAAGAGCACATCATTAATTCATTTAAATATCAGGATGTGGTTTCCTTTAATAATTAATTTTTATCATTTAAATAATATCGTCTCTCAATTCACCAAGCTTATTAACTCAATATAAATCTCACTTTTTGATTAATTAAAGTGATAATCATTATATACACATGGAGAAAAATATCTTGAGATTAAGTGCATAATCAATCACAATAATCATGAGGTATTTATTGATTG
>CM042184.1:37031399-37074391 GCA_023539305.1 Ilex asprella | reverse complement strand
GTCAAGAGAATAACTCAAGTATTCCACATGAATGGCTTGTCCTTCTGGATTAATTGAGTTAATCAATTGAAGTGGATATAACCAGCTTTCTTGAGAAGTTGCTATTTATACCACCAGCTCGCCTGAGAAGCAGCTGTGTTATGATTTATATAAATCAGACCTGCCGATTAGCTTTCCAGTAAAATGGAAGTTAATTGTTGTGAGGTAGCATTTCTAGTAACTTAAGCAATACAAAGCATATGGATCCCTAAAATGAAGGGTATCTTTTAATTTCTTGTCAGTTATCTGCTTTATTTACGCACTTTATTATATCTGCACTTTACTTTCGCCTTCCTTTTATTTTAAAATCAGTTAATTGAACTAAGCTCACACCACAAGCAATCAAACATCAAACTACTCCGAATAAACCACTTTACTGTTTTTGATATTTTATTTTTATTTATTTAGTTTTTTTTTAGAATTACTTAACTCTTCGTGGGATCGATACTTGGACTTAAAACCGAGAAAACTACAATTCGACCACTTATACTTGGGTGTAATATAATAATATAATTCCGACACACTAAAAAGTGTGAATCATTTATCATCTTATTCAATCAGCAAAAGATAATAACCTAAACATGAGTCTGTTCAATACACAAGTGTACTAGTGCAATAATCTGAGACATATACAATCTTCTATAGTCAAGACAAACTATGCTAGAATATTATACTACAATCATACTGATAGTGTGGCCAATTTCATATAGGATTGTAAACCTATATTCATATTATAAAATGATCCGATAATCTGATCTTATGTGCATAAGTAGAACTCTACACACCATATTATCTATAACGTAAAATATAAGACACATATGCATACCATATATGAAATATAATGCAAACATTTTGCCCACATAGATTCTCGATAAAATGAAAAAAACAAACTCCTATTAAGTAATAAAACAATTTTCACTTGAAAAATTAAGCTTTTAGTATATAACTCTTAAAGAATTGCCTTACGAAGACAACACACATGATGAGGAAACTATGGAGCTATAAACTCTGAAGGTTGTTTCATATAAAATTCGTCTTTGAGATAACCATGTAAAAATAATTTTTTCACATCAACTTGATGTATGGACCATCCACTAGCAAGAAAAAGATATAAAACCAATTGGATTGTAGGAGGTTTAATAACTGGACTAAAAGTCTCAAAGAAATCAATACAAGCTAATTAATTGTAACCCTTGAAAACTAATTGAGCTTTAAAACGTTCGATAGAGCCATCAGACTTGAATTTGGTCTTAACAACCCATTGTGAGCCAATAACATTCATGTGAGACTTATGAGGAACCAATGTCCATGTGTGATTGTGATGTAAAGCATCTAGTTCATCATGCATTATAGCCACCCAATGTGGACTTTGTAAAGCTGAGGTTAGGCTCTTTGGTTCTGTTGGATTAGTAGAAAGGAGGGTTACAAGAGCTTGATAAGCACGTGCCTTTTGTCAAGAGTGATCATAGGATATATTTTGGTAGAAGAAAACGAGGAGGATGCAACTTGAGGTGGAACAATTACCAATGTGGGTTGTGGAGAAAAAGAAAGATCCATATACAAATGTTCAGGTAATGCTTCCATAGATGAATTAGAAGGTATGGTGGTGGTTCATGGTGTCAAAGGAGGTTGTGGAGAAGGAGACTATGTGGATAGAACAATACTAGTTTTAGGAGACTAGTGCAATGTATAAATGGAAGTATAGTCAACAGGAAGGACCTCTATAATTGGCAAGGATGAAAAAGGCTATGTAGGCAGAATATTATCAGTTTCATCAACATGTGGCATATCACGAATGGGATTAAACTCTGTTGGTATGATATTTGGCTCATAATTAAGCATATTTGAAGAACCAAGTCCAATTGACACATGATCCACAAGAGCATCAGTAGATTGGACCGCTAAAGGAGATGAAGCAGCTTCAAGTCATAATCAGTAAAAGTTGTTGGAGTGGATTGTTGTTTGTGAGAAAAATCATTCACAAATTTTGAATAGGTGGATAGATCTCCATTAGTCTGAGAAGAGGAGAATAATAATAGGGGGTCAATGCATGGAAAAAGTAGTTTATCAAAGACCACATGGCGTGATAGAAACACCCGCTTTGAAGGAGGATGAAAACAATGGTAACCCTTGTGAATAGAACTATAGCCAAGAAAAATACATGGATATGATTTGGGTTCAAATTTGTTCTTAGCATAATGTCGTAGAAAAGGAAAACATCTACACCGGAGTACTTTCCGCAATGCATAATCTGGAGGGTGACCACAAATTTTATAAAACAAAGTTTCCATCTTAAAAATTGAGGAGGGAAGTTAATTAATGAGATATATTGAAGTCATAAAAGCTCTAAACCACAAATTCTTTGCAACACGAGCATACAATAACATAGCAAGACCAGTTTCAATGATATGTCTATGTTTTCGTTCTGCAACACCATTTTATTCCAAGGTACTAGGACATGATAGTTGACGATGAATTCCACATTTGGCAAGATGAATCAAGAAATATGTCAACTCAAATTCACCCCCACCATAACATTGAAATTTTTTAATTTTGTGACCAAATTGTCTCTCTACCAAATTTTGAAATTTCAAAAAGATTTTAAAGAAATCTGCTTTCCTTTTCAGAGAGTATAACCAAGTGAACCATGTATAATCGTTAACAAAAAAAACATAATACTTAAACTATTGTACTGAGACAATAGGTGCTAGTTCCCATAGATCACAATGAATTTTATTCAACGAAACACTTGAAATGTCAATTATTCAATGACAAACAAAGATGAAAAATTTTACACATTTAGAAACTACCACAAATTTTCATAGTATTTAAACATTTAGAAACATCAATACTCGTTTGGGAAGTCAAAACATGAAGAAGCATGGAATTTGGATGACCAAAGTCATTGATGCTAGAGATCTACTGGCGCTCTGCCTATTTTTAATGCCATTAATGCTTTAAATGCTCCCACTTTATCCAAAGCATATAGACCACCTTGTCTATGTCTGGTTGATAGTATCATCCTCGTCATTCGGTCCTTTATCTTGAAACTAGAAGAAGAGAATTCAAAGGCACAATAGTTAATCTTAGTAAGCTCACTGACTGAGATGAGATTTTTTCTTAATTTCAAGCATCACCAACACATCACTAAGAGCCAATTTTCCATGTGAGGAAGCATAGGTAGTGTTGCCAATGTGAGAAAATTCTAAATTTGAGCCATCACCAACAATAACATTATCGTTTCCACTGTAGATTTTGAAGGATTGAAGGTTACCTATCTCCAAGGTCATATGAGATGTAGCTCCGGTATCCGGGTACCAGTTGATTAGTAGTTAAAATTAGCATATTATTATGCCCTTTTAAGACTAATTATACTTTGATGGAGTTTAAATGATGAAATTTCAAGGCAAAAAATGTATAAGGGACTAAAGGCAATGAATATCAGACTTTGATGCAACATCAACATATTCCAGAGAAATATTGGAAAAGCTTGGACCAAGGAAAGAACGTTCGAACGCCAATCAACGTTTGAACGTTACCTTAAATCCTAAGAGGACCAAACTGCTGAGACATGGCATGTTGCAGCATAGAAGAAAGACCCTGAGGTACTTGAGTACCACATTCGAATGCCAATCAACGTTCAAACGTCCCCTGGAATCAATTTAAGACCATGATGCTACATGGAGTGTGGAAATAAACTTCACAGAGGACTATAGGGCATTTGAGTGGAAAGGTCAGACTCCATCAGCACGTTCGAACGCCCATAAAGCAAAGACAAAGATAAGGTTCGAACGCAAGACAACGTTCGAACATTGTTTGTAGACTGGCTGCAGAGTGGTTGACTTTTCACTTGGACTTGGGCGACATACACTATTCCTTCACTCCCTCTTGTCTCATCCTCCTTGCCTATAAATACTCTCATTTTGGGAGAGTAAAGGAGACTTTGGTAGAGAGCTTGGTGGAGGCTTAGACTCCCACTCATGTAGCTAGTTTTACAGTTATATTTGCTTGTATCAAGGGAGACAGTTCATCTTCTGGTTGAGAAAGCAACCCTTCAAATGTGACTAGTTTTCTTCTACTTTTATTGTTCATGTCTTTCATTTTCATTGCTTGAGCTTTCTTCTTTCTTAGAGGAGTGAAACTCTTCCACTTTTCTAGAGCTTTACCAAAGTCGTGAAGGTGGAATGTGATTCACTCATTCTTGGTTGAAGATCGGCTCCTTGTTTACTGTGTTTCATTTTGTAAGTCCTCTACTTAGAGGGATGAACATCACTCACTTTTCTAACTTTACCAAAGCCATGAAGAGTGAGTAATTTCTCATTCACTCTTTAGTAAGAGGTGAAGGGTATGTATAAATTATCTGAAAGTTATATTTGTGCATTATTCTTATGCTTAATATTTTATATTCCCTTTGCTAATTGGATGATTGATTGCATCTAGTAAAGCTAAGGTACTTTGTATAATCGTGGGTTCTTTCTATGACACAAATGAATCTTGCATAGAAAGACTCATCGGTTCAAGACAAGTACCCCGTCTAGATCTTCATGACTACCATTCAATCCTCCCCATTAATGTGCTTCAATTAAAGAATGGAATATTAATGTCATGGTTGAATGTCTTGTAGAAACACTTGCTTGTTTGTAGATGGGTTGAGTCTTGACACAGACAATTCTTGTAAACTTCTAGAAAGATATCGAAACCATGTTCTTAATTCTCGCAGTCTATCTTTATCTTCTGATTAACTTGTTGTTGACACGAGAGTTAATTGAGTTATCAAGCATAAATATAATAAATCGGATGATTAATTACATGTCTAGATACTCAAACTAAAGAGTGACCTTTTTACATTTGAGCTTATCTTATATTTTGTTCAGAAAACCTTCTTTGAAAGAATCTTATATTCTTTTAAGGAAATCTCTAAACCTCACAACTTTAAATCACAAAGGTTACAACCATTTGGTCTCTATCACTGCTTACTTTGAAACACCAACAAGAATTCCCTGTGGATTCGACTCCGAACTTAAACCGTATTATTACTACAGCTTGACCGCCTGCACTTTAGTGTATACATTTTGGATCAATTCAAGTTTTTTGTGTTGTTGCCTGGGAACTATATAAGGTGTTTTACAATAAAAGGTAAAAATACCTTTCTTTTTGTATATATTCTTTGGTTTACTGTGAATAATTTTGTTTTGTTTTATTTTCTTTTATTTTATGTCTGAGAATGCTCCTCACTATCAAATTTGTCGGCAGAATCTTGTGGGTCTGTGAATCAGCCTGAACAAAATTCACCTAGATCAGTAACAGATTCTTGTGAGAGTAATATGACAAATAATAAGAGAAATTGAGAAGTCCTTATGAGAGAGGGGGAAATGCCTAACATTTGAACTTTGTGGGATTATTTAAATCCAACAAGAAATAGTGTCCTCTCTTGTTTTGTTTTTCCTGCAAATGTGCCCCTCTTTAATGTAAAAGCGGGGACAATGCAACTACTTCCTCAATTTCATGGACTCGAATCTGAAAATTCGTATCTGCACATAAAAGATTTTGAGGAAGTATGTAGAACATTTCAAGACAACACTGAACTGGCTAAGTTGAAACTTTTTCCTTTCCTTTTAAAGGACAAAGCTAATCGATGTTGGCCCTCCCACAAAACAAGTGTGTGGGATCTGTGCACTATCAGGACACCCTACTGGGGAGTGTTCTACCATTCCAGCGTTCAAAGAGGTCTTGTTGGAACAAAAAAATGCAATTTTTAACTTCAACAAGCCCTACTCCAACTTATATTTTGAAACATACAATGCAAGATGGAGGAACCACCCAAACTCCAGTTGGAGGCACAAACAACCCACTCCCATGAACCAACCACAATGTTCACACCCACCACCTCAAGGACCTCCCGGCGTATCAAGCATACCATCCACCATAAAAGAGGAGCCTTAATGACACATTGAATCAATTCATGCAAATCCAAATGAACTACAACAATTGTTACACTCAGGCTTTCACTGATTTCAAACCCCGACCACTCAATCTTTCGAGGATCTTAAAAGCCACATTCAAAAGTTGGCCCAATCTATGACTACACATGAGAAGGGCAAGTTTCCCACCCAACCAAAACAACTGTAAGGCCAATTTCATGTGGAAAATCCTCCAATCATGGAAAATTCACATGACCAAGCCCAAGTTTTCACTACACTGAGAAGTGGCAAGATGATTGACAAGACTATCAGAGACATGTTCATTCCAAAGCCAAAACATGAGTCAATCCCAGTCAACTCATCATTTGAGCCTGAACCAATTGAGCATGAACTTGTAATTGAAGAAGAGCCTGAGTTTATGATTGAACAAGAGCCAGAACTTTCTGAGAAAAGGGAACATTCATGTTCCATTTCCTCATATACTCAAAACCATACAGAAGTTGAACAATCAGTCTGAAATTTATGAGCTTTTTAATCAAGTAAAGATCAACATCCCATTTCTAGATGCAATCAAACTAGTTCTATCCTATACCAAGTTTTTAAAAGACTTGTGCACAGTCAAGAGAAGCCAGAATGCCCAAAAAAGATCCTTCCTGAAAGAACAAGCCAGTACACTATTTCAACACAAAATTCCTCCAAAATACAAAGATCCTAGATGTCCAACAGTGTCGTGTGTCATTGGAAACTTTAGAATAGAACAAACATTGTTAGACCTTGAAGCTAGTGTTATCTACTTCTTTTCTCTATTTACCAGTAGTTGGGTTTGGGTGAACTCAAACCCACTTGCATCACACTCCAGTTGGCCGACAAATCTATCAAAATTTCTAGGGACATTGTTGAAGATGCACTGGTCTAGGTGGATAACTTTGTCTTCCCGGTTGAATTCATTGTTCTAGATACTTAACCAGCAATACATGCGGAGAACCAAATTCTCGTCATTCTTGGTTGACCCTTCCTAGCAACTTTCAATGCACTAATCAATTGCAAGAATGAAGTCATGAAATTAGCTTTTCAGAATATGATTCTTGAGCTGAATATTTTCAATATTATTAAACACCCGAGAGAAGACAAAGAAGAAGGGGAAATAAACTCCATTGAATCTTTAATACATGAACATCTGAATGACTCATTTTGTGAGAGTACTACTAAATCATCTCTGTTGGAGCCTCTCACCTCTGAATTGAAAGATGAATGCCCCACTCATACTGTTGGGACATGGGCCCCCAATTTCGAAGAGATTTCACCAAGTGGCACAAAACCACTCTCATCAAGTATTAAGTCACCAAAGCCTGAATTGAAACCTGCCCCATCTGACCTCAAATGTGCATTTTTAGGAGAAAATGAGTCATACCCAATGGTAATTTCATCTAAGCTCATAGACTTGCAAGAGTATAAACTAATTGAAGTTCTTAAAAGCCATAAAAGTACCATTGGGTGGACCATCACTGACTTGAAAAGTATAAGCCCATTAATTTGCAATCATGCTATATACCTTGAAGATGATTCAAAACCCTCTCGTCAAATACAACGACAACTGAATCATCACATGAAGGAAGTTGTGAGAGTGGAAGTACTCAAACTTTTAGATGCAGGGATAATTTTTCCCATCTCTGATAGCAAATGGGTTAGTCCAACCTAAGTTGAGCCAAAACATTCTAGGGTCATAGTGGTAAAAAATGATGCAAATGAACTAGTACTAACTTGAGTCGTCACAGAATGGCGGATGTGTATCGACTACCGAAAACTCAAATTGATAACTATGAAAGACCATTTTCCTCTTCCCCTTCTTGATCAAGTTCTAGAGAGAATCGCAAGCCATGAATTCTACTATTTCCTAAATGGATACTCTGGGTACAATCAAATTAAGATACCACTAAATGATCAGGAGAAAACCACATTCGCATGCCCCTTTGGCATCTTTGCATTCAAAAGGATGTCATTTAGACTTTGTAACGCTCCTGCAAAATTTCAAGGATGCATGTTAAGCTTGTTCAGTGACATGGTTGAAAAAATTTAGAAGTTTTCATGGATGACTTCTCGGTCTATGGTGACTCATTTGTTTTGTGTCCGGCCAACCTAGAAAAAATATTGAAAAGGTGTAAAGAAGCCAATCTAGTGCTCAATTGCGAAACATGTAATTTCATGGTAACACAAGGCATTGTCATAGGTCACATTGTATCGTCTAAGGGCATGAAAGTTGACAAGACAAAAATAGATCTGATTGAAAATTTGCACGCCCCCAAGACTGTAAAGGATATCAGATCATTCCTAGGACATGCAGGTTTTTGCAAGAGATTAATAAAAGATTTCAGTACCATAGTTAAACCCTTGTCTCATCTTCTGAGTCAGGACGTAATTTTTGTATGGAGTGAAGCATGCAAGAACGCTTTTAAAAAACTAAAGGGTATGTTAATTCCTGCTCTAATAATGCAACCCCTTAAATGGACTCTACCATTTGAACTAATGTGTGATTTAAGTGATTATGTTGTAGGTTCTGGGTTTGGACAAAGAAAGAATAAGAAATCACATGTAATTTACTATGCAAGCAAAACTTGAAATTATGATCAAACGAATTATTCAATGACTGAAAAAGAATTACGTGACGTAATTTTTTCTTTGAAAAAATTTTGCTCTTATCTTGTTGGTCGTTTTGTTACTGTATTCACTAACCATGCAGCCTTAAAATTCTTACTCACAAAGAATGATGTCAAGCCAAGGCTCTGAAGATGGATATTCTTACTCCAAGAGTCTGATCTGGTCATTAAAGACAAAAAAAGTGTTGAGAATGTGGTGGTAGATCATCTGTCTAGATTAACGTATGAATTTCATAAAGATGGATTGTCAATCAATGAAAAATTTCTGGATGACCAACTGTTCATGATTGATGAGACACCATGGTACGTTGATATTGCTAACTTTCTTGCTACTGGTACATTCCCTTCGTCCTTCATCGCCATGGACGAAAAAAAAATCTGAGGGAGGTTCGTAACTTTTTTTGAGAGAATCCCTATGTATCTAAATACTGTAAGGATCTAATTATAAGGCATTGCACCCCCGCTCATGAAAGCAACAAGGTAATAACATTTTGTTATTTTGAAGCATGTGGTGGTCATTTTTCATCAAGGAAAACTCCTGCAAAAATGTTGTAGTGTGGATTTTACTGGCCCACACTTTTCAAAGATGCCTATACATTTTGTTTAACTTGCGATAGATGTCAAACGTTGGGAAACATTTCTAAAAGAAACATGATGCCCTTAAACCCTATTCTGATGATTGAATTTTTTCACTGCTAAGGCATCGATTTTATGGGACCGTTTTCCCTTCCTATGGCTATCTATACATTTTAGTGGTCGTAGAATATGTATTTTGAATGCCAAGTGACATTCGAATGTCACCTGCTTGCAGTACTCAGCCTTTGATGAAGTCTCTGATGGAAATAAAAAGTACTGGGAGCTCGCTACATTCGAACGACACTTACGTTTGAATGATTCTTTTAAAAAACTTTTGAACACGTTCGAACGTCACGACTCAGGCTATAAAAGCCTGAGTCGTCTTCTCCATTTCAAAAACCCAAAACCCTTTAAAAAAATCCAAACCCCAGGCTACCTTTTCAATACCCAGCCCTCAAAACACCCTTCATTCCCCATTTCCACCTAAAATCAACCACCCCAAAGCCATTTCCACTTCAAAAACCCTCATTTTCACAAGAAAAGCAAGACTTTCAAAGCCCTCATAAACTAAAAACCGAAATACCGTGCCTCCAAGAGTCAAAATGCTTGCTAGGAACAACCCAAAAAATTAGGAGCCTAATATGGTGAAAAAAATCATCAAAGTGAGAGAGGGGAGGCCTCCCAATAAGCGAAGATATGACAAGACCCGATTCCCTACAACTCTAAAAGCTAACAAGTATGATAATTTTTAACATCCATATCAACCAAAGAAGAAGCTCATGAAAAGAAGAAACAAACACACAAAGCCACAATCAAGTACAAAAATAACTCCCTCTCTCACTCTCCTTCAAATCCACCATTTTTGCCACCTCCACTAGGTCCACCCCTCAATAGGCGAAGGATCTCATCCTGCTTAGCTTCAATGCTAAGCATGATGTCTCACAGAGAATGCCATGTGCTGGTGCTAGAACTAGGGTCGGCCTCCATTTTCTGTTTAGTGTACAGACATATAGCACTGTGCCAACAGGTGTCATTGCTTAGGCTTCCATTGTTAAGGTTTTATTTTGACAATACAAACAAACAGTCTGAGCAACCACAAAAGCATGACGCAGCGGAACATATTAAAAATATGACTAACATTAATACTCAAAGAAATTTAGTGCAATAAAGTTAAAGAACATTCTCTCCAAAAGAACAAAATTAATAATATTGAATAAAAGATGTCCCCAATTCTAAGACTTACAACCTCATTTATAGTACTAAAGTTCTAATCTTTGTATGATAAGGAATTCTAATTTTAATAGAATATGGAAAATATAACTAATAGAATAAAGAATAAGAATCCTAATAAAACAATAATACTAACCTAAAACAAAAATTAGCCCTAAAATTAAGGCAAAGTAATAATGACTAAAAATATTCAAAGTTTTTTGCACTACTCGGTACTTCTGCTCTGCTTGGCATAACTCCTGCTCGTCATAGCATTGTTCAGCACGGCTCACCTTTTGGTTTTTTGGTGCTCCAATTGCTCTAGGAAGTCTTTAACTATCTGTTCTACATCAGTCCCCTCTTCTTGAAAAGAACTCAATCTCAAGTTCAGCTCAGGATAGAGAGGCTCCTCGGCGTGGTACTCAAACAAGTTAGCCACGTTAAAAGTTTCATCCGTGGGTAACTTAACCACATATGCACTATCATTGACTTTCTTTAGAACTTTGTACGTACCATACTTTCTCCACTCAGGGTTGTGCCCTTCTTTTCGTAAGAAAACCAAAATAAAATCACCTTTATTTGGCATTACTTTCTTCTAGCCTTGGCTTCACCTCGACTTGCACAACCTGAGCTTGCTTAGCTATTGCTTATGCTGCAACACTCAAATTTGGATCGCAAGGTAAACAAACTAGATAAACTACATGGCTTGGAGGTGTCACATATACTAAGGCAAAATGTGATTTTCTTGTAGCATTGTGAACTGCATTATTGTTAGCGAACTCTGTTTGCGGTAAGGCATGATTCCATTATTTTGGTTTATCTCCACATATGATGTGAATCAGATTACCCAAAGTTTTGTTTGTCACCTCAGTCTACCCAATTATTTGAGGATGAGCTATGGTGCTATGATTCAAAGATATGTCAAACATTCTCCATAGAATCACTCAAAAGAGACTAAGGAATTTCACATCCCAAACAGACTTGATAGATTGAGGTAGACCATGCAACTACACTACTAAAACAATAGTCTTTCTATATCTGAAGCTTCTGAGGTCTTCTGACAAGGAATAAAATGGGCAATCTTTGCAAACTTGTAAAAAAAAACATAGAATCTACTCCTCGATGTGTGCGACGTATGACTTGATCTGGAATGTGTACACGCAAGTGTAGGCGGTCAAGTTATAGTAATAATCTGTTTAAGCCCTAAGTCAAATCCACAGGGAACTAATGTTGGTGTTTTGAAGTAAGCAGTGATAGAGATCAAGTGACTGAAATCCTTGAGATTAAAAGTGATGGAGTTTATGGGAATTCCTGGACAGAATATAAGGTTCTTTTCAAGGGAATTTTGTAGACAAAATATAATAAGTTATCAAATGTAAAAGTCACCATTTGGCTAGAGGATCTGGACATGTAGTCAACCATCCGGTTTGTTATACTTGTGCTTAGGAACTCAACTAATCACTGTGTCAACATGAAGTTAATCGAAAGATAAAGATGTATTGTGAGAATTAAGAGCATGGTTTAGATGTCTTTATAGAGGTTTACAACAATTGTCAGTGTCAAGACTCAACCAGTTTACAAACAAGCAAATGTTTCTACAAGGCATCCAACCATTGCGTTAGTAATCCATTCTTAAGTGAAGCACAATAATGGTGAAGATTGAAATGTAGTCATGAAGATCTAGTTGCGGTACTTGCCTAGAACCAATGAGTCTTCTTATGCCAATAGTCATCGATGCCATAGACAGGACTCACGATTGTAAAAAGTACCTTAGCTTTGCTAGATGCATTCAATCATTCAATAAACAAGTGAAATATTAAGCATTAAGCATAAACGAAATGCACAAATATAACTTTTGAACAATTTATGCATGTCCATCACCTCTTACTAAAAAGTGAATGAGAAACTACTCACTCTTTATGGCTTTGGTAAAGCTATAAAAGTGAGTAATTTTCATCTCTCCAAGTGGAGGAGTTTACAAGATAAAATACACTACACAAGAAGCCGATCTTTGACGAAGAATGAGTGAATCACGTTCCACCCTTCACGGCTTTGATAAAGCTAGAAAAGTGTAAGATTTTCACTCCCCTAAGAAAAAACATAAGCTCAAACAATGGAAGCAAATGAAAGTAGAAGAAAGCTAGTCACTTTGGGAGGATTTCCACCTAAACCAAAAGGTGATCTATCTTTTTCAATGCAAGTAAAAGTAAATCTAAGTCTAAGACTAACTCTACAATTAGCTCTAGCTCTAGCTCTATGTGTATCTTGAAGATTCTACAATGAGAGTGTTTATAGGCAAGGAGGTGGGGGGAAAGGAAGTGTGAAGAAATAATACAATGTCTTCAAAGTCCAAGTGAAAGCCCCAAGGTCCGGATAGAAATTCAGTCATTGTGCAGCCTGTCTGGGGACAATGTTTAGACGTTGGATGGCGTTTGACGTTGTCTCCTCTCTTTACTTGATGGGCGTTAGAACGCTGGATGGAGTTTGAACTTCCCACTCAAGTTGTCTTTGTTCTTCTGTGAGAGTAACTGCAACATGCCATATAGCATAGAACTTTTCCAAGGAGTCCTCAATTATTTCAAGCCAACGTTCGAACGTGGATTGACGTTTGGACGTGGTACTCAAGTACCTCTTTATTTTTCTTCTTAGCTGTAACACGCCATGTATCATCACTTCAGGAGTCTGGTCCTCAAATAATTCAAGAGAACGTTCGAACGTGGATTGGCATTTGAACGCTCATGTGTTATTTCAAACTTCTCCAATTTTCTTTCAGAACATGTGGGTGTTGCATGAAAGTTTGGTACCTATTGACTTTAGGCCCTTGCACAATCTTTCTCCTGAAATGTCATCATTGAAATTCTATTTAAGCATAATTAGTCTTTAAAAAGGCACAATAAGTTGTATTTTTAACTACTAATCACACCCCAACCTAAATATTGCTAATCTCTAGTAATACAACAACAATTGAATGTTGAATATTTATAATGCCATTTTCGTAGGTCATCCGATTGCTTTTAGCGTATGCAAAAAGACATTAAACCACTAAGTTTTTCCTAACGGATGAGTGTTGTCTCGTGAGGGCTTTCAGTGAAGTTACCCATAAACTTCAGTCGAACAAATATGTGTTTGTGAGATTGCTTGTCAGAGTGAGCTAGCACCATGATCATTGAGACACCCAACCCTTAATTTTGGCTTATCTCCCACACATTTCTCATCCATAGGTGTTTATTCTATGCAAAAATAAGCATTTGTCACATTGGTATTTGAAATTCCCTAGCGACAAGAATTGTTATATAATAAGCATTCCTCTTTGCATCCTCCCATGGATACCTTTGGTTTAACAAACCTTTCTTAGAATGCTCTCAGCCAAAATTCCCTTCAATTATAGTAAATTTTCTCTTAAAGGGCATGTCATCAGAAGAAGGCTAATTGTAATTTCACATGCAAGAGTAGTACGAGAATGGAATCTAACAAAACAGACTAATCATGTTTGGCATAATCTCATGGAATAATATTGATACAAATAAAGTAATACTAATAACATACCCTAGACTTTTGGTTGACGACCTACATATGCATTAGACTTGAGATCAATTAAGGCTTTTTAGCCAGAGGTCAGTGGCTAACGAAATGAATTCAATGGTAGTCAAAAGCTACCCTTTTTTTATATAGTGTAGCACGCCTCTTTCTAGCTCTTAGAAACTTCACCTATATGATATTTCTTTATTTCATTATTTTTCTCATTTTTTACTTTCTTAGCCATTTTCTGTTTTTCTGTCTCTTTCTTTTTCAGTTGTTGCCACAGACTTTTCTTTCTTTTGAACAGTAGTCACCCTCAATTTTAATTTTTCTCTTAATCTTCTGTATCAACATTGCAAGAAAATTAGATAGCATAGGTATGTCAAATCTATTTTCTGGTGGCTCGGTTATCATATGGGTTATAAACAGAGATCACACATTAAAGGCTCAATCACAACTAACTAGGGATATAATTTTGTAAAAGAAATGACTAAGGCACAAAATTAAATAAAAGATGGTCTAAGATCCTTTCTTAAGTATGTACACATGTATGAGTCGTACGAACAAATTCTTTGTGGGATATGTCAATGAATTGCTCTAGTTGCATCAATCAAAACAAGTTTAATGAGACTATTCAAGGATTGAAAGTGAAAGACCTTACTTGAGTAAATGTTGATTGTCTCTCAAAAGCATCGCAAGGCTCAAAACTTACCATGGTATTTTTCGCTATCTCCACTGGTTATGTCAGGTTTCTCACAAAATGTTGGTTATTTATCAATTCTATTTTTGATTCTAGTCATCTTGTACATTAAGAATAACAAATACCAGTGTACATTTGACATTTAACCATAGAGAAAATATCATTTTTCAAATATATGTGGTTTTAAGTCTAGATTGCTAGGTGAGGTGTTAAACCGATCATGTGATTAGTCACTTTATCAAACATCCTCAATATTCACATTTGTTCCATCATCCATTGACAAATAACAATGTAATGCTCAATCTAATACATGCATTTTAAAAGATAAATGTAATAAAACTAAATCATTCATTTCAAAAAACATCATTGTTTAGCAGAAAAGATTCAAGAATCCGTAAAATAATAGACAACCATCCAAGTACAAAAATCTCTCTCTCACCTCTCCAGCTTCTCTAGCTCCACCCCTCAAAAGGCTGATAATCTCCTCCTACTGTAAGAGAACATCTTGCTTGGCCTCGATGCCAAGCATGATCTCTCGCAATGATCGTTGTGCTAGTACTGGTACCTGCCTCTGTCTGTGCCTCTCTCTCCTTAGCCTCTCTCTCTCCTCCTCCTCATCCAAAGCATCTTGCACCTCGTTGGTGCATCGGGCTGGTGGCTCATCCTATCTCACCGCTGGGTCGCCACTATGACCTTGGCTCCTTCAAAAGGAAGCCTTGTTCAATGGCCCCATCGGCTTCAACACTCCCATCTGGGGCCTGACTTGCACTCCCTAATTCAGGCATATCTTTGTCACAAGTGCACCGAAGGGGAGTGAATTTATCTTCACATCACACCCTTTCATCATCTCCGTCAATATCAAAGTTGGGAGGTCTATGCTTTGGCCCTTTCCTATTGCTTATATCAATCAGACCATCTCAGGGAGTATTTTGTTCTTATGTCTAATGGGGACGAGGTTGGAGATGGCAATAAATTTTAACATCTTGAACTTATCTGTCAATTCACCTTGCCAAAAAATCATCGACCTCCCCAAACAAACTTCGCCAAGCCCGTCAATTCAACTCTGACCTCATTTATCCCTACATTCCTCCTCTGGGGGTAGCTTGGCCTAGGTACCCTTGGTACAACCATCATCTCCACTATATAATCTTCATCAATGTTAATGTGAGCCCCCTTCACATAAGTCTTGATCGCCCCATTGACAATCTCGGTGTTGGATTAAAACTCCTGCACCAACTTTTTTACCGACTCCCCACCATTCCTCATACACATCAACCAACCCATCTCCTCTATATTGGCTTGAAGCCCCAACTCAAAAAAAAATCAATCAACTCAATGGAACGTTCTCAAACAATAGCTAGATTATGGTAGAAAATTTTGTACCTATCTGCTTTGAGGGCATTGAGGAAGCGGGTTCTATCGTGTCTCCATACTATGGGTGGATTCCCTTCTTGTTCCTCGATTACCTCCTCCAAAAAAATTGGCTCTTGATTGGCTGCCTTGCGTCTCGAGGGCATTTTCATCCTTAGAGGCATGACCCTCGGTTTAGGAGATTTTAGGGCTTGAAAAGTTTGGATTTCTTGGTGAAAATGTTTTGAATGAGGTGCGAATGTGTTTGGGATGGTTGATTTTTGGTAGAAATTAAGAATAGATGAAGTTTAGAGACTTGGGAAGTGAGGGGTCACCGAGGGTTCTGAGGGTTTTTGAGGGTTTTGGGGGTTTTTGAAATGAAGAAGACGAACCAGGTATTTATAGGCCCTAGCCTATAAATAGGCTCCATTTTCAAAGAGCCAACGTTGGAAACGTCACAGACGTTCAAACGTATGTAGAAGTATTTTAAAAACATGGTTTGAATGTTACACTGGTCTTTGAAAATGGAGAGCTCCTAGTACTTTTGATGTTCTATCATAGGCCAAAGTACTGTAAGCACCTAACTTTTGAACATGGGTATGACATTTGAATGTTTAGTCCTAGTTCAAATGTTACCCAGACGTTCGAACGTGGATAGCTCCTAGTACTTCTCCTTTCCTGCAGAGGCCAAAGTACTGTAAACAGCCAACGTTCAAATGTCACATGGCATTTGAATCCCAAATCAAAAATCAAAAAATTTATGCACATTTTTATGCACATTAAAAGACGGCTATATACACAAATGAAACTTGAAAAATTTTCATGGCATTTTAGGCTAAGTCCCTACCCACGCTTAAGTTTGGGATTCTAGGACATTCCTTACTCAGCCCACATTTTATTTCAACAAAAAGGATTTTGTACATCCAAAAAAAAAAAAGATGTTTACACTTTTTACAAAAAGTTCGGACCTTTGGCTTTTATCCCAGAAACACAGTTTTCCACAATTTTATCAAAAAGCAATCTTAATTTGAGTCTTCCTCTGTCTCCATGCCATTTGAACAATCAGTGACTCTTCTAATTTTTTGTCCCATAAAATGGGTAAGTAAAGTACTGGAATAGCATGACGTCTTAGGATAATCCTTACTTTGTCCATTCACTATCCAGTTTAATCGATCGAGTGTGCGGCCAAAATTTGGTTCAGAACACTAATTATATTCTTTTATTTGAAAGATCTGGCCACATTATTACTGGCACCAAGTCTTTTGGCATGACGAAATATAGCAAAAGGGCTTCTACCACGCAGTGGTTTCGCTTTCCGGTCTCAGATTTTGATTTCTTTACCAATCTTGATTTTTTCATTTTTACAGTATGCACATCAGATGGAAAAGTGCGTAAAACTCCCAAACTGAACCAAAAAATTTTACTATCCATGCTTGCTACGCTTTAAGACACACTATCTAGTTCTTTAACATCTGTCTGTCAGAAAGATGATTGAAGCTACTTTAAAGACATGATCATCACTATAAAGACTATAAAAATATAAAATACAAGACAGAATACACAATAAGATCAAGAATTTTTTTTAATATTTTTTAAAAGCACAAAATATGAATTGTAGTTCTCTCACACCCAACCTAAACTCAGCATTGTCCCCAATGTTTCGAATTTATTCGTACACGCAAAGTGGAGCTAAGATTGAAAGTAGAGATCTGTTCATCTGCCGATTCCTACAAGCAAAATACACAAATTAATCATCTTTAGGAAGATCTGCAGGGGGTGGGTCATTTTGCATAGAACAGAGAAAATGAAGAAGAAGAAGCAGGAGAAGAAACATCGGCGAATGGGAAAGAAAAGGGAAAGGGTTGGAGGCCTTTTAAAGGCGTCCTCTCGGGTCGGTTTGGGTTGGATTTTTATTGACCTGACCCCTTTTTTGTGTCAGCAGATGCAAATATCGGAGGAATATTTTGGATCCATTAAACAAATGGTTTCCACATCTTTTACAAATTCTTCCAAAAATGGTTTCAAACGCTGACCATTGACAATAAAAAATATTACTATTTGATTTATTTTTCACTTCCACTACTCCATGTCTAAACACTTGTTTGACAATGTAAGGCTCAGTCCATCTTGATCTTAACTTACTAGGAAAAAATGGAGTCTTGAATTACATAACATGACTTTTTGAGAAAGTTCAAAACACTTATGTACAATATTCTTTTCATGAGAAATTTTCATTCTGGACTTAGCAATCTTATCATTCTCATAAGCGTCAGTTCTCAATTCTTTCCAACTCATTAATCTGACGTTTCTTGAAATTCTAGCCTTGTCTAGATCAAAGTTCATTGTTTTAATGGCCTAGTATACTCTGTGTTCCAATTCCACAGGTAGGTGACAAGGCTTGTCATAGACTAATCGATAAGGAGACATTCCCAAAATTATTTTAAAAGCAGTGTAATATTCCTAGAGTGCATTAGTTAGTCATAACGATCAATCTTTATGGTCTGAGTTTACCTTTTTATTTTAAATCATTTTGATCTCTCGATTATCTAATTCAGTATGTCCACTAGTCTATAGGTGATAAGGGGTTACTATTTTATGAGAAATCAAGTACTTTTTTTATCAAATTCTAAAAAGGACAATTGCAAAAATGAGCACCCCGATCACTTATAATGAATTTAGGAATTCTAAACCTAGACAAAATATTTTCCTTTAAAAACTTGATCACTGTTTGGTAATCATTATTTTAGCATGGAATTGCTTCAACCCATTTGGATACATAATCAACTGCCACTAAAATATATAGATAGCAGATGGAAGGGGGAAACGGTCCCATAAAATCGATGTCCCAATAGTAAAAAAATTCAATTACCATAGTTGGGTTTAAGAGCATCATTTTTTTTTTTAGAAATGCTTCCCAATCTTTGGCATCTATCACATGTTAGACAAAAGGCATGGACATCTTTAAAAGGTGTGGGATAATAAAATCCACACTGCAAGATTTTTGCAGTGGTTTTTTTAGTTGAAAAATGGCCACCAAATGCTTAAGAATGAAAAAAAAAGATATTACATGTCTGCTCTCATGCTCGGGGATGCAACGCCTTATGATTTGATCCTTATAGTACTTAAACACGTATGGATCCTTCCCAAAGAAATTTTGAACCTACCTCAGAAAATTCTTCTCATCCATCATTGTAAAAGAAGGAGGAAACGTATCAGTAGCAAGAAAGTTAGCAATATCAGTGTATTATGGTGTTTCTATGACTGTGAACAGTTGTTCATCAGAAAAATTTTCATTGATTGACAGTTCATCCCCATGAAATTCATACGTTAACCTGGATAGATGATTTGCCACCACATTCTCAACACCTTTCTTGTTTTTAATAATCAGATCAAACTCTTGCAATAAGAGTATCTATCTTATGAAGCTTTGGCTTGACATTCTTCTTTGTGAGCAAGAATTTTAATGCTGCATGGTCAATGAACACAATAACAAAAGAACCAACAAGATAAGAACGAAATTTCTTCTCCTCTTTGGTTTGGACTGAACTCCTCCCTGCGACTGCCTCCGAATGCCGCTTTCGGTTGACCGATTGGACGAATCTTCCTACTTTGGTACGGGTGAAGGTCACCAAATCAACAACATCGGCAGCTGGAGGCGGAGACAACTACTCTTTAAAGGCAGTGTTCTGCATCAACAAAAACAGGCACATGGGCAGAGACTAAACCTCTTTCCTTTGGCTCGAATCCTAGCTTTCCCCCTTTCGACTAAAAAACCTTTGGCCTGACTCACGCATTGGAACTTTTAGACGTCGATGCTCGGACTCCCGCCTTTGGAGCATCAGTTCGAGACTTTGGTTCGTTCCTATCAGGATCGAGCAAGCCCTTCTATAACAAACTCTTCTTAGAAAAGAGGTTGGTGACAAAGAAAGGTTCTGACTGGTCACAAAGCAAGCCCTTATGGTGCAACACTTATTATTATGAAATAGGTTGTTCAAGAAGATAGGTTCTTTGACGGATCAACAATCAAGCAGCTGACCTAGTTTCATTGGTTTCAGGATGCCTCTCGTCTTGCTTGTGTCTGCTTTTTCTTCTTCTAGATTAGCACGTTCATCAGCTTTTCAATCATAGAATTAGCGCCTGGGGGAAGATCTCTACTTTCAATCTAGGGGAATTGCGTCTGTCCAACTACGCGCACATGAGAAAAGAACCGAAAGTAGGATGATCTGGCCATCTCTGAAATGAGTTCTTCCAATACAGAAGCTTGAGGGCTAGTCTGTTGTTTCGGTTGTTGCTCTGCTTGGTTTAGGCCCTTGAAAAAGACGTCTTAGATTTCAATGAATGATTAGACGTGATAGAGTTCTAACTTTCTTTTCTCAGTAAAGCCCTATTTCAGGGGCATCGAATCGCTTCTTTCAAAACTAGCCCTTCTTGGTCGAAGTAGTCGAAGTACAAGCATTCAAATCGTTACAGTTCAACGTTGGTGACGCTGAAAGCTGCTGTTGTGGCTGCAGTTCACGATGCATCGCTTCCAAATAGCGAGGGAAGATCTGATTTAGGTCTTCTTATTCCACCACTAGCCGAATCCGAATCCAACTTCTTCTTACGCGTTTTTCTGATCCTTCTGATCTAGCAGCTGCAGACTAGGAGCCTAGAGAAATGAAAGGAGAACCAGGAAAGAAGGATCGGTCTAGCCGGGATTGAATGGCAGAGGAGTTGGCTTAAAGGCAAGGGCGATCTTTCCGGCATTGACTCCGTGAATGGACGTTGAATGGCATAGGAGCGAGGTTCAATCAAGATCGGGAAGACGAGCTTACCTCAATGGCAAAGAACTCACTCCTCTAGCTAAGAAGGTGAGACTTCCTAAAATGCTAGATTCAGAAAGTTTCAGAATTCCTGATGCCAGACAGGTTGAATCATTATTCTTGATCAGATCAGAGGGGAATGGAACTACTTTTATGCGACAAAGTCATATGTCGTAGAATAGGAAGCAACTATCGAAGACCTTAGAATAGTCAGAAGGAATTTTCCCCATCTTGACGGAGAAAAGAGAAAGCGAACCAGGTCTAGCAGCTTCAAAACCTTCTTCTTAGCTAGAGGAGAAGACCCTGCAGATGATAGAAGCTAGAGTCTAGAGGGAGCGTCTAATAGGGACATAGAATTGGGATATCTGGAGTTGGCTTGAAGGCGTGACCCCTTTTCTTTTTTTTGATTTATTTGGCGGGGTTACCGCGGTTCCTTCGACTTTCGTTTCGGGATTAACGGGACCCTTATTTACCCTAAAACTTGCTCAGATTGGTAGGCAATCAACAGTCATAACAACGAGATTCCCCACTGACTGCCTCTATCAGATAGTACGCAGGTTTTTCTCCCGGAAAGAACTCATTTTCTAATAGAACCGGTTGTGCAATAAGATGTGCTGCTCCTCCTTCTCTTGAGAGTTCCCTCGGGCAAAGAGCAATCAATCCTTGTACCCATACAAAGACTCACTCTTTAGGGAAAGTCCATTTTTCTTCTTGGCGAAGATAATCAGTAAGACAATAGGGATAGCGGAATGCCTGTCTAAGGGGTTACCGGGAGGATAGGAAAAGACTTAATAATAGATAGATAGGCACACTAGAAAGAAAGAAAGCCCTGGGTGAAGAGAAGAGTGCCTATGTCCCGTCCCTATTGGGAAGGGAATCAAGAGGCAGAACCTGGAGATGAACCAATGAATGACTATATTAGATAGTATGCAGGATGGAACCACCTTTTAGGGTACAAAACCTATTCTCTTATAAAAGGGGTTCGTGAATAAGATGTCCTGCGCTCGGACTTAGAGTGAGAGTGACCCCGATAAAGCAGACAACCTGGAGGGAATTCCTCACAAAGAGGAAAGCCTTAGCCTTATAAAGTAGACGATTTTCCACCTAGAATGAATGAAATAGAATCGTATTAATAATCGATTCGAGGTCCTATAGCTAGACGGTTTTGCACCGAGAATGAATGTGAAAAGAAGATGAAAGAATCGTGTGATACTATAGCTAGCTACGATCCCCTACAAGAGGAATCGCTCGACTTAGCCCTTTGGCTTAAGGGCTTCGAGGACCCTATAACCTAATTATTTATGCATGGATACAGGAAGAGCCAACTGCTTTCTTTTGGATCAGCGCTTGGGGTACAATATCTTTATTATAATTAGAGTACACAACCGAGTCTCTTAATAAGGAGAAGTTGGGGACATAGTCAACCTCCTACTCTACTATAAGAGCGATTCCCTGGGACCAGGATCGAGGGAAGGGCAAAGATTGAATCTTGAAAGACTGAGCACGGCTAGCAAGATCGGGAGATTTAGTGTCCTCTTAAGAAGGAATACCCAACTTCTGGGGTCAGCTTAACTCATGATTTCACACTCAGAAAGGTAGTCTCATAATCCAGCTATCCCCCTATCCCCTAGGGGAGGGAACCACTAAATCAAAGTAGCTCGGGCGAAATTCCCCAAAGAAAGGAAGCCCCGGTTCCGAAAGCAATAAAAGATTTTGATTTATGGACTGAGTTCTCGGATGTCATGCCACTGCAACTACCGAGAGCTCTTCCTCCCCGAAGGGCTATTGATCACCAAATTGAGTTGGTTCCAGGTGCACGGCCCCTGGCTAAAACACCTTATCGGATGGCTCCCGTCAAACTAGAAGAACTTCGAAAGCTATTAGAGGAATTGCTTGAAGCGGGTGATATTCAACCCTCTAAAGCACCGTATAGGGCACATGTCCTCTTTCGAAAGAAAGAAGATGGGTCCCTTAGCATAAATAATTAGGTTGACTATCGTGCTCTTAATAAGGTGAGGGTTCAGAATACATACCCACTCCTGCTGGTGGCTGACTTGTTCAATCGTTTGGATAAGGCCACCTATTTCACCAAGCTGGACTTACGCTCCGGGTACTCTCAAGTTAGAATAGCGGCTGGAGATGAGCCAAAGACTACTATGTTACCCGATAGGGTGCGTTTAAGTATAGCATTATGCCCTTTGGCCTGACCAATGCTCCTTCCACTTTCTATAATTTGATGAATTTTCTTTTTCGCTCGTTTATAGATAGAGGACCCTTTCGTTGTTGTTTACCTCGATGATATCGTGGTATACAGCCAGACCCTTGAAGAGCATGTGGAACATTTAAGATTAGTCCTGGCTAAGCTCCGTGAGCATGAATTGTATTTGAAGCAGGAAAAATGCAGCTTCGCTCAGACAAAGATTACGTTTTTGGGACATCGTATTGGGCACGGACAGGTTGCCAGAAATAAAAGTCAAGGCTATTCTTGAGTGGCCTATGCCCACTAAGGTCCCTGAATTGAGATCTTTCTTGGGTTTGGCAAACTATTATCGGCCTTTTATTGGTTATTCGAAGAAAGTCGTAGTGTTAACAGACTTATTGAAGAAAGACCAGAACCTTTTCTGGTCTCCTGATTGTCAAATGGCGTTTGACAAGCTGAAGAGAGCAATAGCGAGCGAACCAGTGCTAAAATTGCCTGAATTTGATAAACCGTTCAAGGTAGAAACGGATGCCTCTGATCGGACTAATGGGGGTGTCTTAGTGCAAGAAGATCGTCCGGTGGCTTTCGAAAGCTGAAAACTTAATGAGACGGAACAGCATTTTACTATTCACAAAAAGGAAATGACTGCTTTAGTACATTGCTTGTGGATTTGGAGACATTATATATTGGGTGGGAAGTTTGAAATCCAGACAGATAATGTTGCAATGAGCTACTTTGATACTCAAAAGAAACTTACGCCAAAACAAGCCTTTAAGGTAAAGGGCAAGTTGGCAGAGTTTGATTTGACTTTGAAATATAAACCGGGCAAGACCAATGTAGTAGTCGATGCTCACAGTAGGTTTTTATTCAAGTGGTTCAGTCTTCGCCATTGGTACAGGTTGAAGGCGATATCTTCCAACAGATTAGGGCTGAAACCGAGAAAGATGTGGTGACCTCCCGTCTTCTAAAGCAAGTGAGAGAGGGAGTCACTCGGCGATTTTGGGTAAAGGACGGAGTCCTCTATGCTAAAGGTCAACGACCTTACGTCCCCAACAGTTGTGAGTTGAGACGTAGTAAACTTCTGAGCGAGAATCAGGATACCCTTAAAAAAAGCGGGGCATTCGGGCCAGCAACGGACCCTGGCTCTCCTTTCTCAAAGTTTTTATTGGCCTAACATGGAGGATGATTTTGAACAGTTTGTAAAAACCTGTCTTCTTTGTCAGGACAGGGTTGAGCGGCAGAAGACTGCCGGCTTGTTGAAACCGTTACTTATTCCAGATAAGCTTTGAACAGGTCAGTTTCTCTATCAATTTCATCACTGGATTTCCAAAAGTGAAGGATTTTGGGTTGATTATGGTGGTGGTCGACCACTTTTCCAAGTATGCTTCTTTTTCCCCCACCCCACATGCATGTACTGTCGAGGTGGCCGCGGATCTATTCTTCAAGAATGTTGTAAAGTACTGGGGAATACCGGCGGATGTGGTGAGGGATCGGGATGCTCGGTTCGCAGGACGTTTTTGTTTGAGTTAATGGGAACTAAACTCAACTTCTCTACGACTAACCATCCTCAAACTGATGGGCAGACAGAACGTGTGAATGGTCTCAACGAAGAATATTTGAGACATTTGATTACGGCCAATCAACGCAACAAATTGGGTTGATCTTTTGGATATTGCCAAATTCTGTTATAACCTTAAATTGAGTTCTGCTACTGGAGCTAGTCTTTTCGAGTTGACAATTGGTCAGCAACCTTTAAGTCCAAACGAGTTAGCATATGATATAATTGTATTGTCAGGGCCCTTACCATTCAGATTGAAGAAGGATCAAACCATATTAAGATTAAGAAGCATCAATTTTCAAGTAATCTCTAGCGCGGTAGGAGCTTTCTTTGTTGTCCTTCTGCTATCGCGCAGCGTTCCTTTCTTATAGAGAGAAAGGCGCTTTCACATCTTCTTAACCCGAAATGACTGAGTAGAGGATGGACATAGGAAGAGCCCCCCTATTATAAAGGAGAGCTTCCTTTGATAGAAGGACTTGGTAAGCGTCCTTCAGTGCTTGTTTTGTTAGTTGTTTAGCCTACTTCATAGGTGTTGAGTGGTGGTAGGATTCTTTTCTCATAGACCGTAACCGTCACGGATTTTCCTTCTGGTAAAGACAGAGAAGCTGCGAGCCCCTTTATTAAGTAAGCTAGGGCGTCTGCCTCTGTGTTCTGTCTCCTTGGCACATGATCAATGTTGAAATTTGCGAGGGTGCATGCTAATTCGCTTGCTGCTGTATTATAGGGTAAGATATCTTGTTTTCTAACTTCATAGACGCCGTTCATTTTGGTTAATTACCAACTTTGAGTTACCTCAAACTTCCAGTTGATGCAGTTTGATGTCACGAGCTAGTTCAATTACCATAATCGGTGCCGTCAAAATACATCTCCCAGGATTTTGATGTGGGTCTTGATGCCACTTCAATGTAGTAGACTGCTTCGTTAGGCAATTTTTCTTACAATTTTGAGTTCTCCCATGGAGGATGTGCTTCCAAGAAATCTGCCAGTGCCTGTCCTTTCATGGCCCTTTTTGGTACGAATATTATGTCATACTGTGAGAGCAGTATCGACCATTTAGCGAGTCGGGCATTCAGTGAGCCTACTTTGGTCACAATGATCTTGAAAGGGTTTACTCCAGACACCAGGTATATGGTGTTACCAATTAGGTAATGTCGCATCTTCTGTGCTGCGAACATGAGAGCGAGGCATTCTTTTTGAACTGGTTATACCGGTGTCTTGCGGCAACCATCATTCGACTTAGGTAATATAATGCGCGTTCTTTGCCTTCATCATCCTTTTGGGCTAGCATCGCCCCAAGTGAATGATCCATGGCGCGTGTGCATAATAAAAAAGGCCAACCCTGGCTTAGTCAAATAGGGGGTGGGTTTAGGATAGGACTGGCAGTTGTGTTAAGTATTGCTTGATGCTCTGGAACTCGTTGTCACAGGCTTGATCCCATACTTTTTCGATCCCTTTCTTCATTAGGCGTGAAAACGGTTGACACCTTCCTGATAGATTTGAGATGAATCTTCTGATGTAGGCCAGGCATCCCTTGTAGCCATTTGAGTTCCCGCGGAGGTTAGTTGGTGGTTTCATTTCAAGGATGGCTTTCATTTTGGCCGGGTCAACTGTGATTCCATCTCTTGTAATAACAAAACCCAATAACTTTCCAGTTATTACACCCAGAAAGCATTTCTGGGGATTCATCCTCATGTTGTGCTTTCGAAGTCTCTTGAAGACCCTTCGTAGATCTGCGAGGTCATCCATGTAACACTCTACTGTTTTATGTTGTTGATCTCAAAATATCTGCATCATAGCTCTTTCTAGTAAGGCAGGCGGCACCAGCATTTTTGAGACTGAATGGCATCACTGTATAGCAGTACATCTCGAATGGAGTTCTAAAGGGCGTGTGCCTTTCGTCATTTGGATCCTTTTTTCTTTGGTTATACCCAGACAAGCCATCCATGAAAGACATCTTTTTTTTCATATCCGCGTTTCTATCATGATTTTCGTGATCGGCAGAGGAAATTCGTCCTTAGGGAATGCATTCTTCAGGTCTCTGAAGTCAATGCAAACCCGAATCCGCCCGTTCTTCTTGGTCACTGACGCAATCTTTGCCAACCAATCGGGATGTTCTTCTTCTCTTATGAAAGCCACATCTTTTTCTTTTTTGACTTCTTTCTCCATCTTCTTCATGAGGAGTGGATGAAAGCATCGTTGCACTTGCTTGATGGGCTTAGCATCTGGTTTGATATTAAGCCTGTGGACGGCGATTTCAGGGTCTAGCCTAGGCATCTTAGCGTAACTCCAGGCAAATATGCCCAAGAATTCCTTAAGGAGCTGGACGTATTCTTCAGCTTCCTCTGAAGCTAGGCTGGCACTTAGGAAGATTTTTCGAGGGTCCCCTTCCGTTCCCAGGTTAACCTGTCGAACTTCATCATCTATGGGTGGTACTGGTTTCAGGTTCTCTCGAGGTTCTTAAGAGGGGTTCTTTTCCCAAGTCATTCTTTCTTGCCATTCTTCTTCTCCTCACTACCACGCATCACGAGTTCGCTCAATCCTATTCAAAGTAGAGTAGAGATGAGCGAGCATAGCAGGACCAAGGAAAAATCCACTACCTCTTTCTGGCAATTCGCCTCTTTCGAGATCTTCTATGACTCTATTAGCTTCTTTCTTCTCACGGATGTCACTTCGCTCGCCTAAGAAGCAACTGTGGCACTTTTCGGATCAATTGCTGAGGAGCAGACGATCTTGGCTTAGAGAGGTGCGCCTTTAAACTTGTTTTCGCTTTTTAAGTTCTTGCTTTGGTTTCAGGGAATCCCTCCCCCAGTTCCATATGGGGATGAATCAAATCCTAGGGCATTCCACTTTCTGGGAAGCCGGTCCCTTTACACATACTATTAGGTTCTTTGCAAGAATGCATTTCTTTTGAGAAAAAGAATATTAAGACGAATTGCCTTAAGATACGAGCAGGGATTTGATGGACATATCTCACAGCACAGAAAGCGGGGATGGGACATTATAAACGTAATAAGATAGCCTTTGACTCTTGAAAATGCCACCCGCCTTTTGGCTAAAGAATCTCTCATTGAATTCACCAGCTATCGATCTTCTGCGACTGACCTTAGGACTATCCCGCTCCTCTCCTTCGAGTAGAGACTCCTCACCATCCGGTGGTTGATGCCGGCAGCCAAGAGGAGCAGGAGTGATAGGCGGATAATTGTCATCTATGGAAATAGCCCCACCTATAAAGTCCCATCTCCTTGAATCCGATTTCTCGGGCGTCAAAGATTCTATTGATGGTTGAATCGTTTGGTAACTACCAACCTCGGTAGAGCCAGAAAAAAAAGAATAAAGAAGTGGTGGGAAAGGAGGAGGCCTCTTCTTATGCTTGTCCTGCCATGCCATTCATTCCTCCATAGAGGGAATCTTCCTTTGCAATCATTGATTCCTTCACCCATATCTGGTACCACAAGTATCCATCAATCTACTAAGCATCTCCAATTCAGGGGATACGAATGACCCATAGAGCCTACTATCCCCACCACTAAGATCGATAAAGGCTTATCTGATTCATCAATCCCTGCTACTTCATCGGATGGATCGAGGCAGGAATGAATGCTTGAATGTTAGTGAAGTGGGGAACAGGATATGAGAGATTCCCAGTCACTACCGAATCAAACTAAATAAGATAAGGCATAGGGTTTTAGGTCGAGCGAATAGGGGATCGACAAGCGGGGGTGAAGGAACTATTCTTTGACTCCACAGCTTGAATACTGACTCGGTCGCTCTACTGATACACCTGCTGCGCGTCTTGCTTCTTTATACTTTCCACTGTGTTACATCCTGACGTCGCTGGACGTGCACGCAAGATGCGCACCTCTTGTCTCCATAGGGCGAATATTCCGGTGTACTGGATCGATCGAGTACTCGGATTCTTCAGGAATCTTCTTCGTTCTGCTGACTATTTCTGGAACCTCGCTGGAGGCCCAAAAATTGCAATCTGATATACCTTCACATATAAAGAATGAAGTTACAGGTAAACCATCATGATCTTCACCTTCATCTAGTGGTCGCGATATCGGCTAACTGCACAGCAGTAGTTTAAGCAATCAACATAACTTGTTTCCTTGCGATCGAGCATCTCACGGTTTGGTTTAGTCTAGGCCTAGCACATCCCTAGGCATTGACAATGGGATTTTAAAACTTTAGGAGCTCTCTAAACTCCTAGGAAGAATCTCTCCATGTGAAGCATTTGAAGTTTGAGACGATAAGCAGACCCAGAGGTCTGTAAACATCGAGTGGCCATTCAGCAAAGCCAACTCTTTTTACTTGTTTGGGGCTAGACTTCTCATAACTTTGCATCCGCTCCATCCCCTTAATAGGGCATTCCCGCCATTCATCAGTTTAGAACTCCTCAATCTTTATCATTAATAGGCCCCTGAAAGTGATGGTGTTGTCAGCGTGTCTGTGCAGATGGAACAACATGCTGTTCAGATTGCTGGGTTACAGATGGCCTTTGACAGTTATGTGGCTAGCAACGATCAGAAACTAGCAACGATGATGGAGGATATTCTCTCCCTCTCAGACGCTGTCAGAACCAATCTGAAGAATCTAGAGGAAGAACTGACCCTGGTGAAAAGGGCCATGCATTCTCGTCATGGTGCAGGCAAGACATCTTCAAAAATTAGAGTTCCTGAACCTAAAGCCTTCGGAGGGATTCGGAGTGCCAAGGAATTAGAAAACTTCCTCTGGGACATGGAGCAGTATTTCAAGGCTGCTCATGTGCCTATTGGTGAGAAAGTAACCATTACTAGTATGTATTTCTCTGGTGATGCCAAATTGTGGTGGCGAACCCGGAATAAAGATGATGCATCTGCTGGGCGTGCAAAAATTGAGACGTGGGAAAATCTGAAGAAGGAATTGAAGGATCAGTTCCTTCCTAGCAATATGATGTGAATTGCTAGGGAATCGCTCAAGAAACTCAAGCACATTGGAACCGTGCGTGAGTATGTGACTGAGTTCAGTTCTTTGATGCTGGATATCAAGAACATGTCTAAGGAGGACAAACTCTTCAATTTCATGTCCTGTTTGCAAGGCTGGGCACAGGCTGAGTTGCGTAGACAGGGGGTGCGAGATCTACCCACTGCCATCGCTGCTACGGATGGCTTGGTTGACTTCAAAATTGGTGACAGTCAAGGCCCGTTCGATAAGAAAAAGAGGAAAGGAGGCAGCAAGAAAGACTGGTCTGGTAATTCCAAAGACGCAGAGAAAGCGGATTAGAAGAAAAAGAAGAACGGTGGTGACTCTAAAAATCCAGACAGCAACCAGAAAAAGAAGAGCTTTGATGGTTGTTTTATTTGCAGCGGCCCTCATCGAGCAAGGGACTGTCCCAAACGGGAGAGGTTAACAGCCCTTGTTGCTGAAAACGAAGATGACAGCGACAGTGACCCTGTCCCTCGGGTGAATCCTCTGCAGTTGCTGAACACAATGTTTATGGGAAAAGTTTAGCATGCTCGTAAAGGTCTGATGTTTGTGCAGGCTTGGGTGAATGGAAAAGAAGTTTTGGCGATGGTGGACACGGGAGACACTCATAACTTCATTACGCAAAGGGAGGTGAAAACATTTGACTTAAAGTTAAACAAAAGCTTGATAGAGATCAGGTCTGCCAATTCAGGAGTAGTTCCAGTGGGTGAAAATACAGAGGTGAACCTGAAAGTGGGGCTATGGGAAGGCCGCATGGGCATGACTGCTATACCCTTGGATGATTTTGATGTCATCCTCGGGAATGAGTTCTTTGTCAAAGCCAAAGTGGCACTGATGCCACACATAAATGGAATACTGATCTCAGATGAGGGAGCAGCATGCTTTGTACCTGCAGAGAAGGTGCCAGAACAAAACAAAATGCCAGAACAAAGCAAAAGGGACTGCAAGCGAAAAGTAGAGACACTGTTCACCTTGCAGATGGAGAATCGAACACAGGAAGGAAAGAAGACATATCTTTCTGCCTTGGTAGGGAATAGACCTGTTGAGAAGGTTCAAATGCCAGTGCTAATGGCAGATCATGTAGAGGAATGTACTGAGATATTGCCTCCAAATCTCCCCAAGGACTTATTGTCAGGATGTGGTGGTGACTATAAAAACATGCTAGAGCATGGTGCAAAGCTTCCAGCCCGTGTCCCTGAGCAGATGAAAAATGTGGGACAGCAGCAGTCTTTAGCCTACGGAGGGGCGAGATAGAGATGTTCTGCTGCACATGAGGGTACTCGTTCTAAGCCAGGGTTGGTTGACGAGTAAAAGGATAGCTTTGTTAGAGTTCCCCGTCGGAGGAAGAAGTTCGTAGTGCCTTATCAGTTCAAGGGGAATTGGTACAAACTCTCGACGAGGACGTCGAGTTCTTCTGGTGGGGGTGGTTTGTTACCCCCTTAATTATCGGCTCGAAGTGGCATGGGGTAGCCTCGCCCAAAGGCACCCATGCCTAGCTAAATTGGGTTCACTCGAGGAAGCAAACCCTTGATACGGTGGGCATGATCAGGGGGTGATCAAAGACCTATGCAGGGTTGAGGGAGGCAACTCATGCATGGGCACGAATTGGTGCAATCAGTGAGATTGATGCACATGCAGGGCTAGGAACGGATGCATTACAATCAAATGCTGAGGGCTCACGAAATTGGCACATGCACAACATGTGAGGAAGTTGGCATGTGCCCTGCAGATGGTGGCCATTCTGTGCAGTTGTTAACAGTTTTGTGCAGTTGCAGGCAGTGAGGTGCACATCATGTGGAGATTTGCATCAGATGGCTCTGCAGGCTTGTGAGAGGATTTGAATTTGTGCAGTTGCCTAGGCGGTTGGACTTGTAACCGCCATCTTGTACATTATATATAGGGTGCTTTGGTTCTGCAGTGCAACAACAGAGTGTTGGGCACGATTTTGTAAGCAGATCCTGGCTAAGTGTATTCCTTAGGCTTTTATTAAGAAAGAAAGGTTGGGTTGTGGCCTGTAAAACGTGTATGCTGTGTATGTTTTGCTTATTGTGCATATTCTGTTCATTGTGTGCATATCTGTGAGTGATTCTGTGTGTTTGGCTGAGACTGAGTGTTGGATCTCAGTGCCATTACGAGGCAGAAATCCAATGCGAAAATTCAACCCCATTGGTTAAATATTTCCCCCTCTTTGGCCAATTTTTTTTTGATTTGGCTTTTGAGTGCATTGGTATGGTGTTGGGGAAAAAACTTTCTGAAAAACTCATTCTGTAATTCATGCCAAGTTGGTATTGAATAAGCTTTCAAAGAGTTTAGCCATTGTTTAGTTTTGTCCATTAAAGAGAAAGAAAAAAGTTTTAACTTCGCCAGTTCAGAATTATCTTGGAATATTCCACATACCTCCTTAAAATATTTTATATGCAGTTATAGGTTTTTTGCTTCGAGTCCATAAAATTGAGGTAGTAATTGCACCGTCCCCGCCTTTACAGTAAAAAGGGGCGCATTTGCAGGAAACAAAAAACAAGAGGGGACATTATTTCTTGTGGGATGTAAGTAATCTCGCAGAGTTCGAATGTTAGAGACTTCTCCCTCTCATTCGGGAACTTTCCCTTGTCTCTCATTATTAGCCATACTATTGTCAAAAGAGTCTACTACAAATTGGGGTGAAGATGGTTTAGATTGATTGATAGACCCAACAGATTCTTCAAGCAAATTTTAAAAGTGAGGATCGCCTTAAGAAAAAATAAAATTATACATAGTAAATCAAAAATATATACACAAATGAAAGTCTTTTTACCTTTTACATTAAAACACATTTTTGGCTCCCCGACAATGGTGTCAAAAACTTGACTTGATCCAAAATATGTACCCTCAAGTGCAGGCGATCAAATTGTAGTAATAATCCGACTAAATCCCAAGTCGAATCCACATGGATCTACTGTTGGTGTTTCGAAGTAAGTACTGATAGAGACCAAGTGACTGAAATCCTTGAGATTTAAAGTTATGGAGTTTATGGGAATTCTTGGACATAATATAAGGTTCTTTCCAAGGGGATTTTCTAGACAAAATATAATAAGTTATCAAATGTAAAAGTCATTCTTTAGTTGGAGGATCTGGACATGTAATCAACCATCCGGTTTGTTATACTTGTGCTTGGGAACTCAATTAACCACTGTGTCAACATGAAGTTAATTAGAAGATAAAGATGGAGTGTGTGAATTAAGAGTATGGTTCCGATGTCTTTATAGAGGTTTACAAAAATTGTCTGTGCCGAGACTTAACCCGTCTAAAAACTAACAAGTGTTTCTAAAAGACATCCAACCATTGCATTAGTATTCCATTCTTTAAGTGAAGTACAATAATAGTGAAGACTAAAATGTAGTCATGAAGATCTAGCAGGGGTACTTGCCTAGAACCAATTAGTCTTCTTATGCCAAGAGCCATCTATGTCATAGAAAGGACTCACGATTGTACAAAGTACCTTAACTTTGCTAGATGAATTCAATCATTCAATAAATAAGTAAAATATAAATCATTAAGCATAAAGAAAATGCACAAATATAATTTTTGAACGATTTATACATGTCCATCACCTCTTACTAAAGAGTGAATGAGAAACTATGCACTCTTCACGGCTTTAGTGAAACTAGAAAAGTGTGTGATTCTTATTCCTCCAAGTGGAGGAGTTTACAAGATAAAATAATACTGCACAAGGAGCCGATCTTCGACGAAGAATGAGTGAATCACATTCCACCCTTCACGGCTTTGGTAAAGCTCTAGAAAAGTGGAAGAATTTCACTCCCCTAACGAAAAACGGAAGCTCAAACAATGGAAACAAATGAAACTAATAATGAAAGTAGAAGAAAGCTAGTCACTTTTGGAGGGTTTTTACCTCAACCAAAAGGTGATCTATCTTTTTCTATGCAAGTAAATGTAAATCTAAGTCTAAGCCTAACTCTACAACTAGCTCTAGCTCTAGATCTAAGTGTATCTTGAAGATCTCACAATGAGAGTATTTATAGGCAAGGAGGAGGAGGCAAGGAAGTGTGAAGGAATAGTACAATGTCTTCAAAGTCCAAGTGAAAGCCTCAAGGTCTGGATAAAAATTCAACCACTCTGCTACCTGTCTAGGGACACCGATTGGACGTTGGATGGCGTTTGACGTTGTCTCCTATCTTTACTTGATGGGCGTTATAACGCCGGATGGAGTTTGAACTTTCCAATCAAGTGGTCTTTGTTCTTCTATGAGAGTAAGTGCAAACATGCCATATGGCATAGCACTCTTCCAAGGAGTCCTTAATTATTTCAAGCTAACGTTAGAACGTGAATTAGCGTTTGAACGTGGTACTCAAGTACCTTTTTATTTTTCTTCTTAGTTTCAACACGCCAAGTATCATCACTTTAGCAGTCTGGTCCTCAAATAATTCAAGAGAACGTTCGAACGTGGATTGGCGTTCGAACGTTCATGTCTTGTTTCAAAATTCTCCAATTTTCTTGTAGAACATGTGGCTGGTGCATGAAATTTTGGTATACATTGACTTTAGGCCCTTACATAATCTTTTTCCTAAAATGTCATCATTGAAATTCTTTCAAAGCATAATTAGTCTTTAAAAAGGTACAGTAAGTTGCTACTTTTAACTACTAATCAACGTAGACCCAACACAAAGTCCATAGACAAGTCTTCCCAGATATTGTTCAGAACTAGCAAAGGCATACACAGAATTGTGTTTTTAGATTGGCCTTTATACACTTGACAAGTATGGCACTTCCAAACGAAATTCCCAACATCCTTTTTCAGTTGAAGCTAGAAATATTGTTCCCCGAAGCTAGCTATAGTCTTATCTCATCCCAAGTGACCAATCAATCCTCCACCATGAAAGTCTTGGGTCAATTTCTGCTGAAGTGAAGACTTAGGAATACATAAACACTACTAACATGGAAATTAGTAATCGGCTTCTTCTTAGTACACTTCACCCAAATTTCCTTGAAGTCATCATCACATTCGTGAAAATTTTTCAACAACTCAAACCGAATAATCTATTGAGCCAAGGTAACTAATAGATTAGCACATCAGATTAATGCATCTGCAACTCGGCTAAAAGTCTCTGACTTGTGTCAAATTGAGAAAGGAAACTTCTGAAGAAAAGTTGACCATCTGATGTGTATATTGTCTAAATGCTTCAAGCTATTGAGGAACTTCAGTGCTTAATGATTAATGTATAAGATGAACTCATGTTGCACTAGGTCATGCTCCAAATGCTTTAGAGCTCGAACAACTGCATATAACACCTTATCATAAGTACTTAACTTTTGTCTAACTTTGCTCAACTTTTCACTGAAAAAGACCACTTGTCAGCTCTCTTGGGAGAGATAGCCTCAATACCCACACCACTCGTATCACACTTCACCTCCAATAACTTCTCAAAGCTGCATAGAGCCAACACTGGAGCGGTGCACAATTTCTTTTTAATGAAGGCGAAAGTCTATTAGCCCTTTTCATCCTATAAGAACTTACCCTTCTTCATGCATTCAGTGATAGGTGCCATAATTGTATTGAAATTCCGAACATTACTTACGTTCTTTGGCATTGGCTAGTCTCTTAATAGATCAGATTTTCTCCGCGCCCACATGAAGGCCTTTCGAGCGGGCCACATAGCCTAAGAATATTAAACTACTGGTCATGAAACTTTACTTTTTAAGGTTAATAAATAGTTGATTCTCCTACAGAGCTATCAATACCAATCAAAGATGTTGGATGTGCTTGGGCTCGGACTTGCTATAAATCAAAATATCATCAAAATACACAATAACAAAACTTCCCAATGAATTGACTATGTACCTAGTTCATAACCAGGGAGGAGCTAGACATGCTTTTTAGTGGGCGACAACTTAAACCATATGAATATTCAATCTCCAACTGTTCACAAAATATAATTACATTAAAAGAATGTCAATTAAAGACACCTACTATAAAATTGTCGATAAGTCCTAACAGAAAAAAAAATAATGCTCATATATCAAGTCTATACATGGAAAAAATTTTGAATTCTCAAACAATTAATCAATGTTCATAATTTTTCACCATGAGTTTTCATATTTTAAAAGCGTTGTATGACCATTTCACTATCAATGGAATTGGAAACTTCTTTCTCCACACATGCAACCAAGCCCCGATAACAATTAAGAATTTAATATAACACTTAAAAATAACAAAGAATTTTTATCATGCAAATACAAGCCCCAATAACCACAGAATTTAAGCAGACATTTAATCCAAACAGATCAAACTCTTTTATGTCCTCCTCAACTTCTAATTTCCAACAAATGTTGCAATTAAAAATGATTTTTAAAAAAGATGAATAAATTGCATATTTGAATCATAGTTGCTTAATTCAAATTCGAAAAATCTAAGTTCAATTGTCTACTATTAGAAAAAATTTTAGATAGATAAGCTACCTAAAAATCAACTACCGCCCAAAAAATTAAAAAAAAAAATTGCAAAAGCTATCACAATTGGATGTTCTCCTTAGAGTATAGGCTCTAAATTTGTTAAAGACCCCACTTGTAACGAAAAATTCAAAACCCCCCTTCAGTCTTTCCAAAAATTTAACTTGGTCAACTTTCAAACAATTCTAGAACTTTTGAAAATTATACCTATACCCCAAACATTTTTAAAATTCCAATGGAGGCAGTTGCTTCCGCTGCCCCACTGTGAATTTGCCCCTGTTCATAACTCTCATAAACGTGCTCGGTGCATCGGACAAGCTGAACGACATCACTAGCCATTTGTACAGTTTTCACTAATGCTCCTTTTCAATAAGCGTTATCTATGAATCATTTGAATTTTCTCCTTTTTGTTGGAATAGTTAAAAATCTTTTTTTTAGTGTATTTTATTTTCCATTATTTACATAGAGTTGGAACTTAGTTGTGTATGTAGTGAAGGAAAATGTGTGAAGCTTTAGTTTTGTTGTTGGTATAATTTTCTTTAATCATTGATTTTAAATTAATTTACTATTAGTTATTGATTAGGGAATAATAAAATTGTAAAATAAAGAGACTTTATACTTATCAGGCAGATAAAAATACCAGAAGGAATTGTAATTTTACGCAACCTCTCCCAGCTTAGACTCAGTTCATACTTCTCTTCCTTGAAAAATATTCATTGCTCACAAGTGCACATCATCCATAAGATATTGTATATTTTTAATCAATTGTTGCCACTTGTGAAGACATTTATTTTAAAAATAAATTACAGACAATTGATGATGCACAAAATAGGCTTATACGCAGTCAACAATCGGGTGTATAATTTAGGATAATTAATGAAGCAATTAATAAAACAATTAATGAAGGAGACAAATATTAGATCAACACAAGCTATGAAGCACGGATACGGATACGGCGATACGGGATACGGCGATACGGATACGGCGATACGGCAAAATTTAAAAAAATAGGATACGGATACGGCTAGGATACGTCCATAAAATATTTAATATTTTATCTTTGATTGAAGTATTTTTGGTCTAACTATAATATTTTAAACTTAAAGGTCTAAGTATTATATACCTATAAGCTTTAGGAGGTCTAAGTATAATTTATTAACGGATATATTTATAACAAGGGTCTAAGTGTTACGCACGTACAAACTTCAGAAGGTCTACGTGTAATATTTCAAAAGTTAGGGGGTCTAAGTGATTAAGTGACAAACTTTAGAGGGTTTGGGTGTAATTCTCCCTAAAAAAAATTAGGATTTTATACTTCTATAATATATATATAAGGGCCCAAACATATTTGTTCTTGTGCCCTTATACTTTTTAAAAAATTTAAGTAATACCCCGCCGTATCCTAAGAGTATCCTAAGCGTATCCCATCCGTATCCAGCCGTATCCGGACGTATCAGAAAATCAAATTTTTTTTATTTTATTTTAGGATACTTCTCAGCCGTATCCGATACGTATCCGGCCGTATCGGAGGCGTATCGGTATCCGATACGTATCCGATACCGATACTTTGACCCTTTCAAAGTATCCGTGCTTCATAGAACACAAGCAACACACAGATCTATAGTAGTTCGGTCAAAGGCCTACTCCACTTTGAATACGACAATGGTGGTTGGTGGTCCTTATTGATGAAGTTGTAGGGGGGAGAGAGAGAGCAAGGGTATGCTCTTGGGTGTGTTTGGATAATGGGTTAAGATAGGATAATATTTCTTTTTTTTATATCCTAACTCATCCAATCCAAACCCACTTATTCACTTTAAATTCATAGTTAGGAAATATATCCAATCAAACCTTTGTTTGGGAACAAATGTATAATTGTGTAGGCCACATAAATTATAGCAAAATTTTTATAATAATTTACTATTTTACCCATGATCCTATCTGATCCAATCCAATCCTATCCTTTGTTTGGATATATACACGAGACCCCTAAAAACATCCAACTGAAGCAAGCACACAGAAAAGCCACCTATATAAATACACAAAGGAAAAGTTGAAACTTAGTTTTCTTCTCTATGTGTGTGTGTGTGTGTGTGTGTGTGTATATATATTGCTTGTGTATCTACAAAGATTTAGAAAGATGGATATTGAACAAAAGCAAGAAAATTCTTTGATCGAGTACTTCGTCAAGCAAGCTTCGTTACACAAAGGCTCTTCACTTTCTATCTTCTTCGTCACCTCTGTGAAACAACCCTTGGACGATCTCTCACAGTGATGCTTGGACGAAAGTGATAGAAGGAGAGGGACAAATAGATCTGGATCTCCATCGGCCATGAGATCGAAGCAGATTTGGATCTCCACAGTGAGCTAGATCTGTTTCCATCTCGGTTCATAGAGAGAGAGAGAGACTTATCAAAGACCATTCGCCTTCACAACCTTGAAATGAGTGTGAAGAAAGAAAGAGAGGGGTAGAAAATTAATTACCCAATTTATCCCGTCGGTTGGAATTTAAACCCAGGGGGAATGTGGGTTAATTTTAACCCATGTAGGATGGTTAATTTGTACTGTAGTAAACGGGTCAAGGCATGACCAGGGATTGTTATTCAACCTAAAAAATGCTTCCAAAACAAGGGATTTGTGGGACTTACTGTCTTAATAACCTGTCCCCATGGGTGTTATCCCACCTTAACCCGTTATCCCACCTTAACCCACTATCCAAACACACCCGTGGTAGCTATGAGAAAGATATCTTATGTAAAAGTGTGAAGGAAGATGCCCCTCTTATGTGAAGAGGGTTTACAATTTATAGTCATAGAGCCTTAATTGAGGTGGTGGCGTGATGTGATAGGTGACTAATCATTTGAAGATGATAGCTACAACTAAGGATATGTACAACTATAGATAGTCTTGATCTCTAAGAGTGGTTATCCCAGAAATTACCCCCCACTTGAACTAAGCATGATGTTGTAGGAAGAGAGACAGTCCAATACAATGAGGTTCACCATGATGGTAGAGCTTTTTCACGCTGTCCCTACAGTGACTTGCAAGGTGATGAAACCCAAAGTATAAACCCTTTACCTCGAGAATCCAACAAAGGGTGTCTTGATGGGTTATAATCTCTCTATGCTACGGTGAATGCTGTCGTAGGCTGGTGCGCACAGGATCTCTGTTGAACTATCGTTGTCGTCCAGAATTCTCCTAACCTGATAGTTGGCTACCATCATGGTTAAGAATAGAGGATTATAATGGGAGATTTGGATTCCCTCTAGGTCCGTATCTAAGAAGGTGATAACCTATTCTTCCCTGTGTCGAGACGTCTTTGTCAGGCGAAAGTCGTTCGACTCTGCCTGTCCGGCTTTCATTGTGTGGGCTTTCTTGGCGGAGTTAGAGTCACCTTCTCCTCCAAAACCTCCGGAGATTGTCTAGATTTCTTTAAGGGGCTATTGGCGCTCTCTATCATTTTGGTTCCCACAGATGACGTCAAACTGATAATACACAAAAATAGTCTTATGCACAATCAATAGTCGAGTGTATGATTTAGAATAATTAATAAAGCAATCAATAAAGCAATTAATGAAGAAGACAAATATTGAATCAACACAAGTAACACACAGATGTATAATGGTTCGGTCAGGGTGACCTACTGTACTTTGAAGACGGCAACAGTGATCGGTGGTTTTTATTGATTAAGTAGTAGGGGAGAGAGAGAGAGAGAGAGAGAGAGCAAATGTATGCTCTTGGTAGCTATGATAAAGATAGTTTGTATAGGGGTGTGTAGGGAGATACCCCTGTCATGTGAAAAGAACTTATAATTTATAGACATTGAGTCTCGATTGAGGCGGTGACATGATGTGATAGGTGATTAATCCTTCAAATAGGAATAACTACAACTAAAGATAGTCTTGACCTCTAATAGTGGCTCTCCACGTACGCTAGTTTTCTTGGACTCCCTGAACCTTGGATTAGACTGAATCTATGAGCAGGGTTTGACCTGTTTTATAACTAATTTGTGCTTAACTTAGTTGAATCTAGGCTCATCAAGAATTACACTCAAACCCTCTGATATTTATCATTTTATCATTCAAACTTTTTATATTTGAAATATTACACACAGACCCCTTGAGATTTGTATGCGTGTAATACTTAGACATTTACCGTTGATATCTGTTAATGTATCTATTAGTAAATAACACCCAGACACCTTAAAATTATATGCATGTAATACTTAGATATCTCAAGTTTAAAATGTTATACTTTGATAAAAAATACTTCAATCAAAGAAAGAATATCAAATATTTTAAATTTTACAACCAAAATTCATGTTAGATTATGAAATTTATTGACAGAAAATCAAAAATAAAAATCTAATATTTTTTAAAAAATCATAATTAGTATACAATTATACTATCTATTAGAATTTAAGAAATCAAATAAAACTACCAAATTACCCCAATTAAAGGCAAAAGATACTATGTCCACTACATTTTGATCTTTTGTTTAATTTTTAGTTTTATTCCAATAGATGATATAATTGTATATTAATTATGATTTTTTAAGTAAAAAATATATTTTTATTTCTATAAATTACATAATTTAACATGGATTTAGGTTGTAAATTTCATGTTCTATTATGAATAACTTAGATACCTTGTTTGTTTTTTTATATTTATTTCGATAGATAGTATAATTGAATACTAATTACAATTTTTTTAATAAAAAATTGATTTTTTTTATTTTATTTCAATAAATGATACAGTCGAATATGAATTTTGGTTGTAAAATTTAAAATATTGACATTCTATTTTTTATTAGAGTATTTTGGTCTAAATATAATATTTTAAACTTGAAGAGACAAAGTATTATATGTGTACAAATTTTAGAGGGTCTAGGTGTAATTTACTGACGGATAGACTAACTTACATTAGTGGCAGTGGCCTAAGTGTTACATACCTACAAATTTTAGGGGTTTGTGTGTAATATTTTAAATATCAAAATATCTGAATAATTAAGTGACAAATCTTAGAAGGTCATAGTGTAATTCTCCCAAAAAATTAACTTGGGAATTTGACCAACATGTATTATAATATTTTTTATTGGATGTGGGCATTGTATATTATTACCTATAGATGCCATTAAGCATCCATAATTTTAGGATAATGCCATGATTTTCATAATTGTTTTATCAAATCTTCATCTTAAATGATGTGGTACAATTTTTTATTATTAGATAAATAAGTTTTATAAATATTTAATGACAGAAATTATATCACATTATTTAGTATATATTTAATGACAGAAATTAAATTTAAATATTTAATGACAGAAATTATATCACATTATTTAGTAAATTTTTGATAAAATTTTATTGTAAGCATTGCATTTTCCACAATTTTACGCTTTTCCTGCCATGCATCAGCTAAAATGAGAAACCATGCCCTGCCATGCATCAGCTAAAATGTGTACTATATTATGTGTTTGCTAAAATAGCAAGTTATCAGCATCAACGAAATGACTATTTCTGATGCTTCAGGGATTTGGTCACTTGCTCTGGAAATGCATGAGGCCCCTAGAGTACTTTTCTTTCGTAGAGACCTTGAAAAAACAACATTTCAAGTTTCAAGGCGTCGTCGTGACCAACTGACTGCATGTAATTATGTAAACATTTCCTCTATGCAAGCACGATTTCGGAAAGAGGAATGGTATAATAGTTAAATGAAATTTAAAAAAATTATAATTTAAAAGTATATTATTTTTTAAATGAATATGTCATTTAAAATATGAGACTTACTCATCTTATATTTATTTAATGAATGATACGCATTTAAATTTAAATTTTTAAATTTTATTTAAATTATATAACATTTTTCTTTCATAAAAGATTAACACAAGTTCTAGTTCAACCTATACATGTTCTTTCGTATGCTTTTTTTAAATCTTTTTTTTTTATATAAATTACTTATTGTTAATATATTTTTAAAAAATATTTATTGTTAATTCAAGTGTCACTCACCGTACATAACCAAATCCTTGGTCAATTAATATTAAATGATATGTTGAGAACCGGTGAAAAAATAAATATCGACGAGAATTTAAATCCGTATACATCCTTTTCTCGTTGTTGCTGAAAAAAATTATAATTTAATGAGGTTAAAATTACTAATTTACGAGGTTTCGAAATAATGGATTGATTATTAAAAAATAGAATCAATTTGAAAAAGTTATTACCAAGAGTACATAACAATTGATTTATAATTTGAAAATTTTAAGTTATTACCGGATGTTATCTTTTCCAATCCCACTCTGTTAATACCTAAATTGAGTTTTCAGTCTTTATGACTAAATTGAGACAACAAATTTAAGCAACTGAAACAAAATCAAAATTTAAGTTGCTTCTTGATATTTTTTAAACTCTTTTTTTTTTTTGACAGAATATAAGCCTAACAGACTACTCAACGCAACTCCTTAAAAGGAGAAGCGAGGAGAGCCACTAAATACTCACACACACACCCAAAGACTTCCAATGTGGGAAGTCCCAGCCCCGACTAGGTCCTGGGACCAACGCCTCATGGCGCATCTTCGAAGCCAAGCCCACGCCGATCGCTTTTGGGGCACACCTGCATTGATTTTTTAAACTCTTAAATGCATTGATTTACATGAAAAAATAAATGAAAAAAACGTAAGGAAAAAAAAATTAATAATTATGAGTATCCGAAGAAGAAAATATGGTATTATAAATTGTAAAAAAAAAAATAATCATTTCAAGTGCAGTGTAAAGATTTGATCAGTGTTATCATTTCAAACCAGTGTGCAGTGGAGATGATGGGAAAGGAGGACAATGATGATATAAGTTGGTGATTGACAATGAGAGGAAGGGGAGGGGCCTAAAATGGGCTAAAATTTCTCCATTTCTAGGGTGTTTGAGGTCACATGTCGGCTTGGAAAAGACTCTGTGAAAGAAGATGTTTCCCCAAATCTGCCAGACTTGATCTTGGGCGCTTTGTCTTCTCTGAGTCTCTTTGCCCTTTAAATAAATGCACATGACGGAACTGGGATATTCA
>CM042184.1:36977663-37021399 GCA_023539305.1 Ilex asprella | reverse complement strand
GTGGGGTTGTTTTCGGTGGTGGTGGGTGTTTGGTGTTTGGTGGTGGGGCTGTTTTCGGTGGTGGTTGGCTATTTGGTGAATTTTTGGTATAATACCAAACATTTTTATTTTTTTTATAATTTTTTAAATATAAATGACTATCAAACATGTTCTATATTTTTAATTTTTATTACATTTTTTTTTTGTTTTTTTTATAAAAAAACATAAAAACAAAAACTTTCACAAACGTACCCTTAATAAATCTTCTATAAAATCCTACATGACCTAAAAATGATCGAACATCTTTTACAATTTTAGGTGGAGGAAGATTAACTATCAAATCAATTTTGGATTTATCAACTTCAATTCTTTTTTGAGAAACTGCATGACATAAAACAATACCTTGTGTAACCATGAAACGACTTTTTTTTTTCCAATTTTAAACAATGTTTGTTTCTTCACATAGAGTAAACACTTTTTTTCAAGATTTTCTAGACATAAATGAAATGAATCACCAAATATTGAGAAATTGTCCATAAAAACTTCTAAATACCGTTCTACCATATCACTAAATATACTTAACATGCAACACTTAAAGGTAGCTTGAGCATTACATAATCCAAAAGACATCATTTTATAAGCAAAAGTACCAAAAGGACATGTAAATGTAGTTTTTTCTTGGTTTTCAATTGCAATTTCAATCTAATTATAACCAGAGTATCCATCTAAAAAATAGTAATATGCATGACTAACTATTCTTTCCAACACTTGATCTAAAAAAGGTAACGAAAAATGACATTTTCTGGTAAGGGAATTTTGGTTTCGATAGTCAATACATACATGCCATCTTGTGACTGTATGCATAGGGACTAATTCATTTTTTTTTATTCTGTATAACAATAATACCAAGTTTCTTAGGGACTACCTATGTAGGACTAACCCATTTACTATCAGATATAAGATAGATAATATTAGCATCTAACAGTTTAAGTACTTCAGCACAAACTACTTCTTTCAAATGTGGATACAATCTTCTTTGCATCTAATAAGATGGTTTAGTATTTTCTTCTAAATATATACAATGAGTAAATAGAAGTGGATTTATACCTTTTATATCTGCTATTGTTCATCCAATAACACTTTGGTGATCTTTCAAAACTTTTGTTAAATATTTTTCTTGAATTCTAGATAATTTTGAGGATATTATTACTGGATAGATTTCATTTTCCCCTAAAAAGACATTTTAAATTAGTTGGGAGAGGTTTTAATTTTGGCTTAAAATTTTTGACATCAACAATTTTTCATATTTTGGATTCCATGCTGCTATATCTTCAGATTCATTTTTAGGTATAGATTCTAACGTATAGAACTCTTTTTCCATACAAGCATTTTCAAATAAATTATGAGTTAATAACTAAATACAATTTACTTCATGCACTTCTTTTTCTTCTTCTTTGGGTTGTTTTGCAATATTGAAAATATTTAATTCTAAAATCATGTTTCCAAATGAAAGTTTCATGACTCAATTCATACAATTAATCAATGCATTTGATGTAGCTAGGAATGGTCGACCCAAAATAACATGTATGTATTCAGATGCATGAAAAATTGGTTGTGTATCCAAAACAATAAAATATACTGAAAATAGAATTGATCCACTTGGACAAGAACATCCACCACAATTCCTCATGGAGTTTTATAGATCGGTCTGTTAGTTGTAGTGTAACATTTGTAGGTTTTAAGTCACCTAACCCTAATTGTGTATATACCGAATATGGAATTAAATTAACCCTAGATCCAAGATCTAGCAGAGCTTGTTCAATTCGAATATTTTTAATGATGCATGAGACTATAGGACTACCTAGATCTTTGTACTTAAGAAGACTGGTATGCTGAATTATAGAACTAACTTGTTCAGTTAAAAATATTTTCTTTAGTACATTGGTTTTTCTTTTTACTGTACAAAGATCTTTAAAAAATTTGGCATAAGCTGGAACTCCTTTAATTGCATCCAATAAAGGAATATTAATCTTTACCTATTTAAACAACTCAAGCATTGCAGATTGATCAAGCCATTTCAGAATTATCATGCAAAGTTCCACAGATTTCTTCAAAATCTTTCATATGTACGTAAGGATTTTCAGATTCAAAACTATGGAATTGTGGTAATAATTGTATTATCCCTGCCTTAATATTAAGATTCGAAGCATCTGTTGGAAAAGCAAAGCTAGACGAAACATTGGTACGTGTAGGATACAAAAATTCCCTAAAAGGTCAAATATTTTGAACTACTTCTTGCTTTCTAGGATCTTGCTCCCTAGGTACGTTTTGAGCCATACTTAATTCAAATGATGCTTGAGTAGATGAAGACCAAGGAGATGACTGATTTACAAATCCTACTAATGAATGAACAGACATAAACTATTAAAAGAAAGCAAACAATCTATAAACATATAATACAAGTAAACAACTTTCCTATTCAATTTTTAAATTGTTGTGACTCCTTGACAACGGCGCCAAAAACTTGATTCAGCCTGTTTTGTGACCTGCTTTATATCATACACCCAAGTATAAGTGGTCGAATTATAGTTTACTTGGTTTAAGTCCAAGATCGATCCCATGAAGAGTTTTAATAAATGAAATTTTAAAAAAAGAACAGTAAAGTTGTTGTTAAAGAAGTTTAACATAAGATAGCTTGTGATGTGAGCTTAGATTGATAACTAGTTTAAGTAAATGAAATGCATAAGTAGACTGTTAAAAGACAATAATATGAAAGGTACCCTTCAATTTTAGGATCTCATAAGCTTTTCTTCTTGGTTAAGTACTAGAAATGCAAACTTAAAACAATTAACTTCCAGGTTTCTAGAAAGTCAACCGATAGGTCTGATGTATATTAAACCATAACACAACAACTTCTTAGGTTAGCTGGTAGGTATTTGCAACATTGACTAATTCAAGTAAATCAGAAGTACAAACCATTCAAAAGGAATACTAGAATTAGTCAATTGTTGGTTTCATGTATCTGTTAAACAACCCTAGTGAACCAAAAGCTCAAGCCATTTAGGAGGATCACTTAGGTTATTCATATGACATTTTTATACCATGTAACAACTAAACATCCTCAGTGCACTAGAAGGTCAAGCCATTCAGTTGGAACACCGTAGATATTCAACCGATAGGTTGATGATTCATTGATGACTTAATTTTAGGCTACATAACGTACTGAAAGCATTGGATATATCGAGACTTAACTCTTCAATAACCAATCAATTGAGTTTCACTTAACACCCAATTACGTACATCACTGTACCATGCATGAAGTACATAAGAGTAGACAGTATGGTATAGAATATTAAGTACTACTCGGTGTTCATAACAATGAGCATATTATAAATATAACCATCCATCAATTAAGGGAGTTATATATACATATATATATATATATATATATATATATATAGCTTAATTAAACATCGGCATTTTCATAACTTAACAATTAATATACATATGTTCACCCCCCACTGAAGTGTATAAGTAAACTACTCATACTCCATTGCTATAAAATAAGCAAGAAGTGCGGGTAATTCTTATTATAATACTAAATAAAATATAGATACTGACACTTCTTTCGTAAGGAACAATTGAAATACAACCACCCTTAATATTTATTAAGACACAAAGGTGGTGGAAGTTCAACTCTCCAACTAGAAAGACATAACAGAAATATAGAAATAACATAATTTTGGTCGGAGAGTAGGTCAGACAGGGTTTTACTTTGGATTTCTTCTTTTCTTTTCTTTTCTTTTCCTTCTCTTTGAATTATGTTTGGAGCTCCCTGAACTTACTCTCTCTCGCTTTCTGGTCTCTCTTGGTTGAAGAAGGTGAGGCTGTTTATATATAGGCATAAATAGAAGCAGGAGGTGGAGGATAGAGTTGAACCGCCAAGGACCACCGTCCGTGTGGTGCTGGTTTGTGGGAAAAGTGGTGCTGATCTCCTTGTTGTTCTGGTGATTTCTTGATAATAATACACTTGCCTCCCTTGTTATTTTAAGCTCTGATAGATTGCTCCTCACAATTTCCAGCAATTCTGCATAAAACCTTGAAATTTCAAACAGTACACACATAAAAACTTAGCTTAAACACAAACCCTAATTAATAATTTTTAACTGTTTGAACTTTAAAAATTCACTTATTTAATTATTTTAATTCACATACTAATTAGGGATAATCATAACCTCAATATAAACATTAATTAATTGAAAAATAGAAAATATACTCACATTTCGTCAAAGAGTGCAAGGGAAAACCTATAAATGAAACGCTCAACAATCAACAGAGAGCAAAAGAGAGAGATGATGGAGATAAAGAAGACATAGAAAGAGAGAGAGTGCATGTGTGTGTGTTACCTTACTTGGGGTAAAACCCGGGTAAATTTAAACTAGTTATGAGAAGGGGCAAAATGATAAAGTGCTACTATAGTGCGGGTTAAGAACCCTTATTTTTCTAGAGCTTGGATGACGAAACAGACTTCACCGTTGAATTCATCTCGCGAAATCGAGATAGTCAGATTTTTTGTATTTTACGAGGCGGTCGAGTCTCGTGTGACTCAAAAACGAATTTTTAATAAAATTGTAAAATTTGGAAAATAATTTAAAGCAATTTGTAATGAAAATATTTGAACTTGAACCGGAGCAGAATTTAATCATTTCGGGGCAAAAACGGGCTCGAAAAAAATGGGGTGTGTGGCACGACGTGGACCAAGTGTTAAAGTGTATAAATAAGGACTAAAATCAGATTTTTTAGAAAACTCTCTAATGTTTTTCTGCTGGTTTTAACCTTGGAAGAAGAAGAGAGGAAAAAGAGAGAAATTCCAACCTTTTCTCTCAGATCTATAGAGTTTCGCCGGTCGGAAATTTTCGAGCCAAGTGTTAAAGTCTATCTCCTCGACGAGGGCTACACAGCCATACCAAAAATAAAGGATTTTATCAAAGATTCAAAAATGAGATTTTGGGGGAAGCTTATGTTTGAGATTAAGTTAAATCCTTGAAGCTTCCTATGTTGATTTTATGCTTCAAGAGTTAGGGTTTTCATCCTTAACTAGATTTATTTTCAACCTAGGATGAATATATGGAATGTGTGGGCTGTTATGTGTATTTTAACACTTGCCAATGGTAGTTGATTTCATGGAAATGAATGGATTCAATTATAGTATGTATTAAAAATTAGAAATTGCTAGTTCGTGATATCTTGGAAGTTTTGATAATTAGGTAAGTGGAAATCACATAATCTAATATTTTTTGAGATATGTGATGAATTTGGGTATTTTATCTGATTACATGATTCAGTGCCTTGAAGGTGTTTGATAAAATACTTATATGAAATAAAGTATGTTAATTGCATGAGATTATATGATAACATGTTTAGGCATTGTTGTTTATATGTTGATATATGCTTGTTGATATATTGACATTGTGATGAATTATGGTAATTATATGCTTTTGTTATAAATTGTCATGGAATATGTAGATATGTGGTTAAATGGTTCAGATGACACTCGTACATATTGGACATGACATTGGTGTTGCAAATTACACATTACATTACATTACATTTGCACGGAGGCAACACATTCATGGGCATGAGATATGAGTGTGGGTGTGTGTGCATAGTTGATCAAAAACCATTATTTGTGAATGATTCAAGGGCTTGGGATAGTTGGGCTGAGGTTCGACTGAGTCACATGGTTTGAATTGAAAATAGGGTCGGGGGTTAGTAAGAAGGGCTAGAAAATTATCTTTGATGCAAGACTCGGTGATTGAGATATGCACTCCCTTGGTTCAGCTCATAAAGTGTGTGGGTGTACACGGAACCCTTGGTGGAAGCCCATGAATTTCGTGTTGGTTGGGTGACCCTTGGTGTAAGTCCATGAATACCCACCCAAGGAAAGACCTAAGTTTTATAATGGTCATTTGGTATGCAACATAAATGGCGGATTTATACACATTGACATTGCATTGTGTTGTGGGGGAATCGGAGAGGGCTCGGGTTGAAGTGCAAGAGTGAGTCTCACCTTATTTCATGACATGTCATGGTGATTTCCAACATTAAATTGCATTTTCTTGATTGGAATGCTTTGTGGCTTATTGAATGTTGCATGTGAACATTTCATGTAACACCCCAAAATCTAGGGGTCCTTTAATAATCGTTGATAACCCATCAACCCACAAAAATATCCATGGATGTCACTTAACTCGACACCATGCCTAAAAAATCCGGGGGTCATTAATTAACCATTGACAACCCGTCAACTCGCTGAAACACCCATGGATGTCACTTGACTCGACTCCACATCAATAACCTTTCTCGTAACTGGGGTTTTGCCCACAATTGTGATATGTGTTCCTTTAATCATTTAAACCCAACCAAGGTCCAATGTGCCTCAAAATTCCTCATTTATAGTCCATTCACCCCCTCTAACTAAAAGGTTACATAGCCTAAGGGCACGATAAAATAATTTCAAAATTTCAGATTTTTGGAAGAGCTACCGGTAGGTGTTTATAGACCTACCGGTATTCGGGTCCACTAGACCATGAGCTACCGGTAGTTGTTACCCGCTGGACTATGAGCTACCGGTTGACTACCCAATAGTTCGTTCCCAGAAGGCAAAATTTTACTTGTTAACTACCGGTAGTTCCTATCGGTAGGTTCAGCCCAGATTTGCCTACTTCACATGTTTTTCATTTTCAATTCATTCCAAACCTTTCTCAAACCAACCAAACCCTTACATAACATGTATTTGGGCATCCAACATGGTTTATACAAGATCTATTACAATATTCGCGTGCAATACAAGATCTATTACAATATTCGTGTCAAACTAAACATTCATCGTAATTTTACATATTACTCAAAATAAGCCACATCTCGGCTTCTTCATCCGTGAGGCTCAAAGTGAGAACCATCCACCAGCATAAATCCTGTACCTGAAATATTTTTTCATAAAAGGTGAGCCATGCTCAATAGAGTATTTCCTAAATAGGCTACTCCCCAACCCAAATACACATGAAATGCTCATATGCAACCAATTCATCATTCATACATTCAAAGCTTGAATATGCTATCAATGTTGGAATTTTACAATACAATGCTATGGAATGAGATGAAATTCACTCTCACTACCAAACTCGAGCCCTTCTTGGCTCTTTGACACATGCAATTGCTAATGTGCATTTGTCCGTCATCCATGATCCCGAGCCTTTTCCAACTCTCCAACACATGCAATTTTTCATGTGTATGATTTCGTCATCTATGTCATACATCAAGTGACATTTAAAAATATGGGGTCTTTTATGGGGTGAATATTTATGGACTTACACCAATGGCAGCCAACAGACACGGGATTTATGGGCTTCCACCAATGGTCCCGCGTACACCGACACACTTTATGGACTAATACCAACAGAAGTGCGTATCCAAATTACTGGGCCTTGCACCCGAGGGATCTTCTAGCCCTTCTTGCTTAGCCCAACCCTCAACACCATGCAAACCGTGTGACTCGGCCAAGTCATTGACCTAGCTTACTTGAGCCCACTTGTCATCCACCAAGTGTAGTGTTGACTATATTATGCACACACACCCACTCAATCGCGATGTTTTTGTGCATATGCAATGCAGTGTCTCATTGCAACCACAATGTGATGCTCAATATGCTATGTGTGCCATATGAACTATTTCAAACCCAATTCACATAATCCATGACAAATTATATCAAAAACATATAATTCTCATGAGTCACAATGTCAATAAACCCATATGCATTTATCAACATTTTATCCAAAACTCAAGTCCAAGCATGTCATCTCATATTAAGCAATAACACACTTCCACCTAATTTCAATACCCATTTCACCAAAATCATTTCTATAGGCAAGTCATATATATCTATAATAACCTACCCATTTGAATATAACATTCAAAGTTGTGAATAGACCTAAGTAGGAGAAACCTACCTCTTGTAGCGTGAAGAATGCCCTTGGGAAGCTCCAAGAAATCAACCCAAGCTCAAATCCAATTTCTTCAAATTTTTGGTTTTTTTCACCTTCGGTGAAAGCCCTTGTTTTTGGTACGTAGACTTAGCCCTTGACAAGGAGAACGACTTTCTCTCTTGGCATGAACCGATCCGAGTACCGTAGCTTCGTAGATCGTAGACAGGAGGTAGAGTTTTTCTCTTTTCGCTCTCTTCTCTCTCTCTTTTTCTATCGGCTGAGAAATGCTGAAACAAATAGGAAAAAATTAAAATTTTCCCCTATTTATATTTTTTTGAATACTTGGCCCACAATTGGCCACACGTCTCTTTTAATTTTGGGTCCGTTTTAGCCCGAAATGAATAAATTTAGCCCCAGTTCAAGTTTAAAATATCTTTATTTTAAATTGCTCTCGATTATTTCTTAAAATTCATAATTTTATTAAAATTTTTGTATTTGGGTCTCCCGAGGTCCGACAGCCTCGTAAAACGCAAAAAATTCGACTATCTCGAGATTCGATGAAAATTGGCATGGTAACTAGATTTTGCGAGACGAATCCAACGGTGAGGGCCATTTTGTCATCCGAGCTCTAAAAAAATTCAGGTTGACAACCTGAACCATGGTAACAATTTATTGTTTTTTCCTTTATCCATAAAGTTCAAACTTACACTGGTTTTACATTAAGCCCATGTATAGCCCGTGTTCCTTTAATCATTTAATCCAATTGAGGCCCAATGTGCCTCAATATACTTCATTTAATGTCTATTTGTATGATTGGACGGAAGAAAATCCTAAGCTGAAAGCATGACAAAACATCTTTAAAATTTCAAAATTTTGGAAACCGTACCGGTATGCATACCAGTACGATTTACTCATTGGAGTTGGGCGCACTGGTAGGCGTACCGATACGGTTAACTCTATGGACAGTAGCGTATCGGTACATTCTGTCGATTTTTGCCTGTTTCAACCATTTTTTATTTTAGACCCACTCCAAACCCTTCCACAATCATCCCATACCTGATATACAACATTTCCAACCTAAAACTTGTTACCTACAAGTTCTATTAGATTCATTGACATAAATTTATATGTCAAAAACATCTCTTTCACAATGTTTTACAAAATATGGTTTAAAAGGCCACATGTCGGCCCCTCTTCACCCTTGATGGCCCGAATAAGATCCGTCCACCAGTGTATACTCCACATCTAAAATATTTTTCGTATAGGGTGAGCCACACTCAGTAGAATAATTCCTACAGAGGCTATTCCCCACCTAGATGCACATGGAATGCATACATGCCACATTCAACAATCCATCACATTCCAAACAAGAATATGCATTTAATGTTAGAATTCTTCATGTCATGCCATGAAATGAGATGAGACTCACTCATGCAATTCAACCTGAGCCCTTCCTGGCTCCTCATCACATGCAAGTGCCAATGTGTATGAATCCGTCATCCATGTTGCATATCGAATGACATTTACAATTCTAGGGTCTTTGTTGGGGTGGATATTTATGGACTTACACCAACGACACCAAACCGACACAAAATTCATGGACATCCACCAACGGTTTCGTGTACACTGACATAGTTTATGGACTCTTATACCAACTGAGTGTGTATCCACTAACTGGGTCTCTCACCTGAGGGATCTTCTAGTCCATTCTTGCAACCCCAACCCAATTTTCATGAAATTATGCGACTCAACGGGATCTTTAATCCTCTTCTTTTGAGTCCATTTATCAAATACCAGGAGTGACATTTGATTAACCATGTACACTCACACCCACACTCATGATTTATGTCCTTGAATGTGATGCCAATATCATGCTCAACAAGCAATGAATGTCTAATGAGCAATATCAACCACATATCATTATATTCCATGTAAATTTATATCATATGCATATAATTTTCATAAACAATCATCATGCTAACATATCATAAAACATATGTTCACATATTAGCAACAAAGCCCCAACATGTTATTTCAATTACATCAAAATAATCACTCCACTTATTCAAGGTATTTAATCAAATATCCTCTAGGCAGCAATCATTTTATCACATAATATTGCCCACACAACATCAAATATCATCATTCAAGGCATTTAATCAACCACCTTCAAGGCAAACATATCATGTTATTACACAAACTTGCTCTATTATCATCAAGCATCAAGGAATCACATAAGTGACTTCTACATATCAAATTCAAGCTAGAGTTTGGTTTAAGTCTTTTCTAGATTTGTTTCTTCATTTCCATAACCACATAAACATATACATAGGTCTACATATAAATGGATACACACCCAACCCTTGACCCATGGACACCATAGGGTTGGAATAAACCAAAGTAGGAGAAACCATAACTCTTGGAGCATAAAATGGAGGCTAGAGCTTCAAGAACACCTCCCAACCTCCAAGACTTGATTTCCCCCAAAATATCTCTTTTGGATCTTTAGTGAAATTCTTTGTTCTTGGTATGACTGCATAGCCCTCGTCGACATGATCGGCTTTAAATCTTGGCTCGATGAATTCCGACTGACGGAACTTCGAGAATCGAAGAGGAAAGCCTTGAATTTCTCTCTTTCTCTTCTCCCTCTTCCTAACAAGTTAGAATCAGAATTTCAGCAGATATTTCTGCTGAAATATTTGATTTTTAGCCCTATTTATAATTTTAAAAACTTGGCTAGAGTCGCACCACACGTCCCTCACTTATCCGGGTCTGTTTTCGTCCCGAAACGATGTATTTCATTCTAGTTTAATTTTAAATTAATTTTATTTGAAATTTTATTCGATTATAAGGAAATTTCATAATTTTCATTTTTTGGGACCTTTGTAAGGTCAATCGGCACTCAATTGGCTCGAACGACATGTAAAATTCGACTATATCAGAATTTGATGAAATTCGACAAGATGACTAGATTTTGTGAAACGAATCCAATAGCGAAGTCCATTGTTTTATATGAGCTCCAGAGAACACATTTTTTAACTTTGCAATATAGTGACAAAATGACTATTTTGCCCTTCTTTGAAAAAATTTCAATTTTTTCCTGGGTTTTACATTTTTTCCCCTTAACAGAATTTCATCACTGAAATTCACATACACATATACATACAATCACATGCACATGCCACTGCCATTTAATACCGAATGACTAAAAGAAGGTACCTTCATCCTCGAACAAGATAGGATAATTGGTACATATATTGTCCTCACGCTCCCATGTTTCCTCCCCCACTCCTCGGTGTTGCTGCACCACCTTCACCAGCCTCACGGTCTTGTCTCACAAAACTTGATTCTGACTATCCATGTTACGTACCGGTACCTCTTCGAAGGTCTCATTCGCATCAACAACAAGCTCGCCCCAATCCACCACATGAATCGAATTTGGGGTATTTTTGGAGCATAGAGACATGAAATACCACGTGAACAACATATAGATTTAGCAGTAATGTCAACCGGTAAGCAATTGTATCTACCCTCTCAAGTACCTCGAAGGGCCCGATATACCTCGACGACAGCTTTCCCTGGTTGTCAAACCTGACAACTGCTCTCGTAGGCATCACTTTCAAGAAGACATGATGTCCCACCTCAAATTCTAGAGGTCACCGCCATCTGTTGGTGTAGCTCTTTTGCTGACAACTGTAAGAAGACGCTTCCGTATCAGGTCCACCTTCTCCGAGATGTCTCTAACCAATTTCGGACCCGTAGAGGTTCTCCCCCTTCCTCCGTCCAACAAATCGAAGAACGACAATGCCTCCCATATAGTGCCTCATAAGGTGTCATTTGTATGCTTTCCTAATAATTGTTGTTGTAGGCGAACTCCACTAAGAGTAGGTGCTTTTCTCAGCTACCCTTGAGGTCTAGGATGTATGCTTGTAACATGTCCTCTAAAGTCTGGATGGTCCTCTCTGACTAATTGTCCGTTTGGGGATGAAAAACAGTGCTCATCATCAACTGAGTCCCCATGGCTTGCTGAAAACTCTCCAAAAAATGAGCCGTTAATCTGGAATCCCGATCCAACACTACAGTTACGGGCACCCCATGCAACAGGATAATCTCCCATATATACAACCTACAGAATTTCTCCAATGTGAAGGTCATACGTATAGCCAAAAAAGTGTGCCGACTTTGTAAGCCGGTTGACTATCACCCATACCGCGTCATATCCCCATGATGTCTGTGGCAAGTGGGTCACAAAATCCATTGTGACATGCTCTCATTTCCACTCAACTACCTCTAAAGGCTGAAGTAACCTTGCTAGTCTCTGGTGTTCAGCCTTCACTTGCTGACACGTGAGACATTAGCTAACAAAATCGCCAACGTGTTTCTTCATCTCTCCCCAATAATTCTAGCGATGAAGATCATGGTACATCTTCATGTCACCTGGATGTACAACAAAACGAGAACAATGGAATTCCTTAAGGATTTCTTCTCTTAGATCTATCGCTTGGGGAACCACAACCCTTCTCCTATACCGAAGACCACCATCTGCGTGAATAGTCCAGCCCTCGTCACGTGTACCCAACAATACCCAATCCATGATGGACAACATATCTGCGTCCTGTCCCTAGAACTCAATCACTCTGCTCAGTAGGGAAGGCATAGCAACCAAACTCTATATAGTGTAGATTGAACTGTCCCATAGTCTCGAGCATCTGCCATTCCCAAAAAGCCACACTAGCCAAGACTCCTCGTGACTTCTGGCTGAGTGCATTAGCCACCACGTTTGCCTTACCGAAATGGTAATGCAAGGTAAAGTCATAATCCGCCAGGTAATCCATCCACCTGTATTGCCTCATGTTGAGGTCCCGCTGTATAAAGATGTACTTGAGACTTTTGCGGCCCAAAAATACCTCGAATTGCTCACCATATAAATAGTGGCACCAAACCTTCAAGGTAAAGACAATGACTGCAAACTCCATGTCATGTGTAGGATAATTCTGCTCGTGGTTCTTTAACTACCAAGAACCATAAGTCACCACCCTGCCAGACTGCATCAAGACGTATCCAAGTCTGTCCTTAAAAGTATCACAATACACTGTGTACCTCTGTCCCTTTTTCGGGACTATCAAAATAGGAGCTGAAGTAAGCCTCCTCTTCAACTCTTAGAATGCCTTCTCACATGAGTCATTCCATTCAAACTTGACCTCATTTTGAGTCAATCTTGTCATAGGCACAGCTAATCGGTAGAAGTCCTCAATGAACTGTTGATAGTACACTTCCAATCCCAAGAAACTGTGCATCTCGAAGACTGATTTTGGCCTCTCCCAATTCATGACTGCCTCAACCTTCTCTGGGTCCACGGATACATTCGAAGTCGACACCACATGTCCGAAAAATTTTACCTAAGTAAGCCAAAATTCACACTTGTTGAACATGGCATACAACTGGTGGTCCCTCATGGTCTGAAGAACAATCCTCAAGTGACCTTCATGCTCCTCCTCAAACTTAGAGTAGATCAACATGTCGTCAACAAAGACCATGCCAAATTGATCTAAATAGGGTTGGAACACCTTTTGCATGAGATTCATGAAATTCGTTGGGGCATTCGTCCATCTGAATGGCATCACTGTAAACTTGAAATGCCTATAAGACGTCCTAAACGCTGTCTTAGGGTCATCAATCTCTCTAACCCTCAACTGATGGTAACCGGTGCAGAGATCTATCTTAGAGTAGACTCACGCTCCTTTCAGTTGATCAAACAAATCATCTATCTACGATAAAGGGTACATATTGTTGATTGTAACCCTATTTAACTATCGGTAGTCTATGCATAGTCGTAGTGTTTTGTCCTTATTCTTGGCAAACAATACAGGAGCGGCCCCAAGGTAAGGTGCTTGGTCTAATAAAGCCCCTGTCCAACAATTCATGTAGTTGGACTTTGAGTTCTTACAACTCAACAGGTGCCATTCTATGTGGAGTCATAGAAATGGGCGATGTACCAGGGTGCAACTCAATGGTGAAGTCTACATCCCTATGTGGAGGTAATCCCGGTAGTTCATCCGAAAAAACATCCTCATACTCACAAACGACTCGAGGTAGACCCAACTCCTATCTCGCCTCGTCCTCTAGGTTAAGGCTTGCTCACCAACCCAACAACTGCCCGTGCCATCGGGACTCATGCACTGCTTGAAGTAAAGCACTGTGATTTTTTTCTTGGAACTTGAAATAAACACCATCTGGCGTATAAGCAGTGACTTTCTTCCGATCACAATCTATAACAACACGGTGCGCTGTCAACCAGTCCATTCCAAGGATGATATCGAACTCTAACATGTCCATGACCCTAAGGTCCACAATGATTAGAATTCCTGAGATTTGTGACTCTCAACCCCGACATACCTGGTCAATCTTCATCCTAGCTCCTAGGGGAGAACTCATATTCAATGGCTCTTCCAAAGTTTCAACCTCTAAGCCCAAATCATTCACACATGATGTAACAATAAAAGAATGAGATGCACCAGAGTCAAATAATACCCTTGCCCATAAGCGAGAGAGTAGAAATGTAACCTAAATGACTGACTAATCCACTAGCTCAGTCTGAAGTGTGATGGCATAGACATGCCCCTAGGTCCCCGAAGTCCTAGCCTGTGAACGTTGTCCCCAGCCTCGACCCATGCCCTGGCCTAATTACGGAGTGCCTGCTCAAAAAATAGTAGGTGCTTGTGTAGCACCCTGGAACTGGTACTGGCTTTCATGGCCTATGGTGGGGGTAAGGAGGAGCAAAATGAGTTTGTGGTTGCCCCACTGAAGACTGGGAATGGGATCCCTGTCGTTAAGGGAAATCTCGCTTCATATGCCCCGATTGGTGGCAATGATAGCAAGTCCTTTGACCTGCCTGGTAAGAAGACCTTTGATTTCTCTCGCCTTGGGAGACTTGACCTTGGCCTTGGCCTTGATAGCTACGGTCCTTCTCTTGATGTCCATGTGGAGCAGAAGTCCTTTGCTTCTTTCCCGTACTAGAAGAAGAGGATTATCCCTCCTTCTTCTTGTCTTTAACACCCGCTTCTCGGATGTTCTGTGTGTCATCTACCTCCCTCTCAATGGCCATTGCAGTCTCGACCATGGTGTCCAAGTCATGTAGGAGAAGACCCACAATTTTACTACGGATGGATAATTTTAGACCATCCTTGAGCTTCCTCACTTTGACCATGTCTGTGGCCATATAATCATCGATAAAACGGGCTAATTCTGTGAACTTAGCCACGTATTATAACACCGTCATAGTCCCTTGTTTCAGATCCAGGAACTTTTGAGCCTTTGAATACCGGGTAGACGATATGAAGTATTTGCCCATGAAGAGCTCACGGAATTCTTCCCACGTTATTGCCTCCAAGTTCTTTGAGGCTTTCACCCAATCCCACCACACTTGGAATTCTTCCTCTAGCTAGAATGTAGCTAGCATTATCTTATTGGCATCGAAGGTGATCTCCATAGCCCCTAAGATCTTGTTAACTTGTTAGAACCAATGGTCAGCTACCATCAGATCCCCTCCTCCCAAAAAGATCGGTGACTTGTGTGTCTTGAACTTCTTGAGATTACTTGAGCTTTCGTGGCCCACGTTTGCACCAGTATGTGCAATAGTAGTGGCTGTAGCAATGGCCTGTGCAATAGTAGCAGCCGGCTCACCAATAGCCTCCATAAAGTCTTGGTGATCAAAGGCCAATGGTGGTTGGATGTTCCACCTACTGCCTCAACGTCCTCTTCTTCGATTAGCCATCTACATATGTCAGATAGAAAATGAGTCTCACATTCTATCCTAATTTGGGGATCAAACACAAAATATTGAGAATTTTCTCATTGTCCCCCTAGTAGAACGTATGTTTCATACTAGTAGACATTTACCCCATGAACTATCCCGTTCATCATTTTTTCGAACCCAATGTTATGTTTTCTAACCCTAGTGTTCCTCTTTTCAAATACATAGCACCATGCATATAATTCACATAACATGTAGCAAGTAAAGCACATAACATGAAATGTACAATGAATACAATGGTCTAGACCCTATGCCCATTAAGCCCTAGGTAATTCGTATACCAAAGCTTTAATACCAAGCCGCGATGCCTCAAAATTCGAGGGTCTTTTGTTAACCGTGGATAACCCATTAACCCACAAAAATACCCATGGATGTCGCTTAACCCGACGCCACGTCAATCGCATCCCCATAACCAGGATTTTAACCCCCACGTATAACCCATGTTCCTTTAATCAATTAATCCAATCGAGGCCCAATGTACCTCAATATACTTCATCTAATGTCCATTTGTATCATTGGCGGGAAGAAAATCCTAGGTTGAAAGCATGACAAAACATCTTTAAAATTTCAAAATTTTAAAAACCGTACTAGTACGCGTACCGGTACAGTTTTCTCACTGGAGTTGGGCGCACGTACCGGTACGGTTAACTCTATGAACAACAGCGTACCAGTACGCGTACCGATACACTCTGTCAATTTTTGCTTGTTTCAACCATTTTTTATTTTAAACCCATTCCAAACCCTTCCACAATCATCCCATACTTGATATACACCATTTCCAACATAAAACTTGTTACCTACAAGTTCTATTACATTCATTCACTTAAATTTATATGTCAAAAATATCCCTTTCACAATGTTTTACAAAATATGGTTTAAAAGGCCACATATTTGGCCCTCTTCACCCTTGATGGCCCGACTGAGATCCGTCCATTGGTGTATACTCCACACCTGAAATGTTTCCCGTATAGGGTGAGCCACGCTCAGTAGAATAATTCCTACAGAGGCTATTCCCTACCTAGATGCACATGGAATGCACACATGCCACATTCAACAATCCATCATATTTCAAACAAGAAGATGCATTCAATGTTAGAATTCTTCATGTCATACCATGAAATGAGATGAGACTCACTTATGTAATTCAACCCGAGCCTTCCCGACTCCTCAACATATGCAAGTGTCAATGTGTATGAATCCGTCATCCATGTTGCACATCAAGTGACATTTACAATTCTAGGGTTTTTCTTAGGGTGAATATTTATGGACTTACACCAACGACATCCAACAGACATGAAATTCATGGACATCTACCAACGGTTCCACGTACACTGACACACTTTATGGACTCTTACACCAACGGAGTGCATATCCACTCATCGGGTCTCTCACCCGAGGGATCTTCTAGTCTCTTCTTGCTACCCGACCCAATTTTCATGCAATCATGTGACTCATACACCAAAAAAAAATGTTAAAACTAAAAAAATCAATGGGCGCAAGCTCATATCCAAATTGAAGTCAGGTTGACATGTGCCCCCTTTTTGTTTATTTTCGTGTACATTGTAGTTAAATTTTATTTTATTGTTATATTTTCCTTCTCTTAATGTTATAGTGTAGATTTTAGCATGAAGGTTGTTTACATCTTCCTAATTTGGACTCATTTCACTTTGAGCATCATTGTAGCAAATCTTATTAGGTATCATGTTCTAGTCTAAGTTGGGGGGGTGTAAAAAAGCTTTCTGTGGGTTAATTTTTCTGTTAATGTATATAAAAAAAAAGAGAAAAAAGGGGTATTTCATTTCCAATTTTACTTTCATTTTTCTCATTGCATGATTCTTTGTGCATTGAGGACAATGCATAGTTCAAGTTGGGGGGGGGGTGAGGTGCATCATTCACATGTTCCACCACTTTTGTACATAATAGTTGGAAATGTGAAAATTTTGAAAAATTTTAGACATTTTTTGTGAAAAATATCCAATATTTAACTATATTCCCCTATTCTAATGGTCATGGGATTTGTGATTGCTTGATCTTCATTATGAACTTTGAATACATGAGCACATTATAAAAGTCTATCCTATGCTAGAGTATCACTTATGTGTTTTCTTTCGAACTCAACCATAAGTGCACCATGAACTTGTAATTTTAGCAATTTACGAATTGAGGTCATATTTTAGTGCTTGACATGAATAGTGGAGGTGAGTAAGTACCCATGTGAGCTTTAGTGCCAATTCTTGTTGGAGGGAACTTACATTTACTCAAAGAATAATTTTTTAAATTTTAAATTTGTTCAATAATCTCATTATGCTTGTTTTGGTTAGGTGCATTTGGGTAGTTGAGTGACTTTGTCTTGAAACGCAAAATGCTCCCTTATACTTATCTAGAAATGATCTTAGGCCATCTTTGAAATGCTTTGAGCCTTTGCCTTTTTCTTGTGAAAAATTTATCCCTAGTGCGATGATTGAGCCTTAAATGAAAAATTTGTTTCTATGCCACACATTTGATCAAGCCGATGAAAATGAGAAATACCTACCTTACCTTGGTTGTTCCTAAAGCTGAAAATGAGTGATTGCAAAAGTAAAGGTAGTGTGGTGTGGAAATTCAGTCAAGGGATGATTGTTGTTGAAACTCAAGAAGTTGAAAAAAAAAAGAGAATGAAAATTCAAGAAAAGGAAGAGAAAAGGGTGGAAGAAGAAAAAGAAAGAGAAAAAGAAAAGGAAACAGTGAAGGAAAAGAAAGAAAAGAAACAAAGAGTGAAGTGATGGTGTTAGCCTAGAAATCTCATAAAAGGGAGATCGTTTTGAAATAAAGGTCTTCCACTCGGAACAAATCTCTTTGTTATCCTATATCCTTCGTGTCCCTTACCTTAATAGCACCCAAAAGGTCTCATTACAACCCGTGAAAGTCCTAAATCATCTAGAGAAGCATGGAAGAAACATACTTTTAAAACGAACAAGAGAGGTTGATTTTGCTATCTAATGTCCTAGCATTCCTTTCATGAGATTATGCCAAAGTTGTTTAATTTTCATGCATGAACTTCATTTTTGGATTATATGTGATTATATTTCATTTTTAGCACAAGATTCTATCTCACATATACACATGTAGAGTATACCTAGATATCTGTAGTGTGATTCATTGTGAGAGACACCCTTGGTGTGTTTTGCATCGAAGCTTAATTTAGATAGCCAAAGTGAATGTGAATTCCGTTGTGTAAATGCTTAAATTACATGTTTATTTCACAAATACACATGAGTTTGAAAATGAATGTGTATGTGGATATTCTAGAATAGTATTTAAGGCTATGATGTGGTGTATGTGTAATTAGTTCTGGTGTGTTGAACAAGTTATTTTTCACATCCCAATGCTAGTTAAGATAAGGGATATTTTAAATATTGGATACTAGGAAAAGAAGTTTGTAAGTACCTTCACTGGAAACTTTTACGAGACAAAACTCATCCACCAGGGATCACCTAAGGGTTTTAAGGCTTGTTGCATGTACTAAATGTAATTGCAGAATTAGTATATGCTTATTTTGTTTGCTTGTTTTTCACATTTTGTTTGCTAGGGACTAGCAAAGTTTAAGTTGGGGGATGTTATGAGCACAAAATTTTGCATATTTTAAGACCTCATTACATGCATTTTAACTCAATTTTTACATCTAAGTACTTAGAGTTAGCCGATTTTATGGATAATGTTGAAATTTTGATGTTGCAGGTATTTACAGCTTAAATGATAGATTTTTGGACCTTGCAACTATGTTGGATGTGTGGTGAAGGCATGAACACTTTACATGTAGATTTGGAAGTTTAAAAGTGAAGAAATCAAGGAGGCATAGTTGTTGGGTAACAAAGGCACCGACATCCACACCCTCTGGTTGTAAAGCCTCGATTTTCCTCCATTTTTATCATGTTCTACTTAGAATTTGAAAATGTGAAAAGCAAGAACGTTTTATACCTAGATGTCTTCTGTATTGTGTCAAAATTTTAGCTCAATCTAATAGTTGGATCAAAATTTATGTCGATTCTATGAAAATTGGTCCAAAGTAGAAATGGTACCGGTACGCCAAGGCTACTGGAGTGCGGGGTACCAGTACTCTGTCTATAACAGCCCAAAAACCTGCACATCTTCTCCACTTGTTTGGGGGGGGGTCCCACATACACTTCTCCCATGCCTACCCTAACATATTCTACCTACAATCTTCCCTCCTATACCCTTGTTGAAGACTTTGGAGGCTTGACATTCAATGAAGAGGAGAGAGAAGAGGTGAAGCTTGGGGAGTGCTGGCCAGACTTGTCCTAGCCTGCCTAGCCTTCAACCTAGCCCCTATTGATGGGTGGCCTTTCACACAGACCCTAGGGACCCCCATGGACGAAAATAAAGAGATATATTCAGCATTACAAAGGCGTGGCTACCTAAGCTAGGAGTAGTTCAATATAGAAGATGATGAATAGTGATTAGAAAGCTTATGTTTTTGCATTTTCCTCTCCATTCTAGTTGTAGTAAGATTTTAATCTCTTGTAATCTTTAAATCTTGCACCTTAATGTCATTTAGGTCAAGTCTATTCTAAGTTTAGTTACATGTTTTTGATTTCACCATTGTTGTTTTAAGTTTTCTTCATTTTCATGCTTTAAAATAGGTATTGAATATTTTTCTTCATAGTTTAAGATTTCTAGCACTAATTTAAGTTTCACGCTTTATTTCATCTATATGTCTCTTTACATTATGCATGTCTTTCCATTAAGTATGAGTAGCTAGATTTGTAGTTGGCTAATTCAAGGGAAACCTCCTCTTGGATTTTCCATTTCAATTCATTTTCTTTCCCCTCTCTGTGTACGATGATTCGGTTTGACTGGGTTGAGAGTGAATGTGGTGGTGAGTCTTTGATATTCCGTAGGCTTGGTCATGGTTTATGCTTGGATCCTCACCATCTCGTCCTTAGCTTAATACGAATCAATCGTTCATCCATAAGCCCTTGGAGGAAGGTTTCTAGTTCACTTGAAATTACCATTGGAGTGAACCTTTTGGATTAGCCAACACTTGTTTTTATTGTATCTCCATTTACAAACTCCGAATCACAAAACTCAAATACAAGATTTTACACTTTTCTCTTTTGTTCACCAAAATCACCTTTACACACTTGAACTTTCCTTCCCTGAGGAGATGACCTTGGAATACTCTTCCAAGTAAAACACGAAAAACGAAAGACTCCTTGCACTTGGGGAGCACTTTTGTTCACACAATTTTCATTTTGTACATTTCATTTTTCCCATTTTCTTGCCCTTTCGTTTGACACTATCCCATGGGAGAGTGACACTCTCCTTCATTCATACACTACACATTTTAAGGGATGGTTTTTAGAGGTTAGTAAACAACAAAGTTTTTGAACAATCAATCTCCACGTACAAAAAAGACTCTGTCAGAATTTTGTTAAATTATGAATCCCAGTAAATGGGGCTTAATGGTGTGATATCGAGTTACACGATATCCACGGGTATTCTACGAGTTGATGGGTGATCAACGGGTTGACAAAAGACCCCCGATTTTTGGGGTGTCACTTGGCCTGGTTCGTGATCATTAATCAACGATGATAAAACTTAAGTGCTCCTGTCATAAACATATAGGGAACAATGAACAAAGAATGAGAGAGATAAATTATGGAGAGAGAGAAGATGGAGACATAAACGAGGAGTGAGAGAGATAGAGCGTAGGAGAGAGACCGAGCGTGTTACCTTACTTGGCCTGGTTAGTTGAAAACTAGTGATCAACGGACAATGATGGACAGATTAGGGGCCTTATGGTTGAATGATTGATGGGCTTGGGGCTCAGAAGCTCAATAGAGGTAGAGGCACAGAGAAGAGTGATTGAGTTAGGGCTAAGTGGTTTCGGTTGAGACATGAAAGTATATTTAATTATGTATATAATAACGGGTATAGACGGGCAGGACATGGAAGGTGTAAGTGTCCATCCATTTTCGGTTTCATTCTCACATAGATTTATACGAGTATCTCTGTATACATCTACTATCTAATACGTATGGTCCATCACCGGTCTAATCAGGGCAAGTTTGAACGGATACCCTTTTTCCGGTCCACTACCTTCCAATCTCATTCAAACCAATACAATGAAATCCATTTTTGGAGATGACAATATCTTCTTGTCACGTTCTATTTTGTATTTGCGTAGACAATATATCAAGTCTGAATCTCTTACATTTGCCCGATTCAATGAATGCTAAAATAGCATTGGTTTTATTATAATGAATGCTCAAATAGCATTGATTTTATAATAAATAATCATTAGGCCTTTATAATATAGAATAATCCAAGTCTATGTTAAATTTGGATGGGTAAGATTGATTTTACAAACTATTTTTGATCTTACAATAATTCCTAACAAAAATATTATAATAATTATAACCACAAATTTAATAAGCAAACCAACAAATTAATTTTTTAATATTTAAAGAAGTAAATTTCATTTTAATTTCTGACCATGTTTATAAATTCATTTTAATCTTATAATATTATCTATTTAGTTTTTAATTACAACATACATTGATAGATTGACAAAAAATTTAATAGAAAAGACAGCTGTTCTTTAGACATATAGTACGAACATGACTTCCAAATCGAAATTTACAAAATCATTGGAGGTATTGGGTTTTACAAATTACATCCAAATAATTATGAATTTATTATTTTTGGAAATAAATTATTACACAACAATAGATATTGTTTGCTATGGTTGTAACGTATGTGAAGGGGCACTACATTTTTGACACGTGTAGTGGCATTTAATGCTCTCCCGTGGAAGTGATAAGACTAGTCACGTGAGGAAATAGTAAAACCATAACCTGACCAAGCTCTTAGATAATTACTTTGGCAGAGACGTGCGGAGCTGTCCAATAGCTTGGTGAGGAAGGAATAAAACTCAGTTCTAACTAGACCGAGCTCCTCATATAAACAACAATATTTGGAAAATGCCTATAATTCAGGCATTCTGGTATAACAAATGAGCATGATCATCGACTTGGAAAAAATAGTTTGACCAAGGAAACAAATAGAGAGATTTCAGTGAATTCCTAACAAAATTCCCAGATTAATGGAAGGTGTGCCACCTTGCATCATCAATCAGGAAAACCCTAATAGAATGGGGCTCTATGAAGGAAGCTGGGACTCAAGGAGAAAGGTACACACACAATTCTCCCTGCATAACAATTCATCTTATTCAAATACTTACTTAAGCATCAGAGAGCCTTCGAACGACGCACTTTGATCTTGAATAGTTTGTTCGTTTTGCAGGGAATATACATTCTTGATTTGCACGTTCTCTGAAAGAGGTAAATCCATTTCTTGCGCGTCGTCTGTGGGAAACATTATCGTCTTGAACAAAAAGCCAATGCCGAGATTAAAGAGTGTTATTGGATCACCGGTGAGCAATGACGCTCAACAGGATTCCAATCCCAATTATCAAGTATCGTTTTCGTGTGATAGTGATATCAGGATGGATATGGGAAAAATCCTAGACAAACTACATGATGACAACAAACTGTCGTTGGTAAGTTTTAAACTTTATGAGCGCCATGACTAGCATGATTCTAACTAGGGTAAATCCCTCTGTACTGAGGGGAAAACCCTGCTTGACAAAGTTGATCCAGTCCCTACAAGAACGGCCAGATGCACACGACAAGATGTTCAAGAAGTTCTACACTAGAGAAAAGGATTTGAGAAGGGAAAATGAGGAGTTGAAAGTGAAGCTGAGAAAAATGAGTGAAAGACACAATCACAAGGAAGATAGACGCAACCAATAAGGTCAAAAACCAAGCCCCATAAAACATAAACGAAGCGATAAAGAAGTCTTCGCTGAGGAAGATTATTGTCGTAAATGACATCAAAATAGAAAAGAAGACGTCTGGAGACAATTCATAACCAAAGAACTAGACAGCCGATTGAAGAGGCCCAAACAAAAATTGGCTAGGGACCTTGCTAGGGGAGCTACAAAGGAGTACGGGGTTGGCAAATAAGCCTTACCCTTTATTGGATGGATTGAGTGGGGCCAAATTCCGAGCAAATTCACAGTCCTGAATTTTAAATTATACAACGGAAAGACAAACCCGACCTGACACATTCGTCATTACAGGCAAATAATGATGATCCACCGAAAAATGAGCCATTTCTCTGCACCATTTTTCCCTGCGATCTCGGTGATTCCGCCATGAAATGGTTTGACAGCTTGTCTAAGAATTCAGTGGATGGATGGGAACAACTCACCAAATAAGTCACAGCTCGGTTCATTACTAGTAGCCGCCAACCCAAGGACATTGGGGCATTGTTGATGTTGAAGAAAAAAATCAGTGAAACCCTACAAGAATATGCTCATTGTTACTGGGAAACAATGAACGAGATAGAGGCCTCTTACCCAAAAATTATTGTGGCATCCTTCAAATAGGATTGCCAAAATAGGCCAGCCGGGAGAATGAAGGATTCACCCCCAAATCCCCATTCATTGTGGTAAACACGATATTCAAGCAGCCAATTTAAAGGATCCTAACTCAAATCAAAAGAAAGTCGTACTTCAAAGGGCCTAATAAGCTAAAAAGAGATCCATTTAAAAGAATCCCAAACTTAAGATGTTTGTACCATTGGGATGTAGGACACATGACTAAAAATTGTTGGTCATTGAAGCAAAATTTAGAGGAGTTGGTTCAAGTTGGACACCTAGCCCAATTTTTGTAAAAAGTGAAAAAAGGGGTACAACAGAAGGACCCGAACTCCAAGAAGACTGAACCACAACTTCCAGAGTCATAGGTGTGATCCATGTTGTAACAAATCCCCAGATGACAATGAACAAATTGATGAGAGTGTATATCCAAAAAGATGCCAAAGAAAGGGAAGTCTACTAGTTAAGATTATCACCAAAAATCGGGAATAAGAAGATAAAGCTAAATGAGGCTATTGGAGTAAACAACTTCTCTAACCAGGATCTGATTGAGGTGCACCAACCGCATAATGATGTGCTCATCGTTACACTCTGGATTACGAATTTCAATGTAAGGAGTGTTAATCGACCGAGGAAGCTTTTCTGAGATCATGTACATGGATCTCTTTTAGAAGCTAGGGCTCAAAAAGGAGGATCTCAAACCAACTAACACCCTGCTGGCTGGCTTTAGTGGAAAGACGATTCTTCCAAAGGGTAAGGTCACACTTCCCATTTGGGTTGGTCTAGTGGGAATCATAACCGAGTTCTTGGTGGTCGATACCTCATCGGCATACTATGCCATCATGGGTCGCACTTGGGTATATGAGATTAAGGTAGTTCCATCTACATATCACCAGGTGCTCAGATTCCCCTCGACAGAAGAAATAGTCCACATCCGGGAGGATCATGTGAGTTCTCAGACCTGTCTACTGGCCTTCGTAAAGGGAAAAGAGAGCCGTGAGGCCCGCGACGAAGGCTCGATCGAAATTACATAAAAATAGCAGCTAAAGGTCGATAGGACGGTTAACAAGGACCAGGTTACCTACTTGACATATCGAACTATCAAAAACTTGTCTAAAGTGCCTTAAGACGGAAGTGAGGAGATATTTTCTCCTAGGGGCTTCATTGGTTGACAATTAGCATGGAGGGCTTATCTCACTCCTAAAAGAATATGCCGATGTATTTGTATGGACCATATATGAAATGCCAAGTGTCTCCTCCAACATGGCATGCCATCGATTGAACGTTGATCCAATGTTTCAGCCTGTGAAATAGAAGCAAAAGAGATTTTCACCGTAGCATTGTGAGGCAGTAAAAGAAGAGGTGGCAAGGCTGTTGGAGTAAAAAACCATTAGGGAAGTTCAATACTCATCCTGGTTGTCGAATACTGTTATTGTAAAAAAAAAACAACTAGGAGAGTATGTGTGGACTTCACTAACCTCAACAAGGCATGCCCGAATGATAGCTTTCCTTTGCTAAAGATTGATCAGTTGGTCGATGATACCGCTGGTCACGAACGTATGATCTTTTTGGACGCATATAGAGGTTACCACTAGATTCCACTCGTCGAAGAAGACCAGGAGAAGATGTTGTTTATAACCCTTGATAGAACTTATTGCTACAAGGTGATGCCTTTTGGATTGAAGAATGTAGGTGCCACCTATCAGAGACTGATCACGAAGATGTTCTCGCACATGCTTGGCGACAGTATGGAGGTCTACATCGATGATATGGTTGTAAAAAGTCGAAGGTCTCGCGATCACCTCTCTGAGGCTCAACGCCTTAAAGTGTGCATTCGGGGTGGCCTCTGGAAAGTTCCTTGGGTTTTGGTCACTCACTGAGGAGTGGAGGTGAATCTTGATCAAGGTAAGGTTAACCGAATTGTAATCACCAATGACTATGAAGGAATTTCAGAGGCTAACTAGAATGGTAGCTACCTTGGGTAGATTCATATCTTAAGCCTCAAATAAATGCAAACCTTTATTCCAGTCCATAAAGGGGATAGGGGGAGCGCATTGGAATCAAGAATGTGAAGAATTGTTTATCAAATTGAAAACCTATTTGGAAACCCCGCCCGTTCTAATGACGTCATTGCCTGGGGAACAATTGTTGCTTTACTTGGCCGTGTCAGAACACGCGGTTAGTGGAGCTCTGATGAGGAATAACCATATGAGCTTAAGCCCTGAATATTATGTAAGTAAAATGCTTCTTGACATCGAGTGAAGGTACTTACCATTGGAAAAATTGGCACTGGCCCTAGTGACCTCGGCTAGGAAGTTGCGACATTATTTTCAGGTGCACCCGATCCTTGTATTAACAGATTAGGCCGTGATAACACTTTTTCAAAACGCAGACCTGTCACGGTGCATTTCAAAATGGGCAGTCAAGCTTGGTGAATATGAAATTTTGTATAAACCAACAATATCAATCAAGAGGCAAGTTGTGGTTAATTTCATCGCTGAGTTTTCTCCCAAACACTTTGATGAGAAATCAACCGCAGATTGGAAGCCAAAATATGTTGACGAACAAGTTTTCATGGATAGTTGGAGCTTGTTTGTGGATTGATCATCAAACCACAAAGAAGCAGGCATAGGGATCATATTGGAAAGCCCGAAGGAATGCATATTGGAAAAGGCCATTCGGCTTGGCTTCCAAGTCTCAAATAACGAAGCAGAGTACGAGGCCATATTAGCAGGAGTAAGGCTTGCATTCGGCTTGCAGGTAACAAAGCTTTAAATATTTTTTGACTCACAATAGGTGGTGAATCGGATAATAGGGGAGTATATTGCCAAAGATGAAAGGATGGCGACTTACCATGCTATGGCTAAGAAGGAGTTAGGCCAAATACCAGAGTAATCTAGCCAGTAGGTAGGCACAACTTGAAATGTGTATGCTGACACCCTGTCGTCGTTAGCCTCGCCCATTGGTCTGAAGAATGAGAGAACCATCACAGTAGAGTTCAAAAATGAGTTGAGCATCATAATAGTATGCTTGGAAGAAATTCTCTCCAGATACTTGCAGCTGAGTTGGATGGATGAGATAATTGACTACTTAAAGAATGGGGATCTACTCGAGGACAGGAATCAGGCCCATAAGTTACATTTGAAGGTAGCAAGGTTCTGGTTGTCCCTGAAAGATGAGCTCTATCAACGATTGTTCAAAGGACCATACTTGAAATGTGTTCATCCAGATCCGGTGCCGAGTTTCTTAATCGAGATCCATGAGGGGAGCTGTGGAGCACATACTGGTGGAAGGTTCTTGGCGCACCGACTAGTCTCTCAGGGTTTTTGGTGGCCGTATATATAGAAAGATGCACGGAAATTCGTTAGGGAATGCAGAAAGTGCTAGATGTTTTCTCCTATCCCCAAGAGGCCAGCGCAGGAATTACTTCCACTAACCAGTCCTTGGCTATTCGCACAATGGGGATTGGATATAGTGGGTCCGTTGCCATGGGCCATTGGGGACAAGTGTTTCCTTCACGTGACAATCAACTACTTCACAAAATGGGCAGAGCCAGAACCCTTGGCAACCAAATGAGATACTGACACAAGAAAATTTGTGTGGAAGAACATCATCACTAGATTCGACATACCTAATGCTCTTGTGTCCGACAATGGGACTTAGTTTGAGAGTGGTCCCTTCAAGACTTTTTGTTAGGAATATAGGATTCGAAACCATTACTCCACTCCTGCGTACCCCTAGAGTAATGGGAAAGTGGAAGTGTAAAATAGAAAAATCCTTGACGGAATTAAAAAAAGGCTAGAAAAGGCGAAAAGTAGATGGGTGGAAGAGTTACCAAGCATTTTGTGGACGTACTAAACCATGCCTCGACGCGCAACAAGAGAAACCCCATTCTCCCTCGCTTATGGGATACAGGTACTAATACCTTTGGAAATTGGATTACTAACTTTGAGAACCGAGCTCATCTCCAGTGGAGATAATGACATCACCATTGCTCTAGAATTAGACTTGATTGATGAGAAAAGGGACCTAGAAACGATACATATGACATCTTATAAGTAAAAAATATCCCGTGCTTGCAACAAGAAGATTAATCCTCTCACTTTCACCCTTTGAGATCTATTCCTTAGGTGCATTATGGGATTGGCTAAAAATCCAGCGCCTGGAAAGCTTGCTGCAAACTAGGAAAGGTCGTACAACGTAACACGAGTGGGAGGTAGCGGGTACTATACGCTTGAAACTCTAGACCATAAAATGGTGCCGCAACCTTGCAACTCATCAAACTTACGAAAGTTATATTTCTAAAAGTACCTTTTAAGATATGAACTCCGAAGTACCTGCGGGAAAATAAGGGTGCCCCTTATAGAGATACTTTGAAAGGATAATGAATTTCTAAAAGTATGTTTAGCATTTTTTGAATAAAAATTCTCAACTTTCCTGAATATTTAGTGTCAGTAAATTGGATTCATCCTATTACCAAGGCAAGGACGCAAAAATCTTGATAGAAGCATAAGCTTATATTAGGAGTAGCCACCTGATCAATCTAGGCCCTCAGTTAGGTATGACGATGTAAGCCGAATGGGTAGTGATTTGATTCCGATTAGATCGGCGGGTCGGTGCGAACGTAGAAACAGTCTCTTATTGTGCCCAAGAGGCCAGAGTCTTTATTTCTCTGTGTTAACCAAGCTCTTCAAAGAAAGGCCAAGTAACGACCATAACTTCCAGAGCCAAAATTTGTTTAAGTGTTGATGGTCCGTACTTTGTGACCAAACTCTTTGAAGAAAGGCTGAGTAGAAGCGATAACTTCAAGAGCCAAAATTTGTTTAAGTGTTGATGGTCCCTACTTTGCGACCGAGCTCTTCGAAGAAAGGACGAGCAGAGGCTATAACTTCAAGAGCCAAAATTTGTTAGTGCTGATGGTCCCTACTTGGGGACCGAGCTCTTCGAAGGAAGGCTGAGTAGAGGCCATAAATTCAAGAGCCAAAATTTGTTTGTGTTGATGGTCATTACTTTGGGACCCAGCTTTTTGAAGAAAGGCCGAGTAGAGGCCATAAATTCAAGAGCCAAAATTTAAGTATTCATGGTCCCTACTTGGGACTATGCTCTCCGAAGAAAGTCCAAGTAAAGATCATAACATCTCGGGCAACCATTTATTCAGGATAATCACTAGTCGAATAAAGACGTGGATTAATAAAGAAAATACTAAAGTACATATGCATATCAATTAAGGGGAAAGGCTTTCATTACTTCAAAAGAAGTTACAAAAAGAAATAAGTTTTTTAAATTTTGTTGTTCAGGTTGATAGGGACAGAGAAAAACTAGCAAGAGAATGACAAGTGTAGAGTTATAAAGATTAAGGTACCTCGGCGGTAGTCAAAGCAGCATGCCAACCTTTGCTGAAATACACTTTCTCCAAAATCGAGATCTACAAAGCCAAGTCATCTCTGCCTTTTCCATCCCTTGTTCGAAAGCTAGGTCTTCTTGTCCTTTAGCTTCAGCTTTAAATTTCTCAAATTGCTCCAAAAGACTGGAGGGATCAAGCTGGGTTTGGGAAAGTTCAACACTGACTACATGTTTAGACGCCTTCAACTCCTCAACCTCTACAATAAGTTTATTGTTCTTGTCAGTCAGGCTAAGCATTTGAGCATGAAGAACTAGAATCTCTTCACAGAGTTTGGCATATTCTTTGTCAATGGATTCTTTCTTTTCCAAAGTAGACGCACGGGCGTGGATGGATTCTTTCATAGCCTTATCTTTCCTTGCAATCCTAGCCTCCACTTCATGGAATTTTTGAAGCCCCTACAAGTCAAGGAAAAAATTATAAAAAATCAAGATAAACTATGATCAATTGTCCAAAGAGAAAGCAAAAAAGAGGAGAAAATACCAGAACCATCTACTGGACCGTTTGCCGTGTGATTTCATCATATAACTATGACTCATTTGAGGCTAAGTCTTTAGGAAAAATCACCCCTAGCAATCCCCACTGCTACATTGAAGTCTTTGGCAACAGAATCCCTCAGGGTGATCTCCCTCCTTTTCGCTTTCAAAACAAGTCTGAAGGAAAGAATCATAGGTTTTGAAGAGGGAGTTGTGTCAGACTCTGAAACTTTACGCTTCTTGGGGTCAGGATCACCAGATAACTCAAGGATTGATTCAAGACAGTTATTAGGAGATTGAACTAGAATAGGACAGAAAGGAGGAAGCTCTATAGGAATAGAATACTCGAAAGCCCGAAGCCCGAGCCAAGTCATCTAGGGGACCCTCTAGGTGAACCGCATGGTTCGACCTGGTAGGGACCGCTTCAAAAGGATCTTCAAGTTCAAGTTGTTGCACAAATATAGAAGTTACAGTAAGGAGATAATGTTCAACAGGAACAAAAGGTTCAACCGGTACAGAAGATTTGACAGGTACAGAAGGCTCAGCAAATGACAAAAAATAAAGGAAATTCATGACCGACCTATTTCTTCTAGAAGGGCTGGGTAGGGACTTTTTGCGGGAATGAGAAATTTGATCCCAAGCAGCAAGATAGATTGACGATTGCCAGCAAGGGCAGAATTGGTTCAGGAAGGATCGACAAAAAATGACTTGTAGGTTGGAGTGTACCCGAGTAGAGTGTGAGTAGCTCGACAGAAGAGCGAGTCGTTAGAGTCCCACACTTTCTTCAGCTCCTCCATCTTAACAGCCTACTCGGGAATTCTCCACATCATAATCTCACCTATAAAGAAATACAATGTAAATAAAAATAATATATATATGCACAAAAAGGCAAGTAAAAATATCAGTCACCTCGTGTGCCTTCTTCATAAGGGCATCGATAGGAAGGAGTAGCTTTAGCATCGTACTCCCCATTTCCAGAGACAAAGATCACATCGTTCTCATCACCATTCTTCGAATCTTGAAGATGGTTTACTAGATAACGATCCTTCTTCCTTGCTGCTAGATAGTAGTTGTCTCCAACATGTTTGATAATATAGAAGAACAAAATTTCCCAAAGACCCAAACTTAGATTTAGTAGCTTGTTGAGTGTAGTTATGCCCATCATGATTCTGAAGAAGTTGGGGGCATGAAATAACTGACAGACGAAAAGTGTCCCTCATACGTTTCTTGGGGGAAAATGAAGGGGCACTACATTTTTGACACGTGTAGTGGCATTTAATGCTCTCACGTGGAAGTGATAAGACCATTCACGTGAGGAAACAGTAAAACCATAAGATGACCAAGCTCTTGGATCATTACTTTCGCAGAGACGTGTCAAGCTGTCCATTAGCTCGGTGAGGAAGGAATAAAACTCGGTTCTAACCAGACTGAGCTCCTCATATAAACAATTGTGTTTGGAAAGTGCCTAATTTAGGCATTCTTGTATGACATATGAGCATGATCATCGGCTCGGTAAAAGAAGTTCGATCAAACAGCTAGAGAGATTTTAGTGAATTCCTAACAAAATTCCCAGATTGATGGATGGTGTGCCACCTTTCATCATCAATTAGGGAAACCCTAACAGAATGGGGCTCTATAAAGGAAGTTGGGACTCAAGGAGAAAGGTACACACTCAATTCTCCCTGCATAGTAATTCATCTTATTCAAAATACTGACTTAAGCATCAGAGTGCTTTTGATCAAAGCATTTTGGTCTTGGGCAGTTTTTCTGTTTTACAAGGGATAAAGAAAGGGAATATACATTGTTGATTCGCATGTTATCTAAACAAGGTAAATCCATTTCTTGCCTCTTACAGTATGCATCAAACATTGTCCTAACTTCTTGCCATTTTCTTCAATTTGCAGTTTATGGACATTGTTGAATGAATAGAAGATTAAAAAATATAATTATAATTAATTTTTTTCATGTACAATTCATACAAAATGAAGGCAACATCCTTTATTATTTTTTTAAAGCTATAGTATACATAAAAGCACCACAATAAGTGGCTAATTACTTATCGAAATAAAAAAGTGGCTACCATGTTTAGTACGATTAAAAAGTTAGTCAATCGTCAAGGACTATAATATCTACTTGTTTCCTAGAATTGACTAAGGGTGATGAACCAACTCTTTCACAGTCTGCTGGGTAGTACCTTCTGCATTCCTTTTAAAAATAACATCAAAGTTGTCAAACAAGAGGCATGACTGAAGACAATAGGTGTTAGCAAAATCATTTTTTATATAGTTCAGTGAGAAACTGTTGGTATATTTTAATATTAATAGTTGATGCATATGTGCGTTGCACGTGGACTACTTTCACTATGAACTATTCTTATGTTACAACGATGGTAAGCAAAAGATATCAGATAAGTCCAATAAACAAGGTGGCAATCAAACAATAAGCTGATGTAAAAGACAAACAATTTATTTTATTAAGTGCACTTATTTCTTATGGAATGAGCAAGAGAAAATATACGCAAGTTGTAGCTATTTTATATCTATAAGTATTGCATTAATTGACAAAAAACATAGCTACTACAAGGGTATTTTATCTTGTAATACTCTGTCAAATCTTTTCGTGCAAATAAAGCAACTTATTGCATTGAAAAAATAAAGTATTTACCTCATATGATGGCTTCTAACTCCAAGTCTCTATGACTGCGTCCAAATCTTTTGTAGAAGACCAATCTATAATATAAAACACGACGATATCAATAAGCTCATCATACGGTCTCAAATACACTAATCCAACGGCCACCATATTAGCATTTTAACACACACCTCACCATTATTACTTTGTCAGGCCATGCCGCCCCTCTGTCTATTTTTAGTAATTTTATTTTCCTCCACCCTCACACGATCTCTCTCAGCTACATTGCCACCGCCACCACCACCGCCACCGCCACCGCCACCGCCACCGCCAAGTGTAACTCTTATCTTTTTCTTCTTTCTTCCTCATACCTAACTATCCTCTTCTACGAGCACCACCACCCAAACTCTCCCCCTTTTTGCAAATCCACCCTCTGTGCAAACCTCACCCCCTTTGCACAACCCACCCTATACACACACAAATACAAATGGAGCACACCCACAACACAACACACACATACATATGCACAAAACACACATAGACCCTTTAACATACGTACACATTCACGAGTTCTCTCTTTCTCTCTCTTAGCCTACCGGCGCCACCGTCATTGCCATAGCACCACATAACCATCCCAATGCACATACCCTAATTATAATGCCCATGAAATGTTTGTTGAAATGCCTAAGACACACACACATACGCAGATCACATCCACACCCACAATGGGCAAACACCACACACTCACACTCCATTCTGAACTGACACACACTATTTTTTGTAAGCACATCTCTCTCCCACCCCCTCCCTGCTCCTACTTTTCTCATATACTAATAGCACACACCAAAACACCCCTATCCATCAGACACACAGACCCACACAAAGCCCCTCAGCCAACACAGAACACACACACACAACCCACTCCTCAGTCACACACACATACTGCAAGTTTGGGTGTAGTTTTTCTACCATTTTTTAATTTTTATGCAAGTTTAATGTGTTGTGAATTTCGTGATTGGATCAATTTTGAGATGGTTTTATGGATGGTGAATTTTGTGAATTGAAGTGTTAGTTGAAATTAGGCTATTAATGCGATGTCATTGTTTTTTTATTTTTTTGCTTCTAAACATTCATGATGTCAATTTAAAAATTAATTTAGAGAGAGTTGCTTTGTTGGTTGCAATTTGGTTATAGTTATGCAATGAGTTGCCTCTTTCCTTGAAGGCGTTCAACAACATGAATTATTACTGATTTTCTTAGTCTAATTTTAGTTTCCCGTAACCAGCTTGGCCACATCTTTTAAAAGTCATTTAGAACTTTGGAATTAATTTTCCTATCTTCTTATTTTTGTTGAAGAAATCATCTATGATGACTATATGGTTTTTGACCCATAATGTTGGGAACACTTCTACATCCCTACTTACATAGTGTACTTGATTATAACACTAAGAATTTGGTGTATTCAAAGGTCTCATGCGTAATTGTGATTCTTCGATATAGTTATAATTTGGTTTTGTTCTTGGGTTACTCTTTGGTTGATGATAATTAGTAACAAAGCAAATGGATTTATGTACTTAGCATTCGTGAGATGGTGATTGAATTTGGTTTTGATAGTTTATATTGTTTGACTTGTGAGAATTCATAGGAAATTAAATGATTTTTTTGGTTTAGTAGTCTTGTGTGTTGGTGATTGAATTGGGTTTTGACAATTTATGAATAAAATTCATTTTCTTCTTCGTCATATTTGAAATGGAGTATTATTATGATAGTGTCAATACTTGATTGATAAGAAATTGGAAAAAAAAGAGACAAATTTGATCTTCAATTGGTGGGTTTTTACAGTAATTAGTTGATATTAGTATTGTTGTGTGGGTGAATTGAATGGGTTTTGATAAATTAAGTTCTTCCATAAATGATGTAAATAATGTGTCTTAAATATTGTTCTTTGTACTTCTACATAGGTAAAATGAATGTATATGAGTATATTTGCATTTGACATAGTTGTGAGTTGTTTATGTCTTTTGTATTGATGGATTATTTTGTGTTTTTGTGCAATGACTTGGTAGATTGTCTATCATGGTTGTGTTTGTGCATAGTCAATTGCTTATGTGTTTCCAACTTGGACAAAGGAACTCACTTTTAAGTTGTTTTTCTTTTCATTACAATTAATATGAGTGTAGTATTGAAACACATAAGTAATAGAGTTTCTTAATTTTTGTTTGGTTTTGTTTGATTTGATTCTTTTGTTTCTTAGGTAGTTGAGGTTGGATTGAATCCTACTCAAAAGAAATCATTGAAGTGACTAACGTAGTTTGCACTTAATTGCAAGTAATCTAAAGACCAAGCTTGCACCAACAGTTAGAAGAACTTATTTGGTAATATGGAGTGATGCACTTTGGATGTGAGGCGTTGAACTTATTTTTTTGGCTCAAATTTGGCAAATATTTTGTATGGCAGTATATATATATATATATAAATATATATATATATATGTGTGTGTGTGTGTGTGTGTGTATGGAAACTTGCAAAAAATATTGATGACAAAAACTTCTTTTAGGACTCCTTTTCTTTGGGTTTTTTTTTTGGTTTCATTCATGATATCTTGGCAATTTTGGTTTCCTTACTAGCATTAGTAATCTAAATATATATAATTCAAATATATCTATGCAGAATATGCTCATTTATTATATCTTCGTAGTGCCAGTTTGGATGTAAATTGAGTTATTACGTGTTATTTTTGTGTTATGCAATACCTTCAGCACAAGCAAGTATATCTATATAATAAAAAAGATGGGAAATTTAATTATATCCCCTATATATTCTCCCCCAATTCTTTCAAATTCTCCCTGACCTCACTAGCGTCAATCATCTCTCAGAGGTTTTGGAGGCATGAAATCTCTCTCCTTCCCCATTCTTCTTCCTTCCCCCTCTCTCTCTAAGTGTGTGTGTGTGTGTTACAGATAGTGCCACAACACAACCACAACCACAACCATAGGGGCCATAGTGCCATTGCCCCCGCCACACCATTTCAAGGTATTTCTCTCTCTTATGTGTTTCTCTCTCTCTCACATACACACACAAACCCTCCCCCTAGCTCTCTTTCTATGAAACCTCCCTCAACCTCTTTCACTTCAGCACAACCCACTTCAAAAAATAATACCCACATATGAGTATCAAGCTTTGATTTGTGAGTTAAAATCAACACACCACCGGTTTGATGATTTGTGTCAAAGACACACACACATAAACTCATCTTTGTTAACCCCTTCCCTTCTTACACTGACATCCTCCCTCTCTCTCTCTCTCTCTCTCAGAACACACAAACACACACAGCACCACCCTTTCCCCCCCAACATACACACGAGACAATCTGTCTCCATAATACTCTATTTAATTGTTTTGGATTTGTTTTCAACACTATTATTGTCGAAATCTATCTGATTAGCAAGCTTTGATTGGTGTCTTAAAATCAACATATACCACAAATTAAAATAACTCGATCAAAAAAATTTGAAATTCAAAATTTAGTAGTAATAAAACAAATGTTGAAAAAAGTATAAATTCAATGTCTTAGTACATATTGAATTCTATGCTATATGGGTATGCAAATTCACTCTTTATATGAGTATATTTCCTAATTCAAAGTGAAATTAAAAATTTTGAAATTCACAATGTACTATATTACTATTTGTTGACGATTTTTGTCAAAGTAAATCCACAATCAACCTCCAAGTCTTTGATCCTTTTCATAATCTAATTGAAGGTGTCCAAGTCCAATGATAATGTTACGATGATCCTAAATTTATTAACCAATTAGTTCACATATTCCTAAATTTATTGACCAATTAGATTGTTTTGATGTTTAGAATAGTGTGGAGATTTATACTTTGTGGTGGTTTGGTCATGTTAATGCTTTATTCATTTTGCTGTGACTTTGGATATGTTTTTAGGATTGGCTGCCGCTATGGTTGAGTTTATTCAGAAGCACCACAACATCTACAACTAGTAGTGACCATTATGATTGCTTGGATTTTTTTTTTTTAGTTTTAGTGGCATGCCAATGGAAAGTGTGATGATTTGTGTGCATGTGTTGTAATAAAATTGGTCAATACATGTTGTGCTTAGCCCTAGGAGTATTACATGCGCCTTTTGCCTCTTTCCAATACTTATTTTCTCTAATTATTGTTTTTTTCCGTTACATTTGGAGTTTTTTTTAGACATAGAATATCTCTAAATAATCCTAGGGGTAATATTTTTTTATTTGTGAGCTTTTTACAAATTATGGATTGATGGTAATTATAGGTGTCAATTTTATTATGTTTATTTGCTGCTTAAGCTTGTAGATGTCATAATTTATTAATTAAACATGGTTAGGATTTCTTTTAACATTGGCTAGCTTTTGCATCAGCTGCTTAACAACAATTGCTGTGCTTAGACACATAAACTGTAAAACCTAGGAAAATTTGAAATTTTTTGAAAAAGGGTAAAATGGTCATTTTTCATTATAATGCGGAATAAAAATACGCATTCTCTAGAACTCGTATGACACAACGGACTTTGCCGTTGGATTCGTATTGCAAAATCTAGTCTCCTAGACTAATTTTGTCAAATTTTGAGATAGTCAGATTTTTCACATTTTACGAGACGACAAGGTGGTGGATGACCTCACAAAGGTCCCCAAAAATAAAAATTTTAAAATTTTTTTATAATTAAATTAAAATTTAAATAAAATTAATTTTTACTTAAATCAGGATGTAGTAAATCATTTTGTTAGAAAAGACCTACAGAGGTCATGATTACAATGTTTGTGTCTTGGTTTGAAACATATATGTTTTACATTACTTTATAACTTATGTGTACTTAAAGAGTGTTTACCTTATGTTGGTTAAAGAGAAATGGTATTTTAGTGTGAGTTGGAAATATTGTGGTTTTATGTCATGTGACCTTGCCCTATGATAAATTTCTTACTTGTATTGTTATATGCAAGGCTCATATGAAATATTTTATTTACTTGTATTACTTTTGTAAGAACCTATATAAATATTATATGTTTTGTTGAGATTTTGTATTTTAAACCTCACATGAGAATGAGAAAAAAAAAAATTGCTCTATTGGGTGGGGTTGCTCATTCGAGTCATTCCCCCATAATTAGCATTTTTCAAATGTCGGAATCTGTTGTTGGACTACATAGTGGGAGGTTAGGGATAGAAGCTAAATTCCTTGTATTATTAATGTACATATTTATGATATGAAAAAGATATAATGGATAGCGATGTATATATTGAGATTATGTAAATAAATAAGCTTTTAGATATTTGAGATGATGTGTATGTTGTACTATTGATAATAAAGTATGGATGACTAGATGCACTCCGATTTTGGGAGAATTTTGTGAGCCTCATTTGTCACCCCGGTATTAGATTTTATTGGTTTAATATGGATGATATGACGGAGATGACTAGTTAGATATTTTTTATTCTATTCGGCACTCTTACAGGTTGCTCTTACCGTTCATTGGAATGCCTGCTTTGCCCAAAATTTTGGAAAAATAGCATTATTCAAATTTAAAAGAACATTTTTCAAGGAATTACTTAGTAAGCCGACAAGTATTTTTATTAATCACATTTTTTATGAGAATTGAGGCCTGACCATATCGTAGGCATCCATTTGCGTGGAAGGCCAAATGCTGTATTTGTGCTCATTTCACATTCTTGGAATCTTAATTGATGGAATAAAGTAGGTAATTCCTTTATATGTGTTTACTAATCTGACTCAAGGGTTAAAAATAGCATTCCAACGTGCTTTACTTTTTAACTTGAACAATAAACATTACACAATATCCACTAATATTTTGCTAGTTCCCCAAGCTGTTTCTAATCAAGACATTCAATCAAATTAACATCACATCAGCTATTAAAAAAATTCAACTTGATGACAATTATTGTCTGAAAATACAAGCGCAAGAATTATTGTATAATTAAGCTCCTCTTTTTCATTGGACTTGTGTTAAATTAATGACTAAGCAACACACTAAACAGGTCCATTTTGCAATCCAACATACATTCAAACACGCTTCTAGGTGACTTCTACAATCTAAAGATACGTCAGATAGAAACAAATTATTTTACTAATTTCTGATTCTACCTAAAATAGAATACAAAAAAAAAAAGAGTAACAAACATTTACCGATAGTGACAAATCTTATACCAATTGAGCCGTATCGTTGGTTTAAAATGAGACCTTCATGTGTTTACAGTTCCAAACTCACTGGGTCCCATCCATCCATTATAATAAGCTTCTCGTTGGCACTCAAAAGTTGACGGAATGAAGTTAATTCATCTGGGTACTTTGAAACTGAATCAACTTGATCCCAAGTCCTACTCACAGATAAAGAACAGAGACCCCATAGCTTGGCTAACCAACTGGTTTTGAGTCGCTCTAAACCCATACTGATAGAATCAAGTAAGGGACTTTGTGGTTATCTGTTTGCTTTTTTTTTTTGGTAGTAGAAGTATTTGGCAACGTCTACTTGGGCTGTTGTCTTTATCACTTGTGAAAAGAAGTTAAATATGGCTCTAGAGTTGCTTCTCTACACATTTTCCCAACTTCCCATTTCCAAGTGAACATGTTTTTGGGTCTAATTCAAAAATGGATATTACGAATAAAAGCAGTATCGAAAAGTGACTGTAATATAGCAAAATTAAATTAAATAGAGTCCAATTTAAGAAAGTGATTCTCTTTGTGCCATTGTTTGAACAATCATCACTCAATAAAAGTATATGAGTGAGCAATATTATTTGATTGGAAGGTAGAGTGACCATACAAAAGTTATATTATGTAATTGTTCAAGGGAATAATTATTAATAAAAAAATTTCACTGTTGCTCATATTTCATAGTAACATAGATAGATATATATTAGTCGTCATGGCCATGCGGTTTGCTCCTCTTAACCAGCCTAGCGAGGAAAAAATTTGTAAATTGGGCTAACTATTTGGCTCGTGGGTAGGGTCTAGGTCAAGCGTCACGGCCTATGGTCCTAAACATTTCTTTGAGCAGATGATCACACAATTATTGAAATGTGTTGGGGTGAACCCCTAGTTTTCGAGTATTGTCCAATCTATTAGATGCAAGGCAGAGAGAAGTTAGATGGACGCCCAACGTTGAGTCAGTGGAGGCCTCTCCAATGCCTAAGTCAGTATTGCAATCAACACATAAATAAGTTAGTGTGTAAAGCTTGAAAAAAGAACAAAAGTGTGTGTGTGAAGTATGGAGCCGAACAAAAGTTTAGTGTGTTCTTTTTTCAAAATTGTTTCAACAAAATTTTTCAAAACTTAAATTAATAAAATCTTATCTCCGATCAGCTATGTCACAAAAAGATTAAATAAATTAACTATATAATTTATTGAAAAAGATCTATTAACAAAATTTGAATATAAAAATTTAATCAATATTTTTGCATCTCAAAAAGTTAGAAAAATAGCTTATAAATGAATATATTTTAATAATTGTTGTCTATTAATATGGTCCCGCTTCATATTCTTGCCTAGGGTCTCTGGATTTGTTGGGCCACCCCTGCTTATACTTCAAGCCACCTTACCTTTGGGTCTTCACCCATCTTTATAGAGAAAGTCGAGAGTTACTTACCGTTGAAATGTCATACTCCTTGGGTTGATACATTCTTGAGATATGTGTTTCTGCAAGTGTTAAAAATTGTGTTCGACTTCAATTGGTCAATCAACAGGACAGACAATTTTCTGTTGTCTTCAGAAAATAAATCATGTCTTATTATGATACACTCATGTTATGTGGGGCCCTCTCTATTGATGCAAAATATGGTTGATCACTAATTATCTTCAAAATAAACATTTTTGTTTGGCCTTTATGGTTTGATAATTTGTGAACAAAAAATTCGAGACCCATTTAACATTTCAACAACAATATAAAATGCTGAATTTTGCCGAACAATCCACTTTCAGTAACTTCCATTACGAGTTTCACTTCTGATTTTTTCCGCACTCCAAACGGAATGTGTATTTCTTGCTTTCTTGTAGTGCCTTTGTTTCTTTTTTTCCTGCTGACCTCTCTATAGAGAAACAAAAGAAGAATTGGGATGCTCTCAATATGGATTGCAATTCAAAGAATAAATTTATACTCAAAACACTCTCACGGTACAAGATAACACTGGTATTAAAAAAAAAAAATCAGTACCTTACTAAATTTTACTAATTCTAAAAGTTAGTTACACGTTTTAAATGTTCAATTACAACTATTAGGAAATTGTTCATTTCTAATTGACTAATTTCATGAATTCACATTTTAAATCTCAACTTAAATTCATGGTCATAATGCTTCAAATATCAAGATACAAAAGCTTCAAGGAAAGATGGAGTTCAAGCTTCAAAACTGAATCAAGAATACCTCCATTGCACATTCCAAACTTAGGAAAAATAATGAGCTAGACACCTAAGACCCTTAATAGAGACCTCCCGCTACTCGCTCTCTTTCAGTTAAAAAGGTATTGGAATAAATTTTGGAGAAGGCTATGAAGTTTTCAGTGGAGACTACTCTCTTTGTGAAACCCCGCATGCTTACAACGCATAAAAAAAAAAGCATATATAAAATAAGGGGGTTGAAGAATATTTTTTGCTTTCAAAACTTATGTGGTTCATTAGTGAATTGCATTGAAAATGAGGGTCTAGATCAAATATATTGTTAATATTTTTGAGAAGGAAATATAATTGGTGAAACTTGAAAGAAAGAAAGAAAGAAAAATATTATAAATCTTGTCTCCATCTACTCTTCGTGTGGTTACTTGAAAGAGCAATACTATTAGGACTTAATTTACTGACCTAATTTGCTGACCTAATTCACTATGACCTTTGGATTGACTTGTTGAGATTTAATCGAGCATTAAACCCCCAAACAAACACACAATCCAAGAATAATCTAAGAACATAAAGCAAAGGAAAAATAATAAAGAACAAAACACACAGATTTTACGTTGTTCGATAATTTGTCTACATCCACGAAGCTGCATAGATTTGCCTACTAAGAGGGAGAGTTACAAAGAGCGGCTACAATACACTCACAAACCCTAATCGCCAAAACAATGGTTTTTATATGTCTTGCACACCGGGCCACAAAACAGGCCAAAAATTTTTTTTCCAGGGCCCAAGCCTTCGCTCCATGGACTAAGCCTCAGAAAATTTCTCATTAAGAACTGCGCAACATTATTTTGAGTCGGGTCACCATCTGGATCAACACAAAAAACTAGGCTCCATAAAAGCCCAACAATTCTCCCACTTGGAGACTAGTTTGATCACCAACATCAACTGTAATCCTCTCAAAAAGAAAAAATGTCTCATCCCTACAACTTGTCCTCCTGTCCTCAAGCTAAGTGACCCACAGAAGCTTAACAAGACTTCAACTTCTCCACAGTAACCACTTTCGTTAACATGTCTGCCAGATTATCCCTTGTGTGAATCTTTTCCAAAGTGAACTGTTCATCCTCCAACCAAGAGCGAATAAAGTGATACTTTATGTCTATATGTTTGGTCCTCGAATGAAAGGCTACATTCTTTGATAGATGTATTGCACTCTGACTATCGCTGAATAATTTTGAATTGTCTTGATCCTTACCCAACTCTTTCATGAAGCTCCTCAACCATACCATCTCCTTGCACGCCTCCGTGGCTGCAACATACTCTGCCTCTATCTTTGAAATAGTCATTATTTTCTGTTGCCTTGAGACCCAACTCATTGTTGCACTGCCCAATGAAAAAACCTACCCTGTAGTGCTCTTTCTGCTATCAATGTCCCCTGCTAAATCTGAATCCACAAACACTTGCAAACAAATATCAGAACCCCCAAAATTCAAAGCCAAATCTTAAGTACCTCTCAAGTAGCATAGAATCCACTTGACTGCACCCCAATGCTCCTTGCTCGAATTTGTCATGAACCTGCTGATAACTCTCACTGCATAAGCAATATCTGACCTTGTATTGACCATGACATGCACCAAACTCCCTACCGCCGAGGCATATGGAACATTTGTCATATAGTTCTGCTCTTCATCTGTTACTGCACACTTTTCCTTCAAAAGTTTGAAGTGACTTGCCAAAGGTGTGCTAACTGCCTTAGCACTCTCCATGTTGAACCTTTTCAGCACCTTTTCAACATACTCCTCCTATGACAACTTCAACTTCATGTTTGTTCTGTCCCTACTAATTCGCATTCCAAGAATTTTCTACACAAAGCCTAAATCCTTCATTGCAAACTCCTTTGACAGTTGTGCCTTGAGATTAACAATCTCCTCCATGCTTGTACTTGCAAAAAACATATCATCTACATACAACAAAAGTATGAGATATGATGTACCAAGATTCTTAAAGTAACAACAATGGTCCCCATGACATCTACTAAACCCCGTAGTTACCATAAAAGTATCAAACTTTTTATACCATTGTCTTGGAGCCCGTTTCAACCATACAAACTCTTCCTCAGCTTGCATACCTGATTCTCCTTGCCTTTCACAACAAAACCCTCTGGCCGATACATTTAATTTCCTCGTCCAAATCTCCATGAAGAAAAGCAGTTTTAACATCCAACTGCTCTAAATGCAGGTTCTCAACAACAATAATATTAAGGATACATCTGATAGTAGCAATCTTAACAACAGGAGAAAATATTTCAGTGTAGTCAATACCTTGTTTTTGCTCAAAATCTATATCTACCAACCTTGCTTTGTACCGTTTGCTCCCATCAGATTCTTCCTTAATCTTGTAAACCCACTTGTTGTGCAGAGCCGTCTTCCCCTTGGGTAATTGAACCAATTTCCAAGTCTGATTGGATGAGAGATAATCCATCTCATCATCCATCGCATGCTCCCACTCCTTGCTGGACTCAACCTGCAATGTTTCCTCAAAACATTCTGGTTCACCGCCGTCAGTTAACAATAAATAATGCAAAGATGGAGAATAATGTACCGGAGGTTTAACAGTATGTGTA
>CM042184.1:36922663-36975163 GCA_023539305.1 Ilex asprella | reverse complement strand
AATCACCAAAACAATGGTTTTTATATGTCTTGCGCATCGGGCTACAAAACATGCCCAAAAAATTTTCTCTAGGGCCCAAGCTTTGCTCCATTGACTAAGCCTCAGAAAATTTCTCATTAAGAACCGCGCAACATTATTTTGAGTCGGGTCACCATCCAGATCAATACAAAAAACTAGGCTCCACAAAAGCCTAACATGGCTGTGGGAGCCATCAAGCATTGGAACTTGGTGTTGATCCAATGGTTCTACTGCAGCCATATCATTATGTCAGCAAATTAGGTCAGTATTTTAGGTTCCAATAGTATTACTCTACTTGAAAACATTTAGCTTTGGGTATATAATATGAACTAGGGTTGTGGGACCATTAGGGTTACTCATTTTTCTTGCAATCCATTTAACTCAAAATGACATTCAAATGAGCTAAACAAGTTCATATATTTTCATTGCATTAAAAGTAGTTAAACATTTATAATGAGTCTGAAACAAACTTGTATGTTAACATGATCATATTCAACAAATTTTGAAACATTTCAAGGGTCAGTTGGTGACACGAGTAATCATTCACGCAAAGATATTCATCTTCAATGATTTCACAAAATGGATTTCAATGATAAATGCATTAGCATGATATGTGCTAGGTGTGAAAATGGCTCCTTCTATTTTGGCTCCACCTATAGGTTGAAAGAGACATTGCTGAATTATAGAGTTCTTTAAGGTGAGTGTGTTATTTCATATGGTTGAAAATCACAAGAGTAGGCTTATTCGCCACTGATAAATGATTATGTTGATCATTGACTTGTGATGGCCTTGTGAATATTCTACGTAGTCTTAGTGGAAGATATAGCCTTAAAGGAGGATATGTGGCCTTAATGGCAGATACGACTTTGGTGGCGGATATAGCCTTAGTAGCGAATATAATGCCTAAAAGGCAGATATGTAGTCTTAGTAGCGAATATGACATTTGTGGTGGATATATATTCATATTCATACATATTGGATTCTGTGGTGGTTTTTTCATTATCATATCGAGATGATATTGACATTTGATATGCATTTTTGTTATTCTATGATATGTTAATGTGTACATTCACTGAGCGTATTGTGCTTACTCTCGTATAGTTTCATTTTTAGGTAAACAAATTGAGAGGGATGTCCACTGTTGGGTATTAGACAGATGAGGGGAGAGTTTGGGGCTTGGATCTTACTTGTGTCATATAGTGCATATTTGAGACATATATATATTTATGGTTTTGAGAGCCCGAAGTTTTGAACTAGAGTGGATAATTTGTATAGATGTTATGTTCATATGGATTAATTTTAGTTCTATTTTGTTGCACCTAGCTAGTGCTTGTTCATTGAATTATTATATTCATTCACATGGAACAGTAATATGTTTAGGGAACGGGGTTCACTCTTCTAGTGTAGGTAAAATTACTGCATCTGGGTAAGGCTGTGACATTCTTCGTGTTCTCAGGCCGCTAGAGTGGTTGCAGATGGCTCAAGTAGTCCCTTCTCAGCTCGCCTAGGTTGAATTATTTTCTCATTCTAATGACAACCATTCTCTGACCACAATTTCACAAGTCAAGCAGTCCTTTGCGTAACTAGGTTTTCTTAGACTCCAAAACAACTCTAATTCCGGATCTATGGTATCTCTCTCGAACTCGAAATTTTAGCCTCCTACATCTTAAAAGATCCAAGAACAACCCTAGATTCCTAAGATTCTTGTTGGCTGAAGCACCAAAACCCACATAGGTTGTGTGCACACCGAGAATCTTGGATGTATCCTAGAAGATTGATTACGACCTAAACGATTCATTGTGGTGAACGCATCCTAGTGAAACTACTTAAGACTTTGGGGTAGGTGTATCCGGAGTAGAGATAGGTGACCCGATGTCAGTTCTATGATTTTCCCCGAGAGGGTTTTGACATAAAATTACTTGTATTGTGGGTGATCTTTTTATCGTTTTTATTTTTCATAGACACATGCAATTGCGCACATGCACACACACATACTTTGTTTGATGGAATAATTGTTTGAATTTTACATCATGAAAATTCATCATAGTGGTTGATAGGTGTTTTGCTTAATTAGAGGGATAAGGCAGAGTTGATTGGATCGTGGTTGATTGTTGACAATCACATATTTCATCCATTGGTTTATGGCAAGTTGTTATTGTTGATAAAAAAGGGATTCAAAGCACTTAATTGACAAGTTAATTATTTAATTTGATAATCATGGTAAATAGTTTAAAAATTGATGATTATTCATGTGACACCCCAATTTCCAAAAGCATATATGAACTAATTATTCACCATCAAATCATGAGAGCATAACTAAATACCATTAATGAAAAATGAAATTTATCGTCATCCACCATCTAACTTAATTAAAATTCAAAAGTAAGATAATTCAACTTTCAACAAAATCTTAATAAAAAACCATTATCCCAAATAACTAGAATGAAAGCTTAAACATTAAATTTCAACATCCACAACTTTGAAACTAAAGCCAAAAACAACTAATCATGCATCCAAACCAGATCCACCTCCTGTTTTGCTTCAACCACAAAGTTGTCATGCTCACCTATGTTCGTTTCTTCTTTAACACCAAAATTTTAAAAAAAAAATAGAGGAAGGGGTGAGGATAATAAGCACAGTAGGAAAACTTTCCCAAACCTACTAAGGTTTACAAAAAATATAAAAATAGGTCGTTCTCAATTTATAAAATAAATATATAACTTTTGAAGTGAAACGGATGACAATTAATAATGATCTCAAGTTTCGATGTATAAACAAAAAAAATTATAAAGGAAAGGAACCAATTCTCAAAGGAATAGATAGTCACAACTTGTATATCTTATTTGTGCTGGTTGACTAGCCTTAATCCATACATCGAGAATATCCTCCCTCCCCCCCAACCCATACATACAATCATCCAACTAATCTTCGTCAGGATACACCATTTTAGGAAATGCATATGCCGACACATCAGCATTGACAAAATCTCACAAGGTATAGTAGCAAGCCTTAGCCTCAATCCTCGTGAGAGATAGTGCAAATTCTTTGGAACATTGCAAGGAAAGAAGCAACTCCGACACTCTACGATATCCAATCGAGTACAACTCACGTTCATCACACTCACCCATACAAGAGATAATAACAACAGTTGTCTATAAAATTCACATATACCAAAATTCATAGTTGTACAATTCTCAAAATAGAAGAGTAATCAAATCAAAATACACAAGAAATTGTAAAAAGATTTATCAAATTTTCCCATACTTAAGATGTAGGGTTTTTCATCAAGAGCATGTGATTTGGGATGCAAATCATGTAATTTTTCCCAAGCAATAAATTATATATCGAAAAGAATGTGAAAACAATGTATATCTATAACATATATGGATATAGGAATCAAAAAATTATATATAATAACTCTAGTCCTCAATGTCCATATTTGAGAAAAAAACCTACCTTTTTATTGATCATAATGAACTTTAATGCGATTACCACGTGTTAATCCTCCAACATCTAGCCAGTCTTCGTCTTTCTCCTTTCTCCCAAATTTTTTTGGCTTCCTAGAGTTGAAAAATACCTAAAGGAACCCTAAAACACGATCCTCTACTATTTGTAAGGTCAAAAAATATTTAGACAACGCCAAACTGATCGCTAAAAAAAGTGCATCTCAGTTCGAATGGAGCTTGTCCCATTTGAACGGATCTTATTCCTAGTATCTTTTGTTTTTTCTAAGTTGCATTCAAATAGAGCCTTTCTCGTTTGAACATACTCAAATATTCTATCCTATCCTAATTTTTCAAGCCAATTTTGGCCTAATTAGAAGTTGATTCATAAGATTTTCATGAAATACAGACTTATAGCTCTTGAAGTTTACTTTTTGGTGCCGCAAGAATTAGCTCAATCAGATATCAGAGTAAAACTTTATGACCAAAATACTGAGGTAATTTCAAATTCCTTCCTACCCGAATTCTCCCCAAAATGAGATTTAATTCTGAAATACTTTCAAATTTTTAATACAACCTATATCACCTTTTTTAAGATTTCTTGACCTTATAGATTCAATGATAGCTATATTTTGACCTAAAAATATTTAAAAATTTACTTAACTACCCTTCTCAATTTAAAATGCCTCTGAAAATATATTCGACATGAAAGTCAATACGCATGAAATTCAAACTTTATGATCAGTCGTTCATTAATGCTTCAAGGTTCTACCATCATTTTGTATATATTAGGAAAACTCTAAATATGATTTGAACCTTATTTCATTATAGTACGGGGTCTTACAGTTCAAGCGAAAAGTGTAATTAACATATTCACTCTCTTCTAGGTCAAATGGTATAGTTCCACATGTATAATCGTATGAGAAGATCCTTAACTCATTTCCTTTATTATTTTCAATTGGTGTCAGAGCGTGATTACCCGTGGATTGCACGTAGGCATATTTTGTTATTGATTACTTTGTGACCTAGTTTTGTTATTTGAGATTCGTTGTGACAGCCTAAATTCCTGGGCACTACTTAATCACTGATTATATCACAGATTACCCTTGATACCATTGCTATGCTCCGATGCCAAGCTCTTACACCCCACATACAACATTTCATATTCACATCAACATTCCAAGTAAGAATATGCATTCAATGTTGAAATTTATCATGTCAAGCCATGAAATGAGATGAGACTCACTCATGCCAACCAAACAAAGCCCTTCTCAGCTCCTCAACACATGCAAGTGTCAATGTGTATGGAATCGTCATTTATGTTGCACATCAAATGACTTTTATCACTCTAGGGTCTTTGTATGGGATGGATGTTCATGGGCTTACACCAAGGGTCTCCAACCTACTAGAAATTTATGGACTTCCACCAAGGGCTCCGCGTACACCCACACATTTCATGGACCAAGCCAAGGGAGTGTGTATCCCACTCATCGGGCCTTGCACCGAAGGAATCTTCTAGTCCCTTCTTACCCCAACCCTAATTACCATGCACCCCGTGCGACTCGGCCAGGTCTTCGACCAAGCTTAATCAAGTCCACTCGTCATCCACCAAGTGTGGTGTTGATGACAACCATGCACACACCCACATAATGGGATGTTACCGTGCATATGCAATATGATGTCCCATTGCACAATGATAACAAATTCAATACAATTCACATATTATATGATAAAATTATATCATAAGCTTATAAATTCCCATAAGTTTCAACAATGTCAATATAACGCAAGCATGTATATACATTGACAATCTTCATAAAACAATTTTCAAGCATGTTATCACAATTTTTATGTGAATAACACACTTAATCACAAGGGCACAATTTCAGCCAAAAATAGTCCGTAAAATGGGCTAAAAACAGTCCATAAAATGACTTAAAACAGTCCGTAAAATGGCCTAAAAACAGTCCGTAAAATAACCTAAAAACAGTCCGTAAAATGGCCATAAAACAATCCGTTTGGATAGCCTATACATAGCCCTATTTCAGCCACTAAAACAATCCGAACATAGTCCAAAAACACCCATTTAACAGGCCCTAAATAGGCCACAAAACAGTCCATAATTTTTACCAAAAAAAATCCATAATTTGTACCCCAAAACAGTCCATAATTTCACCCCAAAATAGTCCATAACAGTCCATAATTTCAGCCCCTAAACCGACCCTGGAACAGCCCCAAAGGAGAGGAATAAAATCAAAGAAGGAAGAACCCTACCTCTTGTAGCGTGGAGGAAGTGATAGAACTTCCAAGAACACCAACAATAGTCCAAGAACTTGATTTCTCCAAAATCTTTTCTTTGGATCTTTAGTGAAATCCACTTTTCTTAGTACGTAGACGTAGCCCTCGTCAACATGATCAACATTAGTTCTTGGCTCGAGTTGATTCGAGCAATGAAACTCTGAGAATTGAAGGGAGAAGCTAGAAGATCTTGATTTTTTTATTCTCTCTCCTCACACATTTTTTGTAGAAGTTGCAGAGATATTTTTACTGAAATATATCATTTTAACTGATATTTATATTTTTAAACACTTGACCCAAGTCGCGCCACACGCCCCTCACTTATCCGGGTCTGATTTCGTCCGAAACGATTTATTTCATCTCGGTTTAAGTTCAAATTAATTTTATTTGAACTTTTACCAAATTTTAAGAAATTTTTTAAAAAAATATTTGTGGGGACCTTTGTGAAGTCAACCGCCACCCAGTTGCCTCGAACGACGTGCAAAAATCTGACTATCTCATAATTCGACGAAATTTGGTAATGTAGCTATATTTTGGGATACGAATCCAACGACGAAGTTTGTTGTGTCATTCGAGTTGTAGAACATGAGTATTTCCAATACGCATTATAGTGACAATTTATCATTTTGCCATTTCTCCGAAAAAATTTAAATTTACACGGGTTTTATATCAACAGACAACTTGTGCATATAATACTACTATGATCTTACCAAGGTCCAACATCGATAACTAAGAATTGTATACCTTGAATATCAAGTCAAAACCATCATTATACAACATACATTCATTCTCAAAAGAATACATGTTTGTAAAGTCCCAATTACTTGTCTTTAAACCGAAATAATAAACAAGGTTTGTCTTACAAAATATAAAAATTAAAAGTAAATGAAACGGGACTAAACAACTCAAAATAAAAGCCACATTTTGACTTTGTCCTCAATGTGGGCCCAATTGAGTGCCGTCAGCAGAAACATATTTGGTACGTGTAATATATCCTCATAAAGGGTGAATCAACGCTCAATAGAGTATCTCCTATGATGGTCACCTCCCAACCCACATGCATATGAAATGTCATGCAATCTTAAACATTTTCAAGCATTCTATTCACATATATAAACATAAACAATGATATTAATCCATTTCATGCCAAGAAGTGTAAACTTATGCATGCAATGCCAGTACTGAGCCCCATCCCGGGCTCCCGCCTTTAATGTTAAATATCTAATGACTATTTTAATTAATTTCATGTCTTTTTCTGGTAGCAATTAATGGTCTTTCACCAACGAGACACCACACTATCAACGAATCTTCAGGACATCCCACTTGCGGCTTCGGTTTTTTTGTTACGCTTTAATGGTCTCATTACAACAACAGAAAATGCATAACCGACATTGACGGGTCTTGCACCGAGGGAGAATCTAGCTCTTCTTACTATAATTTGTCAAGTTCATTTATGAAATTAGGGTGCACTCGAGTAGACCTAAGTCCAACCTTCTTGAGCCTACCCGTCAACACACCTAGGTAATGATTAAATCAAACCCATGCATACACACTCACACGCATCTCAATGCCCATGAATGTAGTGCAACCCGTGCATATGCAATGTAATGTACAATTGTAAGTCCATTTCATTGTAATATTAATTATATCATGAAAACATATAATAACATTTCATAAACATCACCAAGCATGCTAGATATGATCATTATTCAAATAACATACCTGCATTTACCTAAGCATTAATCAAAACACTTAGTGGCCATAAAACATAAACCCATATCATACCCACATAAGTCATTTCATCTAACCAAACATCTTCCTATGGTAGGTCGTGGCTCTTTTACAGGTAGATTCACATTTTCACACTCAAACCCAAATCAAGCTAGTAATGATGTCTTAGCTCTAATAGTATACCTTATAGTTTGAGATCTTGAGGATGCAAGAGAATGAAACCTTTAGCAATTTTTATGCTAAACTTAGTGATATTGCTAATTCATCATTTGCCCTCAGTTTCAAGTATGAAGACTTCGCAATTAAATGGAAAATATTAAGATTTCTACCAAAGAGGCTTTATGCTAAAATAATGGCCTTAGAGAAAGAAGTCAATTTGAATGAGGTGTCCATAAAAGACCTAGTTGGGTTGATCTTAATTTTGAGATGAATCTCCAACTACCCAAGAAATCGAGGGGTGTTGCCTTGAGCTCAATACAATAAGAGGGAGACGATTCTAAGTCACCTAGTTTAGGACGTGAGGATCTAGCCTACTACGTGAGAAAGTTTAGAAAGTATATGAAAGATAAGAGGAGGTGCTTAACTCCCGAAGGTACACCCAAGTGTAAGCTATCAAACTATAGTAATACTCTCAGAAGTCTGAGGTCGATCCCCTAGTAATGGATAATTTGAGCCTAACAAAAAGGAAGAACATAATTTTCTCATAAAAGTCAGAATGTTTAGAAAGTAATTGTAAAACTAAATTTAACGTGAAACGATATTTGAAAATGGCGATTTAAATTTGGGATATAAATTGCATGTGTTTATTATATATTATATTTATGCAATCACTACAACAAAAAATAATTTTTTGCGACGATTTTAAATTTGTTGCAAAAAGTTTACTATTAGCGACGATTTTATAATTTTGTCCCAAATGTCTATTTTGGCAATTTTTTTGTGACATTTTTTTAAAAACGATGCGAAAAAATGATTCTAATTTTTTTTGGAATTGACAAATTAAATTTTAAAACGGAATTTAATTAACTTTTCTCGACTTTTTTAAAAAACGCCACCATTAAATTTTTAAGCAAAAAAAAAAGGTTAAAAAGGAACAATTTAATTAATTTTTCATGATGTTTTTTTTAAAATTTTGTAGATAAATAAAAACTTTTAAAAAGAAAAATTTATTTAATTTTTTGCGACGTTTTTTAAACACGTCGCCAATAAATTTTTTGGAAAATAAAAAATTTTAAAAAGAACAATTTATTTAATTTTTTGCTAATAATTTTTTTGCATAAATATAAATTTTAAAAAAAAATTAATTAATTTTTCACGATTTTTTTAAAAACTTCACAAATAAATTTTTTAAAGCAAATAATTTTTTTTAAAAAAGAACAATTTAATAAATTTTTTCCTACGTTTTTAAAAAACGTTGCGAATAAATTTTTTTGGTAAATACAAAATTATAAAAAAAAATTTTATTTAATTTTTTATGACGTTTTATAAAAATTTCGCAAATATTTTTTTTTTTGGTAAATTAAAAATTTTAAAAAGAACAATTTATTTAATTTTTCACGTCATTTTCTAAAAACGTCGCATATAATTTTTTTAGGTAAATAAATATTTTTAAAAAGGACAATTTATTTAATGTAGCATTTTATTATGATTTTTTTGGACTAATTATACTTTGATGGAGTTTAAATGATGACGTTTCTGGTCCTGAAGTGAAAAAGTAATCATTATTATTTGTATGAGGTGCTCATTTATTTATTTAAGTAATGTTTTTAAATAAACTTGAGATCTTTTTAAATGTCACCGCTTTCTTTCAAATTATGTATCTATGTTATGTTAAAAATGAGACCGATCGTTTTAAATGTTTTTCTAAACCTTGTATGGGTTTGAGAGAATTTTCCTATAGAACTTCTTGCTCACCCCCTACCGCTAGCATTTTTTAGATTACACACTTAAGGAGGACGTGAGGATCGAAGAGCCCGTTACCTGGGAGACTCTAATTGACGGGAGTGTGGATCCCGAGGTGGACACATAGAGCGGCCTCCTTTCCTTTTGTACTAGACTAGGACATTCTTTCGGAACATTGTGTAGTCTAGTTTCTTTTGTTTATTCCGATGCGTTCCTTTAGTTAATGTTTGAGATGTAATAGCCATGACTTGGGCTTATTCTTTTGGATAATGTTGTAATTAATTGTGGATGACAAATTAAGTCTTATTTTTTAAGGGATTTTATTAGTGCTCTCATGATATGAATAGTTTTAGAATGTAATCCCGTTCAGGGTGTGTTTTGAGGTGTTACAAAATAAAAAAACAGTTACATGTCCAAGTGTCTCAGTAGAAACACACAAAAGAGTTAAGTCAACTTTGGACATCCATGCCCAAATAGTATCATACAACCCAAAGCAAATACAATGAAACTTAATCTAGCGTGTCAAACCACTCCTTCCTACGCTGTGCAGACATCATAAGAAACATTAGACGCCACTCAGGGTCCTTGAACTTTGCACAAGCATGAAAATATTGTTGGGATCCAACACCCTCCATACCCTCTAACACATCCATGCAAGTGTCAATGTTGTAAGGGTCATTCATAGTGTTCACTTGACAAGTACGCTTGTATTTCTCCGTCCTAGCCAGTGAGAATGCAGCCCATGCATCCATAGCATTGTCCATCTTTGAACTCTTACTCCCTTTCTTATGCCCTAAAGTACTTCCTATTTTTTTAGGTGGAAAGGGAAATAGACCTTCAAGATCATCGTCAAGAGTAGCAGAAGATCTTTTTTGACCAGTGATGAACTCCTCCACCAACTCTCTATCCTCATTAGAATTCGGCGGGACTTGGGCCAAAGCACAGGCTAAAAGGCCTGTGGCTGTCAATTTTACAAAGATAAGTCACAATAAGTTGAAGTGCTCACATCCTTTCTTACGAAAAGCTTTCGCCTGCGGGTTCGCCTAAAAAATAAAAATTATCATTAAGGGTAATAATAAATAACTACCCTAAAAAGTATATACACCTATGTCAGACTATGCATACCGCAATATATCGGGCCTAGACATCTTCTTCTGCTGTCACGGTGTTGGTTTCTAGGTCCCAACCAAATCTAGTAGTGGTCAGGAGTTTTTTGAAAGTCCGATATTTAGTCCTCAACCTATTGTACTTTCCCTTCAGATTTGTAACATTGTAAGTACGACCCATTTTTTCGGTCATCAGAACAGATAATTTATTCCAAGTCTTTTCTCGGATGTTCGTATCATTCGAGTTGTCCTTCTCTACCTCAGTGACCAGGAGTTTAATAAATAACTCCTCAGCCCTCGGTGGCCAAATGGTCATATCATCGTCATAACCTTGGGTTAACATCTAAGATAATATACATCATACAATAATTAATCATGTATAAAAGGAATTACTCAAATTATGTTGCATAAATCATACATAACTCGTACATTAAATAAATGAAAAACATACAACTCGATAATGCTTGTAAAAAATAGTACCATACATGCTGTTACATTCCACATTGCTCTGATTTTTTAAGGCATACGATATACCTGGTCAGATGATACGTCTGACAAATCAATAATGTCGTTTTCGCCAATTGAGGATTTGATAAGGGTTGATGCTTCCTGCTGAACAACCAAGTGATCTGTTGTATTTAATATCAACAACAATAATTATATAGAGCACACAAATATCTTAGGAAAATAAGGGAGACCATTATTGTGGTAAAGAAAGGATCAAGGGGCCATTGGCAATGTCTATTAAGCCACTTGTTGAATCTTCAAAAAGTAATGTATTTGCTCCATTGAGAAGGAATCACGCAACATCATTGCATCAATTTATAGAGAAAGATAACCTTGAATACTCAAGATTCCATGCACAAAATGATTGCTAATTGGTATTGGGTATCTTCTTTCTGAATAACCAAACAAATAAGTGCCCAGAATTTGTAAAACAAAACCTCAATACACCATTGGAAAACAATCAATACACAAAAGTATCATTTGTAAATTTAATAAAGAGATAAATAGAGGGGGGAAACAAGTGCAAAAGAACAAATATCATATGTTATGGATTGTAGGCATAGTAATGTAGGTTTACGAAGTGAGTATCTTATTTACTCTTATGATTGTTATCAGTAAATTGCTAAGTTAAACACAACAAAATTATTTATTTCTGTTGGAAAACCTTGAAAATTCTGCCACTTGAATACATAGTAGAACTTCAAGCAATGTGAATATACTTAACCAGTATTATACTATTGATGTTTAATTATCTTGGCAGCATGCTTAAACCTCAGACTTTTCCCTTCCCTTATGTTTTTTCGGGTTAATGGGAAACAAACTAGTGGATTCACCTTTCGTTGGTATTACTCTATAAAACTAGAGATTAAAAAACAAGGAGGTGTAGAATCAACTAGGCAATGTCTTCAACACCATCAAGGCGCGAGTGCCAGAAACAATCGACTACCTTATAAGGCATACAAACACTCCATTTGTGGCTAATGTGGCCAATTTAACCTCCCCTCAAAGTTCAAGATGCCAACTATGGCAAATTTTGACAGTTCAAAAGACCTATTGGACCACCTTGACACTTATAAATCCCTCATACAGCTGTGCATAGCTTTTCCTACCACCCTCAAAGAATTTGCACGTTAGTGGTTCTCTAAACTCAAACCAGCTTCTATTAATTTCTTTTACTAAACTAAACAAATCATTCATCTCCCATTTCATAAGGGGACGAAGACATCAAAATCCTGTTACCCACTTGCTCAACATCAAGCAAGATCGGGAAGAAAACCTAAGGAGATACCTCTCTTGTTTTAATAAGGAGGTCATCTAGATTGAAGAACCAAATGACAAGGTCACCTTGGTTGCCTTTATCGCAGGTCTGTGTTCATGTAGTTTTATATTCTCGGTGTTAAAGAAACCATGAGCAAGCATGCCAAATTTATTGTCAAAGGCCCAAAAATATATGAACGCTGAGGATGTCACCAATTGCAGACGAGGTGAGTCCTCCCGTAGATAGGAGAAGAGGAAGGAGCCCTATGAAAATAAGCAACAAACAGAGAATAAGAGGAGGAGGACAAAGAGAGTGTTAACTAAGGACCGCCTCGGCCTTGCACCCTAGAGGGAGCAGCAAGCCTTCATACACTCAATGTTTTAGTTGAGCATAGTTTGCTCCAAATTTAGGATGACCCAGTCGTATGCTAGCCAGAAAAAATGAAGTCTGCCACAAATCATAGAAACCCAAACAAATATAGTCGTCCCCACCATGATCTTGTCCACAACACTGATGACTGCTTTGAACTCAAGAGGTAGATTGACTCATACAACGTGGCTAGTTGCGGCAATACATGACTGGTAGAGGCCAGGTCCCACCACTAGGCCATAACCAAGATAAGAGAGAGCACCAAAATCCCCTAGGAGAAATTTAGACAATCTCCAGAGGATTAGGAGGAGGAGGTGACTCCAACTCAGCTTGGAAGGCACGCGTCAGAAAGGCTAGGCAAATGGATGACCTACAACCATTGAAGTCTCACTGGGAGGTAGAGGGCGAAGTCATCTCCTTCTCAAATAATGACTTGATCCAGCACCCCTATGATGACCCGTTGGTACTAACTATGATGGTCACCAACTACCAAGTAAGGAGGATCCTTGTGGAAAATGGTAGCTCCACCAATATCCTATTCGCAGAGGCATACGATAACATCCATCTTGGCAGAGAAAGACTTCAACATATCAGGAGCCCTTCATCTACTTTTCAAGAGAGAAGGCATACCTTCTAGGCTCCATCACTCTACTAGTTACCATAGGTACAACATCAAGAAGCTCTACCATAATTGTGACTTTCTTAGTGTTCGATTTTTTGTCTGCCTACAACATTATTTTAGGGCATCCTGCTCTAAAATCCCTGAAGGGGTGCCATCCACTTATCACCTCATTCTCCGTTTTCAACTCCAAGCCAAATTGGAGAAATTTGAGGAGGTCAAGTAACTGTCAGGGAGTGCTATGTTGTCTCTATAAGGGCCAAAAAGCCTCAAGAGGCCCTACAAGTGGAAGTGGTTGAGTCTAAGGATGATAGTACACTAGAGAGAGGAGAGCCAGTAAAGGAGCTCATTCTAGTTGTCCTAGATGAAATTTTTCCAAACATGAGAGTATACATTGGCTCCTTGCTTTCCAAAGATCGAGCCCGATAACTGGTTGATTTTCTCATACATAAAATTGACGTCCTTGCTAGACTCATGAAGACTTTGAAGGCATTGACCTTGAAGTCGCCATCCACTGGCTTAATGTGAACCCACAGCTCAAACTTTTCTGCCAAAAGCTGATAAGCGTCGATACTGAAAAGACGCAAGCCATGGCGATAGAAGTTGAAAAATTATTAGCAAATGGGTTGATGAGAGAGGTGGCTTGCCCAATTTGGCTATCCAATGTTGTGATGGTGACCAAGATCGGTGCAAAGTAGCACCTTTGCATAGACTTCACTGAGCTCAACAAACCTTGTCCCAAAGATAGCTACTCCTGCCACGCATCGACATCCTCATCGATGCCACAGCTGCTCATGAGCAACTTAGCTTCCTAGATTCCTAATCGGGATATAACCAGATTAGCATGTACCCTCCAGACTTGGAGAAGACATCTTTCATCACTCCCAAAGGGACCTACTACAGTGACATTCCCTTTGGCTTAAAAAATTCAAGAGTAACATACTAGTGACTGGTAAATAGGATGTTCCAGTCACAAATTAGGAGGAATATAGAGGTATCCATGGATGACATGTTAGTAAAGATCCTTGTCGCAATAGAACATGTGACCCACTTCCAGGGGACTTTTGATGTCTTGAGGACTTACTATATGAAGTTGAATCTTAATAAATGCGCCTTTGGCATAAGATCAGGAAAATTCTTGGGCTTTATGGTCAATAAGAGGGGAATTTAAGTGAATTCAGATAAAATCAAGACTATTCTAGACATGAGGTCCCCCACCACTATAAAATAGGTCCAACACCATAACAAAAGGGTGGCAAATTTCAATAGATTCACCTCGAAGTCAGTTGATAAGTGCCTAACTTTAGTCAAAAATCAAAGGAAAGTTTTTGAGCGAGGATCAAATGTGGATGAAGCTTTCTAGAAATTGAAAGTCTATTTTACCAAACCCCTTGCTCTCCCACTCCATACCCGGAGAGAACTTGTACAAGTACCTGGCTGTCTCACTATCTGTTGTAAGCTTCCTCCTTGTTAGGGAGAATGAAGGAGTGCAAAGGCCCATCTACTGTGTAAACAGAAAATATCAAGGAGCAGAGATAAGATACTCGGGGTTGGAAAAGCTAACTCTCGCTCTAGTCACGATAGTTTGGCACCTTTGGCACTACTTTCAAAGTTATACCATCATGGTCATCACAGATCAACAACTGAAAAGATTACTTGGAAAGTCAGATGTGTTTAAAAGGTTCCTTAAATGGGTTATAGAATTGGTCGAGTTTGACATACAATACCAACCCAAAGTGATCATCAAGGCACAAACGTTAGCAAATTTTATGGCGGAGCTCACACTGCCTAAGGAGGGAGGTAGTGGAGAAGAACCATCACACATGGCTAGCACCCTAGTGCTTGCCTGCCTCTGGACCAGCTTACCAGGCACCTCGTCCAACTCACCAGGAATCTTACTCCCAAGGTGCCTTAGCCTTGGCACACCAACTTTGGTGCCCGACTCGCCAGGCACCTCTGTTTTGGTGCCTTGGCCCCCAGGCACCACAACACTCTTCTCCTCCACATCCCTGCACGGGGCCCTATGACCCTCTTAGCAATTGGTGCCTCTGTACCGCTTGATGTCGTGTTTGGATCAATGGCTTGCTGGAGACTTTACGTGGGTGGGTCCTTAACCAATTAGGGGATTAGAGCAGGCGTAGTACTCATCAGCCCTAATGACACACCCCTCAAATAAACTGTATCACTCCATTTTGCAGTTTCCAACAACAAGACAGAACATGAGGCACTCATCTAGGCATTAGGCTGAAAATTGAAATGGAGGCTAAACAAATCATCATCTACAATGACTTCCAATTGGTAGTCAACCAAGTAAAAAGTGATTTTGAAGGGAGAGTAGAAAAGTTGCAGGTGTACCTATCAATGGCGTAAACTTTACTAAAAAAGTTCCACCATTTCTAGATTCATTATGTGCCAAGGGAGGATAATAGCATAGCATATGCACTTGCTAAGTTTGCATCATCCTCAGATATCCCACCAGTTCTCAAATTTATAGGCCACCAATTTGAGCCATGAATGCTCAAAACGGATATTGGAAGCATCAACTATGCATCCATCGGTGATGACTATACAACACCCATCTGGGCATATCTAGAAGAAGGCACATTCCCAGATAATCTAATGGAAACTAAGAAGCTAAGGCTAGGAGCGTCAAGAAATATAATCATGCAAGACATTCTCTACAAAAGAAACTACTTATTTCGCTACTCCGTTGTTTCTCTCTATAGGAATCTAACTATTCTATGAGAGAGATCCATGAAGAGGTATACATAAATCACTTCGGAGACATTCTCTAGCTCATAAGGCAGTCAAATAGGACCATTACTAGTCTAACATGATTACAGATGCCCGAGAGTTTGTGAAAAGTGTGACAAGTGTCAACGTTTTGCCACTATACCAAGGCAACCACTAGAAGAATTTACCACAATTATAAGTCCTTGACCATTATCCAAGTGGGGCATTGATATCCTCAGCCCTCTGCTCATAAGCCATGACCAATGCAAGTTTGTGATGTTAGCTATCAACTACTTCACAAAGTAGGTGGAAGCTAAGCCCTAGCCAAAATAACATATAAGAAGGTGAAGGACTTTATCTGGAGAAATATTGAGTGTCGCTTTGGAATACCCCATGCCATGGTGAGTGACAATGCCAAACAGTTCAACTGTAAGCTCCTCAATGGTTTCTACGCTGACCTCCAAATTAGGTAGCCCCATTCCAGTCTAGCTCACCCCCAGGCAAACGGTTAGTCTGAAGTCATCGTAAAGACCATACTACGCAATCTGAAGACTAGATTGGAAAGTGCTAAGGGTTTATGGGTGGAAGAGCACCCAGGAGTGTTGTGGGCCTATCGAACAACACCAAGGAGCCCCACTGGCGAGATTCCTTTCTTGCTCGCCTTTGGGGCAGAAGCATTAATACCGGTTGAGATCGGGGTACACTCACTGAAGGTCTAACACCATGACCCATCCACCAATGAAGAAGGCATTTACATCAGCCTCAACTTGATAGAGGAGGAAAGAGATATGGTCATGATCAGGAATGCGGAATATAAGCATCGCATGACCAAGTACTATAACTAGAGGGTGAAGTCTCACTCTTTCTTACTTGGGGACTTGGTCCTTAAGAAGGTAATTCTAGCCACCAAAGACTCATGCAAGGGGAAGTTAGGGCTAAGCTGGGCAAGGCCATACACTATGATAGAAATTGTGAAAGCTAGACACCTACAAAATCCATAATTCTAAAGGAAATGTCTTGGTCTATTTATGGAATGCAAAACATGTGAAGATGCACTACCAGTAAAGCAAGGGGAACCAAAGTAATAAAACTCTAGGATTTTAGTCTCAAACCTAGACTTGTTTTGAAATTACCAAATAATTTTTTTTTGAGATTGCCACCCACCACCATTTATTATAAGCAGTTATCAAATAAAAGTTTTGCGAATTTATATTAAATTTTCCCTGCTATTCATTTCATAAGAAGTTTGGAAACAAAAGCCAACCCACTTCCATAGAAGCCAGAGCACAGTCTAACACTACCTACCTACCAAAAATCAAAAAACAAGAAAAACCCTAAGAACTCTAACTGTTCCCGTTGTTGTCACCCTTCTCGTCGCCGTCTAACTCTTCATCACTAGAGCCCTTACCATCAGCATTAGCATCCAACTCCTCACTAGAGACCTCGCCATCAACATTAACATTCGGCTCCTTATAAGGAATGAATCCCGAGAAGTCCAGGTGAGGAAACACAACTGAAACTTTTCCTCTAAACTCCTCGTAACCATTAATAAAGGTGCTCGTAATGCTATCCTATAGAACATCCTCCCTCATCCTCTCCATCTCGAGGGAGTGAGACTTTGCTCTAGAAACCATCTCATTGGCTAAGTGCCTCTCCATCTCAGGCCTAGAAGCCCTCTCATGGGTTGCCTGCAGCTGCCTCAACTCGGGTGGTCCTCTCGTGGGCTACCTGCAACTCTACCTCTACTCTCATGGAGGCAGTTTCACTGTTAACATACAACTTAGTGGCTCTCTCGTGAGCCACCCTCAACTGCTCCTCAAAATCCCGCAAAGTTTGTCTTTCCTTCATCAGAACCTTCAATACGAGGTCATGATGAGTATCCCTTGCAAAAAGGCATGTAGTGGTCGTGGACACCTGCAAACATGCGAAAGAGGAAAAGGTCAATGTCAATAGAGGACAAAAAGAATAAAATCCTTTAGAAGCATAGATGAATACCTTGGCCAAGACCTCTATCATTGTGTTGATAACACACTAGGTACCTAGATGGCTGACTTCTTAGATATCCAAGGGTGTCATGAACCTCAAAATTCAATCTCGCACTACATTCACGTTCTAAAGCATGGACACAAAAGGAACATTTGGAATCCTAATATGTGCTGAAAGGGGAACTTCTCCCTTCTAAGATGACCCAGCTGGAGAAGTAGCTTAAGAAAGTGCCTGAACAACTTGAACATGTGGAGTAGCTTGAAGAGGTTCCTGGACAATTGGAACAGGTGGAGTCACCTGCTAAGAACCCCCGGAGCATCATTTGGCCTTACCTTCTTAGGTAGAGGAGTCATTTGTACAGCCCTAGTAGATAAAAAGCTTACACCATGGACCTATTTATTGTGGAATTATAATAAAAGGAGTAAGCTTTAGAAGTTTAAAATACTGTCAAAAATTCATTGCAAAAGATGACATACCTCTGTTTTTGGAGGAAGAATCACGGCCTCCTCAAAATAAGGTAAATCATCTCCAAAAAGGGAACCCCCAACTTGACCTTCTTTGGACATAAGAGTCCCTTAGTCATTTATAGGGTGAGCCCTCACTACTTGAAGTCTTCCCTGTTGGTCTGCCGACAATTCTGGCAAGCCTAAAAAAGAGTTGAGAATGTAGTGAAGGTGTAAGGGACACACACACACACACAATTTTTATGCCTATCTTCTTGGGTGCACCCTATCCGGTAAGAACCGAAACCCAGTCCTCCTCAGCAGTTCACTCTCTTCCTAGAAACAAAAAATGAGTCCTTTAGCTATAGCAGTTAAAGCACAGTCCAGTGATCAGTTTTCCTACCCTCGAAGAAAAATGATACTCGCTTGGATTGGTAGTGGGTTCTTATTTAAGGTATAAGTAGAAAAAAAAATTCTCACAACAGGGAGAGACACCTTCGCCATTAACATGCCTCCACAAAGCATGAAATCCCAAAAACAATCTCCAGTCGTTAGGGGCTAACCACCTCGGCATCAGCGACGAATGAGTCAGGATGCGACACACGGGTCAAGGCATTGGAAAACTTAGACCTACTTCTAGCACCTCCTCATTGACAACAAGGTCCTTGGATGAGTCATCAGAGGCGGGCTCATCCATCTCAACTCAACGCCACACACCATAGGGGGAATGCAAAAAGTGGATATAATCCTAGCAATCTCAGCATTGGTGTTGAGAGAGCTAGAAATAGAGCTCACCTTAGAGCTATCATTATCAACAACCACTTTACCATGATACTTGCAGTTTACCACGATACTTGCCACTTGTCTAGCGCCTAGCTCTGCAGGCAGCTCCTTCCTAACACCTTGCCTGAATACCTACGGCATAGCACTTGCCACCTATGCCCAATCTCCAATGCCCACTCCTTCACCTGCTCTTGCCCATGTGCCATCCACGACACCACGGCCACCTTCGCCCGCACCTCGACTAGCGCTAACGTCTACCACAAAGCCCACACTAGTGCCTGTGCTCTAGGCGCCCTTGCCCGCACCCTGGATGGCTCCCACGCCCCTGCCAATGTCCTTGTATGCCTTAGCGCCTGTGGCGCTCTTGGTCGGGCCTTCGTCACCTATGCCTAATGCGCCTCCTGCCCAGGCGCCCTAGCCCATGGCTTCGGCGCCCCAATCTGCTGCAACGCTTGTCTTACAATTTATCAGTGTTTTTTAATAGATTAAGATGCTTTTCTCATATCAGATGAGGTAATATTGTGGAAGTGGCACCCTTCTCGTAACTAACGAGACAATTCCGTGGAGGTGATGAATTACACATCCCAAGGAGATCTCTTCACATGTCAATTGTGGATTGAGTCTTTCATGATGACACATTTGACCTAACTCTCTCAAGATGGTGCAACTGACCTGATTTAGCTTCCTTTATACTATGGTAGGTTACCATGAGGCAGTTGTCTAACTCTTTTTCTCAAGATGGTGTGGTTAACCTGACTTCCTTCTTCCAATGGTGAGACTAGCCAACATTCCTATACTGGGCCTAATCTAAATTTCTGCACTAAATCTCTAAACTGGGCCTAGTCTATAATTTTGGACTAAGCCTTTGAGCTCGGGCAAATCTGGGTTGGGTCCTTCAAAGTGTATTATACTTTATTTTATATACATATATACAAAAATATATAAACACAATTTTTTCTTGATGAGAAATTTACATGGAATGGTTAGAATATAAAAATTATTTGAGTGAAGGGTTATCCTTTTTTTTTTTGCTTAATATTCAATATATATATGTATATATATATATATATATATATATATTTTATTCATGATCTTGTTGTTGGTATCCTAACTAAATCAAAGCATAACTATGAAAAACTCTTTTATGACTTTTATATTTTAATTAAACTACTTGATACATGTGTTGCACATGAATTATGTTGAGTTATATTTTTATTTTTATTGACTTTTTATGATATGGATTTGAAGGTTTTTACACGTTAAATCAATATAACATTTTTAGGTATAATATATCTCTTATTAAAACTGTGATATTATAAAGTCCAATCAATAACATGCTAAGCTTAAGAAATTAAATTTAACTCACCATTGTCAAGTCCTTTATTGTTTTAAATAAGAGGAGATACCTTGAGAAATAAAATTCCTCACAAAAATTCAATTTGTTTAATGGTTCATTATTTATAGTCAAACTTTAGCTTCGATAATTCACGAAACACAACTGCACATGGATTAAATGTATGAAAACATGCTTTGATCTTTGTTTTTTTCTACACTATCATGCTTGAATTTAGCATCAAATAAGGTATGCATCAAACTTTAACACACAATACAATCCGATTTCACACATTATAACAACTCATTCCAGCTAGACTTCGAAGCTATGCTTCTTGGCCCTTTGAGGCTGTACTTGCCTTCCTTGCTTTGACCACTTGTGGAAACAGGAAATGTATAGTATTCCATAGAACTATGTTTACAGTTCAAGATCTTCCATTATAATGAAAAAATAACCACCAAAAGAAAAAGGTTACAAAATCTATTAATCAAAGTCTGAAAAAGCCCTTTTATGGCATTGCATATTTAGATCAGAAGTATAATTAGAAGTACTTAATAAATTGCCTACATTTTGAGCATCTCTTTTCACATTTTTCAGCAACAAATCTCAAACACTTCTTGCAAGTTGATGGCGTAACACTCTCGTGAGTGAGTAGAAGACGTGTATGGTGTTGGTTAATAATGGACTAAACTATGAGGTTCATGAGAATGGTAGTAAGCTGGGGGATGAATCTATTTTTAGGAAGGGGATTAAGAGATTTGCATAGTAACATATAATAGTTCACCGGCTTGACAGCTCGTCTAGTCCACTCTGCAATGGAGGCTCTTGCTTTTTTTTCTTTATTGATTACTAGGATGCTTTACAGTGCAATATAGGGGAAAAATTAGGGTTCTGCCTCTACAGTGGAAGCGTTTTACAACATTTATAGAGCTAATCCTTGTTTAGTGGGATCTCTGTCAAGATCCTTGCCTTTCATGCATGGAATCCTCCATGACTTTAGGAGATGATCTCGCTTGGTTAAGACTTTTGTGCCTTGAATGTAGCTTTCTATTACTTTAGGGGAGCCTGCTGTCATCCAGCTGCTCTCTTGTCATTTTCACTATTATTTCATATGGGGGAGCTCTGGCCCATGATCCTCTGAACTCTACAGGTTTTGTCTAACCTCGTGGCTTGACCTCCAAGTCTGAGCTCTTATTTGGAATTTAACTTGGGTACCATCAATTGCCCCCCAACCCTTGGTCCCAGCAAGCTTGGTCAAGGGCTGAGCTGCTTTAAAATCGAGCTAGACCACCCCATGGCAGACCTTGACTCACATGTGGGAGTTGTCTTTCGACTGTTTTCTGTAATCATGGCTTCCTTGATTTTCGTGCGTGTTTCAGCACACGTCTTTCAAGTTATTAATGCCCAAACAGCTACTAAAACTGCCTCCTTCCACTGTTCAACTTCCCTCTTTGTTCTTCTCCTCTCGATCTCTTAGCTTGCTGGCTTAAAGTTTTTTGATTTCTTACTTAAAGTCGAGTTTCCTTGGTTCAATTTAAAGACTTTCACTGCCCCTTCCTTTGATTTCTCTTTGAATTGTGGTTCCTCGTTTGTTTCAGGCTAGGTACGTCTCTTATCCTTTTCACCTCTTTTTCTGTTCTGGATCCCTCGAGCTCGAGGTGATTATTGCATTTCTAGGCTTTTCGCTTCTTTTACTTCTGAAATCGAGACTATTGCTTGTCCCTTCTTCCCCTTTTGTGGATTGGTGTTCTATTGTGCGGATCCTCTACATTAGGAGCTATTGAGTTAACCTTAGCGTTATTAGAGAAAGCTTAATTAGTGTTCCTTATCTCTACCACTCTTTTAATTTACCCTTCTCTTGTCCAGCAATGGGTGGTAGGAGCCACCCCTTCATCTGTTTTCCTCTTCTTGGGGGATACGTCTGTCGAGGAGGATGTCGAATTAGGAGAGGTGGGAGACAAAATTGACAATTTCCCAAGCTTTGACTCTGTTGATGCTGAGGTAAATGTTGAGGAGCCTCCCTCAATCTCCTTTCCAGTGCCCCCAAATCCTAGCAAAGGCAAGACTAAGGTTAGCGGTGTAGGAATCTCAGGCAGCGCTAAGGGTACAAGAGCTACCTTCAGAACTGCAGAACGCGTTGGCCTTAGTGACCTCACTATTTCTGACCTGAGGCTTCTTAGTACCCATTTCGGTTTTCCCCTTAGGGTTCAGTACTGGAGTCAAGACGAGTTTACCTCGCATGTTTTGCAAGTTCATAAGAAGGTTTGCTTCTTCCTAGCTGCCTTTGAGAATGGTATGCACTTTCACATGCACCCTTTCATCAAGGGTGTTCTACAACATTTTAATGTTTGTTCAGCTAAGCTCTCCCCTTACTTTTGGGGTGTTCTTGTTGGTCTTCTCGTTTTCTTCAAGAAACACAAGCTTGGAGTTCCCACCATCTCTTTACTCCTAGAACTTTTCAACGTAAAACACACTACTTCTGAGGGTTTCTTGTACATTTCTAAGCGAACAAAGGCCCGAGTAGTCATATCTGACCTCCCGAGCTCTCATAAGGGTTGGAAAAAATACTTCTTCTATGTGAGTGGCTCACAATAGGAGTGTAATTCCGCATATAAGACTGACACTCTCCCCGTCCCTAGGGCTTGGTCTATCCCTAACAACACGGGTAAGTCCTTGCTTGAGCTAATTGAGATCGAGTAAGTGAGTTGTCTTACTGATTTTACTTTTCTTGTGTTGTTTTTTAGGTGTTCGACCAGAGCTCAGCGCTGAGGACTAGTGGGTGCTGCTGAAATTAGGAAAGTGTAATTTTGAGAAATATTCTAAACTCATTAGGCCTTAGGTTCTTGTAAAGTAGGGATTAGCCCCCTAAGGTGAGGATCGAATCTTTTGTCCCGATCTATGTTGTTGGCCCCTAGAATATGGGCGGCAATACTCTTTTTTATATATTAGTTCTTTGTGGTGTTTTGGCTTTTTATCTCTTTTAAATTTTCAGGTTCCTCCTTGATGAAGCTCACTCTAGATGAGCTCCAGGCGAATATTGACCAGATAAAGAAAACCTAGAAAAGCAACAAACAAAAAGCTGAGGTCGGCTCTAGGAGTAGCATCGTTACCCGAGTTAAGGTTCAGAGATTGGGGGTGTTCTTCTCCTCTCCGGCTTTGATCACCAAACTCCCGGCTCCATCATCAAGTATTTCGCAGGTCATAGTGACCTCCCTTTTCTCAGAGGTTCATCCTATTTTTGGGCAGGCTCATGAGCAAGGCCAAACTTCTCCTCCCTCGTCTGAGGTCGAGAAGGCTTTGGTATTGATCCCCCACCTTCAAACTGATACTATTTTTTATAGTTCTTTCAGAAAGACTCTCGAATCACCTCTGATGAGACTCGAGACTGAGAAAGGGAAACATCCCAAGGTAGAGAAGTGTGAGGGCTCTTTTTTTTTAGAACATTGAGCTTGTTGTTGGGACCATTTCCTCTGTCCTTCCTGATTCTGACGTTCTAAGGGCCTCTTCCATGCCTCTTGAGGAGTCCTTCAGCTCAGCTCTCCAAGGATCAATTGTTGTAAGTTCTCATATTTTTACACGCCCCCTCATCCTTATGTTGTAATTTCATGCTAATCCTCCTTTGTTTTCTTTCTTTCCCCAGCTGGCTATTCATGTGAAGAGCTTGATGGAAAGGATCAATCTTCAGAGAGCTCTGCCAAAGCTCTAAAGGTGTATGAGCTTAAGGTTGTTGAACTTTCCTTTGATAATGACGACCTTCGAGCTCAAGTGCAAGATCTTCAAGAAAAAATGGAGAAACAAACTTCTTCCTCCAAGATCCTAGAGGCTACAAAAGATAAAGACGAGGAGGGAGAAAAGAAAGCCAAGGATGAGCTGAGGATAGCTAATAAGGAGCTCAAAGCCTAGGCCAAAGCTAGCCAGGAAGCTTTTGATACCCAAAGCTCCTTTAAGAGTCTAAAAGGGGAATACGTCACTCTATCCGAGGTGAATGGTACCCTTTGCGGTGAGCTCAAGGCACAGTAGGCTACCATCAAGCAAAAGGATGGCATAATTGTTGAGTTTAAAGATGACATCATCACCAAGTGGCGACTAGGTGACTTGCTTTTTAGCGTAAAGCTGAGAAGACCTATCTAGACCTCTACTTTGACTTTGCTATCCCAGCTGAGGAGGAGTTGGAGGAGTCCGATACAGAGGGTGAGGAAGGCACCTTAGATCTTCCTGCTTCTGATGTGGTCCCAAAAGGTGCTGAGACATCTATTCCTTCTGTTGGGGTCTTGGCCCGGGATGCTTCGACAATTCTCCTTTTCGGGACAACCTCTATTCCTGGGACTACTGAGCTTCCAACTGTCCCTGTCGTTGTTCCAGCTACTGTGTCCTTCTCTGGCAATCTTGTGAATGAGGCCCTTATTCAAGATTCGCTGATGATAGGAGTAGAGGTCCCTGTGACTAGCACCCCTGAAAAGTTCTTCTCTTTTGCCTGTTACTACTAGAGACTCATCGGCTGAGCTACAGAACCCCTCACTTACACCTTCTTCAGAAGCTTAGGGCTATTTTTTTTATTATAACTTTGATTTCATATTCAATATATTTTGGTTCTTCTAAAATGCAACTTCTATTTTTGTAGATGCAATCTAACACTGATTTGAGATAACTCTGATCTGAGATGTAACTCTATTTTTCTCTGCTCTGTATTCCCCTTCTCGTTGCTTTGAGAAGTACTTTAGTCCTTTTTGAAGTAAAATGGTTGAGTTTAAGGGGTCAATTGAGGTGTAAAGAATACCTAGCTCCTCTTGAAGTGTACTTGACAGTGACTAGAGGTTTTCTGGATTTGGCAAGAGAGTAAGCAACTTGAAGCTGAGGTCTCCTCCCATTTTTACTGTGTACTCTATGTTGTTGTATGTGAGAACTTTGGTGGAAGGTGAGCCTGAGAAATACCAACTTCTTTCAAACCTCAGGGAGATATGTTAGGAGGTCTATGCATCCACATGAGCTAACCTCAGCCCAAAGAAATTTGAGAAGTCTCCTTAAGGAAAGATACCACGAGGTCCATGCACCCAAGGATAAAGGTGGCAAACATTGGTAGAGTTCTTTTCCATAGAATTTTCTTGTCCTTCCGAGCTAGTTAAACCTAATCGGCAGAGCTCCATTGTGGTTTTTCTCGATTTGATCTTGATTTGAGTTGTTCCTAGCACATTGAGTGCTGAAGATGCTTGAGATGGATGGGGCATGTTAGGGAAATATCTAAGCTACTTAGGAAGTTTTCTTTGTTGGGTTGACCAAAAACAGAAAGCCTTTAGGAGCTCCCCTGTACGTCGGCTTTACACGAATGATTACTAGTGATCATGTATTTGGTGTCCTCGAGTGTGCAACAGATGGTGACCTTTATTGCTCACCACCTTTTACTTTCTAAAATTGTCATTGCCATTAAAATTTGAAAACTCTAAGGGGTCACCCACTTTTCTTTTCATGTGTTCCTTGGCTCTTTAAATCCCCAGGTTTCCTTGGGCTTTCTTTGGTTTCCAGGATTCCTTTCTTCTTGAACCTTGGGGTTTTTCTTGATCTTGAGACTGCGATTCTTTGTTTTTCCCGTCTTCGAGTTTCTTTCTCCTTCGTGTTTCTCTTCTTTACATTTGTAATGGCTTCTCCACATCTCTCTCTATTCCATCAATGATCTTTCACTGGGATTGATTTTAAATGGAAGTCTCGTTGCTTTGCTCCTTCTACCATTACCTCCCTAGGATTGGAAGAAATACAAAGTCAGTTCCACCTTCCCATAGACTTGTCTCTACGAGCCCCAGCCTCTGACGAGCCCTATAACTTTCTTCCTCGAGGGGAAGTTTGCTTCTTTGAGGGCGCCCTGGAGATGGGCCTTCGTTTTCCCATTCACCCTTCCATTGGGGGGTTCTAGCTCATCATGGTCTGTGTCCCTCTTGTTTGTCTCCTAAGGGATGGGCTATCATAATTAGCTTCTTCCTTTTTTGACGCTTATATGCCAACTAATTGCCCACAATCTCTGATTTTCTTTACTTCTATTATCTCAAAGAGGATGAGGTTCCCTACTTCAGTTGCTTTCAATGGAGGCATTGCCTCATGCGCCCTTTGGTCTCTGACCTTCCCTTCCCTCCTAAAGAGTGGGATTAACTCTTCTTTTTTGTTTCTGGGGATTCATGGAGATCCCAAGAGAGGAGTTACTTGAAGAACAGGGTTCCTTACTCCTGGAAGAGTTCACCTGGAGGAGGTAGGTATGTTAGGAGGTTTTTCTGATTTGGCACTATAGAATCTTGTTTTCATGTTGTTTCTCTCTACTTAGGTACAACTGATCTAGATCTTGTGGAGATGCTAAGGATTGACCGAGTGGCCGAAGCTGAATCTATGTCCTTTTCTCAGCTAGTGACATCTAAGAATCTCTTCTTGTTTAGTGTCGGAGCGGCCGCTTTTGATTTCACTTGGACCCCTGATTCTCCTACCTTTGCTCCAAGTGAATCAGATGATGACGGAGGTGCTGGTATACCTCCCGGCAAGCGCAGGAGGAATGGTTCTCTTTTTTCATTGCCTGATCCCTCATTTGGAACGGTGCTGCTTGCCTCTGCTGGGAGCAGGCTTCTGAACACCCTTTCTGAGGTGGAGAAAGAGAAAGATGAGCTGCGGGAGGAGAACGTGTTCTTAAAGGAAGATGTCGCTTGGTTGAAGAGACGACTAGCTAGGAATTTTTCTTTGGTTCTCTTGTCATCTTGAACAAATAGAGACCTCTATTCATTCTTTTTTGTTGGGTGCTTGTTCTTTAGGTACGCTCTGTGAGTCATGGGTTGACTAATTCGTTATAAGCTGAGGAGCCCTTCATGGCTCTCGTTAGCTGCCGATCCTTTGCATGGTGGTGGAGCTCGTCCAGAGCTATAGGGCTTATTTAATTCATGAACCAAAAGATTTATCGTGAGCTATAGAGCTCTTTTTTAATTAATGAACTGAATAGTTCATCGTGAGCTATTGAGCTCTTCTTTAATTTATGAACTGAGTAGTTCATCGTGAGCTATATAGCTCTTCTTTAATTTATGAACTGAATAGTTCATCGTGAGTTATAAAACTCCTCTTTAATTTATGAACTGAATAGCTTATTGTGAGCTATAAAGATCCTCTTTAATTTATGAACTGAATAGTCCATTGTGAGCTATAGAGCTCTCCTTTAATTTATGAACTGAATAGTTCATCGCGAGCTATAGAACTCTTCTTTGATTTACATAGAGATCAATCAGAAACACACTGCTTTATTGAAAATATTTTTATTGCAGAAGCAACTTATTAAAAGAACCTTTTAAGATGTTCTGTATTCCTAGAATGAGGTAGGATTTTTCCTTCCTCCGTTTGTAACTCGTAGTTTTCAGGTCTGATTATCCTTGAGATGACGTAGGGGCCCTCCCAGTTAGGCCTCAATTTCCCATGAGTGGGATCCTTCCTCGCGAGTAAGAGCTTTTTAAGAACCAGATCTGTCGCCCTAAAGCTCCTGTGTCTAACCTTCCTGTCATAGTACCTTGTTGTTTTCCTTTGGTAATTCTTAACATTATGCAGAGCTCTGTCCTTCTTCTCATCTAGGAGGTCCAGGTTTAGTAGGAGTGATTCACCGTTGCATTTAGCATGCACAAACTCAATCTTGGGCGATGGAGTCCCACTTGGACAGGCGTCATTGCCTTAGTTCCAAAAGCCAAAGCAAATGGTGTTTCTTGAGTTGCTGACCTAGTAGTTGTTCTACAAGCCCATAGCACTTCGGGGACGTACTCCACCCATTTACCTTTCAAATTTTCCATCTTTTTCTTCAAGGCTACTTTTATGGTCCTGATGGTGACCTTTGCTTGTCCATTAGATTGAGGATGAACCGGAGCTAAAAAATAATTCTTTATTTCTAGCTCGGCACATAATTTTTTAAACTTCAGATTGTCAAACTGCTTCCTATTGTCAGATACGACTACCCTGGGAACTCCAAACCTGTAGATTATCGATCTCCAAATGAAGTTTTCAACCTTCGTTCGGTGACTGTTGCTAAGGGTTCTATTTCTGCCCATTTGGTGAAGTAATTCACTCTTATAATGGCAAACTTGCATTGACCCACACTGGTGGGAAGGGGTCCAAGTATATCCAAACCCCATTGCGGGAATGGTCAAGGGTTCACCACCGAGGTCAATAGTTCGGGCAGACAATGGTGGATGTTGCCATGTACTTCGTAGACCTTGTATTTTTTAACCAAGTCTGTGGCATCCTTGAGCATAGTGGGCCAATAGTACCCCTTCCTCAATGTTTCCTGCCAAAACTCGAGCTCTGATGTGATTGCCGCAAATTCGCTCGTGAACTTATCTGAGCACGTAATTAGCGTCTTCGCCTCCTACGCATTTAAGGAGAGGTACTGAGAAACCTTGTTTGTAAAGATTTTCGTTCAAAACAAAAAATCTAGCTGACCTGGCTTTTAGCTTTGCTGCTTCCTTGGGATCTTTTGGTAGGGCTCCATTTTGTATGTATCCTATGATGGGGTCCATCCAACTTGGCTAAGCTAAAACTGGGAGCATTTCTTCTTCCTCAATGATTATTGAACGCTCTACTAGGTGTTCTACCGGTATTAGTCTATCCAAGTTCTCTTGCGAAATAGTTTTCAGTCTCGCCAAAGCATCTTCTCTTGAATTCTCAGATCTAGGAATGTGCCTTATCTTGACTTGGACTAACCTCTTGGTTAATTCATGTACCTTCCTGAGGTAAATTATCAATTTCTCACCCTTAGCCTCATAGGATTCTTCTACCTGCTTTACTACGAGCTGAGAATCACTGCAGAATTTCAGTTGCTCTCCCTTCGTTGAGTGAGCAAGATTGAGCACAACAATGACGGCTTCATATTATGCCTCATTGTTTGAAGTTTTAAAGCAAACCTGAGGGCATACTCGACAACTGTTCCATCTGGGGAGGTTAGAATTAAGTCTGCCCCACTTCCTTGAGTATTGACAGCTCCATCTACTAATAGTTTCTACGTGGGGAGGTCAGGTATTAGTTTTGTCGCCTCCATAAGTGCTGTTGTCATAAATTCTATGATAAAATCTATCAAAATCTGTCCTTTGATGGCAGTTTTTGGCTTATATCTGATATCAAACTCGCTGAGCTCTATAGCCCACTTAACTAGCATCCTTGAGGACTCTGGTTTATGCAATACTTGTTTCATTGGCTGATCTTTTGGGACCTCGATAGTATGATCTTGAAAATAAGGCCTAAGTCTCCTAGAAGTTGTAATGAGAGCTAGACAAGCTTTTCCATCTTAGGATATCTCTCTTCTGTCTCCTGAGATCTCCGCTACAGTAGTAGAATGGTTGTTGAGCTCTGTCTCGCTCTCTTACTAGTGCTGCAGTGGTTGAGAAGTCTGAGACGGCTAGATAGAGAGTAAGCTCCTCTCCCTCTAAGGGACTTACCAGAATAGAAGGCGAGCTCAGACAATGCTTCAAGACTTTGAACTCTTCTTCACATCATGTATCCCATTGGAATGCCATCTTTAAGACTTGAAAGAAAGGTTGGCATTTATAACTTGATCTGGACACAAAATGACTCAAGGCAGCTATTCTCCCTATCAAACATTGGATCTCTCTTGTGTTGGATGGTGGTTTCACATCGAGTACTGCTTTAACTTTTTCTGGGTTGGCTTCAATTCCTCTACTATTAACTATAAAGCCTAGGAATTTTTCTGCTAATACTCCAAAGGCGCATTTCACAGGATTGAGTTTCATCATGTATTTCTTAAGGACCTGGAACGATTCTGCTAGATGTTAGATGTGGAGCTCTGCCTTCAGTGACTTTACCAGTATATCATCAATATAGACCTCCATGGACGTCCTAATTTTCTTTTGGAACATCCTATTCACCAGTCGTTGGTATGTGGTTTCCGTATTCTTTAACCCAAAAGGCATAACTTGAAAGCAGTATGTTCCCTGTTCAGTCACAAAAGAGGTTTTTTCCTGGTCTCTAAGGTTCATTCTGATCTGATTATAGCCTAAGAAGGTGTCCATGAAGCTGAGGAGTTCATGCCCAACTGTAGCGTCCACTATTCAATCAATCCGAGGTAAGGAAAAACTATCGTCAGGGCATGCTCGATTGAATTCAGTGAAATCAATGTAGACTCGCCACTTGCCATTGATTTTCTTGACAAGGACCACATTTGCTAACCAAGTTGAATAATCTACCTCCCTGATGGCTTTGGCATAGAGGAGTTTGCTGACCTCTTCATTGATTGCCTTCTAGCATTCTAGAGAGAAGGGGCGTCTAGGTCTTCTGATGGATTGGTCTACTATCCAACTTGTCTCTCATGTTGAGCTCGTCCAATTGGATGCTTTCCACTTCTTTCTACTTCATCGAGGTAGTGTAACATTCTCTGGCCATACTCGGGCCTCTCCAACTCCATTTTCTATAGGAATTTTCATAACCAGGTGATAGGCAGAAAGGATGGCCTTTAGGGCATTAAGGAAAGGCCTTCCTAGAAGCATATTGTACTCAGAAGGGGCGTCTACCACTACAAATTTTACAGTAGTGGCGACTTGGCATAGAGGATCTCCTATAGTGAGCACAAGCTGGATTAATCCCAAAGATAACACTCTTTCTCCTGAGAACCCCAATAAGTGAGCAATTACTGGCTCTAATATTTCCCTGCCTATGCCCATTTTATCAAATGCAGAGACAAAAATAATATTCGCAGCGCTCCCATTATTGATCAGAACGCAATGAAATGTCCTGTTAGCCACAACAGCTCTTATCACCAGCGGTTCATCATGGGGATGTTGATAGCCTTTCAAGTCCGAATTCGAGAAGGAGATGGTTGTGCTCAGCCGCGGTACCTTAGAGACAAAATGTACCTCCAAAGGTTCACCAGCCCTGACTTTGCGCAAGTGAGCCTTTCTTGTTGAGCTGGACTCCCCACCTCCTGCAAATCCCCCAGATATCGCCCTAATTTTTCCTAGAGATTGTTGATGTTGAGCTGGGGCTTGTTGTCGAGGTGGTGGAGGTGGAAGAGCTTGGTTCTGATTGTCACGGACAACATAGCAACGTAATTGCCCTCGTTGGGTCAGGAACTCAATCTCTTTCTTCAGTTGAATGCAAAATCATCAGTGTGATGACCATAGTACTCACAATACTTGGTGGGACCTCTCTGTACTGGATCTGTTTTCATCCGAGGAGGCCACCTCAAGAACTTTTCATTTTGCACCTCATACAGGATCTATGATATTACTGTGGTGAGTGGAGGGAGCGGCCGAGGTGCGTACCTCAGTTGCAACTCTGGCTGTTGTGGGCCTAAACGATCTCTAATGTCTCCCCTTCTTTTGGGGGAGCGGTCTCTGTCTCTTCTTGGGGATTTATCTCGTCCTCTTTCTTTTCTGGGACTTTGGTTTCTCTTTTTCACTTCTTTCCCTTTTTTTTTTGCATGGACAAACTCCCTACTTTAGCGCTTCCTCACTGTTGATGTATTTTTCTTCTTTAGCGAGCACCTCGGCCATTCTTGCAATAAGATTCTTTGATATTGAGAACATCAAATCCTTGGACTAGACTCCCAGACTAGCTATGAAGGCCGTAACGATAAAATTTTCATCTGGGATATCAACCTTCAATGAATCTGAATTAAACCTTTGGACATAGGATCTGAGGTTCTCCTGGGGTTCTTGTTTCACATTCAGTAGGTGATAGCTCAACTTTCTACAGGTCTGAGCTCCTATGAAATGAGACACGAAGGATACAGAATGCACCTTAAGGGAGGAGATCGAGGCTGGAAAGAGCTTGTTGAACCAAGCTAAGATTGACCCCTTTAATGTAATGGCAAAGACACGACAACGCACTAGATCCTGGTATCTATACAGCTCCATCTGGTTCTTATAAGTGTTAAGGTGGTCCACGAGGTCTTTTATCCCATGAAATGCCTCAATCTGTGACATTCTGAATTTTGGAGGGAGGAAAAAATGTAGCACACCGGTGGTGAATGGGGATTCAGTCTGTTGCACCAAGGCGTCCATTGTGACTGGACCTTTACTCCTCATAGCCTCCTTCATATGGCTGAGCTCTTGCTTGATATCTTTGAAGCAATATTCCAAGTACTGATCTCTTCTTTCCTGTTGATGAGGGAAGAAATCACTCATTTCCTCCCCATCATCCTGACTTTGCACTTCTTTATTGTGGCCATTCCTAGGAAGTGGATAGGGAACCTGCCCCATGGTCCGGCTACTCTCCTCTCCTTCATTAACTTCTCTAAGGGGGTCGAGGTGTGGTTGTTCTCTGTGAGGTGGTTATTCTGGCCTTTTTGGGTAGGTCCTATTTCTTGTGGGCATTTCAAGAGCTTCATGAGCTCCTCGTTCTATTGCAGTAGGCATTGGTTGACAAGGCGAAGGGCCTCCAACTCATTACTTGTGGGGGGATTGCCTATGGGTGGATTAGCTTCTGGGTCATTCTCGAGTTGTCTACCGTTGGTAGCTTCTTATTGATCTTGTACTTATACTACATTCGTTTGGCTTCTACTCATGTTGTGAGTTGAGACCATTAGTTCCTGATGGATCAGCGTATTTGTAACAAAAACAGTCGTTCCCACAGACGACGCCAAGCTGATGGCGTAAAACTCTCGTGAGTGAGCAGAAGACATGTATGGTGCTGGTTAATAATGGACTGAACTACAAGGTTCCTGAGAATGGTAGTAAACTGGGGGATAACTCTATTGCCAAGAAAGGGATTAAGAGATTTGCACAATAACGTATAGTGGTTCATCGGCCTGATAGCTCGGCTAGTCCACTTTGGAATCTGCAATGAAGGTTCTTGCTCCTTTTTCTTTATTGATTACTTGGATGCTTTACAGTGCAATGTAAGAAAAAAATTAGGGTTCTGTCTCTACAGTAGAGACGTTTTACAGTATTTATAGAACTACTCTTTGTTTAGTGAAATCTTTGTAGAGATCCCTGTCTTTCATGCGTGGAATGCTCCATGACTTTAAGAGATGATCTCAGTTGGTTGAGAGTTTTGTACATTGAATGTAGCTTTCTATTACTTCGGTGGAGCTTCCTGTCATCCAGCTACTCTCCTGTCATTTCCGCTATTATTTCGTATGGGAGAGCTCTGGCCCCTAGTCCTCTGAACTCTGCAGGTTTTGTTTGACCTCCTGGTTCGAACTTTGGGTTTGAGCTCATACTTGAAATTTAACTTAGGTACCATCACAAACTATACATTTGACAAAAATTTTCAAATTCAATCAATTAATTCAAACTTAGATGATCAGAAATTGAATTGAAATTACAAAATTGGTTTTGCATGTGTACACAAGGAGTGGGGCTGGGTTGAAAGTAAATCTCCAAACAAATCTGCCAAATGTTAGACCGAATTGAAAACAAAGGAAACTTAGTTTGTGTTGGTTAAAAAAAAAAAACCTCAAATAATGCCAAGGATTTGATATATACCTCAACTTTGACGAACTTGTTGAAATAGTAGTTGGGTCCACACTTCCCAAACAAATACAGTGAAAGACACACACAGATGACTGATATTTCAATAGATGGACTTGAAACAAATTTTAATTGGTAATTTAATCCTTATATTCTTACAATCGGCGTCATGTATCAAGTGGAAAGGGAAAATTTCAGTTGTAAATTTTAGGATGTTGGAATTGTACAAGACATCATTATAAACTACAATATGAAATCAAAACATGTACTACCATTTATTCAAGTAAAGATGTTGGAATTGCACAAGGCTTTGATCATTTCACCTCACAAATCAGATTAGTAATAAGGTGCACAGGAAAATGAACATATGGGGCAACATGTACAAGAAAGCAACTACATGAAGCTTAATGGGAAGTGAAATCCTTGAAAGAAGCACTCAGTCTATGCTCTTCTTGAATCCTTGACGGTTACAAATGAAATTTGAGACAACTCATATCACTGAGTAACCATGTGATAGTTTTGGTGTCGATATTGCAAAGCACTAAGGGTAAAGGTAAATCTACTTCAGATCCAAATCTTCACATCTAAACATATTCAATATCACCAAAAAAAGAATTACTAGATGTTCTGCTAATATAATATCCTTAAGTAACGTGGGTGACTTTGACGTTCTCGACTACAAGGAAAGGCATGAGTTATATTAACATTTTTTGGGCCATGGTTTCATCATGCACACACAATTTACAATATCTAAAACCTAAGGAAAGATTATAATCATAAGTACATATAAAAACCATGTTCATACTTCATTCTAACATAATGTCTAGTTTTCAAAAAATCACTTCAATAAAAGAATATTTTTTTCTACATTATAACAACCATCACTACCAGGATTTGTCAAAATTAATAAAAGAAAAGTGTCTAAACCCCACAAGAGATGATAAATTCCATGTTAATTTCATTTTATTGTCCCTATTCCATGTAAATGCCATTTCTTGTCCCTTCAATTGCTTGTGTAGTTCGCTACCCCAAAAAAAAAAAAAAAACAAGTCTTATCTAGTTAGCTAAGTTTTGTGGCCACGTTTATGGGGCTTTTACTCCAGAAGCGTAGACTTTATATGAAAACAAAGTCCTGACCAGTGGGTCTTGGCAAAGAACTTCTATGAGTAGTAAACCAATCGCATTCAGGCAACCAGAATGCTTGACTATAATAGACATTACCTTCCCATTATGCTCAAAAGTATATCCAATCCAGCAACAAACATCTAGTGGGTTTCTCATGCTTTGCATCAATCCCTTCGAAATACACGAGTATGCCCTGGCCCTGCCCATGAAGTTAAACGAGATACACATAAGTGAGAGATTGCTTTCACTACAATAGCATGAATCTCAATGCTGGGAGGTCTTTCAAAATTATGCAGTTAACAAAATCTGAATAATGATAATATCTGGATTAAAAAAAAAAAAAGGAAATCTTTTAGGACTGGTAACCTATACGAGCATTTATGCAATACTAAAACTTACATGGCCTAACTGATAGGTCCCACTAAATAATTATATGAGACTATTCTGATAATTCGTAGCAATCAAAACCACCTGATTATAATACCAGCAAAGAATATAGACCTAACTTATTTTCTTAGTACAACTAAGCATTTTCTTGAAATCATGGAACATGAAATAATCAGGATTTCCAGGATTGAAAACCCGATTCAAGAACCATATCCTAGAATTAGTGAGGAATAAAAAGGCCAATTGGCAATAAAATTAAGAGGCCGTCCTGAATGCCTTTTGCTGGTATTGTATGAAGAACGATATGTACCCATTCCAAGAAGAAAAATAATGAAACGGCTGGGAAATGGAAAAGCTATTGAAAATTGAACTGTATTTTTTTGAGTCATGAAACAACTTCATACCATAATTGCATTTCTGATTACATAAAGCCTTGATATATGTGGTGTTGAATAATTTCCTTCCTCTCTAGCTACCTTGGCCATCGTTGCAAATTTGGTAATCAAAGTTTTTCCACTATTTGTGGGTGCAGACACCACAGGTGAAGAACCTCTCAAAAATATCTTGAACAGCCAATGTCTACACAATACAAACATACAAAAATTAGAACCAACAGATACTTAAATTTTAAGTCAAGAACATATCGACGCAAAAGAGCTAATAGAAGTGAGTTCATCAACATTATTCACATAGATAATTTCTTGCCCGAGCTGTCAAACCTTTCCAAAAGACATTGTTGTACGAGTAAAGCATCAAAGCAGATGGGATTAAAAACCTAATAATTTTAACTATAATATAACGGTGAAAATCATCAAAATTCTTCTATTTTCAAACTTATTTTGATCATCGAGATTATGAACCAAGGGCTTGGGCTCCGGCCTCCATCTTGTGTTTCGGGATTGTCGGAAGATACATGAGATAATAGGATACAAAATGCTAGCAGTCCAATGGCCAAGAGTTGGTAACGTACATGACCAAAACAAATGTACATGACTTTCTATGTATCAAGTATAATACGAAAACATAAAATACTTCTACTTCTTGTAGCTGATGCATGCTGTGACCATTAATATTTACTTCAAAAATTATTAAGGACTTGAAATAAGTTACTGTAGCCATTACAACAGGGACAAAACTGACATTAGATTATTAACCAATTTACTTCAAAAATTAATAAGAACTTAAACGTAAATAAGTTATGTAGCCATTACAATAGTAACAAAATTGACATTAGAGTATTTACCAAGGGTATAATGGATAATAAAAACTTTTTCTAATATGTTGGCACTTTAAAGTACGTAGTACAGATACAGATATTGTATAAAGTGGGTTTAGTCATTGATAGAATGAGTATAGAATGGGAGTACTTAGTAGTGGGGTGGATATAGCAGGACATGGGCTTAGTAGTTTTATAATTGGAGTTTCATGGGTGAAAAAAGATATTTGTGGGGTGAGAATAACTCCACTCATGCATAAAATAGGATTGAGGAATGGATCAATAGGAATACACCAAATAAGAGTTTACATAATTAAAACCAATAAAAATCAAGAATTTAGGATATTGGGTTATTAGGTTGCAGTTGATGGTTAGAGTGCAAGAGATGTGTGTGAAATGAGAGATAACGGATAAGGAAATTACCTAATTTCCAATTCAATAATTTTAAAGAGTAAATAATAGGCCAACCAATAGAAAGGTGCCACATAAGATTTTCAAAAATTTTAAAAATAAAAAATTTAAAATTGAGTTATAGAGGTTTGGAGCTCAAAGAGAGCTACTGCACTTCTATCTATTATAGTCTAGATATAGAGCTTCGAGCAATGTTTCTCTTATTTTTCTGTATTTGGATCAGTTTTGAACCATTCAAGCTTGGTTGTCTTCTTGTACAATCCCATGACCCGGATTCAAATTTTGATCATTGTATATCTATACAGATTGGAATTCAGGTCTTAAAAAATTCATAGCGAACTCGACCATAGATAGCTCTAATTTTGCATACAAAGTGCACGCGAAGGGAAAATATTTTTTTCCACTTGACTTGTTATCTCCCTTTCTTTTTAAATATTATCTAAGACCCTGTAATATAATGAAATACGGAGAGTATTATCTTAAGATTTTTTCTAAAATAACTAAAATGATGATATAAACTTTGAATGAATTTCACAAGTATGGACTTTCGTGTCAAATTTAGTTTCGAAAGCGTTTAAGCTTAGAAGGTAGTTAGATAAGTCTCTAAATGTTTTTAGGTAAAAAAAGGCTACCATTGAATCCAGGAGATCGATATACCTTGAAAGAAGTGATATGATGTGTATTAAATGTTTGGAAGTATTTCGCATTTAAACGCATTTTGGAGAAAATTCAAGCATAAAGGAATTTAATACTACCTCAGTATTGTGGTCATATCTTTTTACCCTGATGTCTGATTGAGATGATTCTTACGGTATTGAAAAATAAACTTCAAGACTTATAAAAGTGTATTTCATGAACATTTTGTGACTCAACCTCTAACTAGGCCAAAATTGTCTTGAAAGTTTGGGCAGAAAGTGGAGTCTGTTTGAACGGGAAAAAATTTGTTTTAACGAAAGTCTGATTTGAAAATCTTGATCAGGGTGAAAGGGAAGATAAAAGCTCTTTTCAAATGCAATCGCAATTTTGTCACCGATCGGCTCTTAGGATGGTGTTTTAGTGTTTCATTACATATTTTTCAACACTAAGAAGCTTGGGAGGGTTTGAAGAGAAGGTATGATCTTGAAATCACCTTCCTGAATAAATACACAATTTATGTCTGAAATGGTATGCTATTGATGAAAAACCAAAGGTCTTGAATATGGTCAGTTAAATACATCTTTTACATCTCTTGCATGTTTTACTTGAAGTATTTTTTTAATGTGAAAATTGTGGAAGTATGATTTGTGGTTCATCTGAATTTTATTAAAATGTATGAATATTATCTTTTGAATGGTTGAGTGTAATTGATGATACCAAAATTAAATCCAAGAATTAGCTTGGACCCCCGGGTTAGGTCGGGAGGTCAGCTTAGACGATAAAACTCGGAGAATCAGAGCTCAGCACCGTCCAAGATGATAGCGACGGGAATAATGCGAGGACAGACTGGATAGACAACGTGCGTCTCCAAAATGGAAGGGATGAAAGGGAAAAGCTAGAATCAAGGCTAGAAATTCTCAACCAACCAAGATATTCTCCAAAAATATCGAGGAAAATTCTATGGGTAAAGGGCAAAGATCTCGCTGGGGATCACCTAGAAATAGGAATTACACTATAAATATTGGATGGTGCCTCCAGAGAGAAAGAGAGAACTCTGTCTGTATCGGAAAGCTTCTTGTAAAACATTTTGAGAGAAATATGAATCATGAGAGCAAGAGCCTTCATTAAAGAGTGGACTAGCCGAGCTTCCCTGCGGGTGAACCACTATACTTTTACTATACAAATCTCCTAATCATCACAATCCATCAAATACCATGTCACTATGCTCACGAACCTCGTAGCTCAGATACAAATTGTCAAGCATAATCCATATCTTCCACTCATCTACATAAATTTACACCATCAGTTTAGCGCCGTCTGTGGGAACGACTGTTCTCATTTTACAAATACGACCTTCAGTGACTGATGGTCTCAACCCGCAATATGAGCAGAAGTCAAACCAATCTACCACGCATGCAAGACCACCAAGAGGCCATCAATGGCCGACAAGCCGAGGACAATCCAGCAATTAACCCCTTAACAGGGGATCCCCCAACGAATAACGAACTAGAGGCCCTCCGCCTTGTCAATCAGTGTCTGCTGCAACAAAACGATGAGTTTTTGAAACTCTTGAAATGCCCGCAAGAGGCACGACCAGCCCAAGAAGGCCCAAATAATCCTCCCCGTAGGGAGCAATGCCATCTTGACCCCCTCAGAGAGGTCAACGAAGGAGTAGAAAATAGCCAGACTATGGAGAGAGATCCACAAAAACCCCCCAAAAATGGCCACATCGAAGAAGTACAGAGCCAGAACAATGAAGGGGAAATGAATGATTTCATTCTTTACCAGTAGGAAAGAAGAGAACAGTACTGGGAATAGCACTTCGAAGATATCAAACAAAAGCTCAGCCACATGAAGGAGGCAGTCAGAAGCAAGACACTAGTTACAATGGACGCCCTGGTTCAACAGACAGAATCTCCATTCACTACCGGGGTATTGCACTTTCCTCTACCCCCAAAATTCAGAATGCCACAAATAGACCCCTTCGACGGAACAAAAGACCTCATAGATCATCTTAATACCTACAAGAATCAAATGGAGCTGCATGGGTATTAGGACCCTGTGCGCTGTAGAGCCTTTGCAATCACACTAAAAAGTTCTGCTCTTGCGTGGTTTAATAGACTCCCACCGGCCTCCATCTCATCCTTTAAAGAACTCTCAGTGGCCTTCGTGTTCCCCTTTATAGGGGCCCGGATCTACAGGAAGCCGAGCTACCATCTTCTGACTGTGAAACAAGGACCTGAAGAAAACCTGAGGTCCTATGTCCAGAGGTTCAACTCGGAGTTATTGAAGGTGGATGTCCCAGACGAAAAATTTGCCATCACTGCTTTCATAGCCAGGCTGGGAGTGCAATCCAAAGATTTGATGTTTTTCATCTCCAAGAACCCCCAAGCCAGCATGGTGGAGGTGTTTGCTAAAGTAGAGAAATACATAAATGGTGAGGAAGCCCTCATCTCTAAGGCGAGGAGTTCCTCCACCCAGAGGGATAAAAGGAAAGAAGAAAAGAAGAAGGACCGAAGTCCCAAAAGGGAGAAGGAAAGAGGACGGGAAAGGTCTCTAAGGAAAGACAGAGACCACTCCTCCAAGAGGAGGGAGGACGTCAGAGATCGCCTAGGACCTCTGCGTCCAGGGTTACAGCCTAGTTACACATCTCAGGAGCTCCCACCCCTAACCGCAACCATATCGTAGATCCTCTATGATGTGCAGCACGAGAAGTTCTTAAGGTGGCCACCTCGGATGAAGGCGGATCCAACAAAGAGAGATCCCACGAAATACTTTGATTACCACCAGGCTCATGGTCATCACACTGATGACTGCATTCAGCTGAAAAACGAGATCGAATTCCTAATCCAGCGAGGGCAGCTGCGTCGCTTTGTAGCCCATGACAACTAAGACCGAGCTCTCCCGCCTTCGCCGCCACAACAGCAAGCCCCAGCACAACACCAACATCCTTTGGGGGAGATCAGGGTCATTTCCGGAGGGTTTGCAGGAGGAGGAGAATTCAGCACTGCAAGGAAAGCCCACCTCATAAGAATAAGGTCTGGAGAAGCCCTGGAGGTCGGAACTGTATCGAAGACTCCGCGCCTTGACACAGCCATCATCTTCTCGGATTCTGATCTAGAAGGTTGCCAACACCCCCATGATGATCCTCTAGTGATCAGCGCTATAGTGGCAAACAGAACGGTCCATCGAGTCCTGGTCGATAATGGAAGTTCGACAGATATCATATTCGCACCGGCATTCGATAAGATGGACATAGGGATGGAGAAACTGGAGCCAGTGAACGTTCACTTGCTAGGATTTGTAGGGGAAAGGGTATTACCACTTGGGACCATCCAGCTCGTACTCACCTTGGGTGACCCACCTTGTCAGGCCACAACAACTGTCAAGTTCCTAGTAATTGAAGCACCTTCCGCCTATAACATGCTACTAGGCAGACCCTCATTCAACTCTATAAGAGCCATCCTTTTGGCTTATCACCTTGTAGTGAAGTTCCCGACAAAGAACGGGATTGGAGTGGTCCGCGGAGACCAGTATATAGCACGAGAATGTTATATGGCGTCAGTAAAAAAGAAAGAGGTGGAAAACATCCAATTAGATGAGCTCGATATGAGGGATGAATTGGACACTAGACCAACGCCGTCAAAGGAGCCGTAGCCCGTGCAACTCGACGAAGAGCCGAAGCATCTCGTTTACGTGGGATGCAAGCTAAGTGCCGAAATCAAAGATCTCCTCATTCAGTTCCTCAGGAAAAAACGCCGATGTCTTCACTTGGAAGCAAGAAGACATGGAAGGCATTGATCCCGCAGTCATCACACACAAGCTTAGCATAAATCCCACTTGCAAGCCAGTTAATCAGGAGAGGAGGAGCTTCGCCTCGAAGAGACAAACAACTATTAATGAGGAGGTCAGAAAACTCTTCTGTGCGAAAGCCATCAGGGAGGAAGATTACCCTACCTGGTTAGCCAATGTGGTACTCATCAAAAAGACTAATGGCAAGTGGCGGCTTTACATTGACTTCACTGACCTTAATCGAGCATGCCCCAAGGACAGCTTTCCCCTACCTCGGATCGACCTCATTATGGATGCCATAGTAGGACATGAGCTCCTCAGCTTCATGGATGCCTTCTCAGGCTACAACCAGATCAGGATGGACCAAAATGTCCAGGAGAAAACCTGTTTTGTGACTGAACATGGAATATATTATTACCAGGTCATGCCATTTGGCTTTAAGAACGCGTGAGCCACTTACCAGAGGTTGGTAAACAGGATGTTCTAAAAACAGATTGGAACCTCCATGGAAGTTTACATTGACGACAAGTTAGTCAAGTCACTCAAAGTGGAGCTTCATGTAGAGCACGTAGCTGAATTGTTCCAGATTCTAAAAGAATACAAAATGAAGCTCAATCCCGTTAAATGTGCCTTCGGAGTTTCTGCAAGAAAATTTTTGGGCTTCATAGTTAATAGCAAAGGAATAGAGGCTAACCCCGAGAAGGTAAGAACGGTATTAGATATGCAAACCCCCTCAAATATAAGGGAAATCTAACGTTTGACCTGAAAAATAGTCGCCTTGAGTCGCTTTGTATCTAGATCGAGTGACAAATGTCAGCCTTTCTTCCAGGTCTTGAAGAAAGCATTCTAGTGAGATGCTAAGTGTGAAAAAGCGTTCGCAGCTTTAAAGGTGTACCTGAGCTCCCCTCCCATATTGGTAAGCCCCTTGGAAGGGGAGGTACTTACCCTTTACCTAGCAGTTTCAGATTTCTCAACTAGCGCAGCACTAGTTAGGGAACGAGACAGAGCTCAGCACCCAGTCTGCTACTGCAGCAAAGCTCTGAGGGGGGTAGAGAAGAGATATCCAAAAATGAATAAACTTATTTTAGCTTTAGTTACAACAGCCAGGAGGCTCAGACCGTACTTCCAAGCTTATACTATAGAAGTCCCGACAGAGCAGGCAATGAAGCAGGTGCTGCACAAATCGAAGTCTTTAGGGAGACTTGTCAAGTGGGCCATCGAGCTCAGCGAATTCGATATACGATACAAGCCAAGAACAGCCATCAAGGGACAGATTTTGGCAGATTTTATTGTAGACTTCACGGCGGCTACACCCAAAGAAGCAACACAGCTAGTACCTGACCTCCCTGTTTGGAAACTTTCAGTAGACGGAGCTGCTAATGCACAAGGGAGTGGTGCAAGTTTAATTTTGACCTCCCCATATGGGATAGATGTTGAATACGCGCTTAGATTTGAGTTTAAAGTTTCAAACAACGAGGCCGAGTATCAAGCTGTTATTGCCGGGCTCAATCTAGCTTACTCTATGGAGGCAGAACAGTTAGAGGTCTGCAGTGACTCTTAACTGGTGATGAAGCAGATAGAGGAGTGTTATGAAGCTAGGGGCTAGAAGATGGTCATATACTTTAGAAAAGTACAAGAATTAATCAAGAAGTTTGAACAAGTTAAGATCAAACACGTCCCCAGGTCAGAAATTTCTCGAGCAGATGCTTTGGCAAAGTTGGCCACCGCCTCGCAGGAGAACTTGGATAGACTGATACCAGTAGAATACTTGGCAGAACCTACGGTCACAATGGAGGGAGGAGAAGTGTTCCCGGTCTTAGCTCAGCCAAGCTGGATGGGTCCCATCATGGAATACCTACAAAACGGAGCCTTGCTAGAAAATCCCAAGGAAGCTGCCAAACTAAGAACCAGGTCAGCTAGGTTTTCTATCTTACAGGGGAAACTGTACAAACGTGGTTTTTCGACACCCCTCCTCAAATGCGTGGGGGATGAAGATGCTAACTATATACTCAGAGAAGTCTATGAAGGCATCTGCGGTAATCACATTGGATTTCGGACCTTGGCAGGAAAGGCACTAAGGCAGGGATACTATTGGCCCACTATGCTCAAAGATGCCACAGACATGGTTAAAAAATGTAAGAGCATGCTAATGTCTCTCACAAACCGCCTGGGTTATTAACCTTGGTGGTGAGCCCTTGGCCGTTCCAGCAATGGGGTTTGGATATACTTGGGCCCCTTCCCATAGGTGTGGGGCAGTCCAAATTTTCCATACTGGGGGTGGATTATTTCACCAAGTGGGCGGAGGTCGAACCATTGGCAACTATCACCAAGCAAAAAGTGCAGAACTTCATCTAGCAATCAATAGTTTGCAGGTTTGGTGTTCTAAGAGCTATTGTATCCGATAACGGAAAATAGTTCGACAATCCAAAGTTTAAAAATTTATGTGCCGAGCTCAGAATAAAGAACTATTTCTCTGCTCCGGCTCACCCTCAGTCCAACGGACAAGCAGAAGTCACCATCAGAACCATAAAAACAGCTCTGAAGACCAAGTTGACAGACTTGAAGGACAAATGGGTGGAATACCTCCTGAAGTCCGATGGGCCTACAGGACCACAGCCAGATCGGCAACCTAGGAAACCCCGTTTGCTCTAGCCTTCGGCATAAAAGCAGTAACACCAGTCGAGGTAGGGCTCTTGTCACCTAGAACGGAGTTTGCAGATACGGAAGGGAATGATGAATCACTTCTAGTGAACCTGGACCTGTTGGACGAAAAAAGGAATGAGGCCCTGTGCTGCATCCAGGATTACCAGAGGAAAACAGCAAGGTATTAGGACAGGAAAGTTAGACACAGAAACTTTAAGACTGGGGACCTAGTGCTCAGGAAACTCATGCTTGCGAGAAAGGACCCAACTCATGGGAAGTTAGGACCTAAGTGGGAAAGACCCTATGTTATATCAAGGGTGGTCAGGCCTGAGAACTACGAGTTGCAAACAGGGGATGGAAAAATCCTGCCCCACTCGTGGAACGCAGAGCACCTTAAAAGGTTTTTCCAGTAAGTCCCTTTTGTAACACATTAGTTTGTCAAATAAAATATTCAGTTTTGGACAATCAGTCTAGCCCCGAACAAAAAGAGCTCCGTAGCTCACGACGAACAATTCAGTTCGTAAAAATAAAAGAGCCCTGTAGCTCACGACGAATAATTCAGTTCGTAAAAATAACAGAGCCCCGTAGCTCAAGACGAGCTATTCAGATCATAAAAATGAAGAGCTCCACAGCTCAAGACAAGTTATTCAGTTCGTAAAAGTGGAAAGAGCTCCGCAGCTCAAGATGAGCTATTCAGTTCGTAAAAATGAAGAGCTTCATAGCTCGCGACGAACTATTCAGTTCATAAAAATGAAGAGCTCCGTAGCTCCCGAAGAACTATTCAGTTTATAAAAATGAAGAGCTCTGTAGCTCACGACGAACTATTCAGTTCTCAAAAATGAAGAGCTCCGTAGCTCACGACGAACTATTCAGTTCGTAAAAATGAAGAGCTCCGTAGTTCGTGACGAACTATTCAGTTCGTAAAAATGAAGAGCTTCGTAGCTCATGACGAACTATTCAGTTCGTAAAAATGAAGAGCTCCGTAGCTCGCGACTAACCATTCAGTTCGCAAAAATAAAGAGCTCCGTAGCTCGAGACAAACTATCCGTAGCTCAATATGAACTGTTCAGTCCGTAAGAACAAAAGAGCTCCGTAAGCTCATGATGAAATACTCAATTCATAAAAACGAAGATGAGCTCCGCAGCTCACGACGAACTATCCAGTTCATAAAAAATAAAGACTCGGCAATTCAAAAAGGGCCACACAGCTCTTGAAAAGGAGGTAAATTATGCAAATCCCAATGGAGGCCCCAGGCCTCAGGAAACAAAGTTAACTATTCAGACCATGAGAGAAAAAGAAGCGTTTCAAAGTGAGTATGCCATGAAGTATCCAGAATACATCAGAAAAACAACAAAAAGAAAAGTTGTTCGGATTACATCAAAAGACAAAAATCACAGTTAAAATGAAGTTGCACAAAGAAGAACCTTAAAGCTTCTAGTCATCCCCCAAATGCTTCTTCAACACTTCCAACTTCTCCTTCAAACGGACGTTTTCTTCCCTCAGTTCTTCCCTCTCCTTCTCGGCCTTCGAGAGCGAGTTGAGAAGTTTGGCTCCAGCAGAAGAAAGTAAAACTGCGCTGAGAGAAGAATCAGAGGATGAAGGAGACTCACTCAGCTTGCATCTTTTCTAGGACGGCTCAACTCCTTCCTCCTCCTCCGACTCAGAGGGAGACAGATCGGGCGAACTGCAATTGAAGCAGAAGTCAATAGAAGCTGCCACAGCACTGAACAGGAAAAGATTGTCAGACGTCATCAATTCTGAGAAGGACATAGGAATGGACTGCTTCACTTGCTCAATCCTTATAGCCTTTGGCAAATTTGGATCAGGGGCGACTACATAACAAAGTAAAAGTCAGAACATAGCATTAGAAAAAGGAAATAATCAAGAAGGTTGTCGATATCCTTACTTATGTGATCAAATTTTCTCCAAGAGTGCGGGACTCTGTTTCCTCATCGACGATCCTCAACAGACCTCCAAGACTCCTCGAAAACAAAGAAAAAACGACTGAGCCACCCTTGAGAAGGGGAGGGAACTTCAAGCACCTGTCAGGGCTCATAATAACGTCTCCAACGGAAGCAGTTGAAGCAGGAGACATCTTCTTCTTCTAAAACATGAAAATACAGAAACTCTGCAGCAGTGGGGAACTGATCATTGCCCTGAAGGCGCCAGAACAAAAAGAAGCTAATCAACACGGCCCATCCTCGAGGAGATAGACGGGAGGGGGACAGACCATAGTACGCCAAAATGCACCCGACAGAAGGATGAATAGGGAGATGAAGACCCATATCAAAGGCATCTTCAAAAAAGTAAACTTCACCACGGGAAAGATAGTTAGGAGGTTCATCTAGAGTAGGAACTCGGACAGGCAGTTCCAGTTCTCGAAAGAACCGTTTCTTGATCCCTTCCCGATCAGAAGAGGAAAGAGAAGAAGGAACCAAGAAACGAGACTGGAATTGCCAGTCTAACCCGAAAGAAGAACGATCCTTAAAAAGAGATGAAGTAGGAACAACCATCAGAATTCGCGAAGGAGCGAAAAAATAACCCAAAAAGAGGAGCGAGAAAGGAACTCAGAGATAAGAATCTTCAAGATTGATTTACAAAAGACAAAAGCAGAGGGAAATACAGAGTCTCAGAAAGCCAAAGAAAACAATAAAGACAACCCTAAGATTCAAAGAACTAAAAGCGGAAGGAAATACAGAATCGGCTGAGCTTTGGGTTCCCTAATTAATAATGACAAACGCGGTTTTGGGTAGCCGATGATTAAATGCAGTGCAACTTTTCGCATTCTACCAAGCAGGCAGATTTCGGCAACTTTGTTCCAAGAATGACTAAAGTACTCCTCAAAGTAAAGGGGACAGTAGGGAAAGGTCATACAACATATGTTAACCTGAGAGTTACATCTCAAATATCATTAAATCAAGTACGAGTCCAAAAAAAAAAAAAAAGAGATACATATATAAATATCCTAGCTCTCTGATGAGAGATCTCGAGGCTCGACGGACTTAATCACAGTAGTAGAGGAGGAGCTCGGCAGCTCAGTAGTTAATGATCCGAAACCCAGAGGAATGAAACCTTCGGGAACACTAACACTAGGAGCCTCTACCCTAGCATGCGGAGAATCTTGGGCAAGGGCTTTAGTCACGAGATCAGCAGAGAAAGCAATCGCAGGAGGAATAGCTGGGGGCAAGAACATCAAGGTTTAAGCATCCAGTAGGAAGGGCCATGGAGTCACCCTCGCTGTCAGACTTAGATCCCTCCAGTTCCTCCTCAATAGGGATGGCAAAGTTAAAGTCCAAGTCTGGGAAGGTCTTTGAAGCTTTGCGTTGAAAGGCTAGTCATCCAGAGGCCCACAAGGTGGTGGCTTCGTCCTTCAGCTCGGCGATCTCGCGGTCCCTCTGCTGGATCAAGGTCTTCTGACCCTCTAAGTCTTCACAAAGCTGACCATTCGTCTCATTGAGGGTGAGATAATCCTCCCTTGCCTGCTCCAGGGAGCTCTTGGTGTTAGAGGCTTCCTGACTGACCTTGGTCAAGGCCTAAGTCTTGAGCTCCAATTCTTCCCTAGCTAACTTTAACTCATCACGCGCCTTTCTTTCTTCATCATCAGCTTTGCTTTTGGCCGCTAGAGAATCTTTGAAGTCAGAGGTGTATATCTCATCTTGCTCATTGAGACCCCATATTTGCTCGTTAAGGCCTTGCACTTGAGCTTTAAGATCCTCCTTTTCAAGGGACAACTCTGCAACCTTGATCTCATAAGCTCTCAGAGCTTTAGGGGAAAGTTCACAAGATCAAATCCTCATCAGCAACCCCTTCACATGGATAGCCATCTGAAAACACAAAGGGAATTAAGGGAGTCGCATGGAGCTCTACCATAATGTTAAAAAGACGTACTAAGGAACTAAGGCTTATAGTAGCTGCTCCCTGAAGAGCCGACGAGATGGACTCCTCGATATGCATAGAGGCGGCCCGCTGGATATCGGAATCAGGAAGAATCGAGCACACAGCCCCTGCAGCGAGTTCTATATTCTCAAAGAAAGAATCCTCACCCCCTTTTTCTCAGGCTGCTTTCCCCCCTCAATCCTAATCCCTACCTGAGGTGGCTCAATAGTCTTCCCGGAAGAACTATATGTCACCGGGACAGATTGAAACTGGGGAATCACTCCTAGAGCCCTCTCAACCTCCGACGAGGAGGGAGAAGCCCGATCCTCCCCGAGGGCAGGTACGGAGGAAGGTTGAGCTTCTGGGGGAGGAAAAGTTGTTACAACTTGAAGAGTATTGGATGGAGGAACATGCACTTGGGTCATTGCATGGGAAGAAGGCCCCTCCAGCTTAGGAATTTTAGCCCGGGTAACGGGACCGCTTCCAGAGCCGACCTGAGCCTTCCGTTTGGCACCTTTCCCACTGCTCCTTAACAAGTCAACCTTAGCCTGAAGTTTCTCAGGGGTGGACCTCATAGTAGAAGACCTTGCATAACCTAAGCAAGGTTAGCTCAGTTAACAGAACAGCAGAGAAGATAGGCGTCAGAATCAATTGAAAAAAGGGATTACATGCTATTTCATTAGGACCGACAACGGAAAGAGGGGGAGGGGCTTCTACTTGATCCCCGGGAAGACTAAATCCTTTCTCTACCAGAACCCAGAGCTGAATAAGCTCAAGATACCTTCTCGGGCCACACTCCGACAGTTTTAACTTCACTACCTCATCCTCAGCGCTAAGATCAAGTCGAACACCTAGAAACAAATCAAGCAGAGCAGAATTAGAAATCCAAGGTTACCAAAGCTAGACCTGACCCACTCAAGCGAGAACTCACCCAAATTCTCTAGACGAGTCCAAGCCCTAGGAATACCAAGAGTATCCATCTTATCAACAAGGTTGTACTCCCAATCAGTGCCCCCAATAAAAAAGAAGTGTTCTTTCCAGTGTTTATGGGAAGATGGAAGGTTAGAAATGATTTTCTTGGCATTGGCTCGCTTGAAAATATACAAGAAGTCATTAGAGGAGGCCAGCTTGACATTGAAAAGATCCAAAAGCAAGGGAATGCTGGGAACCCCGAGGCCTTGATCCTTAAAAAAGACCAGGAGGCCGACCAAAGCACCCCAGAAGTTGAGAGAAAGCTGAGAGGGGCAGACATTAAAATGCTGCAAGACGCTCTTAACAAAGGGATGTAGTGGGAACCGCAGGCCATTCTCAAAAGCGGCCTCAAAGAAGCAGACCGTCTTATGAACTTAAGCAACATAAGGGGTAGATGTGCCCGGGCACCAGGGTTGGACGTCGGCAGGAAACCCGTAACAAGCACTAAGAACTTTGATAAAGGAAAGTTGGATTTTGTTAGGGCCTACTAGCTCAGCATATCTAAAGGCAGCTCTTAAGTACGATGAATCATTGGAGACTCCAACCTCACTGGCTTTGTCTTTGACTTTATTAGGTTTAGGGGGCATAGCAGAAGACGATGAAGGGAGCCCCCAGTGCCACCTCTACGTCTACGACATCGACGCCAGGGAAATTATCAATTTCATCACCCACTTCACCTAAGTCAGTCTCCTCCTCTGCAGACCTACTTTCTAAAAGAGAGATGGAGGAGCGCGTGGCCCTAAGAGAGGCAGACATGGCTGGGCAAGAAAAAGGGAAGATCAAAAAAGCGATAAAGAAGAGCGACACTGGTCAAGCACTTCCTAATAACTGTGGGGTTAGCACAGAAACTACCAACACCAAGGACTCTCACGATCGAGCCCAGTCTACGAAGTGGGGAAGAGAAGATAAACAGAGGTCACGGTTCCAAAAGTAAAAGAACCGATAAGCCCAGAAGCACAGCAACCACCTCGAATTCAAGTGATCCAGAACGAGAAGAGACGAAAAGAAGCGAGAGGGCGTAGCTAGTTGGGAGGAAGCAATGAACAAAAACCCTGAGCCAAATTGAAGGAGGTGAGCACTGCTAATTCTCGGACCAAGCGCAGAAGGTTTAAACTTCTGGAGGTAAATCAGAGACTACACAGTCACAAGGGAATTTAAAATTGCAAGGGAGAAAAGAAGGGAGACGATTTTGATAGCTATTTTTGAGCATTTAAAGCTTGAAGGAAAGGAGTTAAAACATGCGCGGGAATCGAGGAAGTCAAGATTGCTAGGAGCCGCCAGAAGACGTGACACATGTGCAAGCTAAGATCAGCCATGTGCTTGTCTAGCTCGATCTAAAATAGCTCAGCCCTTGCCCATGGTCGCCTGACCCAAGGGTTGTGGGGCAACTGATGATACCAAAATTAAATCCAAGAATCAGCTCAGACCCCCGGGTTATGTCGGGAGGTCAGCTTAGACGATAGAGCTCGGAGAACCAGAGCTCAGCACCGTCCAAGCTGATAGCGCCGGGAATAATGCGAGGACGGACTGGATAGACTACGTGCGTCTCCAAAATGGAAGGGATGAAAGGGCAAAGCTAGAATTAAGGCTAGAAATTCTCAACCAACCAAGATATTCTCCAAAAATATCAAGGAAAATCCCAAGGGTAAAGGGCAAAGATCTCGCTGGGGATTCCCTAGAAATAGGAATTGCACTATAAATATTGGGTGGTGCCTCCAGAGAGAAAGAGAGAACTCTGTTTGTATCAAAAAGCTTCTTGTAAAACATTTTGAGAGAAATATGAATCATGAGAGCAAGAGCTTCTATTAAAGAGTGGACTAGCCGAGTTCCCTTGCCGGTGAACCACTATACTTTCACTGTAAAAATCCCCTAATCATCCCAATCGCTCAAATACCATGTCACTATGCCCACGAGCCTCGTAGCTCAGATACAAATTTCCATGCATAATCCATATCTTCCGCTCATCCACATAAATTTACACCATTAGTAATAAACATGGGTTGCCTTCAGACTTATCTCACAAAGTGTTTCTTACATTGAGGGGTTCGAAGGTTTTCTATTACTTTTGGTGGAGTTGGTTTCTTGCGGGATTCAAAACCACTATTCATTCATGGGGTTCGAGGATAAGGGTTAGTAGACTATTCATATAAAGATTTTGTCAATACAAACCTGTCACTATACGCACTTCTTGAAACTTTGTAGCCATGAGAGGTATTATTGAGAAGGTGGAGTTTTGTGGACTAAATATATTTGATGTGTGGATTCATATTAATCAATCAGTTTACTTGAGATATTTTTGTTAAAAGCTTATGGTTTCTAAATAATTCTACTCTAATATGGATTTACTATTTATGTATCACAAACTTGAGATCGTTAATAATGTCACATATTTTACTTCAAAAATTATATATTTATTTTTTAAATTGAGACCAACCTATTTTTCTACAAATTTTTAAACCTTGTTTAGATTTGAATTTTCTTTTCTACCCTTCAATTACATTTTTTAAATTTTGGTATCGAAGATGATACAACCTTTGGTGAGCTTGTGGAGTTGAATTTTGAAGCGGATCAAGATGTGGATCCAACTTTTAAGGCTTAGGGATTGGTTTACTCATTTTAGTTTCAGCTGTTTAATGATGAAATAATATTTATGAATGCTTTCTAGTTAATGAGAGATATTTGTTTTATTTAAGATTTGGGATGTAACCTTTAATGGTTTAATTATGTCAGTTTTGAGATTTTTATTTAGTTAGATGAAGATATTGGTAATTGGTTTTGATTTATTTGATGGTTATTAATTAGTTCACGTCGTATTCTAAAATTGGGGCGTGACGTATTAACTATGTTTCAGCTATCATAAAACACTGAAATGATCCTTCTATATCAGTAATGCTACACTAACCAAATTTTGTGACCAAATTTAGAGTCCAAATGACATGACAGTTAAGTTGGCTTCTTTATTTGGCGTAATGTCATTTGAGCTCTAATAAAAATTTCAAATAATATACTGTAATGTCATTTGGGCTCTAAATTTGGTTTAAAAATTTGGTCAGTGTAGCATTACTCTTTTTACATAGGCACTTGCAGTGATTCTATTGTACACGCATTTGAAGATTACAAATATAAATCAAAGTAGAGACTCGAGTTAATGCTCCGTTTGATATGATGGAAAAATGAAAGAATAGAAAGTTAGAAAGATAAAAAGTTAGAAGAATAAATAAAACATTATGTTTAGTAACGAAGGAAAATAGGAAGAATGAAAAAGTAGATGAAGTAACTTTCCTTCCAACTTATCAAAAATCAATCCTTCTAAAATCTGAAGGAAAGTGGAGGAAAAGTTAATTATTTTTGTTGAGATGTACCTTATTTGTCTATATATCTTTTGATGTCTACATATAGTATGTATACATTAAATTCATCTAAAAATACAATGATAAAATGTATTTATATATATATATATATTTAAAAATTGTAAAAATAATTTTAAAA
>CM042184.1:36896247-36922263 GCA_023539305.1 Ilex asprella | reverse complement strand
TCTTAGTTAGGGGTGAAATTTCGACTCAACACGATGATACGACTCAAACTCGACATAAATTTTATGACACGAATTTGATTATAACACGATACAAACTTGAAAATAACCTGACACGTAAACAAGAAATATAAAAAGCTCATATTCAGTTCAACCCGTCAAACTCAAAATTGACATCATCAACCCGTTTATTTAAAATTAAACACTTTATCTACTTTTTCGTTTGTATAACAACACGAAATTAACACGAAACTAATATGTTTAACTAGTATTATAAACATAATATGTTAATTATTTGTAACTATTTATAAAGTACTGACATAATTATTATATAAAAAAGATATTTTAACTAATTATTATTATTATATTTATTTAAGTTCATTTTTAATTTGTAGAAAAAATATTAGCGAAAATATAATATTAGCGTTAAATTTTTTATTTAAAATTTATGTGGGTCAAAACGAATATAATACAAAAGTAAACAGGTCAACTGGGAACTCTACACGACACAATTAGTTAAATGAGTTTCAACTCAAGCCAAAAACTTATAAAGTTTTTGAACTCGGGAAGAGTTTGAGTCACAAAATTGAGGTTGTAACTCAGGGTGAAATCGGTTTTCTCATGAATCAAAATCAAGTTGGATCAAGAATATAATTCAGTTTTGTGTTTAGAACCAAAATTGATCCTGAATTCCATAAATTTTCCATTAATCAAAACCAAATTTCATATTTATACTAGACTTTAAAAATAATTACAGCGAATAAGATGTGCAGTTGCACTGCAGACACCTTAACATCTTATGTAGGTATAATTTTTATTTTTTTGGCAAGTTTTGGGTTAAAATAGGGTTAAACCTAACTTCAAATTTGGTCTGACTTTGAGTTAAACTGATCAGTCAAAAGTCCCAATTCGAATATTACCCGAATTCATGGATTTTTTTTGTCTAAACCCAATAAAAATACTAAAAACTCAACCAAAGGGCATCTTCAATCCTGACTCTCAAATTTAAATTTGAGTAAAAAAATCTAAAAAACTTGTTCAAACCCTTACTTAAACTTATACCAAATCAAGGGAAACTCTTTTTTTTTACGCAAATTAAAGGAAGACTCAAATTCTTACCCAAATGTTTAATTGTAAGATTTTACACTCTTTTAAAGATTCAACGGTCATATTTACTCTCATTTAATTTTGGGTTTGCAATCATTTAAATTTAAGTTTTTCCTTCTTTAAATTTGAGTTTGTCCAATTAAAACCTTTTATGTCAAATGGTGTTTTTTACTCAAATACTAATTTAAATTTGAGTAAAAATTTGAATTATAGTTGGAGATGCTATAAGTAATAAAAATTTTGAGTTGGGTTCAGTTTAGTCTGCACAAGTCCCACCTCGGCTTTGAATTAGATAGTCTGGGCTGGGAAGGGGACCTACAACACAACCATACTATGGATACCTTGAACACGTCAACAGCCATTGCCTTCAACAGGTATTGGGGTGGACCATAATTGAAGTGGATAACACTTGGTGGCAATTCTAATGCCTATCAACTGCAAACCACCGGGTGGGTGTCCCCTCCCTCCACCTTCATTCCCTGCCCTTTCATATCTAAAGAAATTTCCAATATGTCTCCGGAATAAGGTGTCCCCTCCCCCCCACTCCGATGGCCTTTCCTTTCATATCTCAAGAAAATTTCTTTATCATGTTACACCCTTTCAGATCTCTAAATTTTGGTTATGGTGAGATGTGACTAGACTTACTCTTGCCGGGTGTCCAAACAAGGCCCAATCACAAATTTTACAGGTTGTTCCGACTTAAACCATTCTTAGAAAGTGCTTGTGATTTTTCTGGAGGGATTCTCTAGGGGGTGAGGACTATTACGGTTACGTCTAGGATGTACTTCACATTTCACCACCTGCCTGTCCACCCATTTTTCTTGATAAAAAAGGAAAGGTCTGTGAACTTTGGCTATGGTGAGATATGACGAGTTCTCCTCCTTCGAAGTGTCCAAGCCAAGACCAATTACACACACTACTTGTTATTATGGAGCGTCTGTAGGCAATCCCATCTAGGCTTTTCTAAGCAACTATGATCATGCCCTTGTAGGAACTCCACACCTTATTGGCACTCGACTTCCATTACTATTCTTTTGTGATACCAAAAAAAAAAATTCAATAATTTTTGGTTATGGGGAGATGTTACAAAACTTTCTCCTTCTAAATGTCCAAACCAAGCCCAATCATACATTGTCACATGTTGATTTTAAAGAACCCCACAAAAATTGGGCAACTACCAAATGACGAGTTTTTTTTATCAAACTCGGGTGGTTTGGAAAAAAAACATTCCCTACAATAGGATGGTTTTGAAAATAATTCTCAAACCCAGGTAGTTTATAAAAACTTCGGTCCAATTGATGTCTTTGACTAAAATAGTCAGTCCAACTGACGTCTTTTACACAACTCAATCATTTTAAAAATCTTGAATCTGACTGGAGTTTTTTGATTTGTTATACAAAAATAGGGGACACACATGATGGATTTTTTGGGTATTCAAGTACACGAATTTGAAGTCAAAATATTTGATTGCATAAATTTTTGCTTATTTGTTGGGATACATAAGGTTTCCTTGTGTGGCTTCCTTAAAAATTGTTACTGGTGAGAAAGGGTTGCTTGTTACTGTTGACAAGCAAAGAGTCTTTCAAGGGCAGAAAAATTCGAGATCTCATCTATCATGGATTTTCGACAAGGATCATTCCGAAAAAATTAGGTTTCTTTAAAATTTTAAAATTTGCATGAAATTGCAATTTAGCCAAATAAATGGTAAGGCAGAAAGTGCAAACCCCCCCCCCCCCCCGGCAAAAAAAAAAAAAAGAATTAGATCTCCAAATTCTGATTTTTGAATAAAACTCCTACCTATATAGTCGAGGTTTAAATTTAAAAAAAAATGGCTTGTTCAAACCAATTAATGAAAAAAAAAATGATGAAATATAGCTCCTAGCAATAGACACTTGTAACATTTAAAAATAAAATAAAATTAAAGCCACTTAGGAAGAAATTTATTAATAATATCCGAAAGTTACAAGCGGCAAACAGAGAAAGACATACAACCTTGCCCTTTATTAAAAACTAGAAAAATTGCATGCCAATATTATTGAGAGCAAGAAAATCCTAATAATTCTGCCCCTTAATTCTATGCGAGGAATAAGGCTTGTATGAGCCTATTGTCATCCACCGGTGCATGAAAGAGACTCTTTTTGGTGGGAAGATCCAAATAGATCTCCTACATATCTATTCATTAGAGCACTATGTTACTTTGTAGCAATAGGAAACCACCACAAATGATGTATAAATTAATATTGCACAAAATCAACAGTCAAGAATGTATAAGGGTTCAATCAATAAATGATAATCAGACAGTAAAAGATAGAACAGTAAATAAAGGACCAACACAAAGTTTTATAGTGGTTTACTACGGATGACATACTTCGCTCTCGAGAACGACAGTGGTGGTCGGAGGTGTTTTTTTTATGTATAATGTAACCGAGAGAGTAACTCCAAGAGTATTACAATGCTAAGGAGAGAGAGAGGGGTGTGTATTCTTGAGGTAAGGTCAATGTGTGTAGATGTCTCTCCTTGTGGAAAAAGCTTACATTATATAGGTTTCGGTGAGGCGGTGACGTGAAAAAAGGAGTTTCCACCATTTTGGTATGTACAATTTTAGTAAGATTATATTTTCGTATCCTGATATTCTTTCCCTTGTGTTCCTATTCAGACGGTGGATGATCCTGAGTTGGATTGGACTTGATCTTGATCCTAAGCCTGAGCTTCGAGTTGGAGTGGGCTGGACTTGGATTGGAAATCAAGAGGACGAAGGTGGAACAAGAGGAACAAGTGGACCAAGAAGCTTGCCCTTGGGAGACACCCAGGCCATGGGCGACCTAGGGCGGCGCCTCTTGGTGCTTTCTTGGGCGTTGGCTTCTCCTTTTGGGCTTGGTAAACTGGACTTACTCTTGATGGGTTGACCCAACTCCAACTGGGCTTTCCTTTGGGCTTTCTCAGTTTATTTAAATTGAACTTGACCCAACCAAATTTGGGTTCATCATTTGCCCCCTTACCCCGAGCCTCTGACTTTTGGCGAGAGGAAGGGATTGAGGGCATGTGCTTCGTCTTCACCAGGGCGAGTAGCAGTTTTCTTCCTTTCAACGACACCTTTTCATCCTCGGGAACTAGCTGAACTCAACGATATCAATTTTTTTTTTCACTGCTTCTTCGTCTATAAATATAGGTCACTGTTCTCACCTTCCTCATTCTTTTCTCACTTCTGGAGGCTTTTCTCAAAGGGTATCCCTCCAAGCTTCTTCAAGAAGCTACTTCGTTTAGCTTCCCCAAGAAGCTAACTCATGAAGCTTCCTCAAGAAGTTTTATCAGGGCTTCCTTAAAAAGCCATTCCTTCCCTATTTAAAAGACTTTCAAGAGTTCATTGTTCATCACCATTTCTTGCTGTTAATCTCCATTTCTCCCCTTTGGTTTTCTCTCTTTCAATACTCATGGAAACTAGGAGCTAAAAAATTCGTGGGGTGGAGCAAAGAAGAGCTCACAACCTAGATCCTATAGGCGGCTCCCATGAGGGTGACATGGTGGACAGCGCCACGGTGCCTATTCAGAGGGCGGCGCCCATGCATCTACTCTTGCAGGCGGCATCCCTCGCTCATTTGTTGATGGCGCCCATGCTTCGAGTGGCACTAGGTGTGATGCAAGCAGTGGAGTTCATGGCCTTGGCAAAGAATATGGAGGAGGAAAGGCACTGAGGACCTTCATGGGCGGCGCTTCCTTAGGTGACCCCCTTCAGGCCTTGGTCACTTGGTTACTCCTCTTCGTGGTAGTCTTCATGAGGTCCTGGCAAAAGGCCCTTTGGAATTCTTGGCCCGAGGTTGGGTTCGAGCAATGAGGCCTCAGTTAATCCTTTTAGTGTACAAGAGGGACTCAAGGCGTAAGTGAGCAGCAATGGGGTCAATCAAAAGAGACAAGGGGCACCTGCCATCGACTGGGCGGTGCCCACAGTGTACTGGATAGCGCCCCAAGTACTCCAAGTGGCTCCCTAAGCATGGTTCAGTCTTCCCTTCATGAGGCCAAGAAGCGATCAATCGACGATTTGGACAATTCTGGCTCTCGAGGTATGTTTCTCGGTACTCCTTTTTACTCTCCTGTTGTCATAATTATTTTTTGTTGTAATGACCTGAATTTGCTTTTGCGGGTATTCACTCAGGCGAGAGGGAGATTGCCGGATACCCCGAGATTGCTGGAGACCTCGATGGACGTCCAGGTGCTGAGGGAGGAAATATTTTTTAGGTAGCCTTTATACTTAACTCCCTTGATTGTAATGAAGATATTGATGTTATAGTGTATTCATATCGTATTCCACCCTGCATGGCTTGTCGTCGCGCCGAGGTTGATGAGTCTGTATGCAACGACTCTTTGGACGAGATTGTTATTTACGAGGACATGTTGGAGGTGGGCCTGTGATTACTTATTCCCGGACCTATATGTCGGGTTATTGGGCATTTGTAACTGGTTTTCGGGAAACTAGCTCTCAATTGCAGAGGGTGATTTTCAACCTTTTTTGCATTGTGGAGGTTGGTGCACTTTGCTATTGTCCCCCCCCACCATTCGAAGAATTTCTAGCTACATATGTACTGTTGGAGAACCCCTTTCCCCACTAGGGGTGGTATCACTTCTCCCCAAGATCAAGCAAGTCCATTATTAGGCTTACGTCCAATCTTCGCAAGTGGAAGAGAAATTGTTTCTTTGCTGGAGGCTAGTGGGCCTCCGAGTCTGATTGTGACCTGGTGCCCACACGATGGGATATAGTTCCAAAGACCAAGCTAGGTAAGAATTTTACCTTTACCTTTAGTCTTAATCATCACTTACTTGTTCTTATGGTGCCACTGTCTTCTTGTAGCTTCCCTGACTGTATCTGCGGATCAAGAGAGGATGCTCGAGACGGTTTGTAACAATCCAACCAAAGAGTTCTCCGAGATTATGTCGGCATCTGGTATTTCCTTGGCTCCATTGAGGCAGAGGAAGAACGATACTTGACTTCTTTTGTAGTCTTCTTGAAAACACAACATGGTAGGTTTTTTGACTTACATCGATTCTGTAGACACCCTTATTGATAGGTCGATGTGTGCCTCCAGGGTGGCGTCTTCTCCTCCTCCTTCCAAGAGGACAAAGTCTAGTCCCCCCAGTTCTTCTCAACCAGGGTCTACCAGCCAGACTGGTCTCATAGAGTCAGAGCTCCATCATGCTCCTCCTCCCTCTTGATTGACGTCTCCTTAACCCCAGAGATGGTTCTAGCACAGTTGCAGGGGCTGATGCTTCGGCGTCGTATCCCACCGGGTGGAGGGTCCATCAAGTTATTCCCCCTTGGGTGATGCCCCAATGTCTATGCTACTGGACGTGAGGCTAGCTAGGGAGAGACTGTGTGATTTCGTGACATGCACAGAAAACCAAGAGGTTGTCTCTTATGGCCCAGAGGGTGTAGTTAAGGCCACTATAAAGGGCTTCGCTTTGGTATGCCCTATAATCTTGCTTTGCATCTGGCTTTCTTTGTCATATTTTGGCTTAATTCTTGACTTTGTTTGTACTTTCATATTCAAATGCCTATAGGTGGCTACTATTTTGTCCTACTTGTTTAATAACACCTTGAAGATCAAGGAGGCAGTTAATGGCTAGGCAATGGAGAGACAGATGCATGAGCTGGTGAAGAGCAGTTTAGACTTGAGCGGCAAGTACGAGAAGATCCCGTGGAGCTTGCATGGCAGGCACTAAAGGATGGCACAAAGTAACTGAGGCTTGAGCTGCAGGCATCAGAGGATGCCGCTGAGGAGTTGAGGCGAGCGCACGAGAGGGCTGCTCAACTTGAGGCTGGCCTTCATGTAGCACTTGAGAGAGCTACCAGGGAAGAGGCTAAAAGGAGGGTCAGGGCTAGTGCCTTCAATGACGGCTACGATGAGCTCAGGAGGAAGGTTTCTGTAGCACTCCCTGCCTATGAATTTTCTCGTTTTCAGCCTTATGAGGCCCCTAAGTTTGTTGATGAGGGCGACTATGTGAATACAGGAAGTGAGTGTCACTAGGAGTGTTGTTCCTTTGTGTTTTTTGGTTGTCGACAGACTGTGTCTATCTTTTGTAAAAGTTTATAGACTTTAATGAAATACAAATTTTTGGGGAAAATGTTGGGAAATTTGATTCCATAATGCAAAGTAAATATTTGAAAGAAGTTAAAAAAAATAAAAGGTAAATTATTCATACAGTGTCTCACTGCCCCTATCTACCAACTTATAACTCACTGTACCCAGCTACTACTAATACTTCTTTAAATGTTCTGCGTTCCATGGATGTGCCAAAACCTTTCCTTCAAAATTCTAGATTCTATAAGTACCAGACCTTATCACCTCCGTGATAGTGTAGGGTCCTTCCCAATTGGGTCCTACCCAATTGGGTCCTAACTTTCCTTCTCAGGTGTCTTTGGCAGACAGGATGACCTTTTTGAGGACTAGATCATCGGGTAAGAAAGACTGAGGCTTCTCCCTCGAGTTGTAGTAGTTGGTCATGCGACGCTTGTATTTTTCGTTCCTGAGCATGGCTATCTCCCTTTCCTCCTCTATCAAGTCGAGGTTGATGCGGAGGCCTTGTTAATTACTGGTATGGTCATGGTGTTAGACCTTAATAGAGTGTACCCCGATTTCAACGAGTATCACTACCTCTATCCCATAGGTTAGAGAGAAAGGTGTCTCGCCCATAGGACTTCTTGGTGTTGTCCAATAGGCCTATAGTACTCCTGGGAGTTTGTCTGCCCACTTCTCTTTTGCAGTCTCTAGTCTGACTTTCAAGTTACGGAGTATGGTCCTGAAAGTGACCTCTATTTGCCTGTTTACCTAAGGATAGACAGGGCTAGAGTGGGGTTACTTGATTTGTAGATCTGCATAGAAACTGTTGAGGAGTTTGTTGTCAAACTGCTTGGCATTGTCACTCACAATGGTGTAAGGTATCCAAAAACGACAGACTAGACTCCTCCATATAAAGTCTTTTATCTTCAGGTCCATTATCCTAGCTAAGGCCCCAGCTTCTTCCCATTTAATGTAATCTATGACTATGACTAGGAACTTGCACTAGCCTTGACTTACTGGGAAGGGTCCCATGATGTCAATTTCCCACATGGAGAAAGGTCATGGGCTTTGAATGGCGGTGAGCTCTTCGGGTGGCTTTCGGGGCATGGTTGTAAATCGTTGACATTTATCATATCTCTAGACAAAGTCTCAAGTGTCTCGGATCAAAGTAGGCCAAAAATACCCCTATATGACTTCTTTTATGGGCTAATGAATGCCCTTCTAAGTGATTCCCACATATCCCCTCTTGGATCTCCCTCATGGCATAGTCTACCTCCTCAGAGGTGAGACATCGGCGTAGTAGGAGAAAATAAATTTTTTTGTAAAGGGTGTTTTTGCAGTGTAACATTCCTGGATGCTCTCAACCTTAACCTTTCTGGCTTCCACTGGCTCGTCTAGGAGAGTGCCCTCTTCTAGGTAGGCTCGGATATGAGTCATCCAATTGGATTTCGAGGATGTACAGTAAACATTGTCCTCCTCTGTCTTGGAGGTTTTAGGCTCAAACTAGTGCCCTGTCAACGCTGGGCCCATAAGTATGTTGGCAGAGGCAAACTTGGCGAGGGCGTCTGCCATAGAGTTCTCCTCTTGAGGCATATGGTGTATCTGAAAGCATGCAAACTTTGTGAGCAGGACTTGGACCACCGATAGATACTCTTACATCATTTCTTCCTTAGTTTCAAAATCTCCCCTCGCCTGGTTGACTATGAGCTGAAAGTCACTATAAGCTTTCAGGTTGAGGGCCTCCATCTCCAAGGCCAGTCTTAGGCTTGATATAAAGGCCTCATACTCAGCCTGATTATTAATATGAGGCAAAGTGGAGGAAAACAACGTACTTCAATGGAGTGCCATGAAGATTGATCAGTACTAGTCCAGCTCTACCGGCCTCATTGGTGGAGGACTCATCTATGTAGAGTTTCCAACATGGTGTAGTAGGTGTTGGAGGCGACCCCTAGAGAGAGGAATGAGTGGAACATGATGAGGGCTGAAAAGGCAACGCCCTAGGTAGGCTGGCCGGTGCACAAGGGTAGATGGGCGACGCCTAGGGCTGCCCAGTCTGCTAGGTTGCTTTCGGCTCCTTCTAGGGGTTGTGGATTCTCCTTAGGCAGCACCTGTACTTGTCTCCTGGTGGTTGGAGTCAATGTGCAATGAGCATGTGGGTGTAGGGGCGCTTGGTACTTCCTCCTCAGACTATTGTGGCAGGGTCGACTCGGTGACGAACTCTACAAGTGCATGTGCTTTGATGGTAGCTCTCGACTAGTACTGCACATCAAATTCGCTCAACTCCACTGCCCACTTGAGTAGTTTGCTAGAGACATCAGTCTTCTCCAAAAATCTTTTGAGTGGTTGATCTGTGACAACAACAATGATATGGCTTTGAAAGTAGTGGTGTAGACGTCTGGCGGCAGTGACAAGAGCGAGAGCTAACTTTTCCAGTTCTGAGTACCTAACCTCTACTCCTCGATATGTCCTGCTTACATAGTATACTAGCTTTTGGTTGCCCCCATCCTCTCTGATGAGGATAGAGCTTACGGAAGAGGGTGAAAAAGAGAGGTAAAGATAGAGATTTTCTCCTAGTACAACATGCGAAAGGATCTGAAAGGCCTGCTCAACATTCGGGCCCCATTGGAAGGACCTACAGAGGATCATAAAAAAGTGTAGGCATTTATTTGCAGACTTTGAAACAAACCTGTTGAGGGTGACTATCCTCCCATTAAGGCGCTGGACTTCCTTCATTGAGGAAAGGGACTTCATCTCCAAGACAACTTTTATTTTTTCGGGTTGGCCTCAATGCCTATTTTTTGGATCATGAAGCCTAAGAATTTTCCTGAATTGACGCCAAAGGTGCACTTTTTAGGATTCAACTTCATCCTATAGGCTTTCAACACATTGAATGTTTCTTACAGGTGTGTTACATGATCTGACGTTGCTGCACTCTTTATCAACATGTCATCTACATAGACTTCCATCATATTTCTAATCTAGGCCTCAAACATCCTATTAACGAGGCACTAATCTATGACTCTGGCGTTCTTGAGTCCGAAAGACATCACCCTGTAACAGTAAGTGCCTCTCGGGGTGATAAACGAAGTCTTCTCTTGGTTTGGAGGGAAAATACTGATCTAGTTGTACTCAGAGTAGGCGTCCAAAAAACTTATGAGCTCGTGTTCAGTAGTGACGTCAATGAGGAGGTTGATGCATGGGAGAAGGTAGCTGTCTTTGGAATAGGCCTTGTTGAGTTTTGTGAAGTTCACGCAGAGGTGCCACTTCCCATTGACCTTTGTTACCATTATCACGTTGGATAGCAAGTATAGGTAGGCTACCTCCCTCACTGACCAATTCATCAACAGCTTGCCTACCTCCTCCTCCATGGCTTCCCCCTCTTAGTACTTACACCCTATAACTTCTAGAGGACAGACTTGTATCTAGGATCAACATTGAATCAGTGGGAGGCCATCTTGGGGCTGATGCACTCCAAGTCTTCGTGGGACCAAGCGAAGATGTTTGTGTTCTGCCTGAGGAAGTCTACTAAGGCGGATGCTTGTTCTTGGGAGAGTGAGGAGCCTATGTAGACCTTCCTTTCTGGAAGGATGTCATCAATATTTACAGGATGAAGTTCTACTGTAGGCTCACCCCTCTTTAAGGTATTACATCCCTTGGATCAAACACTTCGACTTGGAGAGTTTTCTATAGTCTTATAGCCCTCATAGAGGCCATATAGCACTCTCTGGATGATACCTTATCTCCTCTTATCTCCCCAATCCCACTGGAGGTTGGAAAATAGAGGAGAATGTGGTAGGTTGACGGCACTGCCTTAGAGTATTGAGGGAAAACCGTCCAAGAATGATATTATGTGCAGAAGGGAAATCAAGTACAAAAAAATTTGCCATAATAGTAGAGCTCATTGGTATAGTTACTACTGTGATAGGTGGGATGATAGATCCCAAGGGATAGACTCTCTCTTGAGAAACCAACGAAGGGAATTTTGACTGGCTGTAGTCGTTCTCTGCTGAGGTGATGGATGTCATAGGCTATGGAAAATAGGATGTCACTGTTGACTAGGACCCTTCTGACTTGGTAGTTGGCCAGCATCAAGGTCAAAACTAGAGGGTCATCATGTGGGACTTGAATCCCCACGAGGTCTCTGTCTAAGAAGGTGATGACCTCATCCTCCTCATGGCGAGGTTTCTTTATTGGACGAGAGCCATGTGACTTTGGCTGTTTGGCTCTCTGGGCATACGCCTTCCTAGCAGAGTTGGAGTCGCCTCTTTTCCTAACCCTCCAGTGATGGCTTGAATCTCACTGAGGGGCAGTTGGCACTCTCGTTCTTCGTGCAGTGGGGCTGGTCACTGACCAGCAACATACTTTCTCAACTAGTGGCACTGAATAAGCTCTTTAATCTACTTCTTTAGGTAGAAGCAGTCATTTGTGTCATGACCATGGTCGCGGTGGAAGCGACAATACTTACTGGAATTTCGGTGCTTGGGGTTAGACTTCAATTTTTTAGGCCAATGGATGATGGGGTCATCTTGTATTTAGAGTACGATGTGCTACACCGAGGTTTTGAGTGGCGTAAAAGGCTATCGATCTATCAGAGGCAGTGGACCGAGACGATCCTTGACAGAAACCCTCTCGAATTTCTTCCTCTTGTTCTCTACCTCTTCCCTATCTTCCCGGGTGTTCCTTATCTTCTCTCCTCCTCAAGAAGACTCACATCTACAGGCTCTGGTGACGTCCTCGGTGTTTATGTATTTTTGCGCCCTAGACAGTAGCTCGGACATGCAGGAGGGCAGCTTCTAAAGTATGAAGAATATGAAGATGGAGGTGCGAATACCAGTGATAAAGGCGACCAAGGCTACCTTATCATCTGGCTCTTAAACCTGAAGAACCTCCTCACTGAAGCGAGCAAGGTAGTCTCTAAGGTTATCATCCCTGTCCTACTTAATGGTGAGCAAGTGGGTTACTATTTTCTGATCTCTGCGTCCCCCAATGATGTGGAAGATGAATGCCTACTTAGTTTTGTGAAAGAACATATAGAGGAGGATCTTATCTTGGAGAACCACTGGCAAGCAGACTCCTTCAAGGTGGTAGGGAAAGGCTGTATACATAATCTCCTCAGGCACGTTGTGAAGTTACATGAGGGACTTATATGTGTCAACATGGTCAAGGGGGTCTTTGGTGCCATTGAAGATCTCCATGATGGGTATCTTGAACCTTGAGGGCAAAGGATAATTAGCAATATCAGCAACAAAAGGAGTATCAGTACGTCTTACTAGGTAGTCCACGGTTTCAAGCGCCTGTGCCTTGATGGCATTGAGGGCATCACCAGTTAGTTTTACACCTCTTGAATCTTCTCGTTCCACTGGTTACGAATACCCTTAGTCGGGTGATGGTACTAGCTTTCATGGTCTCCATATTGATTTTCTCTTTAGTCCTCATGCGCAGGCACATGCGAAGAGGGAACACGTGAGCTCCCTGCGCCTTGAGGAGGAACTGCCGGACGAAGGGCTCTCTAGCATGGCCCTGGAACATTCTAGCTAGGGCCCCTATTGTGGGGGGTTGTCTAGAGCCCAAAGGGACAGACAGTGGCTCCTCTCCAGTCGGAGGGAATGAGACTCCTCCCCTTGGGCGAACATCAGCTAGATGATCTGCTAGTTTTGGTTCACCAGTAGTGTAACACCCCAAAATACACCCTGGACGGCATTACATTCAATCACCATTCATACCCTGAGAGCACTAAGATAAACCATCAATAACAAGACTTCCTAACAATAATCCATAACATTTGCATCAATATCCCAAAAGAATATGTCATCTTTGGCCTTTACATTCCTAATGAAAATTTACTATTATAGCGCAGCGAAAATTACAAAAGAAATCCAGACTATACAGTGTTTTCAAAGTAGTATTCTAGTCTAGAACAAAAGAAGCTACAACTCTACATATCCACCTCGGGATCTAGGTTCCCCTCGAGTGGAGCCTCCCAATGTCCCGGCTCGTCGATGCCGAGATCCTCCTCTAGCACCAAATCTCAAAAATATAATTTGTAGGGGGTGAGCACGAAGCTCTGTAGCCATATTTCTCCCAAACTCAAACAAGGTTTTAAAAACATAGAAAACGGCCGGTCTCATTTCACAAGTAACATATATAACATTTGAAATAAAACATGGGCATTTTAAAAGAGATCTCAAGTTTAGACAGTAGCAATAATTAAACAAACAAATAAAAATGAGTTTAGCAACAGTAGCCAATATTCCATTTAGGCTATTTAGGAAAAGGGCTTCTTCTCCATGCATTGTCTCATACCAATGCATCGGCAAGAACGACCCAACTCAAAATTTTAGGTATTTTCGGTTTATCCTCGTACCATGTATGATGATTGCTTCCCGTGAATCTACCCAACGATTATACCTAGTCCACCAATCACAATCACAATTACAAGTACTTTAGGAAAGGGCGTCTACCATCCCAATGGCAGTGACGAGTCCCTTCCTAGCAAAAGTATACTATCCCTAGTTCGAACTCCAGTGAACGATAGTGGTTTCATTACCAAATGATAACCCACTACAAGTGCTAGGAAACCATCTCTCCCCCACTGGGGTAGACTAACCTCTAACACTCTACGGCATCTCTCGAAGGTAATCCAAGTCCATCACAACACCCATACAATGAGGAAACCGAGAATATGCTCAATTCACAACAATTTCACAAATATAGTAAAATCCCCAATTTTTCTCACATGTGTCATATAATCGAATAATCCAGGAAAATATGAAAGAGATCATAATCTATATTATTTTGTTGTACAATATTCAACACTAAAGTTTTGAAATCAACAATTAAGAACAATTTAAAGAAAAGTTCATCTCTCTTGGAATCTAGGGTTTTTAAGCAAGAAAAAGGATTCAAGGGTTAATCAAACAATAATATTGTTTAAATCATGGTAATAGTCACATGGTATTAAGAAACCATGATTATATAGCATACATGTATAATTTAAAGTGAAAAGATCACATATATATAGGCCCTAGCCTCAATGTAAGTGAATGAGAGAAAATCCCCTACCTTGTGTTCTTGGAAGCTAGGTTTTTGATCTTGGATAAACATTTTCGACTCTTGTTTTTCTCTTCCTTTCTTCCTCTCTTCTCTTCCTTTCTTTCTCTCTTAGGGTTTCTAATGTTGGAGTGGCTGAAATAGAGCCAAAATTGACGACCATGGGTATTTATAAGGCTAAAATGGGACCAAGATCGCGATATTTAAGTTTCAGAATTCTTTCGGCTCTACCGGTAGACTCTACCGGTACAATACTCTATCGGTAGGCTATACCGGTAGCTCAAACTCTCTGGACCAAAGTGTACCGGTAGACTGTACCGGTACAATACTCTACCGGTAGACTGTATCGGTAGGGTTTTGCCCAGTTTTGCCTTTTTCCTCTATTTTTCATTTCCAATCCTTCCTAAACCCTTCCAAAACTAACTCAAATTTTCACAACCTACATTTTTACCCCAAACATAGTTGTTAGAAGTTCTTTTACAATTCATGTCACCCATTTACTAGCTAAACTAGCTTTAACTATGATTTCTACTGACATTCTAAATTTCTACTTTTCCAACCTATTAAATTAAAACACATATCACTACATCTATCCATACTTTTACCACAAGTAGTTTATATATATTTATATGCATATATACAAGAAAATATGGGGTGTTACAAGCAGTTCCATGGTTTGTTGGAGTTGTTGTCCAATGACGTGGGTCGGTGTTACAAGCAGCTCCACGGCTCCGATGGTGCGATGGGAGGTAGAGCCTCCTTAGTGGGCTGGGTTATTGTCTCCCGGCTGTTGGCTCATTGATCTGGTCATGATGGTCATGGATTAAGAGAGCAGGAAAACTAGTCTTTTCCACAAACATCGCCAAACTAATGATGCACAAATTGATATTGAGAAAAATCAACAGTCAAGAATGTGTATGGGTGCATTCAATAACTGATAATGAGACAGTTAAAGATAGAATAGTAAATAAAGAGCTAACATAGAAATTTATAGTGGTTTGGTTTGGATGACATACTCCACTCTCGAGAACAACAGCAGTGACCGGAGGTGTTTTATTGATGTATAATGTAACTGGAAGAGTAAATCCGAGAGCATTACAATGCTAAGGAGAGAGAGATGGGTGTGTATTCTCGAGCTAAGGTCAATGTCTGTAGATGTCCCTCCGTGTGGAAAGAACTTATATTATATAGGTTTCAACAAGGCAGTGAGGCGGTGACTTGAAAAAGGGAGTTGCCACCATTTTGTTAAGTACAATTTTAGAAAGATTATATCTCTGTATCCTGATATTCTCTCCCTCGTATTCCTATTCATTCGGTGGATGATCCTGAGTTGAATTGGACTTGTTCCTGAGCCTGTGCTTCTAGTTAGAATGGACTGCACTTGGATTGAAAATCAAGAGGACGAAGGTGGAACAAGCAAACCAGGCGCTCAAGCCATGGGCGGCGCCTAGGCTTGGGTGACCCGGGGCGGCGCCCCTTGGTGCTTCCTTGGGCGTTGTCTACTCCTTTTGGGCTTGGTAAAATGGACTTACTCTTGATGGGTTGACCCAGCTCCAATTGGGTTTTCCTTTGGGCTTTTTCAGTTTATTTAAATTGAACTTGGCCCAGCCAAATTCGGGTTCATCAACCACCATCAGAGAAGTGGTGAAGGCCAAGGCTAAGTTGGGTGATGATTTTTATTTTGTGTTGAAGAGGTCAGTTCAATTGTCGTTTTAAATTTGAAGATGCCAATTAATTAGACTAATATTTTTAAAAATTACTTGGGTTTGAGAATTATTTTTAAAACCACTCTATTGTGAGATTTTTTTTTTCCCAAACCACGTGCTTGGTAAAAATCTCACCAAATTGCCCATTAGAAAATGAATTGTCAAAGTGGAGGCATTACATCAACACAACAGAAACATTGCAACATAAAGTTATCCATTCAAAATGGTGAACCAGTGAGTTGAGATGGGACACACAACACATTGGTGTAAAAATTAAAATTAACAGAATTTGAAATGGATGTTAATCAGAAGACCACATTGAAACTAATTTATGTCATTTAGGGTGCAATAAGAAAAAAAAAAACTTTTGGGGTGTAAAGTGGGATTGAGACATCTTTTAAGATGAAAAGTGCAGGAAGCGCATAAATAAAAATTTACAGACAAAAGCTTATCAAATCGATGTCAAAAAAATAGGATGGGCAGTTCTATTAAACATAGAAAGCATTTTTTCAAGAATTAGTAGATTTAGTTTACATTTGTCAACGTCACCATTGGACAGATATTTTAACTTCTAACTGTAATATTCTAATTGTGATCATGACCTTTCTCTAACAATAAATTTCAACGGGAACATGAGTGGTGGACAGGACTTCAGGTAAGTGAAAGAGCACTCACTACACAAGTTGTGTTCGAGTTGTCTACGGTGCCTTTAGGGTGACAAATAACATGACTATGCATGGAGGCACCGACAAAGCTTCAACCTCCAAAAAAGTAAAGAACGGAAACCAACCCTTTTTAGCTGAAAATTTTGAACATCCAAACGCTATATATGTAGGTATTTACTAATTATTAATTGATACACGCGTGTGTTGTACATGAATTATTGACTTATAAGTTTTGTTTGTATTTTAATTTTAAGTTTTACACCTGATGATACCAAGAAAATATTTTAAGTATGAGCTCAGACCAAGAGGTCAACCAAGAAGGGAGGTTGGATAGGGAATCCTGAGCTCAGGGGCGCTGACCCAGAGCTCACTCCAAGCAAGGTGATAGAAGAAACATGGTGTGAACAACGGGCTAATAGCAAGTGCTCCCAAAGTAGTAGGAAACGACAATCAAGACATGAAATCTCAATCAACCAAGATCCTCTCCTAATTTAAAGGAGAATCCCACGAGAGAAGGAAAAAGATCTCGCCGGATATCCCCTAGAGATAGGGATCGCGTTATAAATACTGTAATATACCTTCATTGCGAGGGACAGAACCATATACCCGAGAGGCAACCCTAGAGGCTACAGAGCCATGACAAAACTCTAATGTCTTTCATATTGTATTGAATAAGCACCCAATGGATCAATAAAGAAAAAGGAGCAAGTGCCTCCATTGAAGAGTGGACTAGCCGAGCTCCAGAGCCGGTGAACCACTATATTTCTTACTGTTCACATTCCCCCAGACTCCCCTGAATACTCTACTACAAATCACGAGAGTCATATAGCTCAGATTCATCTCGATCATCACGGTTTACACACCCCCTGCTCATCCGCGGTGAAAAAGCATCATCAGTTTGACGCCGTCTGTAGGAACGATTGTTCTCGTTTTACAAATAAGCTGATCAACCAGTGATTGATGGTCTCAACCCGCAATATGAGTAGAGGTCAAACCAATCCGTTGCGTCCGCCGGATCAACAGGAAGCCACCAATGCACAAGCCGAAAACAATCCAGAAACCAACCCCTTCACAGGGGAACCATCAGCGAATAACGAGTTGGACGCCCTCCGCCTTGTCAACCAGCGTCTATTGCAGCAAAACGAGGAGCTGCTAAAGCTCCGAAAGTGCCCACAAGAGGCACGACCGGCCCAAGCAGGCCCGAATAATCTTCCTCGCAGGAAACAGCACCACCTAGACCCCCTCAGAGAGGTCATTGAAGAAGGAGAGAATAGCCAAATCATGGGAAGGGATCTACAACCACCACCCAGGAATGGTCACAATGAAGAGGCACAGAGCCAGAATGATGAAGGGAAAAGGAGTGACTTCATCCCCTACCAGCAGGAAAGAAGAGAACAATACTGGAAACAACGCTTCGAGGACATCAAGCAGGAGCTCAGCCACATGAAGGAGGCTGTAAGAAGCAAGGTTCCTGTCACTATGGATGCCCTAGTGCAGCAGACAGAGTCACCATTCACCACAGGGGTGTTGCATTTTCCTCTCCCTTCAAAATTTAGGCTGCCTCAAGTAGAGGTCTTTGACAGAACGAAAGACCCTATGGACCACCTCAACACATACAAAAACCAAATAGAGTTGCATGGATATCAGGTCCCCGTGCGATGCAGGGCCTTTGCTATCACTCTTAAAGGATCAGCCCTAGCGTGGTTCAACAGACTCCCCCCAGTCTCCATTTCTTCCTTCAAAGAACTCTCAATCTCCTTTGTGTCCCATTTTATAGGAGCTCGAATCTACAGGAAGCCGAGCTACCATCTCCTGAATGTAAAGCAAGGACCAGACGAGAACCTCAGATCATACGTTCAGAGGTTCAACTCAGAATCTTTGAAAGTGGACGTCCCTGATGAAAAGTTTGCCATAACCGCCTTCATTGTTGGGCTCGGGGTGCAATCAAAAGATCTATTGTTTTCCATATCAAAGAACCCTCAAGCGAGTATGGCCGAGGTGTTGGCTAAAGTAGAGAAATATATAAATGGGGAAGAAGAACTCCTCTCAAAGATAGGGAGTTCCTCGTCGCAGAAAGAGAAGGGAAAGAAAGAAAAGAAGAGGGAGAGAAGTCCCCGGAAAGATAAGGAGTGGGGCAGGTCTCCGAGAAGGGATAGACACCGTTCCCCAAAGAGGAGAGGCAATGTAAGAGATCATCTGGGGGCCCTGCAGCCAAAACTGCAGCCAAGGTACCCACTTCGACAGCCAACTCCCCTTACTACCTCTATATCGCAAGTCTTGCATGAGGTACAGAACGAGAAGTTCATTAGATGGCCACCTCGGATGAAGGCAGATCCGGCGAAGAGGGATCCCACCAAGTACTGCGAATTTCATAGAGACCATGGCCATCACACAGATGATTGCATTCAGCTAAAGAGGGAAAATAGAGTTCTTGATCCATCGGGGGCAATTACGTCACTTTGTGGCCCAACAATACCCAAACCGACCTCTACCACCCCTACCACTTCAGCAACAGGCTCCTGCACAACACCAGCAACCCATGGGAAAAATCAGGGTGATATCAGGAGGATTTGCAGGGGGAGGAGAATCCAGTGCTGCCAGGAAAGCGCATTTGCGCAGAATCCGAGGTGATGAAATACATGAGGTATGCACTACAACCAAGGTACCCCGGCTAGACACGACCATAACATTTTTAGACTCAGACTTGGAGGGCTGTCACCATCCCCATGATGATTTGTTGGTAGTGAGAGCCATTGTGGCTAACAGGACAATACATCGGGTTCTGATAGACAATGGGAGCTCGGCAGACATCATCTTCGCGTCTGTATTCGACAAGATGGACATTGGAAGGGAAAAACTGGAGCCAGTGAGTGCCCATCTATTAGGATTTTCGGAAGAAAGGGTATTGTCTTTGGGATCAATTTAGCTCGCACTCACCGTTGGAGACTCTCCCTGTCAGGCCACCACAACCGTAAGATTCCTGGTGGTTGACGCTCCCTCAGCATATAACATGCTGTTAGGGAGACCTTCCTTAAACGCAATGAGAGCCATTCCCTCGGCATACCACCTCGTCATGAAATTCCCCACAGAAAATGGAATCGGAATGGTCAGAGAAGATCAGCGCGTGGCTAGAGACTATGAAGCGGAAAGAGGTGGAAAGCATACAACTGGATAAGCTCAATATAAGAGATGAGCTGGGAACCAGACCAACACCATCAGAAGAGCTCGAACCTATCCAGCTCGACAAAGAGCTAGAACACCTCGTCTACATCGGATCTAAGTTAAGTAAGGAAATTAAGGATCGACTTATACAATTCCTGAGGGAGAGCACTGACGTATTTGCATGGAAACAGGAGGATATGGAGGGCATCGATCCTTCGGTTATCACGCACAAATTGAATGTGAATCCCACCTACAAGCCCGTAAAATAAAAAAGGAGAAGCTTCGCCTCAGAAAGACAGAAGGCAATCAATGTGGAGGTCGGCAAGCTCCTCCACGCCAAGGCCATCAAGGAAGTGGACTATCCTGTCTGGCTAGCCAATGTGGTACTAGTCAAAAAGACCAATGGCAACTGGCGGCTCTGCATTGATTTCACTGACCTTAACCGAGCATGCCTGAAGGACAGCTTTCCTTTACCTCGGGTCGACCTCATAGTAGATGCTACTGCTGGCCACGAGCTCCTCAACTTCATGGATGCCTTTTCAAGCTACAATCAAATCAAAACGGACCCCAGCGACCGAGAGAAGACCTCTTTTATTACAGAGCAGGGAACGTATTGTTACCAAGTCATCCCCTTTGGTTTGAAAAACACTGGAGCCACTTACCAGCGGTTGGTGAACCGAATGTTCCAAAAATAGATAGGGACATCCATGGAAGTCTACATTGATGACATGTTGGTAAAATCCCTAAAATCAGAACTCCATGTTACGCACCTGGCTGAGTCTTTCCAGATCCTCAAGAAGTACAAAATAAAGCTCAACCCTGCAAAATGTGCGTTCCGGGTCTCAGCGGGGAAATTCCTGGGCTTCATAGTTAACAGCAGAGGGATTGAGGCCAACATGGAGAAAGTTAAAGCAGTGCTAGATATGCAGCCACCATCAAACACCAGGGAGGTGCAACGCTTGACAGGCAGGATAGCTGTCCTGAGCCGTTTTGTATCTAGATCGAGCGATAAGTGTCAACCATTCTTTCACGTCTTGAAGAAGGCATTTCAATGGGACACACAGTGTGAAGAAGCGTTCAAAGCATTGAAGAGATACCTAAGCTCACCACCGATTTTAGTAAGTCCATTAGAAGGAGAGGTCTTGACCCTCTACCTTGCTGTTTCAAATTTCTCAACTAGCGCAGCACTGGTTAGGGAGCGAGACAGAGCTCAGCATCCAGTCTACTACTGTAGCAGAGCTCTGAGGGGAGCAGAGGAGAGATACCCAAAGATGGGAAAACTTGTTCTGGCCTTGGTCACAACAGCTAGGAAGCTCAAGCCCTATTTCCAGGCTCATACCATCGAAGTTCCAACAGATCAACCAATGAGACAAGTGTTGCATAAGCCGGAATCTTCTGGAAGGCTGGTTAAGTGGGCAACAGAGCTCAGCGAGTTTGATATCAGGTATAAACCAAGAACTGCCGTCAAAGGGCAGATATTGGCGAAATTCATCGCAGAGTTCACGACAACGGCACCAACGGAGATCACAGAGTCAGTCCCCGACCTCCCTGTGTGGAGGCTTTCAGTGGATGGAGCAGCTAATGCACAAGGAAGCGGTGCAGGCTTAATCCTGACCTCTCCGAATGGAATAGATGTCGAATATGCCCTCAGGTTTGGATTTAAGGCTTCAAATAATGAGGCTGAATATGAAGCTATTATAGCCGGGTTTAACCTTGCTCACTCTATGGAAGCTGAACAGCTGGAGATCTGCAACGATTCCCAACTAGTGGTAAAACAAATAGAGGAGTCATATGAGGTCAGGGGTGAAAAAATGATCCTTTACCTCAGAAAAGTAAAAGAATTGATTAAGAAGTTCGTGCAGGTTAAGGTCAGACACGTCCCCAGATCGGAAAACTCACGGGCAGATTCCTTGGCAAGATTAGCAACTGCCTCTCAGGAAAGCTTGGACAGGCTGATACCAGTGGAGCACCTACCAGAGCCTTCAGTGAGCATTGAGGAAGAAGAAATACTTGCCATCTCAGATCAACCGAGTTGGATGGATCCCATCATAGAGTATTTACAGAATGGGGCCTTACATAGCGACCCGAAGGAGGTTTCTAAACTAGGTCAACCAGGTTTTCTTTATTGAAGGAAAGTCTGTACAAGCGAGGCTTTTCAGCACCTCTTCTTAAGTGCGTGGGGGATAAAGATGCAAACTATATACTCAGAGAGGTGCATGAGAGAATCTGCGGCAATCACATCGGAGCACGGGCCTTGGCAGGAAAGGCATTAAGGCAGGGCTACTACTGGCCCACCATGCTCAAGGATGCCACTGAGTTGGTGAAGAGATGCAAGACTTGCCAAGAACACGCCAACATCTCCCACTGCCCACATGAGCTATTGACTTCAGTGGTAAGCCCATGGCCATTCCAACAATGGGGGCTGGATATACTTGGACCCCTTCCCACTGGCGTGGGGCAGTGTAAGTTCGCTACTGTGGGGGTGGACTACTTCACCAAATGGGCAGAAACTGAAGCATTGGCAACAATAACTAAGCAAAAGGTACTAAACTTTGTTTGAAAATCCATAATTTGCAGGTTCGGAGTTCCCAGGGCAATCGTATTTGACAACGAAAAGCAGTTTGACAACGCAAAGTTCAGAGAGTTATGTGCCGAGCTCTGAATAAAGAATTATTTTTTAGCTCTGGCACATCCCCAGTCCAATGGGCAAGCAGAAGTTACTATCAGAACCCTAAAGGCTGCCCTGAAGACCAAGTTAGAAAACCTAAAAGGAAAGTGGGTGGAGTGCCTCCCTGAAGTATTATGGGCCTACAGGACGACCACCAGGTCAGCAACCCAGGAAACCCCTTTTTCTCTAGCTTTTGGAACCGAAGCAGTGGCACCAGTAGAGGTGGGGCTCCCTTCTCCTAGAGTTGAATTCTCCAATGCTGAGCATAACGATGAATCTCTCCTGCTGAACCTCGACCTCATGGATGAAAAGAGAGACATAGCACTTCGTCACACTCAAGACTATCAGAGGAAATCTGCAAGGTATTATGACCGAAGAGTTAAGAACAGAAGCTTTAAAGCTGGGGATTTGGGGCTTAAAAAGCTCCTACTTGCCAGAAAGGATCCCACTCATGGAAAGTTAGGTCCAAATTGGGAAGGGCCATACATCATTTCTGGGGTAATCAGACCGGGGAATTACGAACTACAAACTGAGAAAGGAAGGATCCTACCTCACTCTTGGAATGCAGAGCACCTTAAAAGGTTTTTTCAATAAGTTATCCTTGTAGCAAAAGAAATTTTTTTTTTGATTCACGTAGTTGATTCAATAAAGCAACAAATTTTTCAGATGTTTGTAGTTATCTAAACATTCCTAAAGCAATGAACTCCAAGGTTCATGATATGGACCATGTAGCCCGCAAAGAGAACTCCTCAGTTCCTAATATGAGCCAAGCAGCTCATGACAGAGCTTAAATAGCTCATTCAAAGAGCCAAGTAGCTCACGCCAGAGCTAAATAGCTCATTCATAGAGCCAAGCAGCTCACGATAGAGCTATATAGCTCATTCAAAGAGCCAAGTAGCTCACGCCAGAGCTAAATAGCTCATTCATAGAGCCAACCAGCTCACGATATAGCTAAATAGCTCATTCACAGAGCCAAGTAGCTCACGCCATAGCCTAAATAGCTCATTCACGGAGCCAAGTAGCTCACGCCAGAGCTTAAATAGCTCATTCACAGAGCCAAGTAGCTCACGCTAGAGCTCAAATATCTCGTCCATAGAGCCAAGAAGCTCGAGGGAGATCTCAAAGAACTCACGTTTATAAACTAAGGAAGAGCCCAGTAGCTCATGATGAACTCAAGTTTTTAAACCAAGGAAGAGCCTAGTAGCTCATGGTAAGCTCATATTTATAAATCAAAGAAGAGCCCAGTAGCTCATGATAAACCCGCATTTACACGTGGAGATTCTCCTAAGCAATTAGAGCTTGCGGGGACCAAAATAAAAAGGAAGGCATAGAATGCAGAGCTCACACATCATCATCTTCCTCGGCCTCGTTAACTTAAGAAGAATCGGGAACATCCAACCTGAAGGGCCTGACCTTCCAGCACAAAGGGGGCTCGGACAAACTTCCAACCCTTCAGATAGAAAGCAAAGAAAAGGAGGTCCAGTACAATACGCTGCAGCTCCCATTCGAGGGGTGAACCAAAACGTATAATAAGGAGGCCTATCAGACCACTGGCAACGCTAGCAGATGTGAGTTATGCAATCCTTTCCCAGCTAAGTCACGCGTATGACGAGCTGGTGAGAAGGCATAAGAAGGTACGCGGTGTTGACTCTTGTCCTGATTAATCAAGAGAATCCAAGAATAACCTCCAATTTTAAGTCTTAACGAAGACCATAGATGCGTTAGCTCAGACCTCTTTGAGTACTCTCTAGACCTCACAGGGGAGTTCGGAGATGAAAACCCTAAGAACCTTTTTTAACTCGGTCGGATTACCTCCAAGAAGCTTGTAGATCTCCTTCAAGGTCAAGGAAAAGAACTAAGCACACATAGGGCTCGAGGGAGTCAAGGTGACCACCCTCAGAGTCCAGCCAAGTTTTGCTTCAAGGAGAGCTCAGCACCCCTCAAAGCAAAAGGGGGCAAGAAGGGAAATAGATCAAGCATATACGAAAGCAAATTTTAAAATCAAAAGTTCTCCCCAAGAGCAGAAATAACAAAAAGTATATTTCAGCAAATAAATTACAACCAATTTCAACGAAAATTACAAAATCCTAAGCTTCTGAAGGGGGAGTAGACAGAAGATCCTGCGACGAAGCAGGTGCAACTTTGGTAAAAGGACCAGAGGTCGGAGTAGTTGGGTTTTCTGGGGTACTTGATCTAGGAGCCTCTACTCTATCTGTCGAAGCATCCTGAGCCAGAGCCTCGTTCACAAGGCCAGCGGAGAAAGAAGCAGCTCTGGATATGACAGGAGGAACAGGCACCTCCTGATCTAAGGCTTCGACAGGTAGAATTGGGAGATTTTCCTCGACATCAGAGTCGGACTCCTCCAACTCCTCCTCAGTTGGGACAGAAAAATTAAAGTCAAAATCCTTGAAGGTCTTAGAGGCTTTTCGCTAAAAAGCGAGCCACCCAGAAGCCTATTGAGTGGTAGCGCCATCCTCCAACTCGGCAATCAGGTCATTTTTCTCCTTGAGTTCCTCATGAAGGGCCTCGTTCACCTCGCAGATGGACTCATGATCTTACTTCAGGGTATTAAAAGAGCAGTTGGCATCAAAGGCATCCTGATTGGCCTTGGACCAGAGCTCAGTCTTGTGCTTCAGCTCATCCCCTGTAATCCTTAGCTCATCTCAAGCCTTCTTCTCACCCTCCTCAGCCTTGGACTTAGCCCTTTGAAGGTCCTGGAGCTCTGAAGCTTGCTTCTCCATCTTATCCTGAAGGCTACTCACCTGAGCTTTGAGCTCCTCGTTCTGAAATAAAATTTCAGCAACCTTAAACTCATAAGCCTTCAAAGCCTTGGCCGAATCCTCTGCAGACCCAACAGGCCCTTTACATGGAGAGCCATCTAAGGAACAAGAATAAGAGCAAAGATCAGCACTAAGGACTAGAAATAGCTAAGAAGAAACATAAAAGCATAAAGGCTTACGATAGTGGCTCCTTGAAAAGCTGAGGCGATTGCTTCTTCAAGAGACATGGAGCAAGCCCTCTTGATATCGAGGTCAGAAAGAATGGATGCCATGGCCCCAGCGACGAGCTCAGCATTCTCAAAAAAGGAATCTCCTCGCCCCTCCATCTTGACACTCTTGCCCTTGTCAGCCCCAGGCTTTGTCAGGGATGATTCGATAACCTTGCTAAATGGGCTGAACATAACTTTCTCAGACTGGACATTGGAAACGAACTCCCAAGCCCTTTCGACCTCGAACAAGGTTAGAGAAGCATCACCAAGTTCGTCAGGCTTAGGGTGAGTGACCTAAGGTTGTGGGGAGGAGGAAACCCCTGCATCGGATGGGATGTTGGAAGGCGGAATTTGGCTACCCACAGCCAAAGCCAAAGAGAAAGAAGGCGTTCCTAGCCTTTGAGCCTTAGCCCTGGTGGTAGGGCTCCTGCTGGGCCCGGTTTCAACTTTTCTTTTGCTGCCCTTTCCACCTCTTTGCAGCTTAGCGATCTTGGCTTCGAGCTTCTCTGAAGATAGCTTCATTGTGGAGGATCCTGGAAGGTCTAAACCACGACGATTAGTCAGATCAAAGAAATAAGAAGGGAAAGGACAAAAAGAAAAGGGAGCAAGGAAATCACCTAGT
>CM042184.1:36864323-36896237 GCA_023539305.1 Ilex asprella | reverse complement strand
ACCTACCACCTAGAGGACTCGTAGTGGATCGAGCAGCTCTGGAAGAAGTAGACATGAGAGGGCAAGAAAAAGGGAGATTATAGAGGCGATAAGGAAGAGGGACACTAACCAGACACTCCCTAATAACTAGGGGATTAGCACAGTAACTGCCGTCGCTAAGGATCCTTACGATCGAACCCCAGGTAACGAAATAAGGCAGAGGGGACAAATAGAGATCACAGTTCCAAAAATGGAAAAAAAGATAGGCCCAGAAATACAGCAACCACCTCGAACTTGAGGGATCCAGAGCGAGTAAAGATGAAAAGAGGAAGGGAGACGTACCTAGCTACGAGGAAGTAATGAACGAGGACCCAAAAGCCGAATCGAGAGAAGAAAGCACTACGAACGGTCGAATCAAGTGCAGAAGATACAGTCTCGCGAGGGGAATCAGAGGGTATACAATCGCAGAATGATCTGAAATCGCGAAGAAGGAAAGAAATCAGAGAACAGAGAAAGACGATGAATAGGGAGAGAGCAGTTCCATTTAGCCGTTTGAACATTTAAAGTCTGGGGAGCACGAACTGAAACGTACGCGGGAATCGAGGGACTCATGATTGCTTGGAACCGTCAAAGATATGTCATACGCGGACAAGCCAAAATCCGTCACGTGCGAGTTTAGCCCGGTTTAAAATAGCTCAGCCCTTGCCCATGCTCGCCTGAGTCAAGGGCTGGGGGGCAACTGATGATACCAAGAAAATATTTTAAGTATGAGCTCAGACCAAGAGGTCAACCCAGAAGGGAGGTCGGATAGGGAATCCTGAGCTCAAGGGTGCTGACCCAGAGCTCATTCCAGGCAAGGTGATAGAAGAAACATGGTGTGAACAACTGGCTAATAGCAAGTGCTCCCAAAGCAGTAGGAAACGACAATCAAGGCATGAAATCTCAATCAACCAAGATCCTCTCCTAATTTAAAGGAGAATCCCACGAGAGAAGGGAAAAGATCTCGCTGGATATCCCCTAGAGATAGGAATCGCGTTATAAATACTGTAATATACCTTCATTGCGAGGGACAGAACCATATACCCGAGAGGCAACCCTAGAGGCTACAGAGCCATGACAAAACCCTAATTTCTTTCATATTTTATTGAATAAGCACCCAAGAGATCAATAAAGAAAAAGGAGCAAGAGCCTCCATTGAAGAGTGGACTAGCCGAGCTCCAGAGCCGGTGAACCACTATATTTCTTACTGTTCACATTCCCCCAGACTCCCCTGAATACTCTGCTGCAAATCGCGAGAACCATATAGCTCAGATCCATCTCGATCATCACGGTTTACACACCCCCTGCTCATCCGCGGTGAAAAAGCATCATCAACACCAATGTGTTGTGTGGCCAAATTATCGTTGAAAGACCTTACATTGAATAAAAATACTAAGCTAGAGTGTAATAGGAAAATTCATAACCTTAAGCTAGTGTTTAATAGGAAAAAAGCTTATACATACTCTTAACAAGTTTGCACATTAAATTTGTTAAGGGAGAAGGCGAATCAGATAAACAATAACTTGCAAATGTAAAATTAAGAAAACCAAATGCATGCTTTAGTCATGCACCACATGTCTTTAATGTAAATCAATTCTCCTCAAAGCATCACTAACGCAATTTTGAGCAATAACATTCAAACATATGCTTCAAAAACATGAAATCAAGAAGACAAATACGTAGTTTTAATTTAGATCAAACCTTTCGAGCAATATGGTTAATTATGTTCCTCATGATGAAAAATAACATATAATTATCTCTTGCTAAATGTGGATCCCCGAAAAGAACAAACCAACACAAATGTATAGAGGCGAGGGTCAAATATGGTATATATGGAAATAATACTTCACTAAAAAATTCTTACACATGCTGAATGCATCATTATATATGCATAGGTCAAGACCATAGATTCTTTAATAGCTATGCTACCCTTTCTAGATGTTCAATCCTTGATATTAATGTTCTATAATTGTACTCTTTATGCAACATACTCTTTAACTATAGTTAATTGTGACCTCCAAAAAATTACTCTTCATTCAAAATTTGAAATCGAATGTGTACTTTAAAGGTATCCTATTACTGCCAGGAAAATAACCTTACAGAACAATATAGAACCCACATGACAAGACGACAAGACCTTGGCAAGCATACCATTCATTCACCAAATTTTCACTTGGCGATCATCTGTTCCAGAAACAATTAGAGGGAGAGTGGGATGGACTAGAACCCAATTGACTCCTCGATCATAGCCCTCTAAGAAATACTTAACAACATCATTAAATCCACCAAAAAAAATTGTGTTCATCAGGCTTAACTGAAGGATGTCATCAACGGGGGGCCTGTTTTTTTTTCTTCAGGGCACCAATATCTCAAACACGAACAGTTTTATCCAATGACGCTGAAACAACCATATCCTCTTTGGGATGGAACAAGCGCAATCACATAATAATTATATCCATTCAACACAAAAATACAAGTACAGGATTTCCAATTCCACTCATGGTCAAATTCAATTGTACAAATGTAATCAAGATGTCCAAGAAGGGTAAAGAAAAACCTATGCAACTTTTAGTTCAACACCTTGATCTTGTAATCATCTCCTGCATAAATAAGCATTTTCATCAAACAAATAGCTCCCTCATGTACAAAATGAATAAAACACTTAAAAGCCTATTCTTTTTCTTTTTCTTTTTTGCAGGTACATATATTGCAAACACGAACTATCTATAATTTTTTTTATAAGCTGGTCAACTACATTTTGGCCAGATAGAATGATAAGGGATTTTGAATGTTGAAGGCCTTGTAATAAAGAGGGGAAAAATCCCCTTAGATTCTATCTCAGCTCAGAGAAGTAAGGGAAATGGAGATAATGCAAATTTATTCCACTTGTAATGCTTTATGAAATTTTTAACCAAGCCAGATGGTTGTTAACGTGTGACATATTTACAGTTATTTAGTATCCATTGTACTAATACAAACAAAGCAAGATGCTTTTACAAATTCAAGATATATTTGATATTTTCATTGTTATGTTCAAATGTTGATGCCCTATGTGGTGTACCTCCATTGTATTTCCATTACACTTGGTACACTAAAAATTGGTGTGAGCAAATTTTCAAACTACATGTCCATACAATTTAACATTAGAGTTTTGCACACACTTCAAGTTGATATTTAACAACTTCAATCCAAGGTAAGATATCAACCAAAATCAATACCCAAAACAAATGAACCAGGGAATTTTTGAGGTCTGACTATGGAAGCAAAAAACTTATGAAGGGGAAAAGAAAATTTAGGATATAATGACCCCTTTAATACCACAAAAATTTAAAGACCAAAAAACAAATGTTAGAAATATTAATTAATGAGGGTAGCTTGGTCAATTCAAACACGGCTACCCTATTATTCTCATCCCCTAAAGTTCCAGAACAACATTCGGGGACATCTTTCTCCCCAAAAGAAATAACATAGAGTTCACAAAAAGCACTTTCCTCCCCCACTTTATACCTCTAAAAAAGAAAAGCTAATAGAATTCTGAAAAACCAAAACAAAATAGAATCAAGAAAAGTTTCACACCTCAACTTATCTATACTATAAATAAAAGTACCTTAAGATTAAAAAATTTTGATTCACTATTTTATCCTTACAAAAAATTTCAAAGACCATTTTATCTTTCCATAATTAAATATCTAAATTATAATCATATCCTTATGTATTTAAAATCTCTAAATGTAACACCCCAAAATACACCTTGACAGTTTTACTATTTAAAGACCATTTACAATCATGAGAGCAACTACATAACTTCATATCCAAAAAGAATTTACTTCATCATTCAAGCATATACAATAACATCCAAAAGAATATGCCCAACAATGGCATTTACATCCCCAAAAGAATATCAAAGTAAATCTTACAGAGGAAATACAAAATAAACTAGACTACACAATATTCCCAAAAGAATGTCCTAGTCTAGTACAAAAGAAGCTACAGCTCTACATATCCACCTCGGGATCTAGGTTCCCCTCGAGTGGAGCCTCCCAATGTCCCGGATCGTCGATGCTGAGGTCCTCCTCCAGCACCAAATCTGAAAAAAATGTAATTTGTAGGGGGTGAGCACGAAGCTCTGTAGCCACATTTCTCCCAAACTCAAACAAGGTTTTAAAACATGAAAAATGGTCGGTCTCATTTCACATGTAACATATATATATAACCTTTGAAACAAAACAGGGCATTTTAAAAGAGATCTCAAGTTTAAACAGTAGCAATAGTCAAATAAACGAATAAAAAGAGTTTAGCAACAATAACCAATATTCCAATTTAAGCTATTTAGAAAAAGGGCTTCTCCCCCATGCATTGTCTCATACCAATGCATCGGCAAGAACGACCCAACTCATAATTCTCTGTATTTTCGGTTCATCCCCGTACCTTGTATGATGATTGCTTCCCCTGAATCTACCCCACGATTATACCTAGTCCACCAATCACAATCACAATCACAGTCACAAGCACTTTAGAAAGGGGCGTCTACCATCACAATGGCAGTGACGAGTCCCTTCCTAGGAGAAGTATACTATCCCTTGTTCGAACTCCAGTGAACGATAGTGGATGCATTACCAAATGACAACCCACTACAAGTGTTAGGAAACCATCTCACCCCCATTGGGGTAGACTAACCTCTAACACTCTACGACATCTCTCAAAGGTAATCCAAGTCCATCACAACACCCATACAATGAGGAAACCGAGAATATGCTCAATTCACAACAATTTCACAATTATAGTAAAATTCTCAATTTTTCTCACATGTGTCATATAATCGAATAATCTAAGAAAATATGAAAGATATCATAATTTATATTATTTTGTTGTACAATATTCAGCACTAAAATTTTGAAATCAAGAATTAATAACAATTTAAAGAAAAGTTCATCTCTCTTGGAATCTAGGGGTTTTAAGCAAGAAAAGGGATTCAAGGGTTAATCAAACAATAATATTGTTTAAATCATGGTAGTAGTCACAAGGTATTAAGAAACAATGATTATATAGCATACATGTATAATTTAAAGTGAAAAGATTACATATATATATAGGCCCTAGCCTTAATGTAAGTGAATGAGAGAAAATCCCCTACCTTGAATCCAAAGACTTTGAGCTAACCCAAGCTCCAAATATCTTCTTCCTCCTTTCTCCTTCTCCTTCTTGTCTTCTCTTAGGGTTCTAAGAGATGTGGGTAAAGGTGAAGTAAAAGTGTAGAAGAAGAGAGGAGAAGAATGGTGTTCTTGGAAAATTTCGGTTTTTATTTCTATGGGGTGTAAATCTATCTTGATCTAGGTGTTTTGATCTTTCTCTCTTTCTCTCCCAAGCTATCTAGGGTTTAGAATGGTGTATGGACGACTAAGGAGGCGGCCTAAAGTATTTATAGGCCCAAAAATCGTATCAAGGTCGCGATATTAAACATTCAGAGTTTTATCAGGTGTACCGGTACCAAAAACCTTCTGGAGTCGAGGTACCAGTACTCGGTACCGGTACCATATGATACCGGTACCCGGTATCGGTACTATTCAACAGACAGATTTTTCATCCAACTTTCAAGGAAATTTTTACCCATTTTGAGGTCGAATTGGAAAATTTTCATGAGACACACTTTTGTAGCCCTAGATGTCTACTATCTACTGTAAAAATTTCAGATCAATTGGATATACAGATACAAAGTTATGGCCAAAATACTAAGAGGTGTCCAAAATATTTTCTACCCGAAATTTACGAAATTTGTGTTTTTATTCCAGAGTACTTCCAAGCATCCAATGCACCTCATATTACCTCTCCCAAGGTTTTTCGACCTTCCGGATTTAATGGAAACATTATTTTGACCTAAAAATATTTAGAAACTTATATAATAACTAATTCCAATCTCAAACGTCTTTGAAACTTAAACTTCTCAAATCCATTTGTCTCCCAATTATTTATTTCTAATGTTTTAACATATGTGATTTATTCTTACATCATTATACATATCCTCATTTTCACAATAATTATCTATCATATAACTATATACATTTTTAAAAGAAAATGCGGGGTGTTACACTAAATTACCTCTAATATCTCTTTTAGTGATCTATTCCCCATGTTTAAGTATCCATTTCAATACAAAAAATTTGATTGACTAACATTACCCTTAAAAATACATACACCATTAATTTTTTTTAATAAAGTGTTAAAAAACCCTTCAGAAAATCTATCAAACTTGTATTATTCATTGTATGTGCAAAGATAATATTAAGCCTACACACATATACATACACAATTTTCACCGAAAATGTTTTAACCCTCTTATTTTTAAGATAAAAAATAATCATATATATAATTTTTTTAAATCAATTTATGTTACATCAGTATAATTCTTTATTTATAATAAACTTTCCAGGTTATATTAAGATTTTGTGTGGACATAGATTGTAATGTAATAGTCTGGTATATTAAATTTTATTCGAATATACCTGACTAATTCCTAATTACAGTAAAGTTCTAAATATGAATAGAATATTGAAAATTATTTTTATTTTATTAAATGAATTATAAGAAGAATCCATATCAAATGAATGTCAAAAAAAATTATTTTTCAAACATCACTAAAAATCACCCTCAATCACAAAATTCTAAAAAAATAAAACTCTAACTTTTTTTTAATCTTTTTTCTTATAATTAGAACAACAAATCTTGGGAACACACAAAGTTTTTATAATTATTTAATAAAATATGAGCAATTAAAAAATATCTTTGATAAATTTAATATGATATTTAATTCAGGTATACATATTAATGATGCATAAATTGGTCTTCGTGTAAGATTAACAATCAAGTGTATGTAAGAGTGCAATTAATGAGCAGTTATAGTAGATCAATGGCGAAACAATAAATAATAGAAAACACATAGATTTATAGTGGTTCGGTCTAGGTAACCTACTTCACTCTCGGGAACGACAGCGGTGGTCAGAGATCTTTATTGGTGAATATGCTCCGAAACTATTACAATGCTTTGGGAGAGAGAGAGCAATGTGTGTATAGAGACGTGTGATTTCTCAAGGTCGTCTCTCTCTATGTAGAGAAGACTTACATTATACGGGTTTGGTGAGGCGGTGAGGTAATGGAGAGGACTTTACCACTTTGTAAGTACAAATAAGGTAGGATTAGATCTCCATGGTGTTTATCCTAATATTCTGTCCACGTGCTTTTGTTCTTTAGGCTTCCTGGATCTTTGACTTGGTTGTAGCGGCGAAGTGAGGTGGATGAACGAGATGGCACGAAGGAGAGACATGAGGTCCCCATGGGCGACACCAGTGGCTTGGGCGACCCTCTTGGGCGTTGCCAGGTGCCTTAGGCCAGGTGCTTTGGGCGCTAGTGAATATGATTTTTCTTGATTTTTTGGGCCTAAGTCGCTCTCTAACTGACTTGGGTCTTCTTGATTTATTGGGCTTGACCTAGTTGATTTTGGGCTCATCACATATAGCTAATTTTTTTTATTAATTTTTATGTATGAAAATTATTTACATGCAACACACGTGGTACATTACCCATATATATAAATGATCATAAGAGCATTACGTTTCTCCAAATCCAATATGAAAACCCTCCAAATAAAATCTCAATAACCCCAACCCACTTTATATCCTTTGCCTATGAAATTAATATCTAGATTTAGGTTCAAATTAAACAAAAAAGCAATTGGATGCTTTGATTTATATGCTCAGATTAAAATTGTTGTACTTTACAGAATGGTAAGCTTTTTTGCCTTTATATAATAAAGTAGAACTGAGTTTGAATCCCAAAATTTATGTTGAGTTTTTCAAGGCTCAAACTAATTGTGGACAAAACATAAGTTACATCTAAGGGTCTATCTTAAAAGAGAGGACTTAGAATCACTATATAAATTTTCAATCTAGCTAGAGATACAATAAGATCCAAAAAGACCATCGATATCTAAGTTGTTTGGATTAATGTAGATGATGATGGATTTATGTGATATTTATCTTTTATCAAATGTAATTAACACTATAAATTAGGTTGTGCTCTATGTACTCAAGAACCGTCAATAATACATCGATGTATCTCATTGAAAATTTTGGTTCTTGAATTTAGGCAATGTACCAAACCACAGATTTTTTTTGTGTTCTTAGTTTGCTTTATTTTCTTATTTCCAATCAGTATTACTATGGATTTCTACAAATACAACATTAGTACCTTGCCTACTTCCACATGCATTGCCTTTAATAGAAATTGTTCATCATCTGCTGAACCATCATTGAAATAGATAACACTTTGAAGCAATTCTAATACCTATCAACGCTAACCACAGGGTGGGTTGTCCTCTCTCTCCACTCCCATGCCCTTCGCTTTCATATCTAAGCAATTTTCCATGACTCAACCATAACGTGTCTCCTCCCACCATGACCATGTCCTTTTCCTTCCTATCTAAAAAAACTTCTCTGCTATCATACACCATTTTCTGGTCTCGACATTTTGGTTTTGGTGAGACGTGACAAGGTTTCTGTGGCTTAGGTCGTTCTTTAAAAATGCCTGTGAATCAAAATTCTTCAGTAGAGCTTTTCTGGTGAGCACTATCTGACAGTTAAGTCTGACGGGAACACGACATTTCACTCTCATTGTCCACCCTTTTTTTGATGAAGAAAGGAGAAAACGATTCTAAACTTTGGTCATGGTGAGATATGACAAGTCCTCCTCCTAAGTGTCGACGCCCATACCAATCACACATTGGTTGATATGTCATAAGTCATTCTTAGGAAGTGCCTATGGGCAACTCCGTAGAGGCTATTTGAGAGGGGGGGGGGGGCTTTCTTGGAGGGTGATGAGTGCTCTAATCATACCTTCGTAGGGACTCCAAATTTTGTTGTGCCACGTTTGTGATGCAAAAAGGGAAAAAAAAATCTAAATTCTAGTCATGGTCAGATGTGACAAGATCACCTCCTTCTGAATGTGGAAACCAAGCCCAACCACACATTTTGCAGGTTGATTTCGAGGAACCCCACCCTATTTGGGGCAACTGTCAAATGCCCCATATTAATTGTCATAGAGCAACCGTTACATCAATGCTACAGAGTCATTGCAACACAAAGCTATCCATTCAAAATGGTGAATAAGTGAAGTTGAGGTGGGACATTATTTAGATTCCACCACTGAAACCTCATGGATATGGCATATTCTCAATCTGTGGAGTTCAGTCTGTTTGGCCGCCTAAAAGAAAAACAAACTGCCCGTTTCATATGGGTGAGCAATTAAGTTAAGGTTTCTGGCCACAAACATGTCACATCATATCGGCGGTGGAAAACCAAGTTTTAGTAGGGTCTTGGTAAAAACTAAGATGGACAATCATGAGCAGATATTTAGGGTGTAGAGTAGAAATTTGAAATTCAACTATTATTATGAGATTCAAACATTGTATGCCAGAATATAAGGTGATGGTGTAAATTTACGTGAATAAGCAAAGGGCATGAATTATGTTAGGTGATTTAGATCTCAGCCTCAAGGTGGCGAAATGTTTTTGTTTTTTTAGGAAATAGGGATAGGTGCCCAAAGAAAGTATAGTGGTTCGCCGGCACTGGAGTTTGGTTAGTCCACTCTTTAATGGTGGCTCTTGCTCTTCTTTACTTTATTGATTGCTCGAATGATTTACAGGGCAATGTCTCTGTAATCAGGGTTGTCTCTCTCGTTTATGAAGGCTTTATCCAATATTTATAGAGCTATATTTTATTCTATGGGATCCCTACCGAGATCCTTGCTTCTCATGCATAGGATTCTCCTTGATTTTAGGAAAGGATCTTGGTTGGTTGAAAATTTTGTGCCTTGACTTTTGTCCCGGTGTCATCTAGTTGTTTCATTATTAGTCCCGCTATTGTCTCGCCAAAGGGGAGCTCTGGTCCTCTGAGCTTAGCTTTTGGGCTCATACTCAGTTAAAACTGATTCTGCGTACTATCGGTTGCCCCCTAGCCCTTGGTTCAAGTAGGCTTGGACATGGGCTGAGCTGTGATGGAATTACTCTAGGTCACACCACAACCTCGGTTTGCACGCCCAAAAGGCCTCTTTTGACGATTTTTGGCAATTATGCTCTTTTTGATTCTTGTGCACATTTTCCACTATGTACAGTTAGCTTTAAATGCATTTGAACCGATGGAAAACGACTCATTTCACTCTCTGAATTCTTTCTCTAAGCTTTTCCCTTTCTCCTTCCTTGCATTTCCAACTCCTCTAGTTCATCAGTGCTCTTAGGGTTTTATAAAGGAGCAATTTCTCCATTCCCGATCTGAAGCTTGCTCTACACCTTTTGATTTGGGGCTTTGACTCGCTCTTCGTTGTTGACTAGATATGCTTCTCGCCATTTACACGTTTCTTCGCTCTAGATCCTTCGAGTTCTAGGTGATTACTACACTTCTAGGCTTTTCAGTTCTTTTAATTCTGGAATTAAGACTATTGCTTGTCTCCTCTTCCCCTTTTCAAGGATTGGTGCTCTATCATGCGAGTACTCAGTGTTGGAAGTTACTGTGCTGACCCTAGTGTTATTAGGGATTGCTTAATTAGAGTTCCTTCTCTCTACCGTTCTTTTAATCTTCCTTTCTCTTGTACAATCATGTATGCCTCTTTTGTTTCCCTCATAGGAAATAAGTCTACTGATGATGATACCGACTTAGGAGACGTAGGTGAAGAAATTGACAACTTCCTTGGTGTCAATTCTGTCGATGCCGAAGTGAATAATGAGGAACCTCCTTCAAAATCTTCTCTCGTGCCTTCGAATCCTAGCAAAGCTAAAGGCAATGTGAGTAGCGTGGGAGTCTCAGCAGCAGGCATTGGGGTAGCTTTCAGAAATGTAGAGTTCATTGGTCCTAGTAAAGTCACTAATTCTCTGATGTAGCTTCTCAATGCTCGTTTTGGTTTTCCTCCTAGGGTTCGATACTGGTGTCCATACGAATTTACCCCCATATGTTTCTCAGGTTCACAAGAAGGTTTGTTTCTTTGTGGCTGCCTTTGATAACAGTCTGCATTTTTCCTTACACCCTTTCATCAAGAACGTTCTTTCCTAATTTCTAGGGTGTCCTGGTTGGTGTCCTTGTTTTCTTTAAGAAACATAAGCTTGGGGTTCCCACTGTCTCCTTTTTCATGGAACTTTTCAACATTAAGCTTACTTCTTTCGAATGTTTTTTGTATATTTCCAAATAAACCAATGCCAAATTAATCATCTTTGACCTCCTGAGTTCCCACAAGAACTGGAAAAAAAAATTCTTCTACGTTGGGGGCTCACATTAGGAGTACAACCCTGTAGACAAGACAAACACTCTTTCAATCCCTAGAGCCTGGTCTACCTCTGAAAACCTGGGCAAGTCTTTGCATAAGCAGTAGGATCGAATTTAATGAATTGCTTTACTGACTTCATTCTACTTGTACTGCTCCCCAGGTGTTCGACCTGATCTCAGTGCTGAGGACAGGCAGGTGCTACTGAAGTTGGGGAAGTATGATCCATACTCTGAGCTTATCAAGCCTTGGGTTCTTGTAAAGCAACAAATCAGCCTTCAAGAGTTAACAATAGAAGCCCCAATCCCCCTCTCTGTTGTTAGAGTTGAGGATGTAGAAGGTAATGCTTTATTTATTTGTTCCCTTATTTTTAGCTCTCCTCTTTCCCCTTCCTGGCTCACTTTAAGTCTTCCAGGTTTTTCCTCGATGGATCCTACCCTAGAGGAACTTCAGGCTAGGGTTGACCAGTTAACGAAAAAGAGGAATGTTAGTAATAAAAAGGTTGAGGTCAGTTCTAGCGGCACTCCCATTACCGAAGCTAAGGTACAAAAGTTGGGGCTACCGTCTCTCCTTGTCTCATCCAAAAAAGCACAAACTCTACCATTGGGAGCTCCACAAGCTGTAGAGACCCCTTCTTTTCACGTGGACTAGCCTGTTTTGGGAGAGACTCCTGAGCTAGGGATGGTTTCTCCTTCTTCTTGTGAGGTCGAGAGAGCCTTGGACTTGGTCCCTTGCATCCAACCTACCTTTATCTTCCCCAAATCTTCTAAAAAACTTTTTGAGCTACCTCCTACGAGCTCCCAAGTTAAGAAAAGGGAAGCACCAAAAAGCTGAGAAGAATGAGGATTCTTTTTTTTGACAATGTTGAACTTGTAGTTGGTGCCATTACTTATGTGATTCCTAATTCTGACCTGTGTAGGGCTTCTTCCATTTCTCTTGAAGCCTCTGTCAGCTCAGCTCTCCAAGGAGCTACTACTGTAAGTCATTGTATTTTTATGTTATTGTTTAGCCTTATCTTGTAACTTTGTGCTAACCTTCACTCGTTTTCTTTTCTGTCCCCAGTTGGCTATCCGTGTGAAGAGCTTGATGAGCAGGGTCCAATCTTCAGAGAACTCTGTTAAAGCTCTAAAGGTATATGAAATTAAAGTCGCTGAACTGTCCTTTGACAATGATGACCTCCAAGCTCGTGTACAAGATCTTCAAGAGAAAATGGAGAGGCAAAAATCTTCTTTCAAGGGCTTACAGGCTGCCAACGATAAGGAAGAGGAAGAAGAAAAGAAAGCCATGGATGAGCTACGAGTGGCCCCGGAGGATCTGAAACTTAAAATTAACGCCTGGTTCAAAGCCAACCAAGAGGCTTTTGATGCCTAGAGCTCCCTCATGAGCCTGAAGAATAGTATGTTTCTCTGTCCGAGGCAAATGGTATCCTCTACAGTGAGCTTGATGGGCTAAGAGCTTTCGTAAAAAAGAAGGATAAGGCTATCTCTGAGCTGAAGGATGATATTGTCACCAGGTGGGCAAAAGGGTGGATTGCTTTCCAGGATAAGTGCAGGAGACTTACCTTGAGTTGGATTTCGATTTTGCAATCCCCACTGAGAAAAGAGGCGGAGGTGCCTGATGTAGAAGGTGAGGATAATGCCTTGGCCTTTTCTGCTTCTGGGGCAGCTTCTAAGGATTATGAGGTGCTTATCCCTTTTACTGAGGCCTCGACTTAGAATGTTCTTGCTCCTTGAGATGTCTCTATTCCTATGACTTCTGGGTTCTGTAACACCCCAAAACACACCTTGGCAGTATTACTATTTAAAGACCATTTACAATCACGAGAGCAACTACATACTTCATATCCAAAAAGAATTTACTTCATCATTCAGGCATATACGATAACATCCAAAAGAATATGCCCAACAATGACATTTACATCCCCAAAAGAATATCAAAGTAAATCTTGCAGCGGAAATACAAAATAAACTAGACTACACAATGTTCCAAAAGAATGTCCTAGTCTAGTACAAAAGAAGCTACAGCTCTACATATCCACCTAGGGATCTAGGTTCCCCTCGAGTGGAGCCTCCCCGTGTCCTGGCTCGTCGATGCCGAGATCCTCTTCTAGCACCAAATCTGAAAAATGTAATTTATAGGGGGTGAGCACGAAGATTTGTAGCCACATTTCTCCCAAACTCAAACAAGGTTTTAAAACATAGAAAACGGTCGGTCTCATTTCACAAGTAACATATATATAACCGTTGAAATAAAACAGGGGCATTTTAAAAGAGATCTCAAGTTTAAACAATAACAATAATCAAATAAACGAATAAAAGAAGTTTAGCAACAATAACCAATATTCCAATTTAAGCTATTTAGAAAAAAGGGCTTGTCCCCCATGCATGGTCCCATACCAATGCATCGGCAAGAACGACCCAACTTATAATTCCATGTATTTTCGGTTCATCCCCGTAGCATGTATGATGATTGCTTCCCATGAATCTACCCCACGATTATACCTAGTCCACCAATCACAATCACAATCACAATCACAGTCACAAGCACTTTAGAAAGGGGCATTTACCATCACAATGGCAGTGACGAGTCTCTTCCTAGGAAAAGTATATTATCCCTCGTTCGAACCCCAGTGAACGATAGTGGTTTCATTACCAAATGACAACCCACTACAAGTGTTAGGAAACTATCTCACCCCCATTGGGACAGACTAACCTCTAATACTCTACGGCATCTCTCGAAGGTAATCCAAGTCCATCACAACACCCTTACAATGAGGAAACCGAGAATATGCTCAATTCACAACAATTTCACAAATATAGTAAAATCCCCAATTTTTCTCATATGTGTCATAGAATTGAATAATCCAAGAAAATATGAGAGAGATCATAATCTATATTATTTTTCTGTACAATATTCAACACTAAAGTTATGAAATCAAGAATTAAGAACAATTTAAAGAAAAGTTCATCTCTCTTGGAATCTAGGGTTTTTAAGCAAGAAAAATGATTCAAGGGTTAATCAAACAATAATATTGTTTAAATCATGGTAGTAGTCACAAGGTATTAAGAAACAATGATTATATAGCTTACATGTATAATTTAAGGTGAAAAGATTACTTATATATATAGGCCCTAGCCTCAATGTGAGTGAATGAGAGAAAATCCCCTACCTTGTGTTCTTGGAAGCTAGGTTTAGATCTTAGATGTCCCCTTTAGACTCTTGTTTTTCTCTTCCTTTCTTCCTCTCTTATCTTCCTTTCTTTCTCTCTTAGGGTTTTCAATGTTGGAGGGGCCGAAATAGAGCCAAAATAGACGACTTTGGGTATTTATGAGGCTAAAATGGGGCCAAGATCGCGACATTTAAGTTTCAGGATTCTTTCGGCTCTACCGGTAGACTCTATCGGTATAATACTCTACCGGTAGGCTGTACCGGTAGATATAACTCTCTGGACCAAAGTGTACCGGTAGTCTGTACCGGTACAATACTCTACCGGTATACTGTACCGGTAGGGTTTTGTTCAATTTTGCCTTTTTTCTCCATTTTTCATTTCCAATCCATCCTAAACCTTTCCAAAAGCAACCTAAACTTTCACAACATACATTTGTACCCTAAACATAGTTGTTAGAAGTTCGTTTACAATTCATGTCACCCATTCACTAGCTAAACTAGCTTTACTATGATTTACACTAACATTCGAAATTTCTACGTTTCCAACCTACCGAATTAAAACACACATCACTACATATATCCACACTTTTACCACAAGTAGTTTCTATATATATATATATACATATATAAAAGAAAATGTGGAGTGTTACAGGTTCCCTGCTTCATCCTCTATCACCCCTACTGTTCTTCTGTTCTCAACTAACCTGGTGGAAAGAGCTCTTGCTGAAGCTGAGGTCCCTGCTCTCTTGCTTGTTCTTGGTCTTCTAGAGACTTCTGTGATAGAACTACTAGGTGCATCTCTCATGGAGACTTCTGCTGCCAACCTATCAAAGTCTTCCCCCACTAACCTGCCAGAAGAAGCAGTTACTGAGCTACCAGGCTCTCTTCCTCCTACTCCCACAGATCCGTAGAATAGGCTTAGGGTTTTCTTTCTTTAGACTTTCTAAATTTTTGTTTTGAAACATATGTTCCATAGTTTTTCTAAATTATCGATGTACCTCTATTTTTCTAACTGTTCGATACATTCAAGAAAATCTAGGTTTTTTGCAAGTAATGGATCGTTCATGCTTAGATCTAACTTTTTAATTCAATAAGTTGACATTCCTATCTCTATCGAGATCAATTTTTTTTATTCCACAGGTTAAGGCAAAGGGTGTTTCTCCCATTGGTACCCTTACTGTAGTTCTACATGCCCATAGGATACTTGGGAGCTATTTTACCCAGAGGCTTTTGGATTGCTCTAACCTAGTTTTGAAGTTTCGTGGCAAAGTTCAATTTGTTATCTCTACCTGCCCATTTGCCTATGGTTGACCCGAAGAGAAATAATGGTTGTGAATCCCAAGCTCAGATCCGAAATTCCTAAACTTTTAATTACTGAATTGTTTGCCATTATCACTTATTATGAAAGTTGGTATACCAAACCAACAAAGAAGCAATTTCCAGATGAAGTTTTGGTTCTTTTGCTCTGTTTTTGTTTGCAATGGCTCTACTTATGCCAACTTGGTGAAGGAGTGTATTGCAACAACTACAAACTTATTTTAACCCTTCCTTATTGAGAGTACCCCCACGATATCATATCCTCATTGAGCAAACGACCATGGGCTCATGATTGGACTGAGCTATTCTACTAGGAGCCTTCGAACTGCTACAAACTTCTATAATTTCTCACACTTTGCACATAACTCAAGGCATATTTTTTCATTGTGGGCCCGAAGCTGCCTTATCTAAGGACCTTATGTGAATAACTCCCTCAGTGATTCCCACATACTCCCTCATGAATTTCTGCTAGGATATAGGTGGATTCTTCTAGGGCTAAACACCTCAAATATGGGGGTGAGTAGCCCATTTATTCAGAACTTGGTTTAGCATCACGTATCTCAAGGCTCTTTTCTTAACTTTTGAGCTTCCTAGGTCCCTAGAGGTATTATCCCGTACTATAGATATGTCACTATCTCATCCATCCAACTCGAATCTTGCTAGACTGGGTTGGTACTAGCTCTGCCAGTCTTTGGCTCTAACAAGAATTCCACGAATATAGTCTTAGTTAGATTATTACAGAGTGTGGAGGCTATTATTGCTAGTGAATTTTGCCGAGAATTCTATGTCAGTGGGAGTAATCTGGAAGCATTCAAAGCACGTTATTTGTTCCTTTACAATCTTTAGGTAATTACTCATTTGTGGTGCTCCCATTGAATTGCAAGACCCATCAACATACATCTACCACTCCCTTCTTGAGTGGCCGCGCCATCGAGCTCCAGTATTTCAAGGGCGAACTCTACTAGGAGATCAGCAACTACTTGCTATTTTACTATTTTTGGGGGGACATACTAGATGTCAAATTCCCCAAGTTTGATAGATCATTTTTCTATTTGCCCAGACAATTCTAGTTTTTTAAGGACTTGGCGCAAGAGGATATCCATAAGAAATACGTTGGGATGAGCTTGGAAGTAGGGCCTCAACTTTCTGGATGTAGTTACTAGTGCGAAGGATACCTTCTCCATCATTGGGTATCTCATTTCCACAACTCTTAGCGTTTGACTCATATAATAGACGAGATGCATGAACTTCTCACACCAACTCATAGGAACTGCACTTGTTGCTTCTTGAGTCACCACTAGGTGTAGATACAACGACTCCCTTCCTTTGGCCTTACCAAGATTGGTGGTTTAGTGATGCACTTTTTTAGCGCTTGGAAGATGTTTTCACACTCCGGGGTCAATTCTAAGGCATTCCTAAGAGTCTTAAAAGAAAAGAAGTAATTTGTCGCTGGCTTGGGAGATAAATCTATTTAAAGTTGTGACTCTCCCTATTAGTTCTCGGACTTCTTTAATGTTTCTCGGAGATCTCATATCCAATGGTTCCTTGATTTTCTCTGGGTTGGCTTCTATTCCCCTTTGGGTCACCATGAAACCCAAGAACTTCCTTGAGGATACTTCAAAGACTCACTTAGCCATATTCAATTTCATGTTGGACCTTTCAAGGATATCGAAAATGGCTCAGAGGTTTTTGACAAGCATATCATTGACATATACCTCCATTGAGTGACTAATGAGCTCCTTGAACACGTGGTTAACCAGATGTTGGTAAGCGGCACCTACATTCGTTAACCCAAATGGTATGACCTTATTGCAGTAGGTGTCATCCTTTGTTATGAAGGAGATCTTCTCCTTATCTGGTTCATACATCATAATCTGCTCGAAGAAGTTTCTAATCTATATGGTTCCCAAGTTTTCTACAAGCAACAAGCATTCTGGGTCCTCTTTGTGATATAGGGAACATACTTGGGTGAGGGTTTCCTACTATTTTCCCCTTATAGAGAACTTGTAACACTCTCGGGCTACAATTTGGTCCCCACACACTTCTCTAACCCTTTCCTTGGCTTGGAAACCACATGAGGAGGTGTTATGTTGATGGGGCTGCCCTCATGGCATTGAGTATTGGGTGACCCAAGATGACATTGTATGCAGAAGGATAGTCCAGTACTAAGAAATTTATCATGATTGTAGTGTGATGTGGACAGGTGTAACGACGGATCCTATGGGATTAATCTTTCTCCTGAGAATCCAATGAGTGGCATGGCCACTGGGGTTAGTCTTTCTCTACCAATGTTCAGCTTGTCAAAGATTGGAGCAAATATGATATCTTCTGAGCTCCTACTATCTACAAGAACTCTTTTTAAAGCGGAATTGGCGATTGTCAAGGTAACCACTAGTGGATCTTCGTGCGGGTGTTGAAAATCACTTAAATCTCCTTTAGAAAAATAATTTGAGGGTCCATTTGGGGCTTCTTCCTTGGATTTATTGAGCTCACTTCTAGCTTATCGATCCTCTCCTATTTCAAGAGCTCTATGTATCTCCTGAGATGTCCTTTTTGAATTAGAACTTCTATTTTGTCCTTTAAGACTTGGCATTCTTCCATGTTGTGGGTGTGGTCCCTTTGGAAATGGTAATACTTGTCCCTGAACCTTTTACTGGGATGTGTCTTCATCTTCCCCCGCCATCAGAGGATCCTTTCATCCTGTATTTGGAAGAGGATTTGTTCTACATAGGTGTTTAGTTGGGTGTACTTCTGAGCCAGGTCACTGGGGCGAGGACCTAGATGGTCTCTTGCACTAACCCTCTTGTTATAATTCTTTGTAGGACTTTCTACTCTTTCCTTCTTTCTTGACGAGTCCCTCATCCTCTTGTTATCTGGTCGATCTTCTCATTTGTTCTCCTGGATTCTCTAAGCTAGGAGTGTATCTTTAGCATTCACATAGCACTGGGCTCTTGCCAATAGCTCTTCCATGGATGTGGGTAGCTCTTTGGAGACAACGAAGATGAATTCGAAAGATTGTAATCACCCCATAAAGGTAGTTAGGGAAACCTTGTTATCAACACTATCAATTTTCAGAGACTTCTAAGTGAAGCGATTGACATATTCCCTTAATGTCTCTCTTTTGGATTGCTTTACATTTCAAAGGCAAGTTAGGGGTAATCTACAGGCCCGCCCTTCAATGAAGTGCGATATGATGGACGTACTCAACTCACCAATTGTATCAATTGAGCTTGGTTTCAACTTATTAAACTAGTGTCGTCCTGTTCTTTTAAGTGTGGCCGCGAAGGCTCAATACATGATTTGTTCTGGGACATTGTTGAGCATCGTTTGAGATTTTTAAGTCTCTAGATGATCCAATGGGTCTTTTAATCCGTTAAACATCTCGACAACTGACATCTTGAACCTCTTTTGTAGGGGTAATTGGCCACTTCCTGTGTGAACGGTGACTCGGTGTGCTTGACTAGGGCCTTGATAGCTTTGAGGCCTTGAGATTTCATTGTGTTCATGACATTCCCTAATTTTTTGTTCACCTCATGGAAATTTTTCTCACATTGGTCATTGATCTGAGATAAGAAAACATTATTTTGGTTTCAGTCATCGTCCTTGTTATTGCTTGGTCAAAAACCTTGTTGTTCCTAACCTCTAAACAATATCCCTTAAAATGTGTAGTGTATGGATGAAGGGGAGTGTCACTCTCCCTTGGGATAGTGTGAAAAGAAAGGGCAAGGAAATGGGGGAAATAAAATGATATAAATGTGATGTGAACAAAACTGCTCCCCAAGCACAAGGAGACTTTTGCGGGTCATGTTTTACTTCGTGGTAATCTAAGGTCGTTTTTACGGGGAAGGAAGTAAATTAAGGGGAAGGTAAATCAAGGAATTACATCGGTGAAACTTTCTATGGACATTGGTGAGACTCAAGACTTTAACTACACATGATCTTGTTGGAAGTAAGCAGCATCCATTGTCAGTGTAGTGTGTCACTATGCCCGATAAACGTTGGCTTAAGATCAAGTTTCTCCTAAGTGGAACATTACTCAAGCTACAAATCTGAGGAGATATATTGTTATGATGGTGCAACATTACCAAATAAACTCTCATGTGGCTTCAAGAGTCCAAAGGGTCTTCTCTTAGCCCACCGGATTATGAACTATAAAGAAATCTTAGAAAGCTTTGGTTTGATTATCTATTTGAGCTTACATCACACATGGATCATTGGTCAGAATCTCATAACATATTTATTAAAGCTATCTGCTTATCGCGATGACGAACACTAGTAGCCCGCCTCACGTGCTAGTGTCCATGACTTCCATTAGTCCTAAAAAGCTTTTCAAAGCATCCAAAAACTTTTACACTGACACCAACAACTGGAGATAGGTCGAAAGGACATCTGAACTAGAGGAGGAGGTCGAAAGATCAAAGACAAATAGGCGACACGAAGTCTGAGCAATTATGATTCCATCGTTGATATTGAAGAAATTTTTGTGAGGCTTCATGTTACACACACACTTATAGCTACTTGAATTATTATCTACCACAAAAGCTAGTTGACATGGGGGCTGAAATCCTCAAGTATGGAAAAATTAAGGGTTGGGTCGTACCGTGTTCAACCCCTCTATTTAGATCGAACAATCGATACAAGCCAAAATAAGAATCAAAATCCTTTTATAAATGATACGCTTGAGCCCTTGAGTTGGGATATATCACTTCAACGAAGTTCCTCCTGCAAATAAATAAGATTGAGCTCCAAAGCTAATCTTTTTTTGGACTACCTCCCGTGAGTAAATAAGATTTAGCATTAGAGCAAATCCTTTCGTGGAGTACCTACCACATGAAAGACCTGAGATGGCTCAGGCATAAGCCAACCTACTACCATGGCAGGGAGGAAAAAATCCTGACAGAGGCAATGACCTAGCTCAGGTGCAACTATCTGATCAAACTTAGGCCTATGGCTAGGCACGACAGTGTAAGCCAAATGGATAAAGTTTGAAGACCGATTAGAACGACGGATCGGTGCAAGGGTCACAATAAGTGACCAAGAACTGATGCTCAAACCCTTCAATGAGGTAGGTCCTCTTAGCTTGGGAAAAGGGGCCATGATTGGAATTTTTCTTAAGTATTGAACTTCCGAGCCCTTCATTGAGGTGGGACCTTCATGCTAGGGGAAAGGGACACAAAAAATTCCTTTTCTTAAGGAACAATACAAGGCAAATAATGAGAGAGGATTGTAAATAAAGAATATCCTCCAGTGTGCCACGTGAAAAATATTCTCTGAGGACAAATGAAGGGGTCGATAAATTTTGATCATCATCTGACAATTAGACTTGGTCACGTGGCAAGTTGCATGTGTTGAAAATAGTTATTTGGAATGATATTACTACGACTGAGTAGATAGCTAGGCTATTCGTGCCGAGCTAAAATTTGTCAGGGATTAACAGACAGCTAACAAAGGATAAAACTCAGCCGAACAGACAGCTAGGTTATCCCGATTGAACAAAGGATAAGATCCGACCAAGCTATCGTCAAATAGCAACCGTGTTGATCAGAAAGCTCGAAAATGAACGATTAAACTCAGTGCTCGTCACGATCGAATTGTTACTACGGAGCTATTTAAACAGTGAACATGGTGCTAAAAAGATGCCTACAACTTAGGCATTCTGGTTAAGCTAATGAGCTTAATTATAGGCCAAGGGAACTATCAGAGAAAATTCAACAGCTTCCCCAAACGGAATCGCTTAATTGAAGGGAGATGTGCTACCTTGAATCAAAAATTATGAAAACCCTAACTGAACAAGAGACTATAAAAAGCAATAGAAGTCAAGGCGAAAGGTATGTTGAACTCTCCTTGTCTTTTGTAAAACCCAGGAAATTTTAAATTTTTTTCTTTTAAAGGGCAAAATGGTCATTTTACCACTATAACACAAAAATGAAATACGGGTTCTATAGACATCGGATGAGGAAACAAAGTTCATCGTTTGACTCGTATCGCGAAATCTAGTCACCCTATCAAATTTTGTCGAATTTCGAGATAGTCGGATATTTTTGCACGTCATTCAAGGCAACTGGGGGGTGGATGACCCCACAAAGGTCTCCAAATATAATTACCTTAAATTTTAAGTATAATTGGATTAAAGTATCAATAAAATTAATTTGAGCTAAACATGGAATGTAATAAATCGTTACAGGGCAAAATCGAACCCGAATAAGCGAAGGACACTTTGCACGATCTCAAAAAATATAAATAGGGCCTTAAATGGGATATTTCAGCAGAAATATCCCATTCTTCAGCTCATTTTAGCCGCCCAAGAGAGAGAAGTGAGTTCTTCAAGTTCTCCTTCAATTTTTCCAGAGTTCCGTCGCTCGGATTCCGTCGAGCCAAGAGAGAAAATCGATCTCCGTCATGAGTGCTACGTCTACGTACCAAAAATAAGAGATTTAACCAAATATTCAATAGTGGAGATTTGGGAAATCAAGAGTCCTTGAGTTGTTTTGGTGTTATAGAAGTCTTTTATACTTCTATTGAGGTAGGGTTCTTCCTACCTTGGATTATTCTTTCTTTAGATGTTGGTAAACTAAGAGTTACATTTATATATATGTCTATGTATTAACTTGTACATATGTATATGGTTATGGAAGTGGAAAAGTGAGCTTGGAAATGATTTAGGCTAGTTTCTAGCTTGAATTTGGTATATGGAAGTTATTTGAGCTCATTCTTGTAGCTTGGTGAAATTTATGCTGGAAGGTTGCGCTTAACTTGTTGGATGCCTTTAAGGTGTTTGATAATATGCCTATATGATATAAAGTGTGTTAATTGTATGAGAATATGTTGTATCATGTTTGGGTATGTGGTAATGTGAAATCATATGCCTATGATATGGATAGTGATTGAAATGTATTTGTTGATATATGCATGTCTTGATATATATTGACATTGAGACAACTATGGTAGTTATATGCTTATGATATTATTTACCATGGATTGATTGGAATTGTTCATGTGACATTCATAGTATATTGAATATTGTGTTGTTGTGAAATAGTGCATCACATTGCATAAGCACGGAAAACATCACATCACATGGGTGTGTGCATAGTTGTCGTCAACACCACATTTGGTGGGTGACAGAAGGTTCGGGAAAATTGGGTCGAAGGCCTAAAGGAGTTGCTTGGTTGCGTGATGATTTGGGTCGGGGTTAGCAAGAAGGGACTAGAAGATCTCTCGGGTGAGAGGCCCAGTGATTGGACACGCACTCTATTGGTATAAGAGTCCATAAAGTGTGTTGGTGTACGCGGAACCGTTGGTGAAAGTCTAAAAAATTTATGTCGGTTGGGTACCATTGGTGTAAGTCCATAAACATCAACCTCCAAGAAAGATCCTAGGGTGTAAATGTTATTCGATGTGTAACATGGATGACAGGTTCACACACATTGACACTTGTATGTGTTGTGGAGCCGGGATGGGTTCGGATCGAGTGCATGAATGAGTCTCACCTCATTGCATGACATATCATAATGAATTACGTCATTTGGTTGCATATACTTGACTAGAATGGTTGAGAATTTTTTAATGTTGCATATTTGCATTCCATGTGCATTTCAGGTGAGGGGTTTGTACCGGCGGATGGCTCTCATGCAGAGCATCAAGGGTGAAGGGGCCGACTTGTGGCCTTATTTTGAAGTTTTGTAAAACATTTACAAATTCTTACTTTTTCACATGTAAATTCATGTAAAATATTGTAATGAAACTAGTATGGATCAAGTATTTTGTGTATAACACATGTTGTGTGAGTTTTGGGTTGAATTCGGAAGGATTTGGAGTGGATTTGAAAGCAAAAAGGATCGAACAGGGAAAAACTGGATAGACAGTACTGGTACTGTTTATCGGTACAGTCAGTTCCAGAGAGTTGGCCATACCGGTACACTTTTCCAAATTTTTAAAAATAAAACTTGTTTCTTCCATGTTGTTGGCCTATGTTTCCCTTCCCTCCAAGGATATAAATGGAACCTAATGAGGTATAAATTATGGTATTTTGGACATGAGTTAAATCCAAATGAAATTTTGAACTCAGGTTACATTTATGGGCTAAAATCCCGGTTAAAGGGATGTTATTGATGTGGTGTCGGACTAAGCGACATCCATGGGTATTTTCGCAAGTTGATGGATGATCAACGGACCCCCGAATTTTGAGTGTCACAGTCTTCCTGCAATTTATTCAGTACAATTTACTAACTTAAGCATCGAAGTGCCTTCGATCGAAGCACTTCAATTTTGGGTAGTTTATTCGTTTTGTAAGTAAGGGAAGACTGGGAGATCAAGTTCAGAAGCACACTAATCTTTCAATTCCTGTAAGAAGTACTCTCAATATTTTGCCTCTTACAAGTGATCAGAGGGACGAAGAAGAGGTGGGAATTAGAATTGCAGTTTATAAGAGAATATTGGTTGTCTTTGAAAAGGTAAACTTCATTTTTTTTTTGGTTGCCTCAAATGTGGCATCTACTCCGCTTTGGAACACATCCCTTTGAAGAAGGGAAACATTATGGAGATTGTCATTGGGCTTTTGATTATCTTGCCATTTGAGGTGGCTAGTGCTTAGTTATCCGTCCACAAAGATTCCTAGCGAAGATTAACGCTTTGTCCACATGATGAGACACAAAAACAAAATATATTTCATTGTTTACAAAGGTTGTGCCTATGATGGATGGATACCCATCACAGAAAAGAGGCGGCCCATTCACCACCTTGTCCTTTGTCATACCTGGAGCATAGTTCAGTAGCACATAGTCGTTCTTCATGAATAGATATGCTTCATTTGAATGAAACAAACGAAATGTAGCATCTGTGTAGCTCTCAGAGTTAGCCACTTTGCTAGCATACCAATTGATGGTGTCTGAGTTAGTGAACACATGTCGCTTCTCTCGCTCAAAGATGGCATGAGGTCGATGAATTCCAATGGGTAGACATGCCCTCCTACCATTTGCATCTGAGTAATCAAATATTGGCCTCCAAATGTTAAACAACGTTGATGGATGCAACTATGGATCGTAGTTCCCTTTTACTCTTATTACATTATCTACTCTTTCCCGCCTTGTATACCTGAATGCATCACACAACTATTGTAACAAGGCTTATCAAAATTTAGCACGACAAGATTGGCTGACACGAAATCCACATGGTTTTAAGTGGGTTTGGGTGAGGCCTTAACGAGTTCGGGTGATAAATGGGTTGACTGGTCAAAACCTGTTTATTTAACCAAGTTGTGTTCGGGTTGAGACCTACCAACCTGTTTAAATGTTTAAATAAAAGTAATATAATAATTATTGTTATTCAAAATAAAATAGCCAAAAAATATATAAGTCAAAATAACAAAAATATTTCCTAATTCCTAACCCTAACTCTATCTCTTCTTTGGTTTGTCTTCTGTCGCCTCCAGCCTCCATGACTCCAGCCAACTTAAGGAAGCTAAAGGTTTGGCACTTAACTTTGGCTTATCTTCTTTTTTTTCTTCTTCTTTGTCTTATTTTTCTTCTCTCTCTCTCTCTGTTTTCGCTCATCAATCGTTGTTGGCTGCTCGTTACTCTTCGATCGTTGCTTGCCTCTCGCATGGTTTTTTTTTCTCACTCTCTCTCACTTGTCTCTTGCTACTCATCACTTCCTCTATCACTACCTGGCTTCTTCTCTCCCTCTCTCTTGGTGTGATAGATAAAGCTCTCATGATAAACGGGTTTACCGGGTGTTAACCTGATCCTACTCAATTCGACTTGTTTAATTAAACGGGTAAAATGAGTCATGTCATGTTACACATTTATTAAGAAGTGCGTGTAAAAATTTTTCACCCGTTTATTTAAATGAGTTGTGAATGGGTTTATCGATTTTTCACTCTTCATCCTTTTAACCTGACTCGTAATCTTGTACTGTCATAGTTGATACCCCGAATTATGACATAAGCCCTCAATTTTTAATTTTCAATGTATAAATCTGTTATCTCACTAGTATATTAAACTCATCTAAATAAAATAATTGGTAGTAAATTAAAGTGGATACGAGGAAATATTGAAGTTCTGATGTTTAGGGTAACCTGGTGCCAGCAATAAGCCTGAAGCGTTGGGTAGACCGAATGTATTGAGGGGCAATGTCAGCAGTAAAGCTGACCTCATCCTGGGCAGGGTACTGGTAATGATCACTAAGAGTCTCAGAAACCCAAATGCCACCGGGAGCATATATTTCGTTTCGATATGCTTCCATCTCAGTCTCAATGTCAAGGCTAGAATGCCAAGCGATGGTAAGCATTGTACTAGCAAAGACGTGGGTGGCAGGCTGGTTGGAATCAAGAGGCCTACGGCCAGGGGTGTCAAACGTGTCGGGTTGATTTCGAGTTTGTGTCGAAAATCTCAAAATCTAAACCTAACATATTTAATAATCATGTCGAGGTGTGTAAACACTAATCTGATATGCCCATTAAACAGGTTACCCTAACCCAACTTGTTTGACATGTTTAATAAACATGTCCTTTACAGGTTAACACACATAATATAATATGTTTAACATTTTTAACACACATAACACATATATGTTTTATACACATAACATGTTTTCACACCTATTTATTAACATTAAATACATCATTCAATCATTCGTTCAAAATTTCAAATAAGTTTTTCACAAATAACATATCATCTCTCATCAATGAAATTAACGAAAATACATTCGAGTTTCAATCCAAAAATTAAAGAAATAACTATATTGTCATGATAATTAATAATGTTAAGAATTATACTGTAAATTATTATTGTAGAAATAAGAACTAATAAGTAATAATGCTATGACCACATCAGTCATACATAATAAACAAACTATACTGTCATAAACGGGTTAAATGTATCTACAATGAGTTAGGTCATGTTTGTGTTCAAAACATGTCAACTTATTTAAAATATACGGGTTAATTAAGTCAAAATTGGGTTGACCTAATTAAGACGTGAATCTGATATGGTTGTTTTCGTGTTTAAGCGTGTTGACATGTTTTAACTCATTGACTCGTTTAATTTCGTGCCTGACCTATTAATTTCGTGTTTGATTCGTGTCGTGTTAACATGTCGTGTCAAAAACTGAGAGTCCTACCTACCGCCATGATGGACATAGTAATACGGCTTGGAGTCCATTCTGAAAAACCTCATGATACGGAAAGATCCCAACAAAAGACATGGCGAAGGATGTCTTTTTCTCCACTGTTGCTTTTACGCACGATGTCGGGCAGGGAGGCGCTGCAATATGGCAATTAAAGTAGTAAACATTTTCTACCAAAAATTGAGCTACACACTCTTTTTCCTCATTAACAAGTTGAGAAAAGTTTGTTGCGCATCCTCTCCATAGTGAATTTGGCCGGATTGACATTTTTTTTCTCTCATGTAAAATTAATTTAAAATTATTTGAATCATTGCCAACATTCCTTTTCAATCAAAAGAACGAATGAAAATGTGCTCAAACTCATACAAGGTCAGTTTAAGACACAAATAGCTCAATACTTGCATATTTTTTATTGAAATTAATCATTCATATTACTAGGACAACACGAAAGAAAAACAAACATAATTGTTAATCGATCCAAAGATTTTTAGAAATTACTAGCATGTTCCCAGAAAATCCCTATTGACAATTAAGAACATAAACTATTACCATAATTTCATCATTTCACACATCATTATGTCAATAAATTAAGTTAGTTTTTTAGCTCCCAACAATATTACTCATATATAAGATATTGTAAACAAAAACAATGCTATGATCTTGCATCATATAATCAACATGATAAAACTTCAACCAGATTCAACACAGGAGCTTAAAACCGACATCAACACAAGATAATTACAGAAAACTATTGAAAAATAAACTTGTTTTAGATTTTATTATAATATTAATGTGTGTTAGTTAGGTGTGTGCTAGTGGGCAAAGAATATGCAAGTAGTGGAAGACAAGAGTATTAGTGGGGTGTTAATTCTCAAATAATAATGTCTTAATATTGTAGGGGTTATTAGAGTTAGTGGGTTTAATGGTACCTTAATGTAATATTAGGGATTATATGTATGGCCTATATAAATAGGGTACATAACCTAGAGTTCACGTAAGTAGAGTTGAATAGAAATTAAAGAGTCCAAGTTGAGTATGTGATTGTAATCAACTTGTATGAATTTTTTATTCTTTCAGTGTTCATACCCTCCTCTACTTCCTTCTATTTTATTTCTAATTATCTTGACTCCAACAAGGTGGTATTAGAGCGATTTTTTTGTTATAGTAATATTGGAGTAATTCCAACAAATTGGTATCAATACCAACACCGATACTGGAAGTCTAGAAAACTCTCCATCAGAGCCAAGTTTATAATCTTGGAATTCTAGATACCTCACCTTTAGAGCTAGTTCAATATTTGAAATCTTGATAGATCGTCGCGATTGATGATCATGGAAGATTCACCAAATATGTATTTTTGGTGTGAAAAGATGATGTTCTCTAATTTCAAGAGAATAAAGATTACTCTACCTTCTTATCTCAAAGCATGTAATTTATGGGATGTGATTGAAGAAAAGCCAAGAAAAGGCTTGCCTAGAAGAATCCGAGAAAATAAAGAGGAAAAGGCACTCAAAGTTTTTAAGAAGGTGATTCATTCCGAGATTTGGAAACTTGTGGGAGATTCAAATTCTCCAAATCATGTTTGGAAAATGATAGAGTGTGTAGTATCCAAACATGAAAGTGAGTTTTTACCCGAGGAGTATTGGGTACAATGCTTTGAAGAAAGTATGTAAAAGAAGAAAATGATTTTGAAGATACACTAATGGAGAATCAAGAAGAGCATCATCTTGATGAAGTAAAAGAAGTTTAAAAAGTTAAAGTTGAAGTTCAAGAGGCTAGAGAGGATGAAGAAAATGATGAAGTTGAAAAAGCAAGTTAAGGATGTTAAAATGGAATCTTACGTAGTGACCATGGAAATACTTTTGCAATCAAACATGAAAGTGAAGGTCATCTTGTTGAGAACCATGTTCAAGGTAATCTATTTCTTGAAAATTTCACTAATTGTTACTTACAACTTGTAAAGAATGTTCTAAGTGACACAGGTTGGTAAATATGGAGAAATTTTCCAATTCAAAAGAGTCACCCCAAGGAAAATTCAAGAAATGTGAGAAGTTCAAGAAAAATGAATGCAAATGCAGAAATGAGAAGAAGACAATGAACAAATTGAAGATAATGTATGACCATGTGTAAATTGATCATAAGCCCTAAAATGAAAAGGAGATGGCTTTGACGATTCTTGCTATTGAAAGAGGTGGTATTCAAGTTCAAGAAGTTTCCAATAATTCCATGAAGCCCTCAACCATGAAGAGATTTGCAAGATAAGAACTTGGAGGTGCAAAATCAATTTTAAGAGGGGGTGTTGAAAATTAAATTTTTTTTAGATTTTATTATAATATTTAGGTGTGTTAATTAGGTGTGTGTTAGTGGGCAAAAAATATGCAAGTAATAGAAGACAAGAATATTAGTGGGGTGTTATGTAACACCCCGCATTTTCTTTTATATATGTATATATTTATATGGTAGATAATTGTTGTGAAAATGAGGATATAGATAAAGATGTAAGAATGAATCACATAGGTTAAAACATTAGAAATGAATGATTGGGAGACAAATGGATTTGGGAAGTTTAAGTTTCAAAGACGTTTGAGATTGGAATTAGTTATTAGATAAGTTTCTAAATGTTTTTAGGTCAAAATAATGTTTTCATTGAATCCGGAAGGTCGAAAAACCTTGGGAGAGGTAATATGAGGTGCATTGGAAGCTTGGAAGTACTCCGGAATAAAAACACAAATTTCGTAAATTTCAGGTAAAAAATATTTTGGACACCTCTTAGTATTTTGGCCATAAATTTTTATTCTTATATCCAATTGATCTTAAATTTTTACAGTAGATAGTAGACATCAAGGGCTACAAAAGTGTCTCTAATAAAAATTTTCCAATTTGATCTCTAAAGGGGTTAAAACTACACTGGAAGTCGAGACAGTCAAATGGTACCGGTACCCCGAAATCAGTAGCTAAATGGTACCGGTATCCAGTACCGGTACCGCTTCTCTGGAACCTTCTGAACAGTTAAAAAATCGAGATTTTGGGTTTTAAAACCCCATTCCAAGCCCTATTAGTCCCATTCTTCATCTCATTCTCACTACAAACATCCTAGAGCCCTAGGAGGAGATAAAGAAAGGGAAAAACACCAAGATCAAGATAGCTTCACACCTTATAGAAATCAAAACCGAAATTTCTCAAGAACACCATTCTTCTCCTCTCTTCTTCTACACTTTTACTACACCTTTACCCACACCTCTTGGAACCCTAAGAGAAGACAAGAAGGAGATCTTTGGAGCTTGGGGTTAGCTTAAAACTCTTGGATTCAAGGTAGGGGATTTCTTCTCTTTCTCTTACATTGAGGCTAGGTTTACTTATATGTATTCTTGACACTCTAAATTTTATATGTATGCTATAAATCATTGATTCTTGATATCCTCATGAATATTAACATGTTTTAGACAATATAAATGGTGGGCCAACCATTAAACCCTAGTTTCCAAGAGAGATGAACTTTCTTTTCTAAATTTTGATTTACCCTTGATTTCAAAACCTTAGTGTTTCATATTGAAAAATAGAATGATGTTGTTGTGATCTCTTGTATTTTACATACTTAGTTATTGAAATTGTTACATGATAAATTTGGGAATTTTGCTTATAAATTGGAGACTTGTGAAATTGTTGGGCATTTGAGAACATATTGGATAATGTATTGTTTGTGTGGTTATTTGGATAAACCTTGAGGGTGAGAGGTTCCTTGTAAGGATGCTCATGCCAAAAGAGGATAATTTGTGACATTATCAAGAGGTTCCTTGTAAGGTTGCTTGAATAACTCAAACCTTGAGGGTGAGAGGTTCCTTGCAAGGATGCTCATGCCAAGAGAGGACAATATGTGACATTATCAAGAGGTTCCTTGTAAGGATGCTTGAATAACTCAAACCTTGAGGGTGAGAGGCTCCTTGTAAGGATGCTCATTCCTGAGAGAACAATATTGTATCATGTGTTGAAAAACGGTTGATATTTTGGAATTGGATGTTTATAGGAATTGGTTGCTATGGAATATTTCTATTAATATTGTTATCTAAACTTGAGATCTGTTGATAAATGTCCTTGTTTTTACTTCAAACATTATGTATGCTATTTGTGAAATGAGACCGACCGCTTGATATGCTTTTCTAAACCTTGTATGGGTTTGGGAGAATTTTTCTACAGAGCTTCGTGCTCACCCCTACAGTTGAATCTTTTTCAGATGTCAGGCTAGAGAATGTACTCAGTACCAACGGGCCATACCTTGGGGAGGTTTCACTAGAGGGATACTTGGATCTTGAATGGGACATCTAGAGATGTCGTTTACTTTTTGTTCTAGACTAGAATACTATTTTGGAAACACTGTATAGTCTAGATTTCTTTTATAAATTCCGCTGCGCTATAATAGTAAATTTTCATTGGGTATTTAAAGGCCAAAGATGGCATATTCTTTTGGGATATTGATGTAAATGTTATGAATTATTGTTATAAAGTCTTCTTATTGATGGTTTATCTTAGTGCTCTCATGGTATGAATGGTTATTGAATGTAATGCCGTCCAGGGTATATTTTGAGGCGTTACATGTTAATTCTCAAATAATGATGTCTTAATATTGTAGAGGTTACTAAAGTTAGTGGGTATAATGGTAACTTAACGTAATATTAGGGATTATATGTATGACCTAGAGTTCAAGTAAGTAGAGTTGAATAGAAATTAAAGAGTCCAAGTTGAATGTGTGATTGTAATCAACTTGTATGAATTTTTTTTTCTTTGAGTGTTCATACCCTCCTCTACTTCTTTCTATTTTATTTTTAATCCTCTTGACTTCAACAAGGTGATATCAGAGCAATTTTTTTTATTATAGTAATATTGGAATATTTCCAACAAAAACTACATCACCTTAATCAAAAAAAAATCCAACAAACATTGATTAATGATCGATGAGAAAATATGGGGGACTTAAGGGGCTGTCTCTTA
>CM042184.1:36815641-36849533 GCA_023539305.1 Ilex asprella | reverse complement strand
ATATATATATATATATATATTTCTGTTGAATTATATTTGAATTGCTTGATTCATGTTTAAATTCTTGCTGTTTCAATTCTAGAAATTGTTTATAAGTTTGAATCTTACTAGGGCACCCAGCCTTTGTCCTTCCAACAGTCTGTAAGCCTCTTGTTATCCCTGTTGTAAGTCCCAGTGAGTGGCAGTTTAGGGTGTTTAGGCGAAAAAGTGAGGAAATGAATGTTAGGGGGTATGATCGTAGTGATTTAAAACTTATAAATAATTTTAAAAATTAAACACAAGTTATTTAAAATGAATAGGTTATTCAGATCTAATTCCACAGTTAGTTCTAGATCTTCATCTAGCAATATACCTAATATTGTGAATGAAGAAGAATATGAGTGCGAAGTTACTCAATCTAATTGGACAGGATGGAACATACCCAAAGTCCCAAATCGGGAAATTTACAAAACAACTTGGATGCCTAAAGCATTCAATGAGGAATTAAAAATTAAAACAATTGAACAAGTTCATCCTTTAACTGAGATAGGTGAATTCCATCGACTGTTAAAGAAAGAAACTCTTAAAAAATATAAGTCTAAAGGATTTAATTTTATCCACTTAGGTTTAGTTCAAGCTGCAATTAAACCATTAATTACTATTGGAAAGAATTCTGCTGTCTTATTAACCTTATGTGATGGCAGATTCACTGAGTTCCAACCAAGTCTTCTGGGCATGATGCAAGCAGGTTTGCATAATGGCCCAGTTTATTTTAATTGCTACCCTGATTTCACTCTTAGTTTAAGAGATGAAAAGACTGTCAAAGCCCTTACCTTAGATATAAATTTGACAGGAGATATAACCAAACTTGAAAAACACACAGATTCGATAGTTTTAATTTACAGGATTTACTATAAGTGCATCACAACAAATCTTAATGTAAATGCCTTAAAAAGAAGTCCTAAAGAAAATACTCTCCTAATGGAACATAGCACCACAAATGCTAACATACAAGTCCCTAGGAGAATCCAGTGGAAAGATGTAACTCTTCCCACAAAATGGTTAATTCAAAACCCTAATTTCAAGCCTGACCATATTGAGACAGAATCAGACTTAGAAACAATTAGGCAATTTTCTGATGGTAATGTTGAAATCTCTTTTAATGATACTAGGTCACAATCTAGTAGGATTTCAACTTATCAAGAAACAAAATACAACAAACCAGTTGTAATAAATGAAGGTAGAAAATCTGAATCTTATTCTAGTTTATCTAAGAGAGATAAAGAAATTGATGCTGATTTAAAACAGAGGTTTAAAAATTTTAAGATGAAAGGAGTAGATAACACTTCTTCACCACAGCTTAGCAAACCTCAGTATACTCATTATCAACCTACACTAGTTAACCCAGTAAGAACATCTTACTCTAGGTTTAAGGAAGAAGAGGACAAAAAAGAAGAAGATGATTTCACTCCATCTCCTACAGCCTCTATTACTCCTTCTGACTTTGAAAGTCAAAAACCTAGTCCTAATTTAAGTCACCAACTTTATGTCATAAACAAAGAAGACGATTCTTTGTTCTTACCTGACATGACTAAATTATTAAATAATATGGTTAATAACAAATCTAGGTATAAGGAATTTTTTAAACAATTTAATCCTGATCAAAGAAAAGACCTTAAAGTTCAATGAATTAAAACAATGCATAAATTAAAATCTGAAATTCAATTTTTTGATTATTTTGATTCTTGTCACAAAAACTTAAAAGTTATCACAAAGCATAAGTGGAAGACCACAGACTCAGGAACTATAACCAGTAGTCATCCACCTGCACAAGCTTTTACTTTTAAGTCTGCTGACAAAGATATTACAGCTTCACCTTTTAAGTTACCTCCTCCTGAAAATGATAAGGCCTCAATTGAACAAGTAGCCTTAGAGAAATTTCAGAAGAGGATAATTGAACAAAATAACTTCACTAACCAAAGCCTCATAACCATAGGCCAACAGTTAGATAAAATTGAAACTAAAATTAAAAAATTACCCACATCTTCTAAAAAATTGGAAAAACCTTTAATTACCTTACCTGAAGACAGATCCAACTTAGGAATCCCTGACCAACTTAGGATTGCTAAGATTGACCAGCTACTTAGGAAACTAGATGCCCAACCCGAAGCATCACAAACATCCCAAGTAACTGTAATCAATAAGGATTCTGAATCTGTAACTGAAACTTCCATATCTTCATCAGACGAAGTTATTAAAATCCTTGAAAAATAATTTGGAGATAGCCCTGATGAATTCAGAACAACTCCTCCTAAACCTATAATTTCAGAAATTAGAAAATTAAAAATAGTTCCTACTAGTTCCACAAAGAACTGGTATCCAAAACCAACTCCTCCTGACCTCCAGTATGAGGAAAGGAATATTTCAAACCAATTTTCTGTTCAATCTAACAAACTCTATGAATGGAACATAGATGGCTTAAGTGAACAAGAAATTTTGAACAAAGTTTATCATATGTCTATGGTCATCAATAGTTATGTAACTAATATGTCTGATCCAGAACCCAAGATAGTAGACTTAGTTACCTCAGGATTTACTGGAGTACTAAGAAACTGGTGGGATAAATACCTCACACCAGAATCTAGGGATAAAATCAGAAATGTCGTAGTTACAGATGATGATGGCATACCAATCTTTGATGAATCCATAGGAAGAGCAAAACCTGATGGATTAAATGTCTTAATCTTTACCATTATAAAACATTTTGTTGGAACGCCTTCAAACATAGAAGCTAGGATTCATGACCAGCTTAGTAATCTCAGGTGTCCCACATTAAGTGATTTTAGATGGTACAAAGATGTTTTTATAAGTCGAGTAATGGTCCGTCCAGACTATAATAAATCTTTCTGGAAAGAAAAATTTGTTAATGGTTTACCTAATTTGTTTGCCCATAAGATCAGAGAAGCCCTTAGTAAGGACACTGCAATCATAGAATATGATTCACTAACCTATGGCGAATTAGTCAGCACAATCCAAAAGGAAGGATTAAAAATGTGTATTGACTTAAAAATTAGTAAACAATTACAAAATGAGAAAAAGAAAGCTAAATATGAAATGAGAAGTTTTTGTGAACAATATGGTCTTCCTCCAGTAGCACCATCTACTTCTAGAAAACATAAACACAAATCCCATAAGTCTCATAAATATTCTAGGAGTAAATCTTATTATAAAAGAAATAAAGATTCACTCACTAAACCTAAATTTTATAAAAAATCTTCTAAAGAAGCCCGCAAATCTTCCAAGTCTAAAACTCACAAAAAATCTGGCAAGATGTCTAAATGGTTAACAGCCAGTAAAGATAAAGACATAACTTGCTATAACTGTGGCAAAAAGGGTCACAAAAGCCCTGATTGTCCAATTAAAAAAGAGGTTAAAAAACTTAATTTAAATGAAAATGAGACTGAAGAAATCCTTAAGATCTTCAGGATTCATAACCCTCCTTCAGATGAAGAAACATCAGACTCAAACAGTTCTGATAGCTCTTCTGATTCCCCTTCCACAAGTAAACCTGACATTAAAATAGGTTGTAATGACACTTGTTGTAACAAAATTAGGATAATCACCAACCAATCTGAAGAAGAACAAGTTTTAATTGATCTACTTAGTAAAATCCAAGATCCTGAATTAAAAGTTAAATATATCAAAAACTTAAAGGATTTATTCCTCAAAAAGGGAAATAAATCTTTATCCACTGAAAAACCCTTAGTTAGTATTAACAAAGCCATGGAAAGATTCAGTAGGGAAAAGAAAAAAGAATTAACCCTATCTGATCTTTACAATGAAATTAATAAATTAAAAGTTGAAATAAAAGACTTAAAAAAGCAAGACCAACTACTTGCTGAAAAACTAAGTCTTTTATCCTCCCAAAATGATCTTGAGCAAGAACCTCAAGATGATAACAACCAATCTGAAAGTGACAAATCCCAAACTTCAACCAGAACACTTTCCCAGCGGATACCCGAGACCTGCACCATGTTGATGGAAACTTCTGGTTTAACGAAGCGGACATCGAAAGATGTGTGTTCGCCAACTAATCAATTAAATACCATAAAAGAAATAAAACTTCAAAAATGGTATTTTCAAGTCAAAATCATAATAGGAAATAATTTTGTTCTTAACACAATTGCCCTTTTTGATACAGGAGCAGATGTTAACTGTATTCAAGAAGGAATAATTCCAACCAAATATTATGAAAAAATTATGCACAAACTTAGTTCTGCTAACGGCAGTAAAATGAATGTTGAGTATAAATTACCCAAAGCTCATATCTGTCAGGATAATGTTTGTTTTAAGACATCTTTTATCCTTGTAAAAGATATGACTGATGATGTAATTTTAGGATTACCTTTCATTTATCTTATGACCCCATTCACCATATATAATGAAGGTATAATCACTCAACCATTTAATCAAATTGTAAATTTTAAGTTCTTACTCCAACCTGAAGTTAAAAAACTTAAACAGCTCAAAGATGAATCTGTCACTAAATACCTTAGGAAAATTGACCAAATTAATTTTCTAAAACAAGAAGTTATTCACAAAAGGATTGAACAATAATTAAAAGATCCAATCCTTAACGAAAAAATTAACCAGTTCAAAGAAAAACTTGAACAGGAAGTTTGCTCTATGCTTCCTACAGCTTTCTGGCATAGGAAGAAACATACTATTGAACTTCCATACATTAAAAGATTTAATGAGAAAAATATTCCCACTAAATCCAGACCTATCCAAATGAACCATGAAGTTATGGAAATTTGCAAAAAAGAAATTTCTAAACTCTTAAAAAATGGTATCATTAGGAAATCTAAGTCACCCTGGTCTTGTTCTACTTTCTATGTTGTTAAAAATGCAGAATTAGAAAGAGGAACCCCAAGACTTGTAATTAATTATAAACCTTTAAATTCTGTCTTGGAATGGATCAGGTATCCTATTCCAAACAAACAAGATTTAATTAAAAGATTAAAAGATGCCATAATATTCTCTAAATTCGACTTGAAATCTGGCTTCTGGCAAATTCAAATTGATGAGAAAGACAGATATAAGACTGCATTTACTACTCCATTTGGACATTATGAATGGAATGTTGTCCCATTTGGATTAAAAAATGCACCAAGTGAATTCCAGAATATTATGAATGAAATTTTATCAAATCTATCCCATTGTTCTATTGTCTATATTGATGATATTCTCATATTTAGCAGATCAATAGATGAACATTGGAAACACTTGCATGCCTTCGTAGAGACTGCCAAGCGTAATGGTCTAGTCATCTCAGCTAGTAAAATCAAGTTGTTCCAAACCAATGTCAGATTTCTTGGATACAACATTCAGCAGTCGAACATAGTCCCTATTTCCAGGTCTATTCAATTTGCTGATAAGTTTCCTGACGAAATCCTTGACAAAACTCAACTTCAGAGATTTCTTGGCTCCCTGAACTATGTTTCTGACTTCTATCAGAACCTCAGGCAAATAGTCAAACCTCTATATGCCAGACTCAAAGACAATCCTACTCCTTGGACGTCTGAGCATACTTCAATTGTTCAACAAGTCAAAAAATACATCAAAACTTTACCTTGCCTTGGAATTCCTTCCACTAATTCTTTCAAAATTATCCAAACTGATGCCTCCAATATTGGTTATGGTGGTATCCTCCTTCAGCGAGAATCTCCAAATTCTCCTGAACAAATTGTTCGTTTCCATTCTGGAATCTGGAACGACACACAAATGAATTACTCTACAATTAAAAAGGAAATCTTATCTATTGTCCTGTGTATCTCAAAATTCCAGGATGATATATTAAATCAGAAATTTTTTGTCAGAGTCGATTGTAAGTCAGCTAAAGATGTCTTACAAAAAGATGTTCAAAACATTGCTAGTAAGTAAATTTTTGCGAGATGGCAATCTATTTTGAGTATTTTCGATTTTGACATAGAATATATTAAGGGCAGTAATAACTGCATCCCTGATTTTCTAACTAGAGAATTTTTGCAGGAACCTAATGGCGGACAGACAACCTAAAAAGCCTGATTCCTCCTCCAAAAACCGGGGGGGAAGGATAAGGGCAAGAGACAGGCCCAAACTGTCCAACAAGTTTTTGCTTCGGCACTTACCAATATCAAGAAGGAGGAAGATTCTCCCTCTAAGGCATTGCCCAAACCAATTACCTCTGCACCTGGCCCTTCAAATGCCATGGTAATTGCAAACAGGTTTACACCTCTTGGTAAGCCTGTTAACCCATTAAGTCGGCCCATACAGCCAACAATTATCCCAGTTAAAACTTTCTCCCAAATGGCCCAACAGCCTCCACCAAAGACCGAACTTCTGGTCAACCCATTTTCCCAACTTGACCCTATGGTCCCAAATACCACAAACCCCAGGTCTAATTACACAGATAAGTCATCGGCTATCAATGTCTTTTCCATTGAGCCATCCCATGCTCATCTAAGTAACCCTAAAGCCCTGGTAAATGCATACCTTGGAGAAGGGTGGACATTTGTTCCTTCTCACCCAGAGAAAACCTTTGTCTTCTACCAAGACATCTTATTTTTCACCAAGTCTATCCACATCAAAGCTATCCTGGACAAAAACAATCTGGATAAAGAAATTTATCACCATTTAAATATTAAAAGTTTATGGTCCGTCGAAAAATGGAAATCACACCCTTCTTCTCTCCGTGATCTTCCTGGACATACCATACAGTTTAGTTACTATGACTACATTGAAGCATGGTCTAAACTGTTACTCTATCAGGATGAGTCTTTGAAAGAAACTCATTCCTGGTTCCTTCAATTCGACAAGTATTTCGATGACCAGATTCCTTCCTGGTTTGTGCGATGGTGGCATCTTCATGGCCCCATGCCCGAAATACTTCCTCTTGACCTCCACAATCAATTCATCTACTTCTCTTCCAGGTTCATCCCAAGTGAAGAACAATCTTCTTTCCCTATTCCCAATTTACTAATATTTTTTTGCAGGTACAAAATACCATGGATCTGCAGATGGCAATGGAAAATTATCAGTCACCATGTCTGTAGACAATTCTCAGTAAAATGGTGGCCCAAGTACAACATTCAGCCCATTGTTGAAGAAATTCAAGTGGACTACCCTGTTTTGAATTACCCTGACAAGACCCAGGCCCATATATCTCACACGGCCCAAAAAGTCTTGCCTCCAAGTACTCCATCAAAACAGGCCAAGCTCAAAGTCTCTTCACCTCCCAAGTCTGAAGACAAGCCTGCAACAAAGTCCAGGCCCAAAAAGTCTTCACCCACAAGTTCAACAAAGCAAGCTCCATCAGCGGCCCAATTACTCAAGATGGCCCAAGACCTGATCGAGCAAGCCCAAGCTGCCAGCAGTTCGTCACCTGTCTCCTCCGAAGGATCAGTGGCCCCATCCAACTATTCACAGGATGCTTAGGACCCCAACGAAGGATACGATGACTTAGACCCTGCTGATTTAGATACCCCGTGATCCTTATCCTTACCTGTGATGACTTCAATCACTACTGTCTCCACAAATAGACAGAAAAGCTGTCTGTCACATGTAATGCTAAGATCATCACTGTCATTTGGCTGTTTCTCCAAATAAATAGCCTTTTGACTTTATTACCCAACTTTCGGCTATAAAGGACCCACCATATTCCTTTTGACAGCCACTTTTCGACAGAAAAGGACCCATATTCCTTTATGTCAAACTTTACCCTCAGTAAAAGCCAATTACTCCTCCTTTTCCACCGAAAGAGAGATTCCCGTCCTTTTACCCTCATGTGAAACCAAAAGAGAAATCATTTTTGATTCCCTCTGTCTCTTCAGCCCTCTCCTGACCATCTATAAGAAGGAGTCTAACAGGCAGAGCAAGGGGAGAACGTTTTTCTTCAAACGTTTACATCTTTTATTTTCTTAGTTTCACATACACACTCCAGCATTGTAAGGACTCCAAGAAACGGATGTTCCACCCAAGTTCACACACACAAGTCCAGTCTTTCTATTGGCTAGCCCACTTTTAGTGCTAGCATAGTAAGTATTGTAAATACTTGTTGTGTAAATTGTAATTTTGTAATTCCTTAATTTAACTTGTTTTGTATAAAACCTTGGGTATACTTTCCATACCCTCAACCTTTTGGTTGATTTTCTGTTCAATATATATATATATATATATATATATATATATATATATGTGGATCAGAGATAAAAATATACTTTCATTTTTTTTGTCTCTAATTATTTTTTTATTAAGTTAGTGATTTTTAACCAACTAATACACGAATAATAGATGCAAACGTAAAATATACTAACCCAAAACCATTTATGTCATTCTAAAAAATTATTTTCACAATAAGATTAAAATTAAATTGCTGAAATATTTGTTATAAAATTTATCAATTATAGTCAATTCTTGGGTTTTGCAACCAAGTTTTTGTTGTGTTCCACAGTGATATATGGCTGAGCAAAATTGTACTATGAAAAAATTAGTTTTCATTTGTTCATATTTTGTTAATACTATGTTGATATCCATTTTAATTTTTATATTGTAATTATTTTTTTTTCATTCATATTTTTACCCCCTATAAGATTGAATCCTGATTCTACCATTGGTACAAAGTTTCTAAAATGACACAAATCAAAAAACAAGATACATGTTTATGAACAAAACGAAAATAAAAAATTATTGCTAAAAATGACTATACAATTTGGTTATAATTTTTTTAAACCTAAAACTAAAAAAAATAATAATATCAAATATACCCTGAATAAATGGACACGAGCCATGCTTTATAAGATGACTAGTCATAACTCGTGTTTGAAAACACGAAAAATATAAAATTCGAGCGTCCAAAAAATCAATCTCACTATATTAAATTTTTTTAAAATATATTAACTACAAATTAATTAAATATTAAATAGTAAAATATAGAAATGAATAATGTGATATTTTTAAGGAGGAAATATATAAATGATTAAAAATATAATAGAAATGAGTGATGCGATTTGACGTTTGAGTCTGACAAAGGAATGATGAGTGATGTAAGTGATTGATGATTATTTTGAGAGAAAAAATATGACTGAGATAAAATTGAAACACACTCCTATTTTATTATGTAGAGAAATGGGTCAGACACAAGTTGCCCAAATGTTGACATTAAATGACTTAAACACCATGGGAAACCAATGCGATAAGTCCTGATGATACCCGAAAATAACTGTAGGTGTGAGCTCAGACCTCTATCCCAGGTCAGGAGGTCAGACAAGGAAAAAGAACTCGAAGAATAAGAGCTCAGCCTCATGCCAACAACAAACCGACTGGAATGACATAGGGACAGCTGGATAGACAACAAGCATCCTCAAAAATAAAAGGAGTGAGAACGAAAAGCTAGAATCAAGACATAAAACTCTCAACCAACCAAGATCTCCTCCTGAAAATCAAGGAAAATCCCACGGATGCAAGACAAAAATATCGGTGTAGACTCCTTAGAACTAGAAACCAATCTATATATTCTGAAGAGTGCCTCCATTGAGGGGGGAATATACACACATAAAACAAAAGAGAGACCTTGGAGTCAAAGAGACTATTCCCCTGTAATCCAAGTGATCAATAAAGAAAAAGGAGTAAGAAAATCCATTAAAAAGAGGACTAGCCAAGCTTTGTAGCTGGTGAACCACTATACTTCTCCTATGTCATCATTCCCATAGACGAAAGATCAACCCCCATATCATGATCCATTACACGAGCCATGCAGCTCTGATCCTACCTTAGTGTCACGATTCGTTGACTTTGTTCACCCACTAAAGATTACACCATCAGTTTGGCGCCGTCTGTTGGAACGACTGTTCTCATTTCACAAATACGCTGAATTTTCAGTGACTGATGGTCTCAACCCGTTATATGAGTCGAAGTCAAACCAATCCACCACTCATGCAAGATCAACAGGAAACCACAAATGGAAAACAAGCCGAAAAAAATCCAGAAACTAATCCCCCCATAAGGGGTCTCCCAACGAATAACGAGTTGGATGCCCTCCGTCTTGTCAATCAGCATTTGCTACAATAAAACGAGGAGTTATTGAAACTCTTAAAATGCCCACCAGAGGCACGACCAGCTCAAGCTGGCCAGGATAATCTCCCTCGCAGAGAATAGTACCACCTCGACCCTCTTAGAGAGGTCAACGAATGAGGAGAAAATAGTCAGACCATGGGAAAGGATCCACGACTACCTCGTAGGAATGGCCACGTTGAAGAGGTATAAAGCCAGAACAATGGATGGGGAAGGAGTGATTTCCTCCCCTACCAGCAGGAAAAAAGAGAACAGTACTAGGAGCGACGCTTTAAGAATATTAAGCAGGAGCTCAACCACATGAAGGAAGCTGTTAGGAGCAAGACACCTGTCACGATGGATGCCCTGGTACAGCAGACAGAGTCACCGTTCACCACGAGTGTGCTACACTTTCCTCTCCCCCCAAAATTCAGGTTACCTCAGATTGAGGCCTTCGACGGAACCAAGGACCCTATGGATCACCTCAACACCTACAAAAATCAAATAGAGCTGCATGGATACCAGGATCCCGTGCGGTGTAGGGCCTTTGTCATCACTCTTAAAGGATCAGCCCTAGCATGGTTGAACAGACTCCCCCCGGCTTTAATTTCTACCTTCAAAGAGCTTTCAATTTCCTTTGTATCCCACTTCATAGGAGCTTAGATATACAAGAAGCCGAGCTACCATCTATTGAATGTAAAGCAAGGACCAGACGAGAACCTCAGATCATACGTCCAGAGGTTTTATTCAGAATCTTTGAAGGTAGATGACCCCTACGAAAAGTTCACCATAACCACCTTCATTGCAGGGCTCGGGGTGCAATCGAAGGATCTGATATTTTCCATATAAAAAAAAACCCTCAGGCAAGCATGGTTGAGGTGCTGGCTAAAGCAGAAAAGTATATAAACAGTGAAGAAACACTCCTCTCAAAAATAGAAAGCTCTTCATCACGAAAAGAGATGGGAAAGGAAGAAAAAAATAAGGAGAGAAGTCCCAGGAAAAAAAAAAGAATGAGGCAGATCTCCAAGGAGAGACAGAGATCGTTCCCCAAAGAGGAGAGACAATGTTAGAGATTGTCTGGGGCCCCCATAGCCAGAACTTCAGCCAAGGTACCCGCCTTGTCAGCTAACCCCCCTCACTGCTTCTATATCACAAGTCTTGTATGAAGTACACAGAATGAGAAGTTCCTGAGATGGCTACCTTGGATAAAGGTAGATCCGGCGAAGAGAGATCTCACAAAATACTTTTAGTACCAAAGGGATCATGGTCATCACACAGATGACTGCATTCAACTTAAGAAGGAAATCAAATTTCTGATCCAGCGAGGACAATTGCGTCGCTTTGTGGCCCAGGACAATAAAAATCGAGCTCTTCCACCTCCCCCACCTTAGCAACAGGCTCCTGCACAACATCAACTACCCATGGGGGAGATCAGGGTAATATCAGGAGGATTTACACGGGGTGGGGAATCCAGTAGAGCCAAAAAGGCTCATTTGCCCTGAATCTGAGCTAATGAGTTGCTAGAGGAGTGCACCACGTCTAAGGCACCACGGTTCGACACTACCATAACATTTTCAAACTCGGATTTAGAGGGCTGTCATCACCCCCACGATGATCCGTTGGTAATCAGGGTTGTCGTGACCAATAGAACAGTGCATCGAGTCCTAGTAGACAACGGGAGCTCGGTTGATGTCATCTTTGCCTCTGTTTTTGATAAGATGGGCATAGGAAGAGAAAAGCTAAGGCAAGTAAGTACCCATCTGTTGGGATTCGCGGGAGAAAGGGTGTTGCCCCTGGGATCCATTCAACTCATACTCATCATAGGGGATCGCCCTGCCAGGCCACCACAGCTGTAAGATTCCTAGTGGTTGATGCTCCCTCGGCATACAATATGTTATTGGGGAGACCTTCCCTCAATGCAATGAAGGTCATCCCTTTGGCATACCACTTTGTCGTGAAATTCTTGACAGAAAATGGAACTGGAACGGTTAGAGGAGACCAGCGTGTAGCTAGAGAATGTTAGATGACCTCTATGAAGTAGAAAGAGGTGGAGAGCATCCAATTGGACGAGCTCGACATGAGGAATGAGCTGAAAACTAGACCAACACCATCAGAAGTGCTAGAACCTATTCAGCTCGATGAGGAACTAGAATACCTTGTCTATGTCGGGTCTAAGCTAAGCAAGGAGATTAAAGACCTTCTCATCTAATTCCTGAAAGAAAATGCTGAAGTATTCGCTTGGAAGCAAGAGGACATAGTGGGCATTGACCCCTCAGTCATTACCCACAAGTTAAGCGTAAATCCGTCCTGCAAGCCTGTTAAACAGAAATGGAGAAGCTTCACCCCAAAACGCCAGAAAGCCATCAATCAGGAGGTCGCAAAGCTTCTCCAAGCCAAAGCCATCAGGGAAGTAAATTACCTTATATGGTTGGCCAATGTGGTCCTCGTTAAGAAAACCAACGGCAAGTGGTGGTTATGCATAGACTTCACTGATCTCAATCGAGCATGCCCTAAGAATAGTTTCTCTTTACCTCGGATCGACTTGATAGTAGATGCGGCCGCTAGGCATAAGCTCCTCAACTTCATGGATGCCTTCTCGGGGTATAACTAGATCAAAATAGACCCCAGTGACCAAGAGAAGACCTCATTCGTGACAGAACAAGGAACGTATTGCTACTAAGTCATGTCTTTTGGCTTAAAGAATGGAGGAGCTACCTATCAGCGTTTGGTGAACAGAATGTTCTAAAGGCAAATTGGAACAACCATGGAAGTCTATATCGATGATATGCTGGTAAAATCATTAAAGGCCGAGCTCCATATCCATCATCTGACGGAATCTTTTCAAGTTCTGAAAGAGTACAAAATGAAACTTAACCCTGCCAAGTGTGCTTTCGGGATTTTAGCAGGGAAATTTCTAGGCTTCATAGTGAATAGTAGGGGGATAGAAGACAATCCTAACAAAGTGAAGGCAGTGCTAGATATGCAACCACCCTCGAATGCAAAGGAAATTCAGCGGCTGACAGGAAAAGTGGCCGCCCTGAGCCGTTTTGTATCTCGGTCAAGGAACAAGTGCCAGCCTTTCTTTCGAGTACTGAAGAAAGCCTTTGAATGGGATGCCCAATGTGAAGAGGCATTTAAGTCTTTGAAGGTTTATCTCAGTTCTTCCCCCGTTCTGGTCAGTCCCATAGAAGGAGAAATGTTCACCCTATATTTGGCTGTCTCTAACTTCTCCACCATCGCCGCGCTTGTAAGAGAAAGAGATAGAGCTCAGCAACCAGTATATTATTGTAGCAGAGCTCTAAGGGATGCATAGGAGAGATACCCGAAGATGGAGAAACTTATCTTAGCCTTGGTCACCACAGCCAGAAGGCTCAGACCATATTTTCAGGCCCATACCATAGAGGTTTCGACAGACCAGCCAATGAAGCAGGTGTTACACAAACCTAAATCCTCAGGGAGATTGGTAAAGTGAGCCATTGATCTCAGAGAATTTGACATCAGATATAAACCAAGAACAGCTATAAAAGATTAGATTCTGATAGATTTCATCACAGAATTCACAGCAGGGACACCTATGGAGACCACACAACTAGCACCTGATGTCTTAATATGGAAACTTTCGGTAGATGGTGCAGCTAATGCCCAAGGAAGTGGAGCGGGCATAATTTTGACCTCACTAGACAGAGTGGACGTCGAATACGCCCTTAGGTTTAGGTTTAAAGGCTCAAACAACGAAGCAGAGTATGAGGCCGTTATTGCAGGGCTCAATCTAGCTTACTCGATGGAGACAGAACAGCTAGAGATCTGTAGTGACTCACAGCTTATTATAAGGCAAATAGAGGTGTCTTATGAAGCTAGAGGAGAAAATATGATCCTTTATCTCAGAAAGGTACTGGGATTGATCAAGAAATTTGTACAAGTTAAAATCAAGCATGTTCCCAGATCCGAGAACTCAAGAGCAAACTCTTTGGCAAGGCTTGCAACCGCCTCGCAAGAAAGTTTGGAAAGGCTAATTCTAGTGGAGTATCTAGCAAAACCATCCGTCGACCTTGAGAATGATGAAATACTCCCTATGTAAGCCTCACCGAGCTGGATGGTCCCTATTATGGGATACCTTCGAAGTGGAGTCTTACCGGAGGACCCCAAAGAAGCAACAAAGCTAAGAACCAGGTCAGCCAGGTTCTCTATTCTGCAGGAAAACCTTTACAAGCGGGGTTTTTCAACACCTCTCCTTAAATGTGTGGAGAATGAAGACGCCAACTACATACTCAGAGAGATTCATGAGGGAATTTACGGCAACCACATTGGAGCACGGGCCTTGACAGGAAAAGCATTAAGACAGGGATACTATTGGCCCACAATGCTCAAAGATGTTGCGGAGTTAGTCAAGAAATGCGCAGTCTTCCAAATAAACGCTAATCTTCCCCATTGCCCGCCAAAGTTGCTGACCTCGGTAGTTAGTCCTTGGCCCTTTCAGCAGTGGGGTTTGGACATACTCGGGCCCCTTCCAATTAGCGTAGGACAGTGCAAATTCGCCATTGTTGGAGTGGACTACTTCATTAAATGGGAAGAGGTGGAACCTTTGGCTACGATCACGGAGCAAAAAGTCCAGAACTTCACTTAGAAGTCAATAATTTGTAGATTTGGAATCCCCAGGGCCATAGTCTCTGACAATGGAAAACAATTCAACAACCCTAAGTTTAGGAGATTCTGTGCTGGGCTGGGAATAAAGAACTGCTTTTCAGCCCCAGCTCATCCACAATCCAATAGGCAAGCAGAGGTAACCATCAGGACCATCAAAGCTGCGCTGAAAACCAAGCTTGAAGCCTAAAAGGAAAATAGGTGGAGCATATTCCAGAGGTGTTATGGGCTTATAGAACAACTGCGAGGTCATCAACCCAGGAAACACCATTCGCTTTGGCCTATGGAACAGAAACAGTGTCCCCAGTAGAAATCGGGATCCCATCCCCAAGGACCGAGCTTAGTAATCCCGAACACAATGATGAGTCACTCCTATTGAACCTCAATCTCTTGGACGAAAGGAGAGACAGGGCTCTACATCGCATTCAGGATTAACAGAGGAAAATCGCAAGGTATTACAACAAAAGAGTCAAACACAGAAGCTTTATGGTAAGAGATTTGGTGCTTAGTAAACTTCTACTTGCCAGAAAGGATCCCTCCCATGGGAAGCTAGGTTCAAATTGGGAGAGTCCCTTGTATCCAGGGTAATAAGACCTGGAAACTACAAGTTGCAGACCGAAAAAGGAAAAATCCTACCTCATTCCTGGAACGTAGAATATCTCAAAAAGTTTTTTCAGTAAGTACTCCTTGTAATAAAATCATTTTTAATAAGGTGACAAATTCTTGATTCAGATAAGTATGAGACAAGTATGATTCTCTGAAGTAGCATAAGGGTCAAAAGATGAGCTATACATCTCACAATGAGCTCCTAAGCTCGTAAGTTCATAAAATAAACAAAGAGCTTCATAGCTCGAGATGAGCTCATCAGCTCAGCAAGAACGCACAAGTTCACAAAAAGAGCCAAGCAGCTTAGCAAGAACGCACAAGCTCGCAAAAAAAGAGCCAAGCAGCTCAGCAAGGACGCACAAGTTCACAAAAAGAGCCAAGAAGCTCGGCAAGAATGTTTAAGTTCTCAGAAAGAGCTTAGTAGCTAATGATAAACTCTCGTTTATAAATTAAAGAAGAGCTCCATAGCTCAGAAAGAGCCAAGTGGCTCATGTTAAACTCTTCAATTTTTCTAAGAAGAGCTCCACGACTCACAATAAGCTCTACAGTTTATAAAAGAGCCAAGTAGCTCACGATGAACCGTTCAGTTCACAAAAATTAAGAAGAACTCCATAGCTCACGATGGGCTATCCATAGAGGAAAGCTCTGCAGCTAACCAAAAATTGTTCACGTCATGGAAAGAGCTCAGTGATCCGAGATGGACCGTTCGATTCATAAAGAAAGGGTGAATTATAGGTATCCCGATCCTAAAAGATGAGAAGAGCCCACCAGGCCTTGGGAATCAAAGACTAGCTGTCCAAATTGTAAAGATTCACATAAGTGTATCAAGATGAACAAACAATACGCCCTAAAATATTTCAGAATATAGCAACAAAAAGAAAAAATTATTCGAATTACATCGAGGGGCTTAAGCAACAACCAAAAGCAAAATTGGGTAAAGAAGACCTCCAGAGTTCCTAGCCAGAAAAACTAGTTCTCCCCAGCGTGTTTCTTTAACTCAACTACCTCCTCCTTCAAACGAGCATTCTCTTCCCTCAATTCCTCCCTCTCCTTCTCCGCCTTCAAAAGTGCATTGAGAAGCTTGGCCCCAACAGAAGAAAGAAAAACTGCGCTAAGAGAGGAATCAAGGGATGAAGGAGACTTGCACAGCGTCAACCTTTTGGAAGACGACCCCACCTCCTCGTCCTCCTTAGACTCTGAGGGAGAAAAATCTGGCGAGCTGCAATAGAAGTGGAAATCAATTGATGCTGCCACTACGCTGAACAATAAAAGGTTATCAGACATCATCAATTCTGAGAAGGACATGGGAACAGACTGCTTCGCTCGCTCAATCCTTATTGCCTTAGGTAAATCTGGGTCAGGTGCAACTGCACAGGAAAACAAAGGTCAGAATAGGACGTTAAAGAAGAAAAAGGAACGACCAAGAAAATCATCGATGCTCTCACTTATGCAATCAAATTTCTTCCAAGAACGAGGGACTCTGTTTCCTCATCGACGGTCCTCAACAGACCTCCAAGAATCCCCAGAAGCAAAGAAGAAATGACTGAGCCACCCTTGGGATGGAGACGAAATGTCAAGCACCAGCCGGCATTCGGAGAAGTACCTCCATCTGAAACAAGTGAAACAAGGAACTTCGTCGTCTTCAAGGCAATGAAAATACAGAAACTCGGCAATTGTGGGGAACTGGTCATTGCCCTAGAGACGCTAGAACAAAAAGAAGTTGATTAGCACAACCCGCCCTCGAGGAGACAAACGGGAGGGAGACAGACCATAATACACCAGAATACACCAAATAGAGGGATGGATAGGGAGACAAAGGTCCATCTCAAGGGCACCTTCAAAAAAGTAGACCTCACATCGGGGAAGATAGTTAGGAGGCTCGTCTGAAGTAAGAACTCGGAGAGGCAGTTCCAGCTCTTGAAAGAACCGTTTCTTGATCCCTTCCAGATCAGAGGAGGTAAGCGAGGAAAGAGCCAGGAAACGGGACTGAAATTCCCAATCTACTCCAAAAGAAGAGCAAACTTCGAACAAAGACGAAGTAGGAACGGCCATTGGAAATCCCAGGCAAAAGGTCAAAGAAATGAGAAAGACTCAAGAAAATCTCCAAGATTTATAGACAGGGAAAAGAAGGCACCGAATTTAAAGCCTTAGCCAATTTTAGAAGGACCAAGAACCACATCGAAGATTGGCTATCCTTTAGACTTCCAAACTCATGAGGACAGGCTTGGTTTAGGAAAGCAGTGAAGTAGGTTATTCCATCAAAGCACGTGGAGGATCTCTAAAACAATTAAAGCCCACGAAGATGGGAGAAACAGGCTAAGACAAAAAAAAAAGGAAGGCACAAACAGCAATGCTCACTCATCATCATCTTCCTCGATTTGTGGGAAAATCAAGAAAAGGGAATCCAGCCATGAGGCCCGACCTGACTCAGGATTGGACCAGGAATGCTCCTAAGGAGGTCCATCTAGCATTAAGCTGGGTTGAGGTCAGCTCGAATGGACACATGGCCCTCTGGTAAACTAAAAGAGCTCGGGTAGACCTCTTGCCTTTAGAAAGGATCAAGATCTTGATTCTCCTTATCCACCTCGACCATGTTTAACACTCACACGAGTCCAGTACAATAAGTTACAGCTCCAAATTTGTGGAGTAAACTAGAAGCCCATGGCCACAGGCCCCCGATACCCATCCCAGCTCATATTTCAGGAGAAACACGTCAGACCTCTCTAAGGCGAGGTCAGCTCAGACTATCCATTTTATGACTCACACAGGAAAACCCTAAGCTAAAGTTCTCAAAGCTCTTCAAATTCCAAAAGACCACTCCCAAGAAACTTAAAGGCTCCATCCAAGAATAGGGAAAAGAGCTAAGAACATACAGAGATAAAAAGAAATAAGCTCGGTGAAAAGAGCTGTCGAAGTCAGAGGAGAAAATTACACAGAGACCATACGACGGAGTCACATGGAGCGTACGAGGAGGGGAATTCACGTTAAGGATCAGACGAAAAAGATACATCAAGGTCACGATGAATACCCTCAAGAACATTCAAGTACTTTCAACACAACAAAGTATGATCGGCAGAGTACTTTGAGTAACTCAAGGCAGCATTAAAACAACAAAGCAACACCATAATATTTGCTTCAAGGAGAGCTCCGCACCCCTCAAAGCAAGGGGGCGACAAGGGGAGTATACAAAGACACAAAGTAGTCAAGGGAAATATACCAAACAGAGCAAGAAAACACACAAGGGGAGTATACAAAGACATAAAGTAGTCAAAGGAAGTATACCAAACAGAGCAAGAAAACACACAACCATAATTCCAATTTCAAGCTCAAGGGTTCAAAATTCAAAGTATATTTCAAGAATAGAAATTACAAATGACTTCAAAAACAGAAATTACAATTGAAAATCCTAGGCTTCGGGAGGAGGAGTAGATAGAAGATCATGCAAGTCAGTAGAGAGAGCCTCAGTAGAAGGGATAGAGCCGGCCGCTCAGAGGGCAAGGACCCAGAAATTGAAGAAACTGGATTCTCAAGGATGTTGGACCCAGGAACCTCCACTCCATCCGTTCGCGAATCTTGGACAAGAGCCTCTCTCACGAGGTCAGTAGAGAAGGAAGCCACTCTGGCAATAGCTGGCTGAACTAGCACATCCTGGTTTGTGTCTTCAGTGGGAAGAGCTGAGGAGTCTTCATCCCCATCGGAGCCCGATTCCCTGAATTCCTCTTCTGTTGGGACAGGGAAGTTGAAATCTAGGTCTGGGAAGGTCTTGGAAGCTCTGCACTTAAAAGCAAGCCACCCGGAAGCCATTGGGTGGTGGCATCGTCCTCCAGCTCGGCAATCAGATCGTTCTTCTCCTTGAGCTCCTCATGGTGGGCCCTGTTCACCTCACAGATGACTTCATGATCTTGCTTCAAGGTGTCAAGAGAGAAGCGGGCATCGAAGGCATCCTGATTAGCCTTGGACCAGAGCTCAACCTTATGTTTTAGCTCGTCCCCCCGAATCCTTAGCTCGTCTCGAGCCTTCTTTTCTCCCTCTTCAGCCTTGAACTTAGCTGCTTTGGAACCATGAAGATTAGTGGCTAACTTCTCTGCCTTGTCATGAAGACCTTGCACTTGAACTCTGAGATCCTCATTCTCAAAAGAGAGCTCGGTGACTTTGATCTCATAAGCCTTCAAAGACTTTGCAGAATATTCAGTGGATCGGATCCTACCCAGCAAACCCTTTATATGAAGAGCTAGCTAAGAAAGGAGAATAAAAGCAAAAAGGATTAGCATTAAGGAAGAGTAGAAGCCAAATAGGAACATTAAAGCATAAATACTTACAGTAGTAGCTCCCTAACGAGCTGAGGCAATGGCTTCTTCAAGAGGCATAGAACAAGTCCTCTTCACGTCAGAGTCAAAGAGGATAGATGTCATAGCCCCAGCAGCTAGCTCAGCATTCTCAAAAAAGAATCTTATTGCCCCTCCACTTTGGCACCTTTCCCCTTGTCAGCCCCAGGCCTCACCTGAGATGGTTCAATGATTTTGCCATAGGGGCTGAATAGAACAGTCTCAGATTGAACCTGAGAAAGGAACCCCCAGGCCCTCTCGACCTCAGACGAGGTGGAAGAAGCTTTGCCTGGCTCATCAGACTTAAAGGGGTGAGCTAAGGTTGCTGAGAAGAGGAAACCCCCGCATCTGGCGGAATGCTCAAGGGTGGGACCCGTCTGTCGATGGCCGAAGCTGGAGAGGAAGAAGATCCCCCTAATTTCTAAGCCTTAGCTCGGGTGGTAGGGCTACTGCCAGAACTAGCCTCGGCCTTTCTCTTGCCGCCCTTTCCACCTTTCTACAGCTTGACAATCTTGGCTCCAAGCTTCTCAGAAGACAGCTTCATTGTGGAAGATCCTAGAAGGTCTGAACCATGACAATTAATCAGATCAGGGATAGGGGAAAGGAAGATACTAAAAACTCAAAGAATGAGAAGACCACCTAGTATTTCGTTAGGCCTGACAACAGAGATTGGAGACGGGACTTCTATCGTGACCTCAGGAAGGCTAAATCCCCTTGCAACTAGGACCTGGAATTGGATGAGCTCGGAATATCTTCTCGGAGCACATTCCAACAGTCTCAGCTTCACTCCTTCGTCCTCTTTGCTGAGCTCAAGTTTGGTACCTGAAAGTAGTAAAAACAGAGCAAAATTCAGAAACCTATGATGCACAGAGCAAAATCTGATTGATTCAAACAATGACTCACCCAAGTTCTCTGGATAAGACCAAGCCCTAGAGATACCAAAAGTATCCATCTTATCAGCAGGGTCATACTCCCAGTTTGTGCCCCCAATAAAGAAGAAATATTTTTTCCAATGTTTGTGGAAGGTCAGAATATTGGAAATAAGCTGTCTGGCATTGGCTTGCTTGGAGGCGTACAAGAAGCCTTCTAAAGAGGTCAGCTTGACATTGAAGAAGTCTAGGAACAGGGGAAGAGAAGGAACCCCCAGTTTGAGGTCCTTGAAGATGACCATGAAATCCACCAAGACACCCCAGAAATTAGGAGAGAACTGAGAGGGGCATACATTGAAATACTGTAGAATGATCTTGAGGAAAGGGTGCAGAGGAAAGCGAAGGTCATTTTCAAAGACAACCTCGAAGAAGCAGACCTTTTTATGAACTTCAGCGACGTAGGGTATAAAACTGTCAGGGCACGAGGGTTGGACATCAGGAGGGAAACTATAACGGACACTAAAAATCCTAAGGGTGATGGGTCAACTTTACTGGATCCTATGAGCTCGGCTTGCTTAAGGGCGGCTCCTAGATACGACGAACCACCAGAGAGCCCAGCTCCACCGACCTTACCCTTGCCTTTGCAAGGCTTGGGGGGCATGGAGGCGGATGATGAGGGGACCTCTCCGGCATCAGCTTCAGGGTTAAGGGCATCAACGTCGGGGGAGTTGTCAATCTCCTCACCCACCTCCCCTAATTCGACATCCTCCTCGGCAGACCTACCACCTAGATGAGAGACAGAGGAACGAGCAGCTCCAGAAGAGGCAGACATAATGGGACAAGAAAAAGGAAGATTGAAAGAACGATAGAGAGGGGGAATGTTCACTAAGCACTCCTTAACAACCTTAAGGTCAGCGTAATATCCTCCGACACTAAGAATTCGCACAATCGCAGTCCAATCAATGAAGTGGGAAAGGGGGGACAAGCAACAATCCCGATTCCAGAAGTAAAAGAAACGAAGGCCCAAAAATGTAATAACCACCTCGAACTCAAGGGATCCAGAGCAAGGGAAGAAGTAGAAAAAAGAGCAAAGGACGTACATAACTAGAAGAAAGCAATGAACGATAGCCTAGAACCAAATCGAAGGAAGAAAACACTATGAATCCTAAGACCGAACGCAGAAAGCTTAATTTCGAGGGAAGAATCAGAGGGCCCCAAGCAAGAAAGTCCGAAATCACGAAGAAAATCGCAGAACAAAGGAAGAAGATGAACAGAAAGAAGGCGATTATGATAGCTGTTTTGAGCATTTAAAGCTTGGGGAATATGAGTTGAAACATGCACGGGAATCGAGGAAGCCATGATTGCCAGGAACCGTCAAGAGACGTGCACGTGCAAGCTAAGATCAACCACGTGCTTGCCTAGCTCGGTTAAAGATAGCTCAGCCCTTACCAAAGCCTGCTTTGGCCATGGGCTGGGGGGCAACTAATGATACCCGAAAATAACTCAAGGTGTGAGCTCAGACCTCTATCCCAAGTCAGGAGGTCAGACAAGGAAGAAGAGCTCGAAGAATAAGAGCTCAGTCTCACACCAACAACAAACCGACTGAAATGACATAAGGACAGCTGGATAGACAACAAGCATCCCCAAAATAAAGGAAGTGAGAAAGGAAAGCTAGAATCAAGACATAAAACTCTCAACCTACCAAGATCTCCTCCCGAAAATCAAGAAAAATTCCACGGATGCAAGACAAAGATCTCGGTGTAGACTCCTTAGAACTAGGAACCAGCCTATATATGCTGAAGAGTGCCTCCATTGAGGGGGGGAGGGGGGGAATATACACACATAAAACAAAAGAGAGACCTTGGAGGCAAAGAGGCTATTCCCCTGTAATCCAAGTGATCAATAAAGAAAAAAGAGTAAGAAAATCCATTAAAAAGTTGACTAGCCAAGCTTTGTAGTTGGTGAACCACTATACTTCTCATGTGTCATCATCCCCATAGACGAAAGATCAACCCCCATATCATGATCCATTCCACGAGCCATGTAGCTCTGATCTCACCTTAGTGTCACGATTCGTTGACTTTGCTAACCCACTAAAGATTACACCATCAAGTCCCATTACCTGCCCTTAATACAAGTTGAACTACCTCGCAGATCACCCTTTTCAGCAAGCTATGTAAAATCAGAAACCGTTTTCTCTAGAGCTGTTGTTAGTCACATTGATGGAGCCAGCAGACATCATTTTCTCAAGGGACAAGTAAAATCATAATGACCCCTATAATACTTAAATGCGATGCGGCCCCATGTTTGGAAAAAACTAAACCATTTCCACCAAGAGGCTTATTCAGAAGGGCACAAGTAAAATCATAGTGACTTCGACTTAAGGTCACATAACTACGGCTATTTTTATATCAGACCTCCATAATTGACATGGTGGCTTTGCTTCAACGTAATGCCATTTTAAGTACTTCTAAGGGGCAATAATTGTTCAACTACCTCTTGGTCATTGAGAAAGGTAAATAAATGGAAACCTAATAATATGGCCTTAGGATTTCCCAAATGAAAAATATACTATAGAATTAAGTCCACTTTCAGCTTAATGGTTTTATTAAATTAGAAACACAAATTAGGTACAAATAGTTATATCCATGATGTTTTTAAGAGGAAAAAATTTTGAGATGAACTTTATACCAGTAAATCAAAGTAGATGAGAATTAAATCAATTTTAAAAATTTAATATCCTAACTGCAATGTCAATTTTATCTGTTCAACAAACAGGCCGTGCAAGAATTATTTAAACTGCAAATTTGAAGTTCCAAAATAGATAAAACTAATACGATGAGGATAAATTGACAAACCATCAATTTTGTCAATTTAATGGCCCTCTCAATAGAGATCATTTAAACATGAATAACAAATTGAATATTACAAAGACCAAATTAACAAAACTAATATAATAAAGGTCAAATGGACAAAACAAGCACATTTTTAGGGGCAAAAAACGCACTTAGCCTTGTAAATATCGTAGTGGAGATTCTAATGTCTTCGATAATAAGTGGATATGTTTGTTGTAGCTATGAAAGAACAACAATAATATGCAATCCAAGATTTTTTACAATATTTTTCATCTAAAGTAATTTGACACAGTTTTTACCATTAAATAAGTGAGTTTCATTAATATTAAATGATTGAGATTGTGGCACTTCGCTTGAGATAAAAAATTTGGAAAGAAACTTGGTAAGTATGACATTACTATTGAAAAAAAAATACTAATACCGTAATGTTTTCTGAAAATAAAACTATTTTCTGAAAATAGTTTATTCATTCACTTTTCCTTCGAATTCTTCATCAGGTAGCTGCTCTATTACTGCAATATAGAAGTCTATCTCTAGTTGAGTAATGCTACACTGACCAAATTTTGAGATTAAATTTAGAGCTCAAATGACATGGCAGTTGAGTTGAATTTCTCTATTTGGTGTCATATCATTTAGGTCCCAATAAAAACTTCAAATAACATGTTATCACGTCATTTGGGCTCAAAATTTAGTCCCAAAATTTAGTCAGTGTAACATTACTGATCGCTACTTACGCTGCCTTGTCTCCTTGTGAATAAGCCTCTTGGAGATGATCACGAAATGATACTAACCCGCCTCATTTAAGTAGTATAGACTATAGATATGGTCAGAAAGTGATGGCCTGGCTCCATTCATGTGATTATATGTAGATGTTGCGAATTTTTTTTTATTTCTGTATTATTTAGGGTTACAATAAACCAAATCGAACCAATTATTAAATTATTCATGCTCTTTTGTTCAATAAAATAAAGAATTCAAGGTCGGGTCAGGATCATGAAAACGTTTCAAATATCACTCGAGAATGTAGAAGAAAAACACACCGGCCAGAAGGGCTAAAGAGTGAGGACTGAGGAGGGAAAGCAAGCATAGCCATGCGTAGAGAGGAAGGAAGAATCCTCAACATCAAACAAACAAAAACCACACAATTAAAAAACTGCAGACCGAAAAAGAATTTGTAGAGTTTTAAATTATTAACTGGAGTTTTCACTCGTTAAATAATCCAGGCAAAAACTGTTAAAAATTTTGATGCCTCTATCTAATAAAAGTTTATCTACTAAATACTTATTACCACACACTTTTATGGAAATGACGACGAAGTGAGATACAAGGCAAAAATTGTGATAAAAGGTAATATTTGGGAAATATGATTCCAAAAGTAACATTACATATTTGTTTTCCAATTGAGAAACCTGGAAGAGCGTAAACCTCTAAAGGACATGTATATCCTTATTACCACTCCATAATTCAAAATCTATTTTTTTTTTTGGCATAGATTGTAAGATTTTATTAGGAATGTATTATTAAGAGTATAGTCACATTTAATGTTTAGGTTAGGAATATGTTTAGTTTCCTTGTTTAGAGTATCTTGAGCAATCTCATGGGATTTTAGCATTGATTTGGAGATTTTATCTCCTTCTCTATTTATATATATCAGACTGTACCCGTAGTTCTGAATAACGGTAATGGTCGCCGTAACGGTACGGTAACGGACACTGGATGAAACGGGCGTTACGTAACAGTAACGGAAATCGGGAATGTGAATTTTTTGTTTTCAATCACACCTCTCCCAAAAAGCAAATTTATGCATTTTTAACTCCAAGCTTATATAAATATAGGCCTTTTGTGATATGTTATACATTTTATTGGATCATAAATAATGTTTTATGAATTTATCTTTTAATCATTGTATGATAAAAGATTTCTGGTGACTTTTAATTGAATGCAATCCACTTAATTATTTTTGGGAGAATTTAGAAACCATATATTTTATCTAGAATCTTTTTTTTTTATTATTATTAGGTTATACATTCCTAAAAGATGGAAAAATATTAGCAAAATACAATCAACAAATCTGTTAATTTTATTGGGCCCAAACTAGACCCATTTTCTACATTTGGGCTAACTTATATCTCTTGGTTTCACAACAAGGGGCAACTTGTCTTTTCACACATAATAACCAAGCCCTAAAACTAATCTCTTCTTCCTCATTTTCTCCGTCGTCCATCTACAGAGTACCAGTAGATCCAGCATAACAGAGCCCCTCGAAGAAGCTCAGAAACGGATGTCGTTAAAGAGGGACCAAGTCTACACATCTCTTTCTCTTAATCTCTATTCTTCTCCTTTTATTTATTTTCTAGTTTTTTGGTAACAAAAGCAAGGCTTGTTGATGTGTAACAGCTGTCATGGCTGAATAACGGGATGTAACGCCGCCGTAACGCCCGTTACACTGTCGTAACGCCCGTTACGAGTGTGAAATTTTTTCTGGCCGTTAAATCGGTGTGTAACGGTATCGTCAACCTCCGTTACTATTATATAACGACCGTTACGCACCGTAACGGCCGATTTTAAGAACCATGATTGTACCTTTACAATAGAATATACAAAGAATTCAAGCCTTCTTGTCTCTTTCTCTCATAAGTTTGACATGGTATCAGAGCTTTAATTGGTTCCATTGTATTCCACCGTATCTGATCCATTAGCTACCTCTTCTTTGGATACATCTTCTTCTTTTGTCAATCCAACATCCCCTTCCGTTACGGATGTCTCCTCTCCCTACTTAAATCTATTTGACAGATCACCCAGGAGCACTCGTAGTCTCAAATCTTCCCAACAGTGACAATTATTCCACTTGGAAGAGGGCCATGAACATGGCCCTGAATGCCAAAAATAAGTTGGGTTTCGTTAACGGTACCTTAAGCAAACCGACGTTTTCTTTAGCTGAAACTTAGTTGTGGGAGCTTTGCAATGACATGGTTTTATCGTGGATCTTTGACTCCATTGATAAAACTAGTGTTAATAGTTTGATTTATGATCGTGATGTATGGGTCGACCTTGAGGATCATTTCTCGCAAAGCAATAATCCTCGAATTTTCAAATTAAAATGAGACATCAGTAACCTCACTCAAGACTCCATGTCCATCTCGGCATATTACACCACTCTTGAAACCTATTGGGATGAACTCAACACTCTCGCCTCTAATCCAAAATGTACTTGTGGTGCACTAAAGGAGTTGACTCGTATGTAAGACATTGAACATGTTTTCCAATTCCTGATGGGATTACATGAATCATATGCTTCAATTTGTAGCCAAATTTTGGTTATGGATCCCTTACTTCCTGTTACCAAGGTTTATGCAATTTTGCACCAAGAGGAGAAGCTACATTTCCTTCATTTCTCTAGTACTCAACCAGATTCTGTTGCAATGGCTATCCATTCAAATTCTTCTAATACATCTTCTCATATTCTGGATGGCAAGGGATGTGGTCGTGGTCTTTCAAAGTGTGAACACTACGGACGTAATGGTCATTGAAAGTCTAGTTGTTATAAGTTGCATGGTTATCCTAGTAACAAGTCCCAATCTCACTTCCATCAAGTACCACATGATGGTAGTTCCTCCCCGACTGCAAATAATGTTGTGGGCTCTTCTAATTTACCCACCGAGAATGGTATTCCAGGCCTCACAAGCAAGCAATATTGCTAACTCTTGGATCTTTTATAGCCCTCGAACTCTATAAACTTTGTCAATAATATTGCCTCTTGTCATTCTACTTCTTTTTCCCTTTACTTTGAATGGGTTGTTGATTCTGGTGAATCTGATCACATGACTTCAAATTTACCTTTTCTTGAGAATGTTCACAATCTAGATTGGACATGTCCCATTAAGCTTCCGAATGGTGAACTTGTTTCTATAACTCATGTTGGCACAATGCATTTTTCTCATGACATCTCTGTCTCTAATGTCCTTTATGTGTCTTCCGTTAAATTCAATTTATTCCATTAGTAAACTCATAGCTGCTCTCAATTGTGTTGCCATTTTTTCCCCCACCTTTTGTGTTTTCCAGGACTTATCAACGAGGGGGCTATTTGGAATGGGTGAAGTACAGGATGGACTTTACTACTTCAAGCCTTTTTTCGCTTCCACACTTCACAGTCAATGTGCTTCTGACTCTATTCTTTGGCACCAACACCTTGATCATCATTGCCTTCCATGTGTTTCAAAAAATTTAAATATTTCTAGCACTCATTTGTCTTGTGATGTCTGTGCTAGAGCAAAGCACACTCGTTTATTGTTTTCATTGAATACTAATAAGAGCTCCTTTTGTTTTAATCAGATTAATTGTCACATATATAGTGGTTACTTTACATAGTCAACTTCGGGCGCACATTATTTTTTGACCATCGTAGATGACTACTCTCGTGCTCTGTGGGTCTATCTTATGTGCCTGAAATCTGATACTTTTACATGTCTTAAAAAATTTGGTGTCCTGATTAACAACCAATTCAACTGAACTATTAATAATACACAAACTAATAATGGCCTCAAATTTTGCTCTAATAAAATTCATTTTTTTTAATGACCATGGCATTTTTCATGAGCGAACATGTGTGAACACGCCTCAACAAAATGGTGTTGTTGAATGCAAGCATCGTCACCTTCTTAATGTGGCTCAGTGCTTGCGTTTTTCAAGCCAACCTTCCTGTCTCATTTTGGGGTGAATGCATTCTCACTGCCACCTATCTCATTAATCACACACCTAAAATTCTCAATCACAAGTCACCTTATGAGTTTCTTTTCAAAAATCACCTCATATACACATTTGTAAGTGTTTGGATGTTTGTTTAACTCACAAACAGGAAAACAACATCGCGATAAGTTTTCCCCTTGTTCCCTTAGATGTGTTTTCTTAGGCTACCCTCTCCATTATAAACCTTATCATGTATGACCTTGAAAATTAAAAAAAATCATCATTTCATGAGATGTCACCTTTGAAGAGACTATGTTTCCCTATCACCATTTATCTCTATCTCCTACATGTTACCTAGTCATTCCTCTCCCTATTCCCAAGACCCCCTCTCCCTCCACTATTGCTCCACAGACAGCTACCACCTCCCCTATTTCTCTCCCACTCACTGACACCAATATCCAAACCCCTTCTATAGCCACAGACCTATCTATTTCCTATCTATCACCATCTTTCCCCTCGGCACAACCACAATGTATCCCATTGCCACCCATTAACACTCTCTCACGGCCAAAAGGAGCTATCCAACGACTAGTGTATCGCAATGATTACATCTATCCTTAGTCCTCCACTGCTAAGGATCGTCCTCAGGTACGACTCATTGTCTACACTCCTTTTTATCTTATCATCATTACTACTTCAAGATCCTCCTCAGGTACGGCTCATTGTCTATACTCCTTTTTATCTTATCATCATTTCTCTGATCATCACTTGGATTTTCTTTCTACCCTCTCACAACACTTGAACCTATTTCATATTCTCAAGTTGTGTGTTACCCTCATTGGCATGATGTCATGGCTACTGAAATTCAAGTCTTGGAAGCTAATCACACTTGGATTCTCCAACCACTTCCACCTAATAAAAACCAATTGGTTGTAAGCGGGTGTTCAAAATGAAACTTCGGGCTGATGGATCCATAAAGTGATACAAAGCTCGGTTGATGGCCAAAGGATACACTCAGGTAGAGGGCCTCGATTACCATGACACTTTTGCTCCTGTTGCTAAACTTGTTACTATTAGGTGTGTTCTTGTAGTAGTTAGGGCACGAAATTGACACCTTCTTTAATTAGATGTCACCAATGCATTCCTTCATGGTGACCTCGATGAGGACCTTGGCCAATTAAAATATTTTCTTGGACTTGAGGTTGCACATTCTCCAACTAGCATATTCCTTAATCAAAGGAAATATGCTCTTGACATCCTCACTGATAGTGCTCATGTTGGTGCACACCCTACTCACTTTCCTATGGAACAAAATCTCAAGCTTAATGATTCTGATGGTGATATCCTCTCTGACCCAAGCTCCTTTCGACGTCTTGTTGGTAATTTGATCTATTTGACCTTCACACATCTAGATATTGTTTTTCTTGTCAATATTCTCAGTCTTTCATGCGCCAACCCAAAAAACATCATTATGATGCTACGGTATGTATTCTTCAATATCTTAAAGCATCTCCAGGTCAAGGCTTATTGTTTCCAGTTGCCAATACTCTTCAAATCTCGACCTATTCTGACTTGGATTGTGCTAGTTGTCTGTCACTCATCATTCCACCATAGGGTTTTTCATTTAGATTGGCACTAGTCCCATTTCTTGGCGTACTAAGAACCAACCTGTGGTCTCTCGCTGTAAAACCCGGAAAAAAATTGAACTTTTTGTGAAAAGGGGAAAATGGTAATTTTTCACTACGGTATGGGTTGCAAACCTGAAATTTTCTAGAGCCCTGATGACGAAATGGACTTCACCTTCAGATTCATCTCGTGAAATCTAATCACCCTATCGAATTTCGTTGAATTCCAAGATAGTCGGAATTTTCACGTTTTTTTAGTTGACGGGCGTCCAGTGACCCCCAAAAACGATTTTTTATTAAAATTTTGAAAGTTAGAAAATAATTTAAATAAATTTTATATAAAAATATTTAAGCTTGAACCGAAGCGAAATTTAGTCGTTTCGGGGCGAAAACGAACCCGGGATAAAAGGGGGCGTGTGGCGCAATTTGGGCCAAGCATTAAAGTATATAAATATAGACTAAAAAGATGATTTTATGGATTGGGATTCTGCTAGGTTGGCTGGTTCTGGACGTTGGAGTTGAATAGAGAGAAAAGAGAGAAAGACAAGGGTTCTTAAGCTTTTTTCTTGAAATATAGGGCCAAGTTTTGGTCTAATCAACTTGGACCAAGAACAAAAAGTGTTCTCCTCGACGAGGGCTACAAGACCATACCAAAAATCGAAGATTTCACCGAAGATCCAAAGGGAGGATTTTGGAGAAATCAAAGCTTTGGGCTTGAATATTGTTCTTGAAGTTTCCTACGGGTATTTTACGCTTCAAGAGGTAGGGTTTTTGCTAATTGGGTCTATTCCAAGCCTATCCATAGAATAAAGTTTGGGTGTGTATCTATATGTATGTGAACTTATATGTATAGATAGTTAAGAAAGTGAGAAATGATTCTGGAGATGACTTAAACTACTTTCTTGAGTGAATTTGATATGTTGGAGTTACTTAAGTAATTCCTTGATGTTTGATGTTATGTGGGCTATGTTATGTGATTGCATGACTTGGGTGCCCTTAAGGTGTTTGACTAAATGTCTAAGTGAAAATTAAGTATGTTTTGCATAGTTTATGTGTAGCATGCTTGGACGTTGTGTTAAGGGAATTGTGAATATATACATATTTTGATATATTGACATTGTGACAAAGCATGATATTTGTATGTTTATAATATAATTTACCATAGAAATTTTGAAATATGTTGAGATTGTTCGTATGACATACATTACATATTGAACATGTGGTTAAAAAAAAACATGTAGTTGATAAATTGTTCATTTGGCATTATTGAATATTGGGCATGGTGTTGGCATCACATTCATGGGATTTATGCTTGGGTGTGGGTGTGTGGGTGCATGGTTTAAATCAAACACCATATTTGGTGCTTGATGGGTGGGCTTGGAAAAGTTGGACTGGAGATCAAACAAAGTTGCACGGGCACATGCATGGAAAACTTGTGTCGAGTATAGTAAGTAGGGCTAGATACTCCATCGGGTGCAAGGCCCGGTCACATGGTTTAGGCACTTTGCCGGCGGTGAAATTCCAAAAAAGTGCTGGTGTTTACGAAACCGGAGGTTGAGATACCAAAATCCGTTGCCCAACAAGACACTAGATTTTGTTAATAAAAACTTACTCTGTCAATGAGTATCATCCCATAATGATCTAATTTATAAAACGCGTGACTTTTATTCAAAAAGATCATTGGGTGAATTTTCGTCAATTGACGATTTCATTGCACAAGTGCATTACATTGTGTTGTGGGAGCCAGTGATGGCTCGGGTTAAAATGCATGGGTGAGTCTCATCTCATTTCATGACATGACATGATAAATTCCGTCATAGGGATTGCATATTCTTGATTGGAATGTGATGGATTGTTGAATGTTGCATGTGTGTATTTGATGTGCATCTAGGTGGGGAGTAGCCTCTGTAGATATTATTCTACTGAGCGTGGCTCACTCTATACGTGAAAATATTTCAGGTGTGGGTTATACACCGGTGGACGGCTCGGATTCGGGGCCCCAAGAATGAAGAATAGCCGACTTATGGCTTTTAATCCAATTTTTGTAAAACTAGACTTGTAATTTAATTTTTTGCATGTAATCTACGTAAGAAGATTGAAAGTTGAACTTATAGTAATCACGTTTGATGCATAGGTGTGATGTGTTGATAAGTCACAGTGGTGCATGACAGTGTTACACTTTTACATGACAGTGTTACACTTTTATACGCCATGTCACACTTTTATATGGTAGTGTTACACTTTTATATGACAGTGTTACACTTTCATACGCCATGTTACACTTTTATATGACAGTGTTTCACTTTTATATGGCCATGTTATACTTTTATACGCCATGTCACACTTTATACGTTAACATAGGAATTCCAGCTTTGGGGGCATCAAAAGTATGGATAAATGGACCCAGTATGGTCAGTGATTTATATTGGACCTCGGATGGGTCATATGATTTTAAAATTGCATAGGTTGTGTTTTGGGTAGAGTTTCCCGTACAAAGGAGACTCTGCCCGATTTTTTGTTACATTAAAGACTTCGGTAAATAGGCATAACAGTGTGTTATTGAGTTATTCGGTATGCACGGGCATTCCGTGGGTTGATGGGTAATCAACGGACCCCCAGATTTTGAAGTGTCACACTCGCTCCTCCACCAAAGTTAAATATTGAGCTATTGCCTCTATTACAGGCGAGCTCATTTGGCTAAAAAAATCTTTTACATAATCTTGTTGTGCCATATCCTCAACCTACGTTGCTTTACTGTGAGAATCAAGTGGCTCGTCATATTGCTCAGAATCTCGTGTTCCATAAACGTACCAAACAAATCGAAATTGTATGTCACGTTGTTCGTGAAAAAATACGAGTCAGTCTCATTTCCATTGTGCATGTCCCCACTCAAAGTCAACTTGTGGATATTTTTACTAAAGCTATAGGTCGAGAACCATTAAAAGATTTATCCTGCAAGTTGGGCATTATGGAACTCCATGCTCCAACTTAAAGGGGAGTAGTAGGACTGTATTATTAAGAGTATATTCACGTTCAATGTATAGATTAGGAATATGTTTAGTTTCCTTGTTTAGAGTATCTTGACCAACCTCATGGCCATTCACGTGTGCTATAGTCTAGGGATTTTAGCATTGATTTGGAGATTTTGTCTCCTTCTTGGTGTATATATATTAGGGTGTATCCTATATAATATACAAAGAATTAAAGCTTTCTTGTCTCTTTCTCTCATAAGTTCACAGATTTCAGGCTAAGTTTCCCTTGAACAAAATTAATTTACAAATAATAAAAAAAAACCCCCCTTTTAAGGGTCTTAATGTAACGCCCCAAAATTCACCCTGAAATGCATTACTATATAGAAACCATTCAATCATGGGAGCAACTAATAATAACCATTAAATAATAAACTATTCATCCATCCGATAAATAATAAATACTAAAGTCAAATAAAATATTAAAACCTCTTCAACTTACAATTCAAACCAAATAGCATCCAGTAGCGGAATAATCAAAACTACCTGAAACATTGTTTCCTAGAAATCTCTGAAATAAAATAATCTAGACTAATACTTAGCATCTCTAAGTCTCCACATTAGGATCCTGATACTGACCCTCTCCATTCTTGCGATCGACCTACTCATCTAACCCAACATCCTCCTCTCTATCAAAATCTCTAAATGTGTTGTCGGGGGTGAGCCAAAAGCCCATAGAAAATCCCTCTCAAATCCCAACAAGGTTTTTAAAACAATAAAAAGAAGGCAAGTCTCTTTTAGAAAATAGCATATATAATTTTTTTAGAGTAAAACCATGATAGTTGTAATGATCTCAAGTGTATGGGATACAGAAAATCAATAATAGGAATAAACATACAAGAAATTAAAACAATCATTAGTTAACTCAGTACCATCATCTCATATTCGCATATATGTTGCAAACGTTTCCACAAATTTCTCACCACAAATTTCGCAAACGTTTCCAAAATAAGGGGCATTTATAGGGCACTCACTGGTGATGTGTCCATATTTACCACAAATCTTGCAAACGTTTTCAAAATAAGAGGCCATTCTTGGGCACTCACTAGTAAAATGCCCATACTCATTGCAAATCTCACACACATTTTCATAATAAGAGGCATTGGATACATTTTCATAAAAATTATAAGACATAAAAAAAAAACACAAACTAAAATAAAATATTTACAAATGAAACGACATACCTTG
>CM042184.1:36790778-36810641 GCA_023539305.1 Ilex asprella | reverse complement strand
AAAAATAAAATTACTATTCATTATCTTCTTCCTTGGAGCCTTCTATGTCTACTCCTAAGCTTAGGTAGCCACCCCCCAAAATGCTGAATATTGTTTAGATATATGGAGTGCGAGCCTTTCATTTTTGTGCAAGGTGGTCCCCCCAATGTGTTTAAGAGCAGGCCTTCCCATCCATAGGGGCTGAGTGATGGCTCTTGACAACCTTGCCTACAACCCCATGTGCAGCCCACTTCACTTCCATGCTTCATTAATGTCAAGCCTCTAAAAGTCTTCCAAATGTGTAAGGGAGGCATGCTCTTGTGTCAGGAAATGTTGGGGGCAAGTGAGAGAACTGTAGGTGGGACCCCCAAGCTTCAAAGTTGAGTTACATGCTATTTTTCGGTTAGAAGGTTCGTCGTACCGGTACCGAGTACCGGTACTATTTTTCTGCACTAGACCATCTTCGATAGAAATGGCATAACTCTTGATTTAACTATTGGATTGAGGTGAAATTTTGACACGATACAGAAGACATGCAGATCTACAACTTTCATGTTTTGAATTTTTCCAGATTCTGAGTAGATCATGGTCACAATGGAGGATAACCGAGGCAATGCTTCCCAGTGATGTGGCAGGTGGTTCCTTTGTTCCAAAACACCAATACCTCCTTGATTTCTTCACTTTAACGCCTCCAATTCTTCTTGTGTTGTGTCCATGCCATTACCACACATCCAACATAGTTGCAAGGTCCTAAAATCCAACATTTAAGCTATCAAAACATGCAACATCGAGAATTCAACATTATTCATAAAATAGGCTAACACTAAGCTATTAAATGCAAAAGTTGAGTTATAATTAATGTAATGAGGCCATGAAATGTGCAATATTATGTGCTCATCAAGGACACATCACAAACCACTTTAGGAAGGGCGTATACCATCTTCCAAAGCATTGACGAATCCTTCCCAGGAAAGGTATACTATCCCTCAGTCTCGAACATACGTGAACAATAGTGGTTGGTCTCACAAACTACAATCCACTACAAGTGTTAGACAATCATCTCACCCCTACTGGGATAGACTAACCTCTAACACTTACAACAGCTCTTGAATGCAATTCAAGTTCGTCACAACAAACTATATAAGCGATGAAACCACAACTTTTTCAACAACCACAATCTTAGCCAATCATAATTTTCATTCACTATTTAAGTATCAGAAATTGCATAATTCTCCATACACTATAATAATATAGGAATTAAAATATACAAGAGATCATATTAAGAAAACCTTCACAATTTTGATATTCAAAATTCTCGGATTTTTCTAAAAATCATAATTTCTTGGAACAAGAACAGGTATTAGATGTAAACATGATTTAATCAAGAATAGGAATTTAGAAATCAAGAATTCATGTATTTTTCATAACCAAACATGTATTTTGGCAAAACTAGGGTTTTGAAAATTCAAGAACAATGTTACTTGAACCCAAGCATGTATTTTGTTCAAAACTATGTTTTAATAATAAAGAAACCAATAACAGATAAATACTTATCATATAACTATCAAGAATATTGATAGCATACATATGTAATACCCTAAGCCTCAATGAAAGAACTTGAGAAGAATCCCCTACTTTGATTTCGTAGTTTGTGTGTAAATCTAGCATGTTTGATCCATTCCAACGTGAGAATCCTCCTTCAATCGTATGTTTTTTTTCTTATTCTCTCTCATTTTGTAGAGTTGCCTAGGGTTGAAAACTGATGAAACATGGCTAAAGGGACGTCCTTATGGTATTTATAGGGTGAAAAATGGAGAAAAACTCCAAAATTGAGCTGGGCCATTTTTAGAGTAGCGTCCGCACAGTCCTTGGGCGTCTGAACTATTCCAAATCACTATTTTCATTGAAAATTAAAGTTTTTTTTAGGTAAGGAGTACCGTTTAGATAGTTCTTGGAGCGTCCGGACAGTGGCAACTTTATGTTTCAACTTTATGAGAAGTTTTCACCAATTTAGCAGTCGATTCAGGAAATTTACGTGAAATACACTTTTGTAGCTCTTGAAGTCTAGTTTCTACCATCCAAATATCAGCTTAATTTGAGTTCAAATTAAAAATATAATGCTAAAATACTAAGATAGTGTCAAATTCCTTCCTACCCAAATTTTTTCAAAAATGCAGTTTAACTCTGAAATACTTTTTAACTTCTAATACACCTCATATTACCTATGCCAAGTTTTCTCGACCTTACGGATCCAATGGAAACCTTATTTTGATCTAAAAATATTTAGAAACCTGCCTAATCACTATTCTTAAGCTTAAACAGCTTCAAAACTAAGTTTGACTCGAAAGTCAACTCGTCTGAAACTCAAACTTCATGATTAATCTTTTAAAAATGATTCGAGGTTTCTACAATCCTTTTATTTATCCTAGGAGAAATATTAATATGATATTATTCTTATTTAATTCTAGTACGGGGTCTTACACTTAAACAAATAGTTTACCAAAATTTAGTGCCTAGATTTTTAAGTTTTTCATTCATCCACCTCCATTTATTGAATTTGAGTAAGTTATTTTAATTTCTGGTTGTGGCCAAGATCATGACAACAAACTAAACTGGTATTCAATATTTTCAGGCCTTCGCTTCAAGCTAAATTGTTCTCTTTATGTACAAATTCTCAACATAAATGAAATGAGTTAACGCCATAAATCAGGGACATATCATTGAATGAGAACCGAGTCCATGTCAATGGTTTGGTTGCTTAGTATTTAGCGCATGTTGTGAGGTTCTCATTGTTTTTTATGAAGTTTATGATAGACTTCATTGAAGAATTTAATCTTCCTATTTTGCGTAGTGGAATTGAATACTTACATCCTGCCATTGATGTTCAAGTTCAAGAACAAGAAATCCGAATTCTCTATAGAGAGAATAATTAACAAACCCAACGACCTCAATAAGCACGACTTCATATCACAGTTTTGACATAAATGATCAAGAAGAACGCTCAAGAACAATCTCATGAATATGCATTGTATGGAGGTATATAAGAAAAGAGTTTCTAGCCTACTTATATGATATCTAAATACCCATATGACTTGTTGGAAAGTCACAGGCATGAAAATATATATAGGCCATGAACCTTTATCTGATACAGAAACTGTAAATTACGTCCTTCCATCAAGGAGTTACAACTGCTTTTAACTACTCCATTATGGTCACTCCATCTGATTATGGGAGGAGTGGGTAGTTACCTCAACGTCAGTCACCCAAAAAGAATTGACTCATTAAATAGGATATATATTGTATGGATGGAGGATTTTTTGATACAAACTCGTTCCACCCGACAGGAAACCGTTTTGCTCAACACAATTGTTAGGCCCTAATAATTACTGTGTGGATTTGAAAGGGTATCCCCAATGCTTTAGTATTTTCAATTATTTTTTAAAAAATTAAATTTATTATTTTCTAATTTCAAAATCTCTCCAATAATTTTTTCAAAGCAATTTTCTTTTATTTTTCTTTGTGTTCTAAGTTTTCACAATTCCCTGTGTTTCGACCTCGGACTTCCGAGAAATTTATTACTTTGCACAACTTATACTTGAGTGATCAATTCTAATGTTGTAGCAAGTTTTTGGTGTTGTTGCCCGAAAATTGTTTGAAGACAAGGAGCGCATCGCAATCTATTTAGGTTTGCTAGATTTGAGATTCATCACAGATCCAGTAAGCTCGTCCCCTATATATTTTTATTAGTTTTTTCTCCTTCAAGTAGATTTTTTGTTATTTTTATTATTTTTTTAGATTTTTTTTTAATGTGGTGTCAAGTTTTTACCCTATGGAGGAACTGTGTGTGATTTTTGATGTGTTTGGTCATCCCACTAAGCTGTGTCCTTTAATTCTAATTGCTCGACCATTTTTTAGGGTTGAGTCAATTGTATTACCTAATTCTTTTCAACCTTACCCTGACCATTATTTTTGAACTTTTTATCCTGATTTTGGTTGGAGAAACGAATATTATCAGTTAATGGTACATCTCACATCACCAAAAGAGGCTCTCAAATATCCACCTTACCCTGACCCACAAGAAAAGAATTTGGAAGATATTTTTAATGAATTTATGCAAAGCCAACTATCTTGTAGTGCCCAAATGAGACAAAATATTAAAGAGATAAAAAAACATGACCAATACATTAATATAAGAACAAGAGGTTGAAAATAATCAATGTAGTGACAGTGATTTTTTTCTTGAACTATAAAATGAGGATGAATCCATTAATACTCTTAATAATATAAAATTAAGTGACATTATTACTCAACAGGAAGCTAATGAGCCCAAACACCTTTCATTATCAAAAAGTAGTAATGAGATTCACATATCTAATCTTGGTGAGGGTATGAAAGTTGAGTTTGTGTTCTGTAATTGATAAAGATCTATTTTCTATCTTATTCTTAGATTTACATAAAAATGTATATATCTCCCTTTTATTGCATGTGCCAAGGATATATTGGATATATGAGTAGATAATTTGATTAAAAGAGCTGCTTTGACACCACATTTTTAAGCCAATAAAATTGAATGGGCGCATATTCAAATACGACTTTAAACCGAACAGAACGTGAGCTTTTATTTTTATTTATATATAATAAATAGATTTTTTTGTTTAATTTCAGTTTCCTTTCTATTTGTTTCAATTTATAGTTTTTTTGTTGAGTATTTTATTTTTAGGTTTTAAAGTTGTTGAGGCACCAAGTATTCCTATCCCTTTTATCTTTATTCATTATTTTTACTAAGTAATAAGATATTTAGTTTTACGTTGAGGACAATGTTAGATTTAGGTTGGGGTATGGGTATGTTTTGTGTTGTGAAAATTCCTAGTTTTTTTTTTTTTTGTGACAGTTTTAAGTTTATTTACGTTAGTAAAAAAAATAAAAAATAAAAATAAAAAAAATGGTTAGTAAACATCTAAATAACATTTTTATGCAAAACTTGACACCATAATATATAAATAATTTGTTTAGCTTTAATTTTTTCACTTTTTAAGCATTACATAGAACTTTATTATATATTTTTATATCTCATATCATGTTATAAAAACTCACAATTTATGCACTTTAGAATTTACCAAGTTAAAAATTTGTTAGGTATTTTACCTTGAGAACTTGACACATATAGTGGAGATGAATAAAAACCTGGTGAGTTTTGATCCAATCTTTCTTGGAGGGTTATTTACATTTACACAATAAAAAATATTTTTATTCAACTAATATCCTTCAAGTCTCATTATTTTTGTTTTGATTAACACCAATATTGTGAATTATTGCTTGACTTTAAATTATTTCCATGAGAAGTGTGTTATCAAGAACTCTTGAGATATGATATTAGACCACCTTTGATATTATTTGAGCCTAAGCCTTATTCTTTGAATATTATTATCCCTAGAAGCCATGATTGAGCTTTTGAAGCAAAATGTTATTTCTTATAGGAAACATATAATAATAAAGCCAATGAAAAAAAAAATATCTTTTACCCTTGGTTATCCAGAGATTGAGCTTTTTATTGTTTATGTAATTTGAGAGATATCGGTTAAGAAAAGAAGGTAAAAAAAAAATTGCGTACTTGTGAATATATACATTCAGTTGTCTTGATGAAAAGAAAGAAAATATGTCTAGCTATGGAAAATCAAATTGAAAAAAAGAAAGAAAAAAATAACAAACATGAGTTTTGAAAAAAATATGAGCAAGTGTTTTAAATTGTGCTTTTAAATGATAGAGAGAGAAAGGTCATTGAAAGAAGTTTTGTTGTGTAATGTAAATGTTCTCTTGGGATAATCTTTCAAATTTTTGAATATCCTTTGTTTCAAAACCCTAATTCCAAGGCCCCATTACAACCTTAAATAAAGACTTGTCTAATCTCAAAAGTGCATTGGTGGATGCATAACTGGTGTGAATAGGAATAGAATGGTGATTATTTGTTTATTGTGTGTTGATTTTCTTTCATGAGATTATGTCAAATCATTTTCTTTTGAATTACAATTATATTAATAGACATGTGAGCATTATTTTGTTTTGACTTAAATATCTCCTTCTCACATGTGATATTTTAGGGAATATTCTCTATAAGCTAAGAAAATCTTTTATGAGTGAATTGTCTGGTGAGATTTGACATTGAGACGAATAGTTAATAGTTGTAGAAGTGATTATTAGATAAATTATTGACTTGGTATAGTTAATTCACACTACACACGATTTTATATGAGAACATGATAAGTGCATACATTTATAGAACGTAGAGTTCTATATTTTGCTTTGTATGTGCTTATAAAAAGAATTACAGTTTAGATTTTTTATATTGTGATAGTAATTTGTGTTATAAATTATTATTTATATATTTGATTATAGGTTGATGTTTGTCGGTATCATCTCGAGAAACCCTCACGGGCCTATACTCGTCCACTAGGGGGAATTTAGGTGTTTAAAGGCTTGTTGCATATGCTAAATGTGATCGTCAGTTCTACAAAAGTGAATTTTTGTTTTATTTTATTAGATTATTTTGTTTTTAGTTTTTAGTTTTTAGACTTTGAAACCCTTGTATTAGTAGGGACTAGTAATATTCAGGTTAGGGGTGTGATTAACCATCAAAAGTATTATTTTATTATATTTAATGATTAATTAATTCCATATTATTTGTAATTAAATGTTTTAAATTTCTTGATTTTCTAGTTTAATACTTTTTCTCATTATTTGGTTTATTTTGCATGTAAATTGGTTGATTTAAAGTAACAATAGATAAAGCAAGTGAAACAATCACTTGAGGAAAAATCATAATTGATAAGGATTAAAGAAACAAGATTGAGATAGGAAGAATTGAAGATAAAATAACAATTTTATCCATATAAGAGTGTAAGTTTGAAGAAAACTGATTTAAAATTGGATTAGAAAAGTATCCTAGAAGATAAGGATTTGACACATCTTCAGTATTTTTTGTCATAACTTTTGAGTCTGATATCTTATTGACCTAATTTTCATGGGGTTGAAAAGATGATTTCAAAGGCTACAAGGTGTATTTCATGTAAATTTCGTGATTCAGTCTCTAAATTTGTGAAATTCAAGCTCGAAATCTGGACAAATTTTGTACCCGCAGTCCCAAGATTTTATGCACGGGATTTAACTTTAAAAGGCTTCTTTTTGGAAAGGAATTCCTCTCAAGCCAACCTTATATCTTCTACTTATACATAAGATTTATATTACTATAAATAAAGACTCTCATTTACAGAGAGAGGATGATTTGGATTATTATTATTTTCTTCCATATTTTCTTTTCTAGTTTTTGTTCCAAGTTCTATGGATTGCTAAAAGCCCAACTAAAGATAGGAGAGATACTTTCAAAGAAGCACGATATTTATTTTTGATTCAATGTTCTTTTTAACGAATGATTTATTCTTTTAATTTAATTCTTGAATTTTAGTAAAGTTTTTACTCTCTATAATTTCTTCATTGGTCGTGTCACGTACAACGAATGCTTTAAATTCCATGCAAGTCAAATAACTAGTTATTCCATGCTTGAATTAATTAATTATAATTTCTCATAAGGTAGTTGATTTATTATTTCCAATAAAATAAGGTTTTCCTGTTAGAAAGCTTGATTTATCGTAGACTCCAGTCACAGTGAATGTTTAAATTTTTATATTTATTCAGATAATTCATTAATTATAACTTTTGATGATTTCATATTATCACCGCTAAATATCCGATTGGGATCACACCTCAGTTGATTCCCAATTGAGTTTGAAAATTGAATCGTTAATAATTATCGTGTGGATGTAAAAGGGTATCTCCGATGCTTTAGTATTTTCAATTATTGTTTTACAAATATAATTTATTGTTTTCTAATTTCAAAATCTCTCCAACAATTTTTTCAAAGAAATTTTCTTTTATTTTTCTTTGTGTTCTAAGTTTCACAATTCCCTGTGGTTCAACCTCGGACTTCCGAAAAATTCATTACTTCACACAACTTGTATTTGGGTGATCAATTCTAAAATTATAGCAAATAGAAACAAGCACGTCACAATGTAGAGATGTTTCGTTTGTAACTATATTAACGATAAGATAATATAAAATCAAGAATGACAAAATTAGTCAGCAAATGAACAATGATATAACTAATCAACATGCAGTGCAAGTAAAATTTTACACGGGGACATAGGACAATGGAAAAGCCATTTTAACAAAGAAACCATTGAATTCTAAACATAAATGTATATGAAACATTGAATTCTATATAAAATGTAGATGAAGCACTCACGCTATGGGTAATGCAACTAGTTCAACCAAAACATTTAATTCTATACAAAATGTAGTTGAAAATAAACTAACTGTGTTTCAGTTTAAAAAAATCAATTTGATTCCCTAAAATTTTGATAAATTTAATTTAATTATTGTTGGACATAATGGTTTTTAAATAAATAATTTGGATATTTATTTGTTTAAAACTATTAAGTATTATATGGGAAATTGTTAAAGTATTTTTGTGACTTTTGGGAGAAATTGGAAAGGTGTGAAGTAAAAATGACATGAAAGGTTACAATTGGTGACGTTTGGTTAAAAACACCTACCCAATTGATTACATCCTTTTACAAAGCCACTATTAACACTTTTTGGTTAAAAGACACTATTACAATAGTCAGAACTTTCAATAAACTCACCATTGATATCTCTTGAACTAAAAGACACCAATTAGATAGGAATGGGAATATGATGAATTGTAATACAACGAATGGGGTATTCATTTAAAAGAGCACAACCGTTTTGATTCGTGCATTATTTTCCTCAATAAAGTTCGGATAGTTATTTAATTGTATTGTCAGATTCAGTATCAAATGTTGGTTACTCTAATTGTTTGATGTGTAATGTGTGCCAAGTGGGAGAATGTTGGATTCTATGTCTAATTAATATTGAACTCCATCCCTAATTAGGTACCTAAGATGGCCCACATGCCATGTCGTCTTTTTTATAAATAAATACACAAATTATTTATTAGACGGATTACCCGATACAACTCGTGTGTCACCCGCTAAATAAAAGAATATGTTAAAGTATTTCGAGTACACACAAAAAATCATCAACTTGCTACACATTACACATGTTTGACCTGTTTATTATAAAAATAAATCATGGTTGAGCACAAAAATAAAGACTAAAAATATATATTAAATGACTACTAAATTTCAATGTGTCTAAGAAATAGGTGGTGTGAGATGAGGTAGAGGTTGAGAGACCTAATTTTTTTTAAAAAAAAATTATAATAAAATTGTTAACGGGTTAAACGAGTTGAAATGAATTTATGGGTTAAACACAAAACCGGTTCATTTATTTCACGGGTCGGCCGAATCGTTAAGCACCCGAACACATTAAGACTACACCCAAATCCGCTAAATCCATGTCGGATTTGTGTCGATTTCATAATTCGGGTCTAGAATTGCCAGACCTAGTAATTATTAATGATTCAGTTTTTGAACTCAATAGGAAATCAACTGAGGAGTGATCCCAATCAGAATATTTAGTGGTGATAATATGAAAACATCAAAAGTTATATTAAATAAATTATCTGAATAAATATAAAAAATCTACTTGTAGATCATAAGCATTCATTCTGCCCGGATTCTACGATAAATCAAGCTTTCTAACAGGTAAACCTTATTTTATTGCAAATAATAAATTGATTATCTTATGAGAAATTCTAATTAATTAATTCGAGCATGGAATAACTAGTTATTTGACTCGCATAGAATCTCAAGCATTCGATGTACATGACACAACGAATCAAGAAATTGTACAAAGCAAAAACTTTACTAAAATTCAAGAATTCAATCAAAAGAATAAATCATGTATTAAAAAGAACATTGAATCAATAATAAATACCGTGCTTCATTGAAAGTATCTCTCCTACCTTTAGTTAGACTTTTAGCAAGCCATAGAACTTAGAACAAAAACTAGAAAAGAAAAAAAGGTAAAATAATAATAATAATCAAAATCCTCCCTCTCAATAGATGAGAGTCTTTATCTATAGTAAAATAAATCTCATGTATAGGTAGAAGATATAAGGTTGGCTTGGGAAGAATTCATTTCCAAAAAAAGTTTTTTAAAGTTAAATTCCGTGCATAAAAGCCTAGGGTTGTGGATACAAAATATATCTAGACTTCGAGCTTGAATTTCGCATATTTATAGGCTGAATCACGAATTTTATGTGAAATACACTTTTGTAGCTCATGAATTCTTCTTTTCAACCCCACAAAACTTAGGTCAATCCGTTATCGGAGTCAAAAGTTATGACCAAAATAATGAAAATGTGTCAAATCTTTATCTTCTAGGATACTTTCATAATCCAACTTTAAATGAGTTTTCTTCAAACTTGGACTCTTATAAAGATTAAATTATTGTTTTATCTTCAAGTCTTCCTATCTCAATCTTGACTCTTCAATCCTTATCAATTATGATTCTTTTTTTAATGATTGTTTCACTTGCCTTATCCATTATTTATTTAAATCAACCAATTTACATGTAAAATAAACCAAACAACTAGAAAAAGTATCAAACTAGAAAATCAAGGAATTTAACACATTTAATCACAAATAATATGCAATTTACCAATCATTAAATATAATAAACTAACACTTTTGATGGTCAATCACTACTCTTGGTTCTTTACTAAGAAGTCATATAAATACAATAAAAAATGATGTAAGATCTTGAACGTAAAAAAGGGATTAGTGAACCAATCAATCAATTTCGAGGATTAGCCTCTCTAAAATGGTTGTAAGGATATCCATCATTTCATTCTCCCAAGTCTCCACTACAAGCAAGAGTATTGTGTATATGTGCGAAATGTCTCAAAGTTAATTGTCAATTAAATTAACAACATGTTTTACACTGATTTGCTCAGACAGGAAATAGACACCTCAACATTTAAAAATTTCGGTTAGACGGGTGAATGTTCCACCTCGTTGGAATGCAGTTAATGGACGAGATAGGAAGCACCACTATACCCATGGATATTCTGGCGCTGACAAATATTTTGAATAATCTAAACGAATGAGTCGTAGTGTTCAAATGGGTCAAGAGGGGATTGATTTTGGTGAAGCAAAACACGTCGACCAATCACTTATGCAACAAAGTACAATCCAAAAATACGAACAAATGTGCACAAATGATTTCACAAATTACTTAGAGGAAGAGGAAGAGTATGACAAATTATTGATTGATGATTCAGATGACAACAATGGAAATGGTTGAGATAAGGTGAATAAGTATCACTGAAAATGTCGAGATAAGGCAGTAAAACAAAAAGAAATAGGTATATATGTTGTTCTCTTCGAGAAAGTTAAATGTTTGTAGTGAAAGGCTAGTGAGGATGAGGTAAAGCCATTTTACACACTTTGTGGACTTGCCGATGTGGTTTTTATTGTTGACCAGTAATGCACATTTGAAAAATGGGTCATCTAAGAATTCCTTGTTCTCATGTCTTGGTAGTATGTTGGTTTTTTCCAAAGGACTTCCCAAGAATTTATAGAACCCGTTTACAACATCAATTCTTTAGAGAGCACTTAGGTGCATGAACTTTATCCTCTTGAGCATGAAGATTACTGGGGTGATCTTGAATGTCCCAAATTAGTCATTAATCCCAACCAACGTTGAGACGCTATAGGTCGTGGAAAGACGTTCTGCATATGCAATGAGATAGACTAAGCGACTGAGGGGCGAAATCACATACACTGGGTTATGCAGCGAGTTGGGACACAATCGTTAATGGTGTCCAACAAAAAACCATCAAGCTTCAGAATTTGGTCACTTGCAATATGTAATTTCTTATTTTGTGTAATTTGTATTTGGGTGTATTAAAGTTTGTGGTGACCTTTACATTGTCATCTTTTGTAAGAGGTACGAGGTCATCCCATTTAAAACCTCTTACTCAGTGTGCTTAGTAGTAATTTTTATGGGCCTTATTTCTACTTTAATCTTTCTTGAATTTGAGGAACATTTGAACGCCTGTAACACCCAAAAATTCACCCTGGGAGGCATTACTATCTATAAATCATTCAACAATGAGAGCAACTAAGAATAACCATTAGAACAATCAATCATTCATTCATCTAATAAACAATAAATGCTAAAGCTAATAAAACATTAAAACCTTTTCAACTTACAATTCAAACCAAACAGTATCTAGCAGCAGAACAATAAAAAGTAGTTAAAACATTGTTTCATAAAAATCTCTCAAATTCTCAACCAGAAATAGAACAACTCTATTCCTCTAAGGTAGGATCCACATCTTGATCCTCCACTGGCTCGCAATCAATCTGATCATCCACATTGACATCCTCTTCTATGCCAAAATCAATAAGTGTGTTGTAGGGGGTGAGCAAAAGCCCGTAGGAAATCCCTCTCGAATCCCAACAAAGTTTTTAAAACAATAAAAAGAAGACAAGTCTTTTTTGAAAAACAAAATATATACATTTTTAGAGTAAAACTATGACAGTTGTAATGATCTCAAGTGTACAGAATGCAGTAAATCAATAACAGGAATACATATGTAAGAAATTAAAGCAATCAATAATTAACTCAATAGTATCATTAGACACCCCAAAATCGGGGGGTCCATTGATTACCCATCAACCCACGGAATACCCGTGGATATTGAATAACTCGACATCGTGCCTTTATGCCCCTCTTATGGGGGTGCATAATTGAACAAAAATCGGGCAGAGTCTCCTTTGTACTGGAAGCTCTACCCAAAACACAACCTGTGCATCATATAATAATAAGACCCATCTAAGGTCCAATATTCAACTATAACCACACTGAGTCCATTTATGAGTAAATATAGACCACACCGGATCCATTCATCCATACTCAGATAAAAACATGCACAGTTATATTAAAACAGTCCATATAAACTCTGTTACAATTCCTTTACACAATACCTTCCAAAATTTAATTACAAGTCTAATGTTATAAAAGGATTGGATTGAAAGCCACAAGTCGGCTTTTTTTCCTCCTTAAATGCCCGAGTGAGTGCCTTCCATCAACGTATAATCTGTACCTGAAATGTTTTCCCGTATAGGGTGAGCCAACGCCCAGTAGAGTAATTCCTACAGAGGCTACTCCCCACCTAAGTGCACATGCAATGTTCACTTTCAATATTTCATATTCACATCAACGTTCCAAGTAAGAATATGCAACTCTATATTGGAATTTACCATTTCATGCTATGAAATGAGATGAAACTCACTCATGATACTTTGACCCGAGTCCTCACCGACTCCAACAACACAATGCAATGCCGATGTATAATGAATCCGTTAATTGACGAAAAATTCACCCAATGGTCGTTTGAAATAAAAGTTGTTTTATTGTAAAACCAAATCATTGATGGGTGTTACTCATTGAATGAGTACTTTATAAATCAAAATCCAGTGTCTTGTTGGGTAATGAATTTTGGTATCTCAACCACCAGTTCCGTAAACACCAGCACTTTTTTGGAATTTCACCGTCAAGAAGTGCCTGAACCATGTAGCCAGGTTTTGCACCCGAGGGAGAGTTTAGTCCTACTTGCTATACCCGACACAAGTTCTTTTTTCATGCATGCAACCGTGCGACTCAGTAGGATATTCAATCCCACTTTCCCGAGCCCACCCATCATTCCCCAAGAATGGTGTTTGATTAACCATGTATACACACACCCACACTCATGACTCATGCCCATGAATGTGATGTCAAATGTCTGTCCATATTGCAATGCCTACCAAATGAACAATTTCTACATATCAATGTGTGTCGTGACCATTTATATCATATGCATATAATCACCATAATCCACAATGTCAAATAATACAAGTATGTATATACATTGGCAATTTCCATAACACAAATCCAAGCATGTTATCACAATTATTATGCCAATAACACACTTAATCCCAAAGGCAAAATATAACATAAGTATGGATATACATTAACCATGCAAAACATACTTAATTTTTCACCTAGACATTTAATCAAACACCTTCAAGGCACTCAAGTCATGTAATCACATAACACATTCCAAGTCACCACAAAGCCCAAGAGATCACATTAAGTGATTTCTAGTCAACATTTTCATATAATACCAAGTCTCAAGTAAATTACATAGGTAACTTCCATATACCAAACTTAAACTAGAAATTGGTCTAGGCCAAATTCCATACCCATTGCATAATACATCTTAGGTAAGAAATAAAATCAAGTAGGAGAAACCCTACCTTAATAGAAGCGTAAGATGAGTGTAGAAAGCCTCAAGAACACTTCCTCTCTTATTCAGTTTTAATGTCACATGTAGGGTTCTTTTCCAACTAAGTGTAGGTGTTTAGCATCTTTGAATATTCTGCAGGTAACCTTCATGAGTTAAAAAAAACTCTAACTCTAGTTATAAAAATCCACTTCCAACAAAATATGTGGGAGATGAACATAGACTCATAGGAATTATCTTTCACCAAAAATCACTATTTTTGAACACTAAATACCTGTTCCAAGTAACTCCTAAACTAAGGGTAAGTTTCAGAATTTCTAGGTTCCAGCAGGTCATAATCATCTTTAGAAATTCACCAAAAAACGAGTTTTCATCCTTTTGGCATGAAACCAAAGCCACAATAACCCTTTATGAATCTATTTTCAAACCCTCAAATTTTAAGATTCATAAACGAACTCTAACTCATAAAACCAATTACGAAACTACATGATGTCCAGATTTTTCAGATCAGTTTCTATAGGCTGGGGCTAACTTTAAAAAATCACCAAAAATTGTATTTATCTCCATTTTAATTGAAACCAAATCCAAACGAACCCTTTTTCAGTCTATATTATAAACTCAAAATTATAGGATTATTAAAAAATCGTAGCTTATGAAATGAATAAGAAACTCACCTACTGTCCACGATTGACAGCATCACTTCTTCTTCTTCCTTCGGTTTGAGCTCAAGAAAAATGCTCACCAAGACTTGATTTCCCCAAAATCTGCTCTTTTGGATCTTCAGTGAAATCCTTCGTTCATGGTACGTAGACGTAGTCCTCGTTGAGGAGATTGATTTCCTCTCTTGGCTTGACGGAATCCGAGTGACGGAAGTCCGGAAAATCGAAAGAGAAGCTTAAAAAACTCTCTTCTCTCTCTTGGGCGGCTGAAATGGGCTGAACAATGGAATACTTCTGCTGAAATATCCCATTTAAGACCTTATTTATATTTTTAAATACCTGGTCCACATCGCATCACGTGTCCCTCGCTTGATCGGGTTCGATTTCGCCTCGAGACGATTTATTACATTACATGTTAAGTTCAAATTAATTTTATTTGAACTTTCATCCAATTACACTTAAATTTTAAGATAATTAGTTTTGTAGACCTTTATGAGGTCATCCGCCACCCAGTCGCCTCGAACGATATGCAAAAATCCAACTTATCTCAAAATTCGACAAGGTGACAATATTTCGCGATATGAATCTAACGGCAAATTTTGTTGTGTCATACGAGGTCTATAGAATACATATTTCAATTTTACATTATAGTGACAAAATGACCATTTTGCCCTTTTTCGAAAAAAATTTAAAATTTTTCGGGTTTTACACATCATCTCATATTCTCATGTATATTGGTTCATCTTCATTCTCATGTATGTTGGTTGCTTCTCAGGAATCTACATAACGATTCGACCTCGTTCACCCATCACAATCACACATTCTCAATCATTTCCCGCAGGGCCAAATCACAAACCACTTTAGGAACAGTGTATACTATTTCCCACGGCATTGAAGAATCCTTCTAAGGAAAGGTATACCATTCTTTAGCCTCGAACTTACGTGAACAATAGTGGTTGCTCTAACAAATAAAAATCCACTACAAGTGTTCAGAAATCATCTCACCCCACTAGAATAGATTAACCTCTAACACTTCACGATAGCTCTCGAAGGCAATTCAAGTTCGTTACAACAAACCATACAAGAGATGAAACCACAATTTTTTCAACAACCACAATCTTAGCAAATCACAGTTTTCATTAGCTATTCAAGTATCTCAGTTTCATAATTCTCAATATACTACAATAATAAAAGAACTAAAATATGCAAGAGATCATATCAAGAAAACCTTCACAATTTCGATATTCAAAACTCTAGGGTTTTGCCAAAAATCATAATTTCTTGGAACAAGAGCAAGTATTAGGTGAAAATATCATTTAATCAAGAATAGGAATTTAAAAATCAAGAATCCATGTATTTTTCATAATCAAGCATGTATTTACTAAAACTAGGGTATTGGAAATTCAAGAACAATGTTTATTGAACACAAACATGTATTTTGTTCAAAGCAATGTTTCAATAATAAAGAAACCAAGAAATCATAAGTATTTATCATATAACTATCAAGAATATTGAACGCATACATATGTAATACCCTAAGCCTCAATGAAAGAACTTGAAAAGAATATCCTACCTTGATTCCATAGTTTATGTGTAAATCTAGCGTGTTTGATCCTTTCCAACGCGAGAATCCCTTTGGAATCTTGTGTTTTCTCCTTCTCTCTCACTCTCTAGGATTACCTTGGATTGAAAGCTGAAGAAACACAGCCAAAGGGACGTACTTATGGTATTTATAGGGTGAAAAATGGAGAAAAATCCTAAAACTGAGCGGGGCCGTTTTAACGTAGCATTTGGACAGTTCAAATTCATTGTTTTTTATGAAAAATAAATTTTTTGGGTAAATTAGTACCGTTCGGACAGCGCTTAGAGCATTCGGATGGTGGCAACTTTCGGTTCCAACTTCAGGAGCAATTTTAACCTATTTAGAAGTCGATTCAGGAAAGTTTTGTGAAATATACTTTTATAACCCTTGAATTCTAGTTTTAACTGTCAAAATATCAGCTCCATTGAAGCTCAGATTAAAAATTTATGGCTAAAATACTAAGGTAATATCAAGTTCCTTCCTAGATGAATTCTTTCTAAAATGCGTTTTAACTCCGGAATAATTTCTAACTTCTAATACAACTCATATTACCTCTTCAAAGGTTTCTAAACCTTAAGGATTCAATGGAGGCATTATTTTGACCTAAAATCTTTTAAAAATTTACCTAATCACCCATCACAAGCTTACACACATTCGAAACTAAGTTTGATGTGAAAGTCAATTTGTTCAAAACTCAAACTTCATGATCAATATTTTAACAATGGTTCAAGGTTTCTAAAATCCTTTTATTCATTATAAAATAAATATTAATATGATATTATTGATATTCAATTCTAGTATGGGGTCTTACAACACCACTCAGCATTTGAATGAGACTTAGCCACAGTACTTTGGACTCTGAACGAAAGTCTGACCGAACTTGAGATACTGGGAGTAAGGAACATTCAAATGCAAATTACATTTGAATGAGACACACTTTCGAACGCAAGTCACACTCGAACGTTAGTGCTATTTTTACAATGATTAGGTTCTTGTCGACTATACATATTCTGACCCTATAAATATTCTAAGGATGTTTCTTAGGTCAGTTTTCAGTAGATTTTAACCCTGGGAAGTAAAGTGAGCGTGAGAAGGAAGAAAAAGAAAAAGATTGTGAAGGATCAACGCCTAAGAAATAGATCAAAATACTAGAGTTGCACCAAACTACGAATTGAAGGTAACGGTTCCTTCTTAGATTTATGCTAGGGCTATTATTTATTATGTTTTTTGATCTTGATCTTTAAATATATGTTAGATAAACAATTATTGGAAAATTTTTCAATCACAAATCGTTTTGTTGAAAATAAATGATTTTCATCAAGATTTATTCATTCTTGATTCCAAAACCCTAACTTTTGGTTATGGTCAATGTTAATATATTTCTTGAAGATCTCTTACATTTTTTCTTGAAGTATTCTCTTGGAAAGATGTTAAACTATGATTTTTTTTTATTATCCTTGGGTTTTATGAAAAGATTAAGGAAATTATCGCTTTTATGGGTGGGTGTGATGGAAGTGAGTTGCACTTAAATCCATATCACAAAGTGTTTACATGTTGCTTCTTACCTCAAGGGTTTTGAATTTTTTCTATCACTCATAATGGGGTTAGCACCTTGTGAGGACCAAATAACTATTCATTTACTGTGATCGAGGTTGATAGTTAGTATACTAGTCCTGCAAAGGAATCGTCTCTACTGATGTGTTGGTATCCGCCCTAAAGTTTATGGCCCTATGGGGATTGATTGGTTGATTTGTGATTGTGCTATGATGTAGATTAGATGTATCGATTGTATAGTTTTATGCTAGTTAATTTGAGTATATGAGATATATTTATTATGATCAACCATTATTTTGAAAGTTGTTTACTCTCATTTGTGAAATTTACTGCTCAGTATCATAAACTATAGATTTTGTTAACTGTCACGTTTTACTTCAAAAGTATATGTTATTTTAAAAAAAAAGAGACTTACCTATTTTTAATGATTTCTAAACCTTCTTGGGTTTGAGAAGGTTTCTCTATTGGACTTTTTGTTCATCCTATAACATATATAATTTTTTAGACTATGGCTTTGAGGGTAATATCCTTCTAGGTGAGCAAGTGGATTAGAATGAACGTAAACAATGTTTTGCGATTATTTCTTTATTTAGTTAGTTAGAAAACTATTATGTTGGTTTTGGATGTAACAAGAAGGTTTTAATTTTGTTGATCGAAATATTTGGTTTAGTTATTTATCTATTCGATGGATGGTTTCTATTAGTTAATGATTATTTTATATGCTCTCATGGTTGGATATTGTATAGATAGTTAATGCCTTCCAAAGTGAATTTTGGGGCAGTCTAGTCTGATACACTTAGCATTGTGTCATCACTTCAACGTACAATGACTAAACATTGATGTGTCAATGGAAATGTAATAATTAGTACCGATATGAAGTGTTATCAAATTCAATGTCAGGGGGCGGATGAATAAGATATATTATCACATTTTATAAAAGGTGCCAGTAAGATTTGTTGTCACATGCTTCCACGTTATAAATTTCATAAGTATTACACATCGTTGTAATAATCTGTATGTCTTCATCTAGTGCATTAGGATTTGCAAACAATCAATGATTATAAAAGTGAAAGATATACTTATTGTAACACCCCAAAATACACCCTGGACGGCATTACATTCAATAACCATTCATACCATGAGAGCACTAAGATAAACCATCAATAAAGAAGACTTCATAGCAATGATTCATAACATTTACATCAATATCCCAAAAGAATATGCCATCTTTGGCCTTTACATTCCCAATGAAAAGTTTACTATTATAGCGCAACGGAAATTACAAAAGAAACTAGACTACACAATGTCAAAAAAAAATTTCTAGTCTAGTACAAAAGAAACCGCGGTTCTAAATATCCACCTCGGGATCTAGGTTCCCCTTGAGTGGAGCCTCCCAATGTCCCGGCTCGTCGATGCCGAGATCCTCCTCTAGTACTAAATCTGAAAAATGTAATTGTAGGGGATGAGCACGAAGCTCTGTAGGAAAATCTTCCCAAACTCAAACAAGGTTTGTAAAAACATATAAAATGGGTGGTCTCATTTCACAAATAGCATACATAATGTTTGAAGTAAAACAAGGACATTTAACAACGGATCTCAAGTTTAAATAACAATACTAATAGAAATATACCATAACAACCAATTCCCATAAACATCCATTTCAAAAATATCATTATTTTCCAACACATGATATACTATTGTTCTCTTAGGAATGAACATCCATACAAGGAACCTCTCACCCTCAAGGTTTGAGTTATTCAAGCATCCTTATAAGGAACCTCTTGATAATGTCACAGATTGTCCTCTCTTGGCATGAG
>CM042184.1:36736491-36785778 GCA_023539305.1 Ilex asprella | reverse complement strand
GTACCGGTACCAAAAACCTTCTGGAATCGGGGTACCGGTACTCGGTACCGGTACCAAAAACCTTCTGGAATCGGGGTACCGGTACCAGTACTACTCAGCAGACAGATTCTTCCTCCGTCTTCCAAGCTTCCAATGCACTTCATATTACCTTTCCCAAGGTTTTTTGACCTTCCGGATTTAATGGAAACATTATCTTGACCTAGAAACATTTAGAAACTTATCTAATAACTAATTCCAATCTCAAATGTCTTTGAAACTTATACTTCCCAAATCCATTTGTCTCCCAATTATTCATTTCTAATGTTTTAACCTATGTGATTCATTCTTTCATCATTATACATATCCTCATTTTCACAATAATTATCTATCCTATAACTATATACATTTATAAAAGAAAATGCGGGGTGTTACACTTATACAAAAGAGTATTATGTTGGACTATGCCGAAAGTGGTCAATTAATGTCAAGGAATCACACATATTACACATGGATCTAGTAGAACTTCAAGCACTTGTGCCACACTGACGTTCATTGACGATACAATGAAGAAACAGGAATGACCATAAATCAGTATTTAGAACAACTACTAGATGAGAATAATAAGATGTTACTCTATAGGTGTCAGTATATGCTCAAGATTGCTACCACTATGACATCGACTGTATTTGGATGAGAGTTACGCTTATTGAAAGAAATAATGTTTTGACTACTGAACAAACCTAACATGTGAGTATATGTCAGATGAAGAATCATAACTTCAATGAACAACAAATGCATAAATATAAACGAGTCAGACAATGAAATTGCAATACTTTGTCAGACTTTATAGTGTTTAGTCATCTTATTGTTGTCCTTGTTATTATTGTCAGTGTCAATGTCAGTGTTTAGTCATCAAAGTATTTTCAGTATAATATGTGACTGCCCATCTCAATTTTTTTAGTGATATATGTAAGATCTCAATTCATTAGTGTTATGTAGACTCATTAGTTTTGTATATATGAGCATTATTAACAATGCAACCCTACACTAAAATGTCTAGAAAGTCATCAGATAACTCTTCTAGAGAAACAAACGATGGCCCATCCTCACGCCTCCAATGTTAAAATTCGCATCCACAAAATGAACCCCACATCTCGACGAAAAGAAGCAAATGTAGATCAACATCAAAGTTTGTCATCAGTCATTCTACCATCTTAATGGATCCTACACAAAGCCCAATGGTGTGACGTGGTATGGATGATTATGTGACTTACGCAATGAGTCGATCAACAATCATAACCCTTTGACACACATCAGCCAAGGGATTATTGCGCTTGAAACCAATAATCGACCTTCACAATTCTATTACCAACTATTGGGACCCAAGTGGAGGAAATCCTATTTCAAGCACAATGAGCTTGAAATATACTATCTTTGACATGGATTACGGATGCCACTGATATGTATGTAGAATGAAACTTAAGCAACTATGATGATAACGGAGCAAGACTTGATCGTGATAATGATTAGATGCAACGACGTCTAGATCGATTCTTTGCAATCATATACTCAAAGATAGAGCATTCAAATCTTGATGAGACTATTAATGAAATTATGGGTTATTTATTGCTGACTTCTAACCTGAACTTTTTGACTATAGGTATTCAAGAGATGATGATTATGAAAAATATCTCCCTGCCACTCTGTGTACATGTGGCAAACCACTATGTTGCTGGGAACATGGTCCTCATTAGAAAATATATGTTGTTGTATGTTTCACATCATATGAACTTGATTCTTATTTTTAATTTTTATTTCATATAATAAAACAACTATTACATTATGAAATTTTCATTAATACCGATGGTGGAAATTTGTGTCGATGAATTAAACGCATTCTGCATTTACATAGTAGTAAAAATTACATCTCTTAGGTCATTAGTTGCACATGTAAGTAATAAAAAAGAAGATATGCTTATGAGTTGAAACTTGGCCTATTCTTCAAGGGAATAAATTATAAATTATTCTTACATATCTAACCGAGTATGTGTGTGAAGTTTGTAGAAAATGAGTACACATGAACAAGGAAAATTCAAGATGACAAAAAAATGCTATTTGAGCAAATACTTTCAAAAACTAAAAAAGTTTCCTAAAACAATTTAATTAAACAATAGGTCAGTTACGAACTGCCCCTCCAACTTATGATCGTGTTGCAATTAACTCCCTAATGTTTCAATTTCAACAAGTTGCCCCTTAAAGTTTCTAGTGTACTAAACTAACTAACACAATGGATATGAAATATAAAAATACTCAAATACCATTGTAATACCCACCATCTCCACCTTCACAGTTAGTGCCATCATCTCGAACATTACTTGCCACTGCCAAAACATTCATCAAAGCCACACTACTCTAGCCACTTCCACTACATTTTTACAATTTTATGTAAACAAGCCCATTTTCTGATTTATTCAATCAATTGAAGGTTGAAATTTAATCATCTAATGCCATCCCCAAATCCCAACTGTAAATCACAACTTAAACTCTAATGTCATCCCCAAATCTTAATGAGTAATGCTACACTGACCAAATTTAGAGCTCAAACGACATGACAGCATATTATTTAGAGTTTTCATTAGGGCCCAAATGATATGGCACCAAAAAAAGAAGCTCAAGTCAACTGTCATGTCATTTGGGTTCTAAATTTGGTCAATGTAGCATTACTGAATCATAATATGACAAATAACATCTAGGTCGTCATATAGCCACCAGGTACCCTACCACCATCACCCAACCGACCAAATACAATCACTAGTTTGCAACCAACCAAAAACAAATAGATGAGACATGAATATTAAGCCCACTACAAACTCACCAACCACCATCAATGTCATAATTGTAGCGCCACAAGCACCACCAAAGCTTTGATTCCACCTATTCAAATCCTAATTGAAATAGACCTCTAATTCCACCAAATTTCATGCCGTTTCCATCAAAATCTTGATTAGCCCTAAGTTTCCAACCAAATCTCAAACAAAGCTCTGCCAATTCCACGGAAACCCTGAACAGTCATATGGGTTCGTGTTGATTTATGTGTGGAGGGAAGGTTTCAATCGACACAATAGGAAGTGTTTGGGTTTAATGATAATGGCATGAGGACAATGGCGATATTTCTGAGAGGAGATTAGTGATGGTTGTTTGTTGTAAGAAAGGTTCACCCTAGGGGGGTGGTGGAGGCGTGTCTGTTCTTGGAAGGTTTTTGGGCCAGCTTTGTTGTCCAAAGGAAGATTTATGGGATGGGGTGGGATTTTTTTTTCCTTTTTATTTTTTTAAGAAGCAATGGAGGAAAGGCACATATTTCCTTATAAGGGAACTAGTGAATTGAATAAATAATGTATGAGCAAAGTCTAGTGAAGGGCACACTGATTATTGACCGTGTACTTGCCCAGTTAGTTTTTCTACAAAACATATGATGTGGTTACTCGACTTTGCTTTTGTACGATCATCCGTTCTCTTCAGACTGTAATTATGGTCCATCTTAGTCACACTGAACTATGTGACTATAGGCTAGTGAATTGACTACACTGTTGCAAGGAATGTGATAAAATGCCTCAACCCTAATTATGTAAGATCATTCATTGTCTTAGATTGTATTTATGGCCCTCTCAATCACGTTGCAACATGACTATGTGACTATAGATGGTTGAATTGAGTAAACGATGTGTGAGTAGAGTAGAGATTTCAGATCACATGTTATGAATCACATGATCAATTTCAGTCAACGCTTCCAACATTTAGATGTTGGAAGACCTTGACATGAAAAAACCTTATAGGATCCACAACGTAACGTGTTCAAACATAACAAATTGACTCGCAACTTTGAAAATAGGAAAGCTGAAACTCCAAAAGAGAGATTATGGAGAACCTGAAGAGACGCATGATTGGAATCAAGTATAACCTAATAAACCATAAATCTCTTAGCAAATTCTAAAGCACTCATGTAAGAGATGAGAGAATTTTATTTTGATATGGTCAACTTACACTCCTCCAAAACCTAACTTCTTTTGGCTCGGCTCACTTATTTTCTAGTCACGAAAGCTCCTCTTTGTGGGAGAACTACTACTTCTCTTTGGGATAGGATTCCACAACTCTATCATTTTAATGAGAGCCTTTCTATGCAGTATACTTTTGCTTCGACTTCCATTTTGTCCCACTGACTGTACTCGGACTGCTGGAACCGAAACTGATTGGTGCTTTGTGGGGCCCAGGAAAAGCGGATTCTCAGTTAACAATGTAGTCAATTGTTTTAATGTTCCATGTATATGGTACAAATTTTTGAAATTACAACATAAGGCAGAGGTAGTTAATTGACTACAATACATATATATATATATATATATATATGTAAACCCCCATATGTTAAATTAATATAATCATACATTGTGTAGTAATGGTGTAGGAATGAAGCCCATGAGTTATAACCGTTGGAAATACTAATATAGTAAAATAATAGTTAAAACTGGTTTAGCTTGTGAATATATGATATAATTTGTAAAAGAACTTCTATCAACTAGGTGTGGGGTACAAATGTATGTTGTGTAAGTTTGGGTTGGTTTTGGGAGGGTTTAGGATGAATTGAAAATTGAAAACGGAGGAAAAAGGCAAAACTGTACCGGTACTGAACCGTACCAGTACTGTGTTCCAGAGCAAATTGATCCAGAGAGTTAGACGTACCGGTACGGCCGAAAGAAATCTAAACTTTAAAAGTCGCGACCTTAGCCCGATTTTCGCCTTAGCCCAACTTTGGCTCCATTTCTGCCCCTCTAACCTTAGAAACCCTAAGAGAGGAAGAAAGGAATAGAAGAGAGGAAGAAAGGAAGAGAAAAACAAGAGTTTAAAGGGGTGATTCAAGATCAAAGCCTAGCTTTCAAGAAGATATGGTAGGGGATTTCTTTTCTTTCTCTAACATTGAGGCTAGGGTTTATGTATATATGTATGTTTTGCTCTAAATTTGATATATATGATATGAAATCATCTCATATTACTCTTTTTGACAAAGAATACATGTTTTATCAAAGTTAGGGTTGAATACCCATGAATTCTCTTTTGTATTTCAAAACCCTAGTTTTTGGAGAGTGATGGATTTTCTTTTTAAATTCTTCCTTGATGATTGATTTCGAAACTATAGAGCTTTGTGTTGAGTAATCAAATGATGTTGTTGTGATCTCTTGAATTTTTCATATTTGGTCATTGAAATCATCACATGATCAATTTGGGAATTTTGTTAATACTTTAGAAATTGTTAGTTAAATTGAGAATATGTTGGTTTCTTTATTGTATGGTTGTTGTGATGGACTTGAATTGCCTTTGAGAAATGTTGTAGAGTGTTAGAGGTTAGTCTATCCCGGTGGGAGTGAGATGGTTTCCTAACACTTGTAGTGGGTTGTCATTTAGTAATACAAACACTATCGTTCACTGGAGTTCGAACTAGGGTTGGTATACTTTTCCTGGGAAGGGACTCGTCACTGCCATTGATATGGTAGATGCCCTTTCCCCAAGTACTTGTAATTTGATTGTGATTGGTGAACTAAGTATAGTCACTGGGTAGATTCATGGGAAGCAGTCAACGTACATGACACGAGGATGAACCAATACACATGAAATTGTTAACTATTGTTTGTTGTTGTGAAAATGGTTTCTACAATAACCTATTGGACATGGTTTATGGTTGAGAAATGTATTTTATTACTTTCATTTAATTCCTGCTATTGTGTAAACTTGAGATCAGTTTAAATGTCCCGATTTTATTTCAAAGATTATATATGCTATTTGTTAAATGAGACCGGCCTTTTTATATGTTTTTCCAAACCTTGTTGGAGTTTGGGAATATTTTGCTACAGAGCTTCGTGTTTATCCCCTACAAATTACATATTTTCAGATTATGTGCTAGAGGAGGAGATTAGAGTGGATGAGCCAGCACATTAGGAGGCACCACCCGAAGGGAATCTAGACCCCGAGGTGGACCTGTAGAGACATAGCTTCTTTTGTACTAGACTTGAGAATTTAGATGTCTAGTTTTCTTTTGTATTTCCGCTGCAAGTGTAATTTAATTCTTTTGGGATGTAAATGCCATAGTTTGGCATTTTTTTTGATATTGTGGTCATAGCTCGGCTTATTCTTTTGGAATGATCTTGTTACTTTGATATATGATGATTGAAAAATTTCTTATTGATGGATTTCTTTAGTGCTCTCATTATGTGAATGGTGATTAGTATGTAATGTCGTCCAAGGAAGTATTTGGGGCGTTACAATATATATATATATATATATATATATATGTATATATATTGCAATGATTTTTTTCGTCCCTAAAAGTATAAAAACCATTGCAAATTGATTTTAGCGATGTTTTTTTTTTCACTGCACCTTTGCCACAATAGCTTCGTTATGGAAAGTATTTTGTTATGAACAATTATTTTTTTCGCAAAAAAACTTTTTTGGCGATACAAAAACACTGTTGTGAACAATAAAACAAGTGTCGCTAATAATCTGTCATCATTCAAAATAATAATAATTTAATTAATTTTTTGCGACGCACAAAAATCCTCGCTGATAAATTTTACATAAATCAAAATGTATACAATTGGTGAAGCACAAAAAATGTAATGATCTTTAAGGATAGATTGAGCTTTTTTTTATCTTTAAGAATAAATTGAGCACCAATGGCTCAATCCTATGTAGTAATTAATTTACCTCATCACAAGATTGAACCTATTGAGCAAGTTTAGAGCCGGGGTGTAATTTAAGATAACAAAACATAGAAATTTATAAATAAATTAGATTAGAGAGAACAAAGGAAAATCAAGAAACAAAGAATATATGTGGTTCGGCCTATAAGATTTACGTCCACGGAACAAATGCCCAATAAGCAATATCAATGTTTATTTATTAGTGTTTGATAACATGATGTGCAACTCAATTTAAAAGATAAGAATTAAACCAGATAAAAATAAATTATGCATGTTTATTATCATCTGTATTTATCCAAACAACATGGATATCGATGAATCTATTTGAATCCTATCGTATTTCTATACAGATATTGATGATTTTTTTTTTTTTTTTGATCATATAATATCTCTAATAATTCCTCTCAAGTTGATATACATTGAAATGATACCTTGAAATGTCCAACTTGAATTGCAACAAGGGTGGTCGTTTTTCATTCGAATGATGTAATTTTGGTGATGCACTTTGTCCCCAAACTCCCCCAAATAAAATGTGGAACAAAATAATTTTGTTTTTATCCTTTTGTTTTTCCTCTCTCCAGATTCTTTATTCTATTCCTTTTTCTTAGAAAACTTGAGCCTCTGTTGCATCAGAATGGTATTGGACTTATAAATAACAACAACAACAACAAAAGTTGGTTTAATTATACTAGAGGTCCTCAAAGTATGAGGTTTGTCTCATTTTGATTCCAAATATTTTAATTGCATCATTTTTGTCCCTAAAATATTGAATATATTTTTATATGGTCCCTCAACTAGACACCGTTCAGATTGTTAACGATTTTTTATTATAAACTTGTCATGTTATGTCTAAATATGGACAAAAAATAATTTTAATAGTTTTTTTAAAAAAATATGGGTAGCTCTTAACAAAAAATGTGTAATATGGGCAGCTTTTGACTAAAATTTGGATAGCTCATGATAAAACTGTGTAATTTGGCTAGCTATTTAACCAAAATTTAAGTAAAAAATTGGTAATGAGTTATCCAAATTATTTTTTTGATAATATTTAAGTATCACATGACAAGTTTATGATAGAAAATATTAGCAATCTGGACGTTGTCTGCTTGTGGGACCATATAAAAACATATTTAATACTTTATGGACCACAATGATGCAATTGAAATATTGGGGACCAAAATGAGACAAACCTCATACTTTGGGGGACCTCCAGTGCAATTAAAGCAAAAAAAAATTAGCAATTTTCCATTCTTCATTAGGTGGTGCATTAGGCATTAATGAAAGTGTAAAACCTAGGAAAATTTGAATTTTTTTCAAAAAGGGCAAAATGATCATTTAAAATACTCATATTTCTAGACCTTAGAGGGGAAAATAGAATTCACCATTGGATTCGTAATGCAAGACTTAGTTACCCTGCCAAATTTCTTTGCATTCCGAGATAGTCGAATTTCTGCATGTAGTTCGAGGCGACTGGGTGGCTAATAAATCATAAACGTCCCCATAAAAAAATTTATAAAAATTCCTTATAATTAAGTTAAAGTTCAAATAAAATGAATTTGAACTTAAATTTGGATGTACTGAATCATTTCCGGACGAAAAATTGACCTGAAAGTAGTAAACGAGCAGTGCGATGTGACGCGCTTAGAGCGAAGCTTTTAAAATTATAAATAGGGGCTAAATATCTAAAAAATATATATATATATTTCCTCTTCATTTCAGCTGGTCTTCAACGTGTGGGAGAAAGAGAGAGAAAATGGAGAAAACCAATCTTTTCCCGTCGATTCTCGGAGTTCCGTCGATCGGATTCCATCAAGCAAAGACTTAAGGACAACACGTACGTACCAAAAATAAGAGATTTTACCGAAGATCCAAGGGGATACTTTGAAGAAATCAAGATTTTTGGGACTTGGGAGGTGTTATTGAAGCTTTTAGCTTTCAATCTACGTTCCAAGAGGTATGGTTCCTCCTACTTGGGTTTCATTTTTTCCTTTGGTGTTGTTTGACTAAGGGTTTGAGGTAGAAATTGATCTAAGATATATCTATGGTCATGAAAATGAGGAATTTGGTATAGAAATGAATTTTGTCGAATTCTAGCTTGAATTTTGTATATGGAAGTTACTTGAGTTCATTCTTGTAACTTGGTGAAATTTGGGCATGAAGTGTGTGCTTAGCATGTTTTATGCCTTGAAGGTGTTTGATAAAATGCCTTGTGTGATAAAAGTTGTGATTTTGATGTAATTGAAATAATATGTTTGAGTTGTTGTGATATGTGGATATATGCTTGTTGATATATTGAGCATAAGGTTAATTTATGGAAGTTATATGCATATGATAAAGATTTTCATAAAATATGATGATATATGATAGAAATTGCTCATTTGGCCATTCATTGCATGCTGGGCATGATATTGGTATTACATTCATGAGCATAAATCATGAGTGTGGGTGTGGGTGTGCATGGTTGTTGTCAACGCCACACTTGGTGATTGACGGAAAGCTTGGAATAATTGGGTCGAAGGCCTAGCTAAGCCGCAAGGTTGCATGTAATTAGGTTGGGGTAGTAAGAAGGGGCTAGAAGAACCCTCGGTTGAAAAGTCTGGTAGTTGGGGTACGCACTCCCTTGTTTCGGTCCATGAAGTGTGTGGGTGTACGCGAAACCCTTTGTGGAAGTCCATGAATTCCGTGTGGGTTGGTGACCCTCGGTGTAAGTCCATGAACTTCCATCCCCAAGAAATACCCTAGATTGTAAATGTCATTCGATGTGTAACATGAATGACGGGTTCACACACATTGACACTTGCATGTGTTGAGTAGCCGGGAAGAGCTCAAATTGAGTGCATAAATGAGTCTCACCTCATTGCATGACATATCATAATAAATTTCATCATTTGGTTGCATATACTTAATTGGAATTGTTGAGAATGGTTATGTATTGCATGTGAACATTTCATGTGCATCTAGAGGAGCGTAGCCTCTGGAGGTAGTATTCTATTGAGCGTGGCTTATTCTATACGGGAAAACATTTAAAGTGTGAGTCATACGCCGGTGGACAACTCCCATTTCAAGCCTCAAGAATGAAGAGGGCCGACATGTGGCCTTCAAAACCATATTTTGTAATCATTTGTGAAAATGATGTTTTGGGCATGTAAGTATGTGTAAATAAATGTAATAAAACTTTTACATATCAAGTTTTATATGAGAAAGGGTGTTAAACATGTGTTGGGTGATTTGGATATGGTTTGGAATGAGTTGAAAATGAAAAATAGGTAAAACAGACAAATATCGACAGAGTGTACCGGTACGTTGTTGTGTAGAAAGTTAATTGTACCGGTAAGCATATCAATATGCCTAACTCCAGTGAGCAACCCATACCGGTACGCATACCTGTACTGTTTAAAAAAAACCCTGAATTTTGAAAGTTCTTTTGCTATGCTTTTGAACTTTGATTTTTTTCGTCCCAATAATACAAATGGGCCTTAAATGAGGTATGTTGAGGTACATTGGACCTCGGTTGAATTAAATGATTACAGGAACATGGATTACAATTGTGGACAATAATTTCGGCTATGGAGAATGTTATTAACGTGGTGTCGGGTTAAGCGACATCCACAACTATTTTCGCGGATTGACAGATTGTCAACGGTTGATTAATGACCCATAGATTTTGGGGCATCACAGAAAGTTCTTTACAGTAAAGTCATACAGTTAGGTCTAAATAGCACTATTCAATATCAAAACCTTTTGATCAGTTAAAAGCACAACAATATTAAAATATTCCTTAATAATCTTGAGACTAAGGACACAATGAACAAAATGGAAAGCCAATGAAGGACAAAACTCACGTGTTCCTCATATGAGGGAGGAACATAATTTGGCTTACAAAAAAAAAAAAAAAAAAAGAAAGAAAGGCGGGCTGAATAATTGAAGTTATCTGGAAGATCAGGTAAAACATGTTCGGGTTTTAAACATGTAGTTACCTCTTTTCTGGTCAATGAGAGTCCTATCAAGTGTAAAACATCAAAGATAGATGGAGACATCATGCCAAGAGAAAAAAGCATGACATTGTAAGACTACAACCATAAATAGGTGGTTGCGCCTATGAGCCAATTATTCATGTATACTGGACTAGTTGAAAGCTTAATTTCCTCATAAATTCTTTGATGCCTCAATTGGTCAGAAAAACGTGTTTCCATTTTTTTCTACCCAATCAATCCATTGTTGGTCTAGGTCTACCCAAGACCTCAATGGATTGAATCCTTGATCCCAGGATTACCACTGGAGGTGGAGACAGTGGAGAGTCAGAATTTCCCCTTGTGAAATGGGATAGAGCCTAGATAACCCTCTAAAGATATCTAATTTAATAACAGAGCCCAATGCAAAATTTGAGCTTGAATCCAACAAAGGGATCAATATATGGTTATCTATCGAGTCCCGAATAACATATCTAATGTTAGTAGGAAAGCAAGGAATGGAATGTGTATCCAAAGAAGGAACAAATGAAGGTCCATTTTTCGTTCGGATGCCATTTGAGGGAGTCTAAGATTGAAAACAAGAAAGAAGATCATCGGAAGTACAGAAAAAACAATGACAAGAGATGTGAAGGTAAGATTAAGTGAACAGCGCAGAAGTCGAATCACTACAATAGGTGTCTGAAGGCTAAACGGTTACGACTGTTAATCAAACTCAAAAAAAATATTTGGTCCCAAAATATAAAATCTCAAGAATTTTCAATGTATTGACATCTAACATTCCAGATTAGCTAAGGAAATGCCACGTGACAGAAATCATTTAGGAGGTAACCAATTGGAAGTTACCATTAGATAACCGTCGATTAAGATGACTACAAAAATGACATTCAGTGGAGAAGATAAGACATGTTGAAACCCCCCAAAAAATTCGAGATCTGGACATTATTAGGAGTAGTTTTTAGGCTAGTTTAGGGATAGTTAATGATGCAGTTAAGGCTGTTTTATTCAGTCTTTTATAACTTAAATAATTTTGATTGGATTAATAAAAGAATTTATTTTTATTAGTTCTTTGTTTTAAATTTATCCTTCGCATAGTGAGAATTTTTATTATTTTTTGTCAAAGGAAGTCTTGAAGTAAGGCATTTGAATTCATTTCAAATAATCACTTAAAAATTGTCTGTCGATTGAGACATTTCTATCTATTCCAATGTATTTTAGAGCAACAGTATCACAAAAACAAAAGAAGAAAAGATCTATAACTATGGTGATGGGGAGATATGACCAATCCTCCTCTTAAGTTTCCAACCAAGACCAGTCACACATATTTGCTATGGTTTAGATTCTCCTTAAGGAGCGCCTATGGACCATATCTTGGTAGGGATTTCATATCTTATTATTTCTCGCCTACTCTTGTTTTGCTATAAAAAGAAAAGAATCTCCAAATTTTGTTTATGGGGAGATTTTGACATGACATCCTCCTCCTAAATGTCTATACCAAGTTTAACCACACATTGTCACTTGTTGATTTTTAAGAACCCCACCACCATATTTGGGGCAACTACCAAATGCCCCACCGAAAATGAATTGTCAAGGTGGAGGCATTACATCACAACAGAACATAAAGCTATCCATTCAAAACGGTGAATGAGTGAAGTCGAGGTGGGACAATATTTGAATTCCACCACCGAAACCCCAAGGATATGCCACATTCTCAATAAGCGGAGTTGAGACTGTTTGGCCCCTTAAAAGAACAACAAACAAATAACTTTCATGTCGGTGAGCAATTAAATTTAGCATTCTGGGCCAGAAACATGTCACATGATTTCGGAAATGGAAGACCGTGTTTTAGTAGGATTAGGGTCAATCACGGGCAGATATTTAGGTTGTAGGCCAAAATTTTGGCCTTCAAGAACTATTGTGTGAGAGGAATATCATATGACCAGGTGCCGCTACATCAAACAGTCACATTTTGTAAATGACCAACTATATTATGTAGTAGCCCCCTCTTTTTTTATTGCTCAACTCCATTGTTTTTAGAGTGGGACTATTCTCACCCCACAAATATTCATTCCCACCCTATTTAATTTTCTATTATCAAATTACTATGTCCACCTCTTCTATACTCATACGATTAACAACTAAGTCCACCATATTCTATGCACACCCCTTTAATAACATAATTAGTTTAAATGTATACATATATATACAAAATAAGAGTACTACAAAAAATGAAACAAGAAAAAAAGAAACAAGCAAAAAATGAAACAAGAAAAAAAAATAAAGAAACAAGCAAAAGCACAATATAAATAAATAAGTAAATAAAACAACCTAATAGCTACTGCAAAAAACGAAACAAGAAAAAAAATCGAAAGAAGAAAATTAGTCATCGTAAGATATATCAAAACTCTAATATGAATGCATACATATGTATACGCACACTTAAGAATTCATTCAAACAATCATAGCTAATATTATACCCAAAACTCGACAATACATTCTACCACACTCCGAGAAAGAACTATAAGTTACAATAAATGAGTCATTTTTCACCAAACAAACAACATATTTGGCTACCCTTTCTTATGAAAACTTGTATGATAGAACACCCAATTGCTCTACACACTCATCAAAAATCAGTGGAATCAACAAATCTTGCAACGAAAAACCAATGATCGGTGCAGAAATGAGATATAAATCAAAGATAAAAAGCTAGAAATTTGTCATGCTTTTTAGCCAATGCAAATTTCGTGATTTACAATCTACAGGCACCGCCACTCTTATAGCCACCACAAATTTCCTTGGTGTCTTTCTTTTTCGGGTAGGAGTCGATATTACACCAATTAAAAATCATGAATATGAATAATAAAATTTTGTTAACCAAACGTCCAAAGCTTAAAAAATATATGAATATGCTTGGTTATTCAAGCATCAAAAGCTTAAAAAATATGAATACTAAACAACAAAGGCTCATAAAAAAATACAATGTGACCATTGTTATATAACATTGACAATATAGGGAACTTACATGTCAAGAAGTAAGAGCTACCCGATATGCTGCAAGATTATTTCCGAACTAGTAATTCCATAATCCAATCCAATATGTGCGCATGCAAAATGATCCATTAGAATGTGGGTAGAATATGTACGTAAAGCACGATTGCACGACATAAAGAACCTCAAACCCACTTTTTTTTTATGTTCAAAACAACTCATTTAAAACCTCTAAAAAAAAATAGTGTGCACTCAGTATAACGACTACCTAGTAACGAATTCAATTATTACCTAAGATAACTTACAAATTAAAGAGCAAACCAACAATACCTAATATGTACAGATTTTTTACCTAAAGGCACAAACTTGATCCACCAATGTAATCATCAAATTACTTACCCAAAAAATTTGAAATCAACTCATCACAACAAACACACATTCCCAAAATTGAAGTAACTAACAGAATAAAACCAATAAAAAGAAAAACTAATTTTTTGATAGCATACACACGTACAAAACAAAAACAAACAAATAATAAGAATGAATAACCGACGAAACCTCTATCACTTAAACTACTAATGATAGTGGTCGTTGGTGTTTGTGGTGTATGTGTGCTATGGGTATTAAAAGATTCTGTATTTTCTCTGAAGCAAACCAGTAAACAATTGGGAAGCATGTGTGCAGTTGGGCATTAGCAACAAATCAACCCATGTATAAAAGTGTGCAAAAGATTAGATACCCATTTGTTTATGTGGAAGTTGCAAAAAGCAAACATGAAATTCAATTTTAATACAAATTAGAGTGGAAGGTTGGATTTGTAAACTCACCCAAAAACGATCATTTAGGGATATTACTAAAATGATAGACTAAGAAAATCAACGTTAAAACCTTCATACTCGTAGACAAATATTCTACAAACAAAGATCATCTTTCAGAATGGGAAAATAGTATAAATTTTACCATAGAACCAAGTACCTTGAATTGTCTTTAAAGAGTCCTGAAAGGAGATGTAGAGAGTGAGAGACAGACATCTTTAGAGTTCTAGAATGAGAGGCCTTTAGAAATTTAGAGATTAATTAGGATCATTGGATTAATAATTATCAAAAGATCTAAGCAGCAAAAAACTAAAGATAAATAAATCTAACTATTTTATTATATAGATATATACATATTGAGAGAGAGGAGATGAGATAATGTGTTTAAAACGTATAAGAGATAAGAGAGAGTTATATAAAAGATAGGAGTGTTAGGGTTAAGATCGATTATGATCGTCGGATCAAAATTTTTGAGAAGATCTGAATCGTTTTTTATGTTAGTATTACATTGTCTGTCGAATGTGTTTATGTTTTGTCTCAAAACAATCTAGGTCTCGCTTTGTCTTTTGGATTCAAACTTCGCTTTACTTTATTATATAGATTTTTTTGTTATGTCACTTTCAATCATTTTATTTTCGGGTTGTGTCATTTTTGATACATGTGTTCATATTAATAAAAAATTATTATTTGATAGTATGTAAATTGTAAATCATTATTTTTTCTGTTTACATTATCTGGTAATCTTGTTATTTGTATCTAATCTTATTTTGACCCCCTAAATTATCCGGACAATTGACTCCCATTAATCCAATTTGTCAGCATCGTACAAATATATGACTATGGCTAGCAGTCTTTCATATAAAGCAGTTTTGTTTAATTAAAATTAATAAAATTGCACTGTGATAAAGATTGAATGACATATTACTATCAATTGAATAGCTTATTAGCAAAACAATAATAAAAGAGCTCAATTGAAAATTACAGACCATAAAAAAATTCTCAATTGCTCCAAATTCTTATTGAGTCGGATCGGTACATTGTTGGAGAAATAAGAACATTAAATAATATTAATTTAAATTAGTATGAATTCTAATTAATACAATATATAAAACATACAATATAATAGTACATAATTAGAACATAATAAAATTAACAGTATAAAATATAATATTATAATAGACTGAAAAAGCTGACCTATGAGATCGCTGTGATAAAATAGTTGTGCTTTCGTACGTAAAAGTATCACTAGACATTAGTGACTCCAATATACAACATAAATACTTGCAATAATACTTTCTCAAGAATCACGTTCCTGGAAGGTAAAAATTAAATTTTAGAATTACTGATATCCGTTAATACAATATGGACTCGAGCCTCGAAAAACAACTTAATGAAAAGGATATATTTGGCAAGTAGCAGCAGCAAAACGTGTGGAAGAAGAAAAAGTTGAACGTAGGCATTTTGGGAGAATAAGGGGTCGTTTGGTAACGTTTTTATTTGTGTCTTCAAAATATCAAAAATAAAGATAATTTTTTGTCTATATTTTGTGGTAAACACTGAAACAAAAATATTTTTGGTAGTCATTTTTGTCTATTAAATTATGATAATAAAAAAAAACTTGTTTGGTATCCACTTTAAATTTAATCCCAAATAATAATTCAATCAATCATAAATGATTCAACACAACACATAATCTTAAATAAATTTAATCAATCCCAAATACCCAAATAATAATGCACACATGCACAGGCATATATATGCACAGATCTATGTATATATGCACAAATTTGTGCATTTCACAGAGAAGAGGGAGAGAGGAGAGAGAGAGGTAGTGATAGAGGTGGGTTTCACACAGAGAAAAGAGAGAGGATGGAGAGAAGAGGCAGCGATGGTGGTGGCGATTCGTCTAGCGGCAACGGAGAAGGCAACAGAGGAGACAACGATGAAAGATTCAGCAGAGGAGCCAACTTCTGGGCTTCATACAGAGAAAAGCGAGAAGAGGCAACGGAGGAGGCAGCGATGGAGGAGGAAGTGATTCGTCTAATACAGAGAAAGAAGAGATGAGGGAGAGAGGAGAGAGGAAAGAGATAGAGAAAAAGAAGCGGTGAGAGGAGAGAGGGATGAAAATGAGTTTTTATACTTCAACAAAAAAAAAGTTTGTTTTGTTATGAAGAGGAGTCGAAGTTCAGATCTCATTAATTCCTACCATTTTTTGGGCGTGTTGTCTCCGTTTTTGGTATTTTCTGAAACATCTTTTTTTTGTTCTCATTTTTTTGTCTTTGTCTCCAATACAACGAAAACAAAACAAAATTAAAACAGTTAACAAACATATTTTTGTTTTCATTTTAGACAAAAATTTAAAACAAAAATATAAAACACGGGACAAAAACAATAAACAAATAGACCCTAAATGTTCTGGTGGGATTTTCTAACCAACCGCCACTAGCTTTTTATAGGCAAACTCACCAATATTTAATAGGCTATTATATAGTATGCAATTGCTAGGCTATTAAGTCTACATCAATAGGGAATTAAAATGACCAGCACACTAGAAAGTTGAAACCGTTATGGGCAAATAAATTCCAATTGCCTGATAATTTAAGTTATTAAATCTACAAAAATAATATAATATAAATAGTTGAGAAGTTTTTCAAAAAATTTATTTGAGTTTATTCTAACGTATATACTCCCTATGAGGCATGAGTATAGATACGAGATATTGGTAATATATGTGATGAAATATATTTTATAATATATATTTTACGTATTTAATAAAACATAGTTTATATTATTAGTATTATATTTTTAATAATTCTTTAACAATATAAGCAAAGTCTTCAATTCTCAGTTTCAAAAAGTATATATCATCTTGTTGCGATATCCACAAAGTAAACATGGCACATTAAAGTAATTAAAATCGGCATTTACCCCGTTAGTTTACTTAAAAAATATTTATTACTAAAATTATATTGTAATTAACTTCTTGGGGGAATCTCACTCAACCAAGGGGCCCAAAACGACTCGCATACATCCTACGCTAACAAATGACACACGACCTATCCATTTGCCCTTCACATGAACACGAATTTCTATTACATTTCCTGTTACTTAATCTTATTAAGAATGAAAGTCGGAGCACAAGACGTCCAACTCAAAGATTAGATTTTCACATTGTACCATCAATATATTAAAAATGTTACAATGCAACCTTTTTGTTAGCTTCTACTACTTGTTCAATTAAAAATTATTATATTGATATTGACAAAATGAATAACGGAAACTAACAGAAGGGTCATATTACAACAGTTTAATAAATTGAAGATACACTGTGAAAAATATAATCTTTGGAGGTGTAAAGTAAAAACTCTTAAATTTGTTAGGGTGCAGAGTGCAATTCGCCCCAACTTATTTGCACTCTTTGATGTGCAATAGTGGATAATAATATTTAAAAAACATTTAAGTGTCTTTAAAATCATATGAATTTTTTTTTGATATATCATATTGTCTGAGAGTTCGAAAGAAGAAGGTAAAAATTAAATTTAAAAATTACATATATTGCTTCGTGTATAAAATTATCTGCGACGTGGATATCAGATACATATGTTTTAATTTGATACGCATTCTTAAGTATCTGACAAATAGTATATTCGATACGATATTCAATATGGGTGTATCAATGTTGACAAAAAATTATGAAACGAGTTAAAATAACATATATTGCTTCGTGTATAAAATTATCTGCGACGTGGATATCAGATACATATGTTTTAAATTTGATACGCATTCTTAAGTATCTGACAAATATTGTATTCGATACGATATTCAATATGTGTGTATCAATGTTGACAAAATATTATGAAACGAGTTAAAATAACATCATTCAGAGTATGATATGCCCATACCATTAGCTTCGATCTGATGTCAAGTTGTGGGCGCATCAATAATGACTGTTTTTTTTTATTTTTAAGACAAATGAATCAAATTATTTCTTTTTATTTTTTTTGGACTTTCAAACCTCTCGTGAGAGTTTTTACTTGTTTGTCGCTGTTATAATTTCAAAATCAAAACCTTTTGCGCTTGATTCCAAAGGAATCCTCAATGCATGTGTCAAGCAATACCATATTAAAAACTTCAGACGGCTATATCATTGTGTCGACCCAAGAAAGACAAGACAAACATTGATGAACTTTGATGATACTTAAAACGAAATTTAGTAAAGTATGAGGTCAGGATCTAAGTTCAGATCAAGAGAGTAGATCAAGAGATCAGGTAAGACCTGCGGAACTCAGAGGACCGACGTTAGAGTTTCTCCTATGCCAATTAACAACAGGGATGATAAGGAAACAACGGGGTGACAAAAAACACTCCCGAAGCAATGGAAAGTTAAAATCAAGGCGTGAAACTCTTAACTAACCAAAATTCACTCCAAAAATCAAGAGGAATTCCACACGTGAAGGACAAGGATCTCGATAGAGATCCCAAAAAACAAGGAATAGCTCAATAAATATTGCATAACACCTCCATTGTAAAAGGAGAATGCTAATTTCCTTTACATTGCACTGTAAAACATCTCAATAATCAATAAAGAAAAAGATAGCAGGAGCCTCTATTGAAGAGTGGACTAGCTTGGCTCCCTTGCCAGTGAACCACTATACTTCCATTGTGTAAGTCCCCCCTTCCCTGAATTCCCTAGGTATTTTCTAACTATCAACACGAGTCTTGCAACTCAGATTTATATTGTCTTATATTATCCACACCTTCTACTCATCTACGTTAATTTATACCATCAGTTTGGTGTCATATGTGAGAACGACTGTTTCTGTTACAAATACCCTGAACATTCAGTGACTGATGGTCTCGACTCATAACTTGAGGAGAAGCCAAACAAATCCACCACAAATACAGGATCAACCAGAAGCTGCCAACAGCAGACAACCTGAGAATATTCCCGATCTCTGCCCCACCATGGGGGCTAATTCCCTCGTGGGGATTCCCCCTGTGAATAACGAGTTAAAGACCCTTCGTCTAGTTAACCAACATTTGATGTAGCAGAACGAAGAGCTCGTAAAGCTTTTGCAACGCCCACAAGAGGCACGACCGGCCAATGAAGGCTAGAATAACCCACTCTACAGAGAACAACCACACCTCGACCCCCTCAGGGAAGTTAATGAAAGGGAGGAAATTAGCCAGACTATGGGGGAAGCTCCCCATCTACCCCCTAGGAATAGGCACAACGAAGAAGTACAAAGTCAGAACGAGGAGGTAGATAGGATTGATTTATTCCCTTATCAACAAGAAATGAGAGAACAATACTTGGAGCAGCGTTTCCATGATATCCAGCAAGAGCTTAGCCACATGAAGGAGGCGGTGAAGGGTAAAGCTCCAATGACGATGGACGCCCTAGTGCAACAGACTCACTCCCCATTAACCACCACAGTGCTGCACTTGCCCATCCCTCTGAAGTTTAGAATGCCACAAATTGAGATTTTTGATGGAACAAAAGACCCCGTAGATCACCCTAATACCAACAAAAACCAGATGGAGGTGTTTGGATACCATCATGTTGAAGGGCTTTGCCTTAGTGTGGTTTAATAGGCTCCCCCCAGCAAGGATCTCTTCCTTCAAAGAGCTATCTATATCCTTTGTATCCCACTTTATAGGAGCTCAGATTTACAGAAAGACAAGTTATCATTTGTTAAACGTGGAACAAAAATCCCACGAAAACCTGATGTCTTACGTCCAAAAGTTCAATTCGGAGTCACTGAAAGTGGACGTCCCAGGCAAGAAATTTGCCATTACCGCTTTCATAGCTGCACTGGGAGTGCAGTCCAAGGAACTGATGTTCTCCATATCAAAAAACCCTTAGGCGAGCATGGCTGAAGTGCTGGCTAAGGCAGAGAAGTACATCAACGGCGAGGAGGTCATTCTCTCAAAGGTAGGGAGCTCTTCCTTAAATAAGGAGAAAGGAAAGGAAGAGAAGAAAAGGGACCGAAGTCCTAGAAAAGATAAAAGACGTGATAAGTCTCCAAGAAGAGACAAAGATCATTCCCTTAAGAGAATAGGAGACATAAGGGATCGCTTAGGCCCTCCCTAACCAGAGTTGCAGCCAAGGTATGTACCTCGGCAGCTGCCTTCTCTCACCTCAGCGATATCACAGATTTTGTTTGAAGTACAAAACGAGAAATTCTTGAGGTGGCCACCCCGGATGAAAGTAGATCCAGCCAAGAAGTATCCCACCAAATACTGTGAGTACCATAGAGATCATGACCACCACACAAATGATTGCATTCAATTGAAGAAAGAAATTGAGTTCCTGATCCAATGAAGGCAATTACGCGTTATGTTGCCCATGACAATAAGAACCAAGCTCTTCCACCTCCACCACCTCGGCAGCAAGCCCCAGCTCAACATCAACAGCCTCTAGGGGAAATTAGGGTGATATCTGGGAGGTGGAAAGTTCAGCTCAGCCAGAAAGGCCCACATGCACAAAATCAGAGCTGGCGAAGCTTTGGAGGTACATACTGTCTCCAAGGTACCACAGTTGAGCACTGCCATATCCTTCTCAAATTTAGACTTGGAAGGCTGTCAACATTCCCATAATGATTCACTAGTGATAAGAGCTGTTGTGGCTAACAGAGCAGTTCAGCGCGTTCTCATCGATAACGAGAACTTTGCGGATATTATTTTTGCCCCTACATTTGATAAAATGAGCATAGGCAGGGAAAAATTAGAGCTAATAAGTGCTCACTTATTGGGGTTCTCATGGGAGAGAATGTTACCTTTGCGATCAATCCAACTTATACTCACTATAGGGGATCCCCCCTGCCAAGCCACCACCGCTGTAAAATTTCTAGTTATAGATGCCACTTCTGCGTACAATATGCTGTTAAGAAGGATTTCTCTCAATTCCCTGAAGGCCATCCCCTCTGCCTATCACCTGGTTATGAAATTTTCTACTAAAAATAGAGTTGGATTGGTCCGAGGAGACCAGCGTATGGCCAGAGAATGCTACACCGCCTCGATGATGCATAAAGAAGTTAAGAGCATCCAGTTGAATGAGCTCAGCATGAGAGACAAGCTAGACACCAGACTAATGCCATCAGAAGAACTAGAACCATTTCAGCTTGATGAGGAACCAGAGCACCTTGTTTACGTTGGATCCAAATTGAGCAGAAAAATTAAGGACCTTCTCATCCAGTTTCTAAAAAAAGAACATGAAAGTGTTTGCTTGGAAACAAGAAGACATGGAAGGGATTGACCCCTTGGTTATCATGCATAAACTGAGCATGAATCCAACTTGCAAACCCATCAAACAAAAGCGAATAAGCTTTGCTCCAGAATGCCAGAAGGCAATCAATGAGGAGGTCAGCAAACTCCTCCATGCCAAACCTATCAGGGAGATAGATTATCCTACTTGGTTAGCAAATGTGGTCTTTGTCAAGAAAACTAATGGCCAGTGGCGACTCTGCATTGATTTCACTGACCTTAATCGAGTATGCTCTAAAGACAGTTTTCTCTTACATCGAATTGTTTTAATAGTGGACGTTATGGCTAGCATGAGCTCCTTAACTTTATGAACGCCTTCTCAGGCTATAATTAGATCAGAATGAACCCTAGGAACTAGGAGAAAACCTCTTTCGTGATTGAACAAGGAACATACTGCTACCAAGTCATGCCTTTTGGGTTAAAAAATGCTGGAGCCACATACCAACGATTGGTGAATAGGATGTTCCAAAAGTAAATTGGGACATCCATGGAAGTCTACATTGAGGATATGTTGTTAAAGTCACTGAAGGCAAGGCTCCACATCCAACATCTAGCAGAATCGTTCCAGGTCCTTAAGGAGTACAAGATGAAACTCAATCCAACGAAATGCGCCTTTGGAGTGTCAACAGGAAAATTCCTAGGCTTAATAGTCAACAGTAGAGGAATTAAAGACAACCCAAAAAAGGTTAAAGTTGTACTCGATATGCAAGCATCATCCAACACAAGGGAGATTCAACGTCTGACAGGGAGAATAGTTGTCTTGAGTCACTTTGTGTCCAGATCAAGTGATAAATGTCAACCCTTCTTTCAAGTCTTAAAGAAGGAATTCCAATGGGATGTACAGTGTGAAGAAGCATTCAAAGCATTGAAGAACTATCTGATCTCGCCTCCTATTCTGGTAAGTCCCTTGGAGGGAGAGGTACTTACCCTCTACTTAGCTGTCTCAAACTTCTCAACCAGCGCAGCACTAGTAATGGAGCAAGATAGAGCTCAGCAACCAGTCTACTACCGTAGCAGAGCTCTGAGGGGGGCAAATGAGAGATACCCTAAGATGGAGAAGCTTGTTTTAGCTCTTGTTACAACTGCTAGGAGACATAGGCCCTATTTTCAAGCTCATACTATTGAGGTTCTAGCAGATCAGCTGATGAAGCAAGTGTTGCATAAACCAGAATTTTCTGGAAGGCTAGTTAAGTGGGCTACAAAACTCAGCGAGTTCGATATCAGATATAAGCCAAGAACTGCCATCAAAGGGCATATTTTATCGCAGAATTTACAACAGCAGCATCTATGGGGATGGAGGCAACATAACTAGTAACCTTTGACAAAGAGGTTTCATTGGTAATTTGGCAGTATTCTGGTGGTTGACGTCCGCAATCTGAGTTATTGGGCGTTGTATCCATTGTGGCATTTGGGTTGATAACAACGGTTTAGGTGGTGGGACTTTGGAAGTTGGAACCAATAGCGATGGGTGGTTGGGGGACAGAAAAATAAAGTTTGCATGGGATGATTGGATAGGTATTTAACAAAATTTTAAAAATATTTTGATTAATGTGCAAATGGTGTAAATGATCCCAGGTTTAATTAGTAACCATAAATATTTAATGATTAAATTTTAATTTTTTAATTGTACAATTAAATATTTAAATGTCAAATTTTTAAATAATAGATGAATTATAAATAAAGAAATAATATATGTGGTGTAAATTTGGAAGGTAAAAAAAATATTTTTAGAATCTTAAATCAATAGGGTATTTTTGGTACTCAACGAACAATTGTTGATGATGTCAGCTTTTACCGCTAGCTATTCTGACGTCTATTAGTTGGAAAAAGTAATACTAATTGAAATTATAAATTTCTAGGGATTTTAATATATTGTTTAAAATTTGAGGCAGTGTCATGCAATAAAACCAAATATTAGGGGCTATATGTGAAATTTACCCTAAATATTAAGATCAACCAAAGTGGAGGGGATATATGGCTCGGGGCGTGGTTCGACTTTGTTCAAATAGTGCAGAAAGGCAAGGGTGTGGAGATCGTAAATAGTGTGGCACACTATATTGGTCCCTAATGACATCCCTTTGCATGACATCAATGTCATGCAAAATGATGTCATTTTGGGAATTCAATCATCCATTCCATTCACTCATCCATTATCAATTAGCCTTTGACTACCTAGTTTCTAGCAAAAAAAGTTCTAGAGATCAATTGATAAAAGGAACAAGCGATAGATGTAGGTGGTGATTTATATGTGAGCCTGAAATACGTGTCAGTGCCAATATTTCAAAGGGACTATAACACCCCAAATACCCCCTTGGACGGTATTACATTCTAAAGACCTTTTACAATCATGAGAGCAACTATATAACTTCATATCCAAAAAGAATTTACTTCATCATTCAAACATATACAATAATATCCAAAAGAATATGCTCAACCATGGCATTTACATCTCCAAAAGAATATCAAAGTAAATTTTTGCAGCGGAATACAAAATAAACTAGACTTCTCAATGTATAAAAGAGTATCCTAGTCTAGTGCAAAAGAAAAGGGGTCGCTCTATGCGTCCACCTCGGGATCCACACTCTCATCAATTGGAGTCTCCCACTTGGCGGCCTCCTCGGCTCCTAACTCCTCCTCAAGTACATAATCTGAAAAAAGGTTAGCAGTAGGGGGTGAGCACGAAGCTCTGTAGAAAATTTTTCCCAACCCAAACAAGGTTTAGAAAACATTTAAAATTCGGTCGGTCTCATTTCGCAAATATCATATATAACTTTTGAAGGAAAACAGGGCATTTTAAATAGATCTCAAGTTTAATTGGTAGCAATAATCAACAGGAAAGAATAAAATAAATTTTTCAACAATAACCATTTCAAACTCTAAGTCATTTAAGAAGGGCGCCTTCCGATGCCTTGTCCCATTCCATTGCACCGGCAGGAACGACCCACTCACAATCTCATGTATATTGGTTTATCCCCGTACTATGTATGTTGATTGCTTCTCATGAATCTACCCAACGACTATACCTAATCCACCAATCACAATCACAATCACAATTACAAGCACTTTAGGAAAGGGCGTCTAGCATCCCAATGGCAGTGACGAGTCCCTTCGTGGAAAAGTATATTATCTCTCGTTCGAACTCTAGTGAACGATAGTGGTTTCATTACCAAATGACAATCACTACAAGTGCTAGGAAACCATCTCATCCCCACTGGGATAGACTAACCTCTAACACTCTACGGCATCTCTCGAAGGCAATCCAAGTCCATCACAACAACCATACAAATGAGGAAACCAAAATATACTCAATTCAAGACCATTTCAAGGAATTACCAAATTCCACAATTCCTCCTTGTGATAGACCATATAGTAATTAAGGAACAATGCACAAGAGATCTTCATAATGTCATTTTGTTATATAATATCAAACTCTAAGTTTTTGAAAATGAAAACTGATTGGCACACAATTTAGATAAGGAAGCAGAACGGTACCGGTACCCAAAACCTCCTGGAATCGGGGTACCGGTACACGGTACCGGTACTATTTAGGAAAAAATCCATTTGTTTCTTAAAACCAAGGTTGGAGAACGAAAAAGAGGAATTTAGTAGTTACCCAACCATCCAAATGTTCAAAACATGGCATTTATTGCAAAAAGACATACATAGATATACAACCCTAACCTCAATATAAGAGAAATTGGGAGAAAAACCCCTACCTCAATGCTCAAGAGCTTTAACCCAATACCCAAGCTTCAAAGACTCTTTCCTCTCCCTTCTTTCCCCTTTAGACTCCTCCTTCGGTTCCAAAATGTATGGGTGAGAAGGTATGGAAGAGTGTAATGAAAGGTTAGGGAAAGGGTGTTCTTGAAATCTAGGGTTTGATCTTCTAGTTTGGGTGTAAATCTCTTGATGGGTGTGTTCTTGATCCTCCTCTCTTTCTCTCTTAAGTTTTCTAGGGTTTGGAATGGTGTATGGACGACTAAGGAGGCGGCCTAAAGTATTTATAGGCCCAAAAATATGACCTAGATCGCGATCCAGAATTTATCGGGTGTACTGGTACCATATGGTACCGGTACCCGATACCGGTACCCAAAACCTTCTGGAAGCGAGGTACCGGTACTCGGTACCGGTACGCTTCAGCGGATAGATTTTTTCTCTGACTTCTAGGAAAGTTTTGACCCATTTGGAAGTCGAATTGGAAAATTTTCATGAGACATACTTTTGTAGTCCTAGATGTGTACTATCTACTTTCCAAATTTTAGATCAATTGGAATTGAAAATAAAAATTTATGATAGAAATAGTAGACAGTGTCCAAAATCCTTTATAACCAAATTTTCTCAAAAATGTGTTTTAACTCCAAAATACTTCCTAACTTCTAATACATCTCATATTACCTCTCCCAATGTTTTCCGACCTCCCGGATTCCATAAAAACCTTATTTTGACCTAAAAGTATTTAGAAATTCATCTAATCACCATTTTCAAGTTTTAACGTCTTTGAACTCAAACTTCCCAATCAATATGCGTCTCTATTATTTATCCTATTATTAAAATCTATATGGTTTATTCCTACTTCATTATACATATTCACATATTCACAACTATATTTTACTATATATATCTATCCAAATATATAAAATAAAATACGGGGTGTTACAGGGACGAGTAGAATAGATGGATGAGATGGAAAGAATTGAGCTATCTATTAAATACTTGGACCAATCTTTAGGCAAAATATTTCTTCGGTAAGGAGAGTCAATAAAGATTCTCGAATAAGTTAGATTGTCAATCTCAGTCAAGTTTGTGCACTGTCGAGGGAAATAATGAGGGTATTTATAGTATAGATACTTGGGTAGGTTGGGAAGCTCTAAAGGCTACTCGCATCTATCTTGTACACAAGTCAATGTCGTATGTGACAGCTATGCTTCAGTGCAATCACCTCGACTGCATCTATACAGAAGGACGCAGATTGCGTGCCAGGTGTCCTAAGTATTAATTGGGAAAATGTGACATTTTCAAAGATATAGTCTGAACTCATTCATCAAGAAATCAAGGAAGGGACATACTCTCCAAGGCAAAGGTGACCCTTGAGGTGGGATATACAAGGCACCATGACCCCAAATGGCCATGATTGTAGTGCTTTTTGCACTGGGGTACATACTAGGATGTTTGCTCAAGGAGCTTCACATAGTTTTGATCATTTAACCACAAATCAACATGTCCCATGATCCCATATATTGACTCAAACCATTGATCCCTTCCATCTTAGGAGTCTCTCCAAATCCTAGTCATCACACCAACCTAGTGGACAATGAGTCTTTCACAAGGAGGATTTCTCAAGCAAACTAAACTGTCAAAGCCCTGCCCAAGGTCATGGCTAACAGTAATTCTTATTTGTCTGCACCGCTCAGTTCTCCCATAAGGGTAGTCATATTTCCTTATTTCAAGGCCAAGACTTCTCCACTTGATCTATTGGACCAATTGAGCAACAAATTAAAGTAAAATTAGTTGATTTTACCATTGTCGGTATCCATTGGGTTTCTGGTGCTATATAAGAGTCTTGTTCTAAAAGTATCCCTCCAGAATATGCCAAGAATATACTATTCGCTATTCGTGTTATCCTAGTTGCCGACATTTAAATTCGTTGTAAGGGAGGTATATTAGGACACACTATCTTTGCCCCCAATTCTCACGATGCCTTTTTTTCCTTTTGGATAAGGATTCTATACTTTTTTAACTGAAAATTTTTAACCTTCAAATTGAACTTCAAAACGAAGTGGACATGTTCAAGGGTTTCAATTTTTTAGACATTTCTATACCTAAACTAGGGGTGCATATGAAGGGGTGGCTCCCTTTATGACACGTGTAAATACATAAAATGATACCACGTGAGGGTGACAAGACCAGTCACATGACAAAGACATCAATAGACTTAGTCATCAGACCGAAGCCAAGCTATTCAAAGAGCTCGGGAATAAAGAGAAGAGGTCGGTCCTCATCATGGCCGACCTGTTGAAACAATAAATGGAAGTGCTAAAAAGATGCTTGTAACTCGGGCAATCTAGTTAAACGAATGAGCGTGATCATAGGATCAGAAGAAGGGATTGTTGTAGAAATCTCAGCAACTTTCTGAGAATATTCGTTTGATTGAAGGAAGGTGTATCACCTTGAATCGAAAATCATGGAAGCCCTAACTAATCAAAGTCCTATAAAAAGCACAAGGAGTCAGGGTGAGAGGTACGTGGAACTCTCCTTGTCTTCTTGCAATTGTCTCAGTTCCATTACTGACTTAAGCATCAGAGTGCCTTCGATCGAAGCACTTCAATCTTGGACAGTTTGTTCGTTTTATAGGAAGGGAAGAGTGGGAGATCAATTTCAGAGCTCACTTTTTGCCTCTTACATTTTGGCATCGTCTGTGAGAAGATTTTCATCAACCAGAACAAAAATCCAATGTCAAGACTAAGAAGTGTCATCGACTCATCTATAGGCAGTCTGGCCTTAGAAGATTTTGATCCAAACTACAAAGTGTCACTTCCATCCGATAGTGACATCGGAGTGAACATGAATAAAAGCCCATCCAAGCCACATAAAGATGATGAGTTGTCCTCAGCAAGTTTCAAACCTTACAAGTATCATAATCAATAGGATGTCGATCGGGGCAAAACCCTTCATGCCGAGGGGAAGAGCCCCGCTCTAGCAAAGCTAGTTCAGTCCCTATAAGATCGCCTTGACATGCACAATAATTTGTTCAAGAAATTCTACACCAGAGAAAGAGATTTGATGAAGGAAAATGAAGAGTTGAAGGCTAAACTAAAGGAGTTAGCCAAAAGAGATTGGCGTAACTAGGAAAGCCGACGAGAGAGTCCTGAAAAGAAGTGAGATAAAAGAGAAGATTTTGACAAAGAGGAGTATAAGCAGAAAAGACATCGAGGTCTGGACGAGGACTCTTGGAAACAATTCATAACCGAAGAGCTCAACAACAGGTTAAGGAGACCAGAGCAAAAATCGGCAAGGGATCTAGCCATGAGGGCCACCAAGGAATATGGTGATGGTACGGATTCCTCCCCCTTCACCAGGTGGATTGAGAAAGGTCAAATCCCAAGAAAATTTATAGTACCAAGTTTCAGATTATATGATGGAAAGACCGATCCAGCCTCTCCCATCAGACATTACCGACAGCTTATGACCATTCATCAGAGGAAGGAGTTGTTGTTCTGCACCATTTTCCCCAGCAGTCTCGAGGAGTCAGCCATGAAGTGGTTTGACAGTCTGCCAAAAGGTTCAATAGACATATGGGCTCAGCTCGTCAAGAAATTCACAGCTCGATTCATCACAAGCAGAAAACAACCCAAAGATGTCGAAGCTTTGCTAACACTGAAGAAGATAAGCAACGAAACATTGAGGGAATATACTCATCGTTACTGAGAAACGATGAATGAAGTTGAGACTTATAACCCAGAGATTTTCGTGGCATCCTTCAAGATAGGATTGCCAAAATAAAATCCCTTATATTAGTCCCTTACTAGAAGACCTGCGGTGGACATGGAGGAGCTAATGGCAAGAATCGAAAAGTATGCCAAAGTCGATGACGATTTGTCTAGAGACATGAGGAAGGACCACGCAGGAATAAAGCAGTTTGGTCGTGGTAAATAGGACGAATCGAACATAGATACTGGAAGAAAGAGAAAAAATGATGGATTCCCCTCAAATTCCCCCTTCGTGGGAGTAAACATAGTATTTAAAGAGCCTATATACAAAATCTAGACCCAGATTAAAGGGAAGCTGTATTTCCAGTGGCCTAACAAGCTTATTGGAGATGTGGGACATATGACTGAGAATTGCTAATCTTTGAAGCAACATTTGGAAGAGTTAGTCCAGGCGGGGCACCTTTCTCAGTACATAGAAAATGGCAATGACCGAGCTAATGACATAAGGGTTGAACCACAATCCAACCAAAATACCGCAACTGGTGTGATCGATGTGATTCATGTAACAACAAATCCCCAAATGGCAACAAACAATGCTGCTAGGGCATATATTCAGAAGGTGGCCAAAAAGAAAGAAGTTTATCAATTGCTGCTAACCCCTAAGGTTAGAAACAAAAGGATTAAGGTGGAAGAATCAACTGAGGCCATTTGTTTCACCAAACAAGATTAGATTGGGATACATCAGTCGCATTGGTTATCACTCTGTGGATTACAAATTACGATGTTAAGAGGGTGTTGATGAATCCTAGGAGCTCTTCAGAGATTATGTACATGGACTTTTTCCAAAAGCTGGGTTTCAAGCAGGAAGATCTCAAACCGTCTAATACCCCTTTGGTCGGCTTCAGCGAAAAAATTGTTCTCCCAAGGGGAAGGATCACACTTCTAGTCAAAACCAGGCCTGTTGGCGTTATGATCGAGTTCCTTGTAGTAGATATGACTTCGACGTACAATGTAATAATGGGAAGATCCTGGTTACACGAGATGAAGGCAGTATCGTCAATATACCACCAGATGCTCAAGTTATCCTCGTCAAAAGGAATAGTGAACATTTGAGGAGACTAAGTAAGTTCCAAAACTTACTTACTGGCCTTGGTCAAAGGAATGGATGGTGGAGAAGGTAGAGAGGAGAGTTCAGCAATCGAAATGACAAAATAGCAACCAAACCTCGATAGGTCGGTTTCCATGGTGACCAAACTATAGAGGAAGAGCCTAAAGTACCTTTAGACACGGCGCATGAACTAGGTGATCGAATAATTGAAGACTTGTCTAAATTACCTTTGGACAAAGAAGTTGACAAGTATTTTCTTTTGGACGCCTTTCTGAGCCCCCAAGATGAGAAATGAGCTTGTCACCCTACTGAGGGAATACGCCGACATATTCGCTTGGACAACGTACGAAATGCCAGGAGTCCCGCCCAAAGTTGTATGTCATCAGCTGAACGTTGACCCTAACTTCAAGCCAGTCAAACAGAAATTGAGGAGGTCGGCACCACAACATCAGGAAGAAGTAAAGGAAATGGTGGCACGGTTGTTGGAATCCCAAACCATCAAGGAGGGTCAGTACCCAACTTGGCTATCAAATACAGTAGTTGTAAGGAAGAAAAATAGGAAGTGGACAGTCTGTGTTGACTACACCGACCTCAGCAACGCTTGTCCAAAAGACAGCTTTCCTTTATCGAAGATAGACCAGCTGGTTGATGCAACCGTCAGTCACGAGCGGATGAGCTTCTTGGACGTATATGGGGGGATATCATTAGATCCCACTTGCCGAACAAGATCAAGAAAAATAGCCTTTATAACGCCCAATGGGACATACTATTACAAGGTAATGCCCTTTGAGCTCAAGAATGCTAGAGCAACCTATCAAAGGTTGGTAACAAGAATGTTTTCTCACATACTTGGCGACACCATGGAGGTTTACATCGACGACATGGTGGTTAAAATTCGAAAGGCTACCAGTCATTGGTCTGACTTGAGGAACACATTCTGCATACTTCAGAGATACAAAATGAAACTGACCCCTTCAAAGTGTGCATTCGGGGTTGGCTTGGGAAAGTTCCTTGGGTTCCTGGTTACTCACCAGGGATTCAAGGTGAATCTTGTGCAAAGATTAACTGGAATGGTAGTCGCGCTTGGAAAATTTATATCCCGGGCCTCTGATAAATACAGACCTTTCTTCCAATCGATCAAAGAAAAGAAGAGAGCATTTTGGAATCAAAAGTGCGAAGAAGCATTTTTAATTTTGAAGGCATACTTGACCTTTCCACCGATTCTGACAACACTATTACCCGAGGAACGCCTCTTCCTCTATCTAGTCGTGTCCGAGCACACAGTGAGTGGGGAACTCATGAGAAATGACTATGTAAAATTAAGCCCTATGTACTATGTGAGCAAGATGCTCTTAGATGCCGATTCAAGGTACACGCCATTGGAGAAACTCGCACTTGCCTTGGTATGTTCGGCTAGGAAGCTAAGACACTACTTCCAGGCACACCGAATCGTAGTGCTCACTGACCAAACCTTGAAAACTCTTTTTCAGAAGGCCAATCTATCAGGATGCATTGCTAAGTGGCTTGTGGAGCTCAAGGAGTTCGATAATGTGTTCGAGCCGAGCACTACAATCAAGAGCCAAGAATATATGTTGTGGTTTGGTTAGATTACTAATTGGTCCCAATATTAAATGGAATTCACCATTAATTTAACAAAAGTAATAAGTTAAACCAAAAATATTAGATCAGATAATTAGATTTTAAGTATCATTAAAGATAACATATGTATCTTCAATTTTAGAAACCTAGAGGAAATATAGTTGTGTCCATTTACTTTTGGAAAGTCTACAGTCCCTGATGGTGTGTGTTGCACAAACGAGCAAAGATTATGACCTCTAGGGATTAATAGGTCACTGAACGTCTCAGTCAGAGCTTCTAGGCTCTTAAGATTTGAACAAGAGAGATGGGGGATGGCACACAAATTGTTTATAATGATTTACCAGCTCAGGAGCTCAACTAATCCACTCTAAATGGAGTCTCTTGCTCTTGCGGATGATTTTATTGATCAAGGGGGGAAGATTATACAGGATATTTGCTTACGCTAGTTGCTTGTTTTTTTATTGCGAGGAGCATGCCTCTTAGTTATAGTCTTCTAAGGCCTTGCCTAATCCTTGGCGTGATCCTTGTCTTCTTCTTGTAACGGTTGAGCCTTTCATTCAATACATAGACATCGTTGAGACGGTTACGACTTCCTTGCCTAAATATAAATCTATTATGATTTATGTGCGTTGTTTGGGTGTAAGTCAGTTGTCATCCCTGTTATTCCTATGAGGGTGCAATTGCTGGGGAAGAGGTGCCTACTCAGGCTCCCCTAAATATTTGTGATGAACTAAGTGATCTGAGAAGGTCTGAGTTGATTGACCGAGCTCAACCTTAAGCATATTTTGGGTATCATCAGTTCCCCTTCAGTCTCCAGCCAGGTAGGTTACATGAGATGGGCCTGACCTCTGACCTTGATGTATGAGGTTAGCGTGGTTTGCCCTCGGAATTCGAACGATGAGACGTTTCTCAATTTTTACGGCATTGCAAGCATGTGCAAAGTTACTTCCTCTACGTTTCTTATGCAAGTTCATCATTCTTGGTCCACGTGTCCACCTGTGCATCTTGCCTTAAATGTGCTTGCAGGCTGAACCGCCTCTTTCAATCATTACGAATTCCATTCGTATTCCTTCTTCATATTTTCCTCTTTTCTTATTCTTTTCGATTTCATCTTCTCTATTCTCCTGGTGATCTAGGGTTTTACTAATAAACACCCAAATTTGCTTTGGAGTATCTATGAAGCTAGCTTAATTCGTTCCTTGAATCCACCTTGGGTCTTTGATTGTTGATCGTCTTTGATTAGGTATGTCCTCTGCCTTGTTTACTTTTTCTCTCCTTCCTAAGGTTCCTAGCCCATCCTAGATCCTGCTAGTCCTAGGTGGTTACTCCATTTCTAGACCTTTCGTTTTTGCAATTTTAGGAGTCAGGATCTCTCCTTGTCTTTTCTTCCCCTTTTCTTGGATCCTTACTCTACTGCTAAGGTCTTTCTTTTTGGTCATTGGAGCCTTGATTACAGGGCTCTCAAAGACTTTTTACCAATATCCCTCTTATTTATGCGTCCTCTAATCTTTATTTCTCTCACATATCTATGTATGCTTCGTCTGAAGCCACTACTTCATCTATTTCCCTGGCCATGAGTGACAAATCTCCTGAGCTCGAGGAGGATGACCTTGGGGATATGAATGACGAGATAGACAATTTTTTTGGTGTCGAAGTTCTCGAGACATAGGTTGCCAAGGTGGAGGCTCCTGGAGCCTCGTTGAGTCTAGACCCGAGGTCAAAGAAATCTCAAAAAGGGACATCTAAGAAAGGCGGGGCTGGGACTTCTAGTAGTGTTAAGGGTGCTGTGGCCGCACCTCAGGCCTCAGACCTTGTGGGGTTTGCTGAAGTTACCCCTCTCTATCTAAGCGTCTTTTTGTACCAGGTTAGGTTTTCCCAAAGGTATGCAATATTGGTGTCCTCATGTGGACATCAGATACGATACTGTGCAGCTCGAGAAGACCTGCTTCCTTGCTACTTCCTTCAATAATGGCCTTAGGTTTCCTTTGCACCCCTTTTTTAAGTCTGCTCTCCAGCACTTTAATGTTTGTCCAACCCAAATTCTCCCAATTTTTTGGGTCTTTTGGTTTTCTTCAAGAAAAACGAGCTCGGCGTCCTTACAATACCTTTGCTTGTGAAATTTTTTAAAATTAAGTTCTCTCCCTCTTGTGGCTTCCTTTATATTGAAAAATGGGTGAAAGCCCAATCTCTAATCTCTCGAGTTCCCATAAAGGTTGGAAGAAGCTCTTTTTCTTCGTGTTTGGGAAACAATGGGCAATTAACCTGAGAGATGTCACAAATACTTTTCATGTACCTCGGGCTTGGTCAGCCTCTGAAAATCTAGGTAAGTCTTTTTTGAGGTGACTTGGTCTTAATTCTTTCCTTGGTTTGGTAATTTGCTTGCTGACCTAGTTTCCTTTTGTTTTTAGGTATTCATCTTGACCTTAGTGCAAACGATAAAATAGTCCTCCTAGGTCTAGAGGATTGTCAACTTGAGAGGTATTCAGAGCTTCTTAAGTTTTTGGTACTCACTTAATTCGAGTTTAGTCCTCTCAAGATGAGAGTTGAAACTCCCATCCCAATAACCGTGCTTGGTGAAGGAAATTCCTCTAGTAAGGTTTTCTTCCTTTAATCTTCTATCTTGCTTTTTCTTTTCTTCAGTTCATTGACTTGTCTTCTCCTTTTTCTTAGGTCCAAGTTTCATGGCTCCAGACACTGAGACGGTGAAGGCCAAAATGGCCCAATTTAAGAAGGATAGGGTTGGAGGAAAATGAAAGGTTGAGGTCGAATTTGAACTAGGTCCACGTTCGAAGACTTTGAGGGTGAAACCACCTCCCCCTTCATCTTCTCAAGAAAATCTTTTAGCCTCCATAACACTCCAAAAGACTCCTTCACCTATGAAAGCTACAAAGGCTTCCCCTCCTCAAGGTGTTCCTACCACACAGAAGACTTTTGTTGAGACCTCTCCTGCCTCCATGGGGCTTGAGGTGACTGCTAGGGTTATAAATTCCCCCTCTTCGACATAGGTGACTAGAGCATTGGAGTTTATAGCCCCTTTTCTTCGGTATCCTTCCCCCTGAAGTCTATTGGAGAGGCGTCTCATCAGTGGGCATTAGGCGCAATAGTAGCCAAGGGCAAATCACTAATCAGGGATATAATTGTGTTGTCAACGCTATTTTGTCTGTTACTCCTGAGTCTAACATCCAAGAGGCCTTCTCAATGCATCTGTCCACCTCGGCTACTATCGCTCTAGATGGAGCAGCTTTGGTGATTTTAGAGCTTTTATTGTTGATTGTGTGCTCATATGCTTTACTGTTAGATCTTACTCATCTGTAATTTTGTTTTGCAGATGACGATACATGTGGGAACCATGGTGGGTAGGATCCATGCAATGGATAAAGACATCGGGGTGGCCCAAAAATCTATGAGTTCAAGGTCGAAAAGCTAACTTTTTGCCAATGATGACCTGAAGGCTTAGGTTCAAGATCTAAAGGCCCAAGTGTAGGGTCTGAGCTCGGTGAATAAATATTTGGAGGCCAAGGTTAAGAGCTCAAACTTAAGACAAATAGCCTATTCCACGCACAAAAAGACGTCTTTGAGGCTCGTGACATTATCCAGACCTTGAAGAACGATTACAAGGTGCTGGTAGAGTTCAATGTTGTGTAGTTGAAAGAGATTGAGGCAGCGAGAGCTAAGGTGCGGGAGAAGGACACTTAGATAGTTAAGCTTCAAGATGAATCTACCATGAATTGGGCCAATGGTTACTTCGTTTTCCAAGTGCAAGTCATGGATAAGTACCTAGGCCAGGATTTTGACTTTGACCCCCCTGTGGATGAGGAAGAAAAAAGATCATCTATGGAGAAGGAGGCTGGATAATGGGCTTCATCCAATTTGGACAGGCCTAGTCGGCAATAGAGGCTCTCGATTGGGGTATCCTCATAGACGTTGGACATAGGTAAGTACTCTACAGTCGTTCTTCTTGTAATTTCAAAATTTAAGAATGAGACCAAGCAAGCTGGTGCATTGGTCTCAAACCTCAAACTCTCCATTGATCTAATTCACTATTCGTTGGGAGTCACAAAATACTTGCAAGTGGTTAAACCTGACGATCTAGCCATGTTGAGGCCAGAAAGAGGGGATTTATACTCAACATTGTTATTTGAGGCACCGAACCATAGCTTCATCACTTGTTCGATGATAGTTCCTCTAGGTCTAATTAAGACCACCCATAACCTTTCCCCAAGGCATTGGAACACCAATCTAGTACAACCTCCAAGTTTTTTATGTCGGCTTGGTAGTAATTTACACTTGTGCGATAGGTGCAGGACTTGGTTTGGGGTGTGTGAACTCGGCAATGATAGAGACCATAGGCTAGTAGTAAATGTCAAATTATGGAAGCTCAATCTCTCATTCGGAAATTCTCCTCAAGAGGTCTACCTTCCAAAATATTATCTTTAACAGTTGGTCAGTAAGAACAATGATAGGGCGAGCTTGGAAGTAACGTCTCAACTTCCTGTTGGCGGATACCAAGGCTAGGGTTGCCCTTTCCAAAGGTAGATACCTCATCTCTTGATCAAGGAAGGTTTTTTTTTTTTTGTAGTAAATTGTCTTCTCCTCTTAGTATCTAGAATTTCTCCCCTAGATCCCTTAGGTGATGCTTTCAAGACTGACTCTAAATAAGCAAGTCATATATGTAAACCTCCATGGTAGCTCCAATTTGTTACTCGAAAATTTTATTCATTGATCTTCAATAAGTGGCCCCATATTCTTCAAACCATAATGCATCACTTTGTAACCGTACAACCTCAAGGTTAATGAAGGAGGTATTTTCCTAGTCAAGGGCATAAAAAGGGATCTGGTATTATCTCGTTGGAGCATCCAAGAAAGGCATTCGCTCGTGTTCCAAAGTTACATCTACCAACTAATCTAGTTTTTGTAGGGGATAGTCATCTTTTGGGTAAGTCTTGTTGAGGTCTATGAAGTCCACACATACTCGCCATTTTTCGTTCTTCTTACTTGACAGATACTCTGAGAATTGCACTTCGTTGACCGCCACTCTAAGAATTGCACTTCTCTAATGGACTTGACTTCTAAAGCCTATCCACCTCTTCATTTACCACCTGGGTGTGGTGAAGGGCTAACCTATGTTGCCTTTAATTGATTGGCATGAAGTTTGAATCAACATGGAGCTAATGGAAAATCATTTTGGGATCAATCACCTTCATCTCATACCGGGGTGCAAAAACATCAACGTTTTTATGAAGAAACTCAAACATCTCCTCCTACTCGTCCTTGCCCCCAAGATGGAGGTACATTATTGTTAATTCCTTCATTGCTTAGTGGGCCAATTCACCCCAGGGTTCATCAATGTCAGGCCAACTGAAATTTGAATGTTATTTGGAGAGCATAGTCTTAGAGTCCAACCCCCTTGGCTTTAGTCGTGAGACCCATCTTCATAGCAACTTAGAAACAGCTTTTGGGTGCAACCTAATTGCTCTAATCTCCATAATCCCCAGGGGACAGGGAACTTGATTTTATAATTGTATGACGAATAGATTGTCTTGATAGTATAGAGCTAGGTCCGACCCATGCTGGCATTGTAAAAGGAATCAGTATCAATAACAACATACTCTACTAGCAAAGTGACAATCCCAATAGTCACTAGAAGACTAACTCTATCTAAGGGAATGGCATATGAATCATTGAAACCCACTAGAGGGTACTTCAATGGCTTCAAGTCCCTTGGGTCGAATTGCATTTTTGGAAAAAGCTTCTCATACATAACTTCTGATGAACTCATTGAGTCCACCAATATCTTCTTGACCTCAAACTTCACCATCTACAAGGTGATAATCAGAGCGTCTTCTTGAGGGAAGATGACCCTACCAAGATCTGCGCCTATAAAAACAATGGAGTTTGCATTTATGTGAGCCCTCTTCGAGATCTAATCCTCAGCTTTTCAGTCATATATCTTTTTGGACTGGGCCACTATCTATAGGTTGGCTCGGAGAGAATTTTAAGTTGGTCGCTTGTGTGGGTAGGCATAGATCACATGAATGACAATGGTCGCATTGTTGTTAGATGTATCATACTAGTTCTTTTCTTACCGAGTCTTTCCATCATCTATGAACTCACTTAGGTGATTATTCTTGACCAATGTCATAAGAAAGGCTTTGAAAACTTGGCAATCCTCCATGAGGTTCTTTGTACCCCAATGGTAAGAGCACTGAATGGTGGATTTCATTGTAGATAGATCACCTTGCATCTTTAATGGTCACTTTTTGAAAGCATCCTATTTGATCTTTTGTAGCATCTTGTAGATAGGTTCTTTTAAAACTGTGTGGATCCCTTCGAAAGACACCTCCAAGGGGCTTTGGGATGATCTTGCCTTCTTTCTAACATGGTCTTTGTCTTTCATGTTCTTTGAAGTGGACCCTTTATCATTGACCCTGATCAATCAACCTCAACTTTGGCATATTTATTAATTGGGGTCATAAGGTTTTCCCATGCTAGTATGGTTCCTCTTGGTCAAAGACCAATAAATGTCTATGTCAGTACAAACTGAGTCCAAAAGAGACAACAAACTTACCCTTTGTGCAGTCCCCCACCTCATTTTCCTATTCCCACTACCTCGTTAGCATACTATTCAAGAGTTTCCCCTTCTTTTCAACGCAGGGTTAGGAGAGTACCGATATCCTTTGGGCTCTTATTGCTGGTAATGAATCAGGTCGTGAACTGGTCTGATATTTGCTTCCATGATTGAACGCACTTAGGGGGGACCCTTGTACCACTTCATGATAGTGTCTCCAAGGCTTATCAGGAAAACTCAACAAAAAAGATTTTCATTGGTATCATAGAAGGGCATAAGTTGCTTGTATAGAAGCATGAGACATTTGGGGTTGGTTTATGTTTAATTCAAGGGAGAATCACCTTTTTGGGGCATCACCATCTCCTGATGCTACAAATTAAAGGGGACCTAATCAACTCGTCCACTACTACTGCATCACCATGCTGGCTAGCCTAAGAGGGATTTTCGGGCAATGTGAATTCAACCGTGATTGAAGTTCCCTATCCAAATTGGAGTTCTCGACGTTAGCCATTTAATTCCTTGGTTTATGTTCCTTGTAGGCCCCATATCCTTCACTAAGACAATGGACCTTGCTCCAGAGTCCACCTTCTTTATGCAGCAGGAAATATGGTGGTGGAGGTCAATCTTTGTTAGGGATCAAGACCTCTTTCCTCTCTCATTTCAAACCTTTGATGATCAAGTCCATCTCTCAAACCCTGGAAGCTCAGGGGGACGATGAGTTTGGAGGCGAGTCCAGTCCTAGTCTACATGGCAACTTCTGATAGGCATACTAAATAATGTCCTGTTAGCTCTCAAACCTCCATGGTTGCTAGGGAATATGGTGCAAAGTAAGGCCTCATTCTTAATGTGAACCGTCATTAATTGCCGGTAATGTCGAATATGGGCAGTTGGATCTATTTTGCCATCATATAACTTGAAATTTAGGGTGAATTTACTTGGGATCCTCCCTGGCTCGATCCACCTGGAAAAGGGTGAAATTCCCATTGCTCCTAGATATTCCCTAGTAGCTCTCCTTGCTAACTCCCTAGTAGGTTTCTGCTCGGGTCTCTTCAACCTGTTATTGAGCACTTCCATAATGAAGTGTTTTTAGGCGTCCTCCTGGTTTTCTGAGAAATGAGACTTTCTCCTATAATTAGTCTCCTAGAAGTTCTCTCTTCTTCTTTGTCTATTTCTTTTGGGGGTTCTACCTCTGTCCCTACGGCCTTGCTCGCTCCTTGCGTTGGCAATACATGTTTCCTCTCTTTCAGGGAGCCTTTCCTCCCTAGACCTCCTCAATTCTTCTTTCAATGCTTCATTTTCCTGCCTAAGTGCTTTTTCTTTGTTATATGACTTTTTGAACATGGCACCATGTGCATCCAATCGATTCTTTAAGGATTAGATCAGCTTTGCAAGTGCGGGATTGTCCCCCTCAACACGGAGGGATCCATCCTATTGTGGATCGTCCTGACTACCGTCATCGTCCATCTTGAAACTTGCCAATGACAATCTATCATCATTATGATGCTTGTCTTGGCTTTCATATGAATTCTTCCAAATATCACTATCTGAGGGGAATGACACCTTGTAGTTTTGATCAGAATCTTGGTCAGCGTTATGATTTATCGAAGATCTGAGAGTGCTCTTCAGTCTGGACCTTGCTTCTTTGTTCTAGAGCTTCCCACAAACAGCGCCAATTTTAAGGGATGAAAAGATTATCTTACATGAGCGTGGTTTTTTGGTTATTGTCGAAGTATATGTATGTTGCTCAATTCCTCCTATAAAGCAAAGAAACTGCCTAGGACTGGAGTGCTCTGATCAAAGGCAATCCAATGGTTTAGTCAGTAAAGGATTAGAATAACTGTAGGGAAATTTGTGCGTACCTTTCCTTAGGCATTCCCAGTCCTTTATATAAGACATCCCCCTCCTCTAAGGTTTCCTTTACTTGCGAAGTGAGGTGATAGATCTCTATTATTTAGGACTTTCGGTTATTTTTCATTGAAACCTCTCCAACACTCCCAAATCAACTAATTTCTTGGAATCATGGATGATGTTCGTTGTGACTTCAACGACTTTCCTATCTTATCTTCTCAATCTTCTGGATGATTAGCAATTATTTTGCCTTACTCGGGCCGAGCTGTTCAAACCTTAATGTAGCTCGGCCTTGTCAATTGAGTTGGTCTTTGATCCCAAGATCGACCTATTAGCTCGGTCTGATCTTGTTATTACAATGAACTGTTCACATTTCAGATGCACACATGACCTTGTCACATACTCTAAGGTATACTCCATAATATCTTGCCCCTTCAAAACTAAAATAATAAACTTATCATTTACCATCACATGAATAGATAAATAAATAAATAAAAAAGGAGACAGAGTATCAAAAAACATTATTTCGGTAACATATTCTCCCCCCTTCTCTTTTTTGAATGGTAGTATCACAAATTTTCGCGAATCACCCAATTGTTATCATTATTTTCGGTGAATATTTCCACCTTCCATGTGACCATACACATGCTGTACACATGCTTGGATCCGAGCAAGCAAGACACAAGAAAATCTCGGATAGATAAACCCCACCAAGCTCGAGGGGACTATTCCTCCATGGACTTTGACCCCACAGTATAAACTTACACGAATCCCGATGCCCCCATGTGAATCTAACATGACGACTTTGCCCTTCCAACTTCTCTGGAATAACAGTTACTACCCTCTGACATTGGGTTTTCGCCACGTGGAAGACTAATTCACAACATTCGCGCTTTTGGCGTGAATTCTTTATGAGCAATGCCATGGATCCGGAATTTGAGATCCCAAATTAATAAGAATTATTTGATCAACGAGTTCCCATTAAAGAAAAAAAATGATAATATCTACTTATCTAATGGTCTCTACTCATTTGGGATGCTAAATTTGGAATCCAAAATATTTCCTATTTTTCATTTTAGTGGCTTGAATTTCTTCAAAACAAGAAAATTTTATTTTTTTTCCAAGTAATTAAAAGAATCAATTGCAGAAATTAGACTACTGTACTGTGAAAAGAAAGGGAGAATTAGTAAACAAAGTGAGAAGGACAAGAAACACCAGCGCATCTCTTGCTTTCTCTCCTTTTCATGTGCTTAAATCCTTCCTGCACCAGTGCACTCTTTCACTGCAACAAAAAGAAAAGCAACCCTCTTCACCCTCTCTCTCTCTCTCCTTCTACACTAAGACCAGAGAGAGAAAGAGATTAACACACGTCAGATGTGTGTTTGTGTTTGTGCGAGAGACAGAGAGAGTTTCAGGGTCCCCTCTTGCAATAAACAATTCTGAAAAAATACTCCACAAACAATTCACATATACCATACCTATCCTTACTTTTTGTATAAGCTGTACACTTCTTATTCCCAGCCCCCACTCCCATATTTGAATCTACTCTCTGGGAAAACTCTGTTCCCTATACTGCTCTTTCAAATCTTCAGTCCTTGGTATCACAAAATTTTCAAAAGAAACTGAAAAAACAAAAGGTATCTTAAACCAAATCTCTCTCTCCCCCCCCCCCCCCTTGAATGTACAAAGAACTTGACCCTTCAACAGCATGGCTGCTCCACAAATTTCAGCCATTAGCACCCCCAAAACCCAGAGTCGGTCTGACCCACCACCACTGCTGTGAGCCAATATGAATCGTTCCCACCGCCACCGAGCCATACAAGTCCCGGCATATGCTCTAGAAGTGTGGAATTTCTATATCCAATTTATGAGTCATGAAATTCAAAGAGACTTGAAATGCTCTTGAATTTCACTTGTATTTTCCCTCAAATATCACCTGTCTTCCACAAAGATTCTTCCTATAAAATCTCGAAACCTCTTGGAATATAGCTTTGGATCGACAGCTGAGATTGAGGTTGGGTCAGCTTGAAAGGATTTGTATGCGTGCTCTAGCTTCTTGCTTATATCGTAGTCTTGTAAAATGTCGATGATGCCAAAGTAGAGAACTACTTCGTAGATTTCACCACTTGGTGAAGAGATCAAATTGCCAAACCCACCTGGGATGTACTGATCAAAGTCACTCCGTCGAGCCACTCGCTCTGCTCTTGCAGGCATATTGGCCCCCAATCGAATCAATGGTTTCCTGATTCAATATGCATTTGATTGCAAATCAATACAAAATGACTCATTCCAACACCAACAGTCAAAAATATGATGAATATTGAGCAAAATGAGCCCCACAAGGCGCAATTAACACAAATCAATAAGCCACTGTCATTCCATCGATGTGTTGCTTTTGTCACCCAAAGAAATCAGTAGTATTAAGTTTCTGCACACAGTAGTACTGCCACAAATCATGTTGATTAAGAAGCAATGAAAACTTCAAGCTATCATTAGGTTTGAACCATGGCAAATTAAAAAGCCCAAGATCGACTCTGATGATCCATAGCATAAACATTTCTTTACGGTTCAGTAATAGATTGATAAATTATGGCCTTGTGAATTATCCAGGAAAGCAAAAATGATGATGCTCTAGATATACCCCACAAACAACTGCTGTCTACTAAACAACTTCAACAACCCAGACCACTTTCAATTATTCCAACCATTATGATCAAATTCAATGGTAGAAAATTTATAGGCAACTTAAAGGCTATTCAAACCAGAAAGGTGATGTTCAACCACAATGTATTCTGGAAATTATTTGTCTAGGAAAGTTTTTCAAATTGGCAGTGACGGAGGAATCAAAAACACTTGCAGAAATGGAGTCAAAAAAGATTCCAGGCAACTTCTGCTTCTGTTCATATAATTTCACAGTAAAATCTTGGCTAGTCACCTAAACAGAAAGAACAAGAAAACAGCAATAAAAACATACCTTCCAGCTAAAATCCGATCCATGTCTTGTAGCTCTGCTTGAAGGAAGCGACAGTCACGCATGAACTTTTCATTTTGATAGGAATCCTTCTTTCCTGAAAAACATCCACACATCCATTTCAACATTCTTTTTGCTGCACACAATCTTCTATCAATGAGAAAATTGTCTAGCCATAATTAATTACCAGTACGCAACAGAAATGGTGATAAACCAATTTTGTCGCCTGTTTTGTCATCACGGAAGTGAAGACCAACTAGAAGACTGTAATCCATGATTTTCTCAGCTTCCAAAAACTCACAGTCTCGATCAATTTGTCTGCAAACAAATTCACGCAAATTATAACTAATGCCAGAAAATTAAATTAGCGTAGGCGAAAAACATGTGAAACTTACTTGATAAGTTCTTGGAACCAGTTCCCCTGGAGGCAGAAAACAAAGTTGAGGTCAAGGTCCTTGAGAGTGGTGGTTTCATCAATCTCCCCCTCAGGCTTATCAGTCGTGCGCCCATGGGATGATCCCTTTAGGTCAAATCGTCTATGTATTCGATATTCCGAGCAAAACAAATTGCCCATCACAATAAACCGCGTCTAATTTCCACGCATGTAGAATGAAATTAGATACATGGACAATATTATCATTGGAAAACACCACACTAGAACCAAAACAAATTCCAATTTCAACATCCACCACATACCTTGAGGCCACCCACTGGTTTGACACAATGGACACCAAAGAACTTTGTGACAAGGGAATTTTCATAGTGACAAACATGCTGGTAATAACTTGGAAGCATCTTTATGAGTACCTGAAAACAGAAAACCAAACTTCAATGCCAATATACAAGTGACCAAGTTTTGATTGCCTTCATAAAATAAGGAAGTTTGGTGGAGAATATGAAACAAACAGTAAATCCAATGCCACTTTATTATCATCATAATCTTAGATCAACTCCTTTTAAAAATTTAGTGAGACAGAAGTCAACAGAGGTAGGCAACTAACCTTGACTTCCGATTTCTTCACTGTTTTTATCATGAATCTATCATCCTGCGTCAAGTAAAAGAAGCTTCCACTCTTCCCCGGAGAAGAAAGCTCTCTAAGAGCATCATTTCCACAAATAGCTAGCATATAATCCGCAGGATCTACTTGGAATAACTCCCTCAAATGTCTGACCCAAGAAGCCAAATAACCATTAAGGACCATAACAGCATAAAAATTTCAAATAGAACTCATCAGTCAGGCTTTAAATGCTAACAAACCTAAGGAACATACGCTCTAATCCACTTATAATTGCAATTGAATCAAACAATGAAGCAAATTTAAAAGAATCAACACCTTACACTATGGGACAAAATTGCATTTGAATTAAACACTCAAGCAAGTTAAAAAAAACAATACCTGAACACTATAGGACAATAATCTTTCCATCGGAACTCCCCAGATTGATGGGGTGGGGTAACCTTTGATCCTTCAGGAGGAAACCTTGTCCAAAACTTCTCCCTAGGATCAAAATCACTCTGTTTAAGATCCCGTACTATCGAAGCATGCTTACCAACTGAATACCTACACAAATTATCACCAACACACAGTCAAACTCACATTCAAAATCCAAAAGTATTGAATCAAATCAACCCAATGCTCCAAGAGTTGCCCATTTCAACAAGCATACCTAATACCCAATTGGAGATTGAGCATCAAATCATAGTTCTTGTGCCCTTTCGCTATAGTCTGTCCTGGTTTCTTCACTTCGCCTGTAAAACAACAGGAATTCTTCGTAAACTGCCTAATATTTTCTCGATCCAACCGCGAACCATCGTGATAAAACATTGAAGCCTCCACATTATCAAGTATATCACAAGTAATATCCCCAGCCTCGCCATCTGATTCCCATATACAAATTCTTGGAAAAGTCCTCTCAGCCACACTCCTCCTGGAACCATCCACCGACAACCTCTTCTTAGCCACAACCAACTCACAATTCTCGTCCATCAAAGGAGCAACAAGCTTATTACTAAACCCAAATTTCTCCTCCTTCCCAGCACCGTTATTCCCTGGATAAAAAGTTCCATTCAACATTTGCTGATTTTTGGACGCAGTATTGGACTCTTTACTCCAAGAACCAATATAGCAACTCCCATCTGGCCAAGTGAAAACCCCATGTCCCTTTGGAACACCATTTTCCCAATTCCCATCATATCTATTCCCATTGACCCATATCAAAACACCCCTCCCATTAATCACCCCATTTTTCCATTCCCCTCTATACTCATTCCCATTCCTCCACACATACCTCCCTTGCCCATCTTGCAAATTCCTCTTCCATATCCCCTCATAGTAATCTCCATTGCTGTAATGCTTCACACCATGGCCATGTTTACGATCTCCGGACCATGACCCTCGATATGTGTCCCCATCAGAGCCGATAAATGTCCCAATACCCTCCATTCTTCCTGACTTGAAATCGCCTTCAAAAGTAGCACCCGAAGGCCAAGAAAACTTGCCTTTGCCTTGTGCCTTCCCTCTTTTCCACTCACCCTCGTACATACACCCGTCGGCCCACAAATACTTTCCGGATCCGTGTGGCGCGTTGCCGGAGAATGAACCAATGTACAGATCTCCGTTGGGGAGTCGTTTCTCGACGGCGGTGCCGGTTGGGGTAGAGCTGAAAAAGCTTGCTGTGGTGGTGGTTGTGGGTGTAACACGCCGTGACGTGGATTGGGCTCGGCTACGAGGTGGTACGACAACGGACTTGGTCTTGGTCTCGAAATTTATCTCGATAACTTCTGGGTCCGATGATTTCTTCTTCTTTGTGGCAGTGGTGGTGGTGATTGTCTTGCTTTCTTCATCAACAGAAGTTGCTATTGTTGATGATACTAAGACTGGTTCTGGCATTTTTTAGAGGTGGGTTTTCCTTTTTTTTTCTCTCTTATTGCCGGAAATTAGCCGTGACGGCCACCTTCAACAGCATTTCCGTCGATTTTCTCTCTATATATCCACGTTAACATACACATGTCTCTCTCTCTCTCTCTCTCTGAAATTGTGTTTCCAAATGGTTCTCTAGTGGCTTGTACTGGGACGATAGCTGGGTAACCCTACAAAGGTAAGAGCACAGGAAGGGGAATAGAGACGAACAAAAGAAGAGAGAGAAACAAAAAACTGAAAAGTGCGGAGAGAGAGATAGAGAGAGAGAGGAGTGAGAAAGTGCGAGTCTGTGTGAGAGAGAGAGGGGGGTGAGAGGTGAGTTTTTGCTCTTTTGGGACAATGTGTGTGTGGGGCGGAGGTGGGAGGTGTGGGTTGAGAGAGAGAGAGAGTTATGAGCCGGCGTTTCATTGCCTAGAGAACGTTGCCAATACAATGCAAGTAAATATACCGCCAGCTCACCATTTTTCATTCTTTTATTGTGAAGAAGATGCCGCTGAAAACCTTCATACTTACGTGCAATACGTCTCAAACAACAGTATCTCTCTGATTTCATCGTGACGTGACGGATTTGGCTAGGAACTTGGGGCAACCGATGTTATTTTAGAGCCACAAAAACATTACCCTCCAACTTCACTTGAATTACGAGAAGACCACTGATGGTCATTTCTGTAGAGGCGTTCCTGTATGACTGTGTAGGTGAACAGTCCAAGGTTTTGACGATTCTCTGTTTCGGCTGGTTTATGTTTGTGTCCGTTTTCAATTTGAATACGTTGGTAGGCTGTCAATTTTTGACACGATACGTTAACACGACACAAATTGAATACGAAATAAATCGGTCGAACACAAAATTAAATGGGTCAATGGATAAAAATGGGTCAACACGTATAAACACGAAAAAAAGCAGGTTGAGTTCATGTCGAAATCAGGTCAACCCGATTTTAACCTGATTAACCCGTATATTTTAAGCAGGTTAATATAATTCGACCCGAACCCGACCTACTCATTTCATACCCGTTTAACTCATTCATCCAAATATATAAAAATAACAAAAACAGGTTTTTTTCTTCGTGTTTTTGATGGATTAAATCCATTTAATTGGAAATGGATGTTAAGAATTGGTTTCCTTTTGCTTCTTGTAATTCTTTAAATTTTATTCAATAAAATCTTTGATTTTTTTAAAGTTGTTAAACAAATAGAATTTGATATATGGGTTAAACAGATCGGGTTAAACAGGTTAAGCATGTTAACATGTCGTGTTATGTGTTAACTCAAACCTGACATGTTTATTAAACGTGTTAAACATGTCAGGTTCGGGTAACACGTTTAATAGTCAGGTCAGGTTAGTGTTTACATATTTCGACACATTTATTAAATATGTCAGGTTTGTGTTTAAGAATTTTTGACATAAACCCGAAACAAACCCGACACGACACGACACGTTTGACACCCCTAGTGTGTGGCCCTAATTATAGTAAAAAGCAATAATCTCATTAACTTAATTGATTATTTCTAATTTTTGTAGTTTTTTTAGCATAAATATTTAATATAACAGTTATACCACATTATTTTTATCATATAGATAAACAAAAATAAAACAAGTAAATTTCATTAATCTCACATTATAGTTATTGATGGTTATAAAATTTGGTGAAATCAATTGGTTATATATATTTATTTATTATTAATTAATGATATTATGGGACAGTATTAAAGTGGTGTCGTCTTTATATTAAATATTTTATCCTGTTAAACAAAATTGAAAGAATGATATATTTATTTCGAAAACTAAAGTATATTTCTGTATTTGATAAATTTATCGATTCATTTCATTGTATTTCATTGATAATGTATCTCATATGAATATCAAGATCTATTATTACTTCAAACACAAAGGTTTAAGAAATGTCGTACTTTATGTTTTTGGTGGGATTTAAATGATCAAATTTATCACTATTCTTTTTGATTCCATATGGATGATAAAATTGTTTGGAGTAGATAAGATATTCTAATCGCTTTTTGAATAGAAAACACTGAGAAACGTAGTCCTTCTCTTGCTTAATGTATATTAGGAATTTGGCATGCAAAATGGACTCATTGATAATAAACTAATTTTAGAACATTCTAAACCTTTTAGTTAATAATTATTGTTTTTGACATACAAAGAAAGGTTAAAATGAGTGCTAAAATATGTAAAGTAAATTATCCAACTCATAAACAATTACTTTCACGGTTGAGATACCTTTAAATTTTATTTTCAAATTAATTTGACGACTAATATTAACACCCTAAATTTAATATAAAAAATAGATATCTAAAGCTGTGTTTGATGTGATTTTTTAAAAGTACCTGTAGAACTTATAACGACTTATAAATGTAAGAATTTTTAATGATTTGTATATGAAATTTAAAACACCTAAATTCAAGATTTATATTGTATACAAGATTTAGAACATACCTGCATGAGCAATGTTATTCGTTCTTTAAGTTTCTTTCGCAGAAGGACAAGGTCTTCCTCTCCTTCTTCAAAGCAATAGACGACTCTCAATGAGACAAGTCAATTTAGGGTTATGAAGTTGAGAGGAGACCTAGCATGTATTTATAATGAAATCGAATTGGCTCTCCCATTACGGGTCAAAATTAGATTAAGACCTACACTTAACCACCTCAACCACACCAATTAAAATATGCACATAAACACATCAAAATAGATCACTTAATAATATTGGGTTCATCTCATTGGACCATAAATTCAACTCATTTTTCACAAACTAAAAAAATTAACTATCAATTAATTGAAGTTCAATATAGGAAAAAATTCCAACAATGAATACTTAAAAAAAAATAGTATTTGGAACCGCTCCACCACTATCAACCCCCACCGCTCCACCACCATCACCACTATCATCGTCGTTGTCACCCCATCACCACCTCTGCCACACCAACTATCATTTCTACCGTTGTCGTTGTTACCACCACTATCACCAACACCACTACCGTCACTATCGTTATTGTCACTGCCGCCGCCACTACTGTTGCCATCCCACCCCCCCACCACCACTGCCACCCCCCTGTCGCTA